>CAWUFW010000255.1:4065000-4665000 GCA_963921515.1 Calotriton arnoldi | reverse complement strand
GGGTGTTTGTGGGTGGGAAGCCAGCACTATAACTCACCACAGGCCCCCTTGTCCCACAGCTGAGCAGGATGGTACACTCCTCCCACTCATAACCATGTGGCAGCCATTGCATTGCTCACCTTCACCTAACAGGTAGGTAGCCTTCTGAACAGGGAGTGGTGTTTGGGTGGGAAGCCTGCACTACAACTCCCACCAGGCCCCCTTGTCCCACAGCTGAGTAGGATGGAGCACTCCCCCCCCCAACCATGTGGCAGCCATTTCATTGTACTCATCAAACTTACAGGTAGGTAGCCATCTTAACAGGGAGGGGTGTTTGTGGGTGGGAAGCCAGCACTACAACTCCCACCAGGCCCCTTTGTCCCACAGCTGAGCAGGATAGTACACTCCCCACACCCAGAACCATGTGGCAGCCATTTTATTGCTCTCCTCAAACTTTCAGGTAGTTAGCCTTCTCATGCTCTCTTGTCTCACCCCTGAGCAGGATGGAACACTCCCAACACCCAGAACCATGTGGCAGCCATTGCATTGCTCACCTTCACCTAACAGGTAGGTAGCCTTCTGAACAGGGAGGGGTGTTTGTGGGTGGGAAGCCTGCACTACAACTCCCACCAGGCCCCCTTGTCCCACAGCTGAGCAGGATGGTACACTCCCATTTAATTTCATTTCATTTCATTGCTCTCTTCAAACTTACAGGTAGTCAGCCTTCTCATGCTCTCTTGTCTCACCCTTGAGCAGGATGGAACACTCCCCCCACCCAGAACCATGTGGCAGCCTTTGCATTGCTCACCTTCACATAACAAGTAGGTAGCCTTCTCAACAGTGAGGAGTGTTTGTGGGTGCGAAGCCTGCACTACAACTCCCCACAGGCCCCCTTGTCCCACAGCTGAGCAGGATGGAGCACTCCCCCCACCCAGAACCATGTGGCAGCCATTTCCCTCAATTGTGTCACCGAGCAGGTAGGTAGTCAATGCATGCACCCTGCCATCCTTCTCAAAAAGCATGGAGCCAGATGACCACACCAGCACTCACGTCAGCCAACTTGGCATAGATCCAAAAGCCACATCCAGTGTGCAGACAGCTAAGTGCACGTAAGTGTCACAGAAATTAAACTTTGACTCACCAAGTCACATGTGAAAGTAATTCATGGCACAATCATGCACAGCACAGAATGCAATGTGTAAGTGCCATGGTGTCAGAGCATGAAGGCCCATATGAACACGAAACATGCATGGTCAATCTGACAAACAAAGTAAAGTACATTATATGAAAAAGGTATGTATAACATTACAATGGCTAGTTCTTGCTTAGCTGAAATTGATTCCATGAAGAGCAAAAAAAAAAGACGCATTACATAAAGTTGATGTGCCACAAGTTGTTAGATGATGACATTTCCTTGTAATCACACAATCTGTACTTGGCACATGGTTTCAATTTACATGTCACACCATGGACAAGTAATGTATGTACCTCAACATCATGTCATGATGCTCAGTATCTTGCTGCCATACCAAGTGATTGCAATGTAAAGTGTTTGGTGTATCAAATGTAACATCCAAAAGTCTAACACCAAGCTTGTGGAGTGCACTTCAATGACCATTTAACCTCTGTTCAACAGGAGATCCACAAGCAACTGCAGCAGAAAACCCATCCAACCTGCAGAGCCTGTCTCCCCCTCCCCCCCCCCAGAACATGAACTCTCGGATGCAGACTCCCTACGTTTCTCGGATGAGGAGCAACAACCTGGCCCCTTGGACTGCCAGGGCGCACCACGTCTCAGGCCCTCATTGTCCCCACCACCACAGCAACAACAACAGCGCTGACCCCTGCTACAATGACCTGTGCGGCCTCCACCACCACCGTCACCACTGCTGCCTGCAACACTCACCCTGCCTCAGTGGTTACCAACACCACAACACAATCAGAGGATGCCAGGGGGAGTGTGCG
Organism: Calotriton arnoldi; assembly: GCA_963921515.1. Lineage (NCBI taxonomy): Eukaryota > Metazoa > Chordata > Amphibia > Caudata > Salamandridae > Calotriton > Calotriton arnoldi. Next base: position 4,663,056 of record CAWUFW010000255.1, on the reverse strand, counting down.
GGTGCGTCCAGTGCCAACGCCACAGGTCCGTGACAGCAGGGCAGGTGGGAGGGCAACTGGGGGACAAATACAGGAGGACACTGAGACTGAAGCCCTGCCCACCGTCGCAAGAGTCCTTGGGGCATATGAACAGAACCAGGGACAGATGGCCCAGGTTGTGGAAGAAGTGCGTGAGCTCCGCCTGCTGCTGAGGTCCATGGACACACGTATGGGCCAACTTGTGGACCTCATGGGCCAGCTTGTGGGTGTTCTGAGGGACAGACATGCGGCCCAAATGACAGCTCAACCCCTCTCCAGTGGCCCGCATGCTGATACTCCCACCACCTCAGCTGCGGCCACAGAGAGGGGTGAGCTGCAACAAAATGACTCCTCAGACACCGCTGAGCCTGCAGCAGAGGGCCCCCTTGCCAAACGCACGAGGGGCTGTCCGAGAAACACCAGGGAAGGATCACGTGGCCATGCACCATCCAAACGCAAGTCGCTGAGCCAGCCATGATGGCACCTGTGTTCCCCTTGACATTGACTTTGTTAACTATTCTTACCCACATTGCCATGTTGATGGCAGGAGTCTGTTGGACTGTGTGACTACATCAATGTGGTGACTACTCTATTTGTCTCATTTACCATCACTGACAACTCATGAATTCACTTGGCACAATTTTGTAAATAATCACTTCTCTGTCACAAATACTTATTGTAAATAAACACTCTTTACACACCTATGTCTTTGTGTCAGCTCCATGTTTATCACAGTATGTACAATGTCAACTCAGATTCCAATGTACCACAAGCTCTGAATGTGATGAGGCAATGAGAGGGTGAAGGACCCTAGAAAGACACAAGAGAATGACATTTATTTGTCAGGTGATGCCATTACAGCTAAAACACACCACTAGTCATCAACGTACAAAAACCAGCACACATAACAATAAGCAACATCATCAACATAGACATGAGGTACCTGGATAAAAATACCCTGTGCCACACACATCAGCCATTAGCCCAGAGCCAACAACAGCCAGCAGTCAAAAAGATCATCTATGCCTTGCCACTACCATCAAAGCCAATAGACAATGTCACTATTGTACAATGTCACTTACACTCAAGGGAAGTAGTTGTCGATGAGCTGTTGACGCAGGTTAACACCTTCCTCTTCTCCACTATCGTCGTCACTGGGCATGTGTGGGTTTGCAGGGGGGGGCATCTGCTGCTCATCATCGTCCAAGAGCAGGGGGATCTCCTTGCGCAAGGCCAGGTTGTGGAGCATGCAGCATGCAACTACGATCTGACACACCTTTTGAGGAGAGTAGAGTAGTGCACCTCCGCTCTTGTCCAGACACCGGAATCTAGACTGCAGAAGCCCAAAAGTACGCTCCACCCCACGACGAGTCCTCCCATGTGCATCATTGTAGCGGCCTTCACCCGGGGTCCTTGGATTCCTCAGTGGGCTCAGCAATCAAGGCCGGTTGGGATACGCAGAGTCACCTAGGTGTGACATACAGAGAGCAATTTACTAATATAAACAGTAGCTGAGAACTGCATGTCACACATACAGCACTTGACTCGGCGTACTCACCAACAAGCCACGCACGCTCCGGATGCAGATTTGCCATCAGTTGTGGGATGATGCTGTTACGCAGTATGTAGGAGTCATGGGCTGATCTGGGAAATCTGGCACAGATATGGGAGATAATCATATCCGCTTGGCATACCACTTGCACATTAATGGAATGGAAATGCTTCCTGTTCCTGTATATGTGCTCACGTGCCTGTGGAGGGAACCAGGCCAACATGTGTGCAGTCAATGGTGCCAACAACTTTAGGTATGTGGCCAAGGACATAAAAATCACCCTTCACAGCTGCCAATTCATGTCTCCTTGGAAAAAGGATGTAGGGGTCCTTGTATGTCATCATTGCGGACAGGACATCACGTAGCACCATGCTGAACATCGCTTGAGACAGCCCACCAGGGATGGCCACTGTGTACTGGAACGAACCAGTTGCAAAGAAATGCAGGGCCACCATCACCTTAACTGTTGGTGTCAAAGCAGTCGGATAGGCTCTGCGAGGCCTCAGATGGGGCTCCAACTGACCACATAGGTCTTGAAGGGTAAGGCGATCCAGACGGAAATTTCTTATGATGTCCTCATCCTCCATGTTTGCCAGCACTGGGAATGGACGATGCACATTTGGTCATCTCCTACATAATATGAAAGGGGACAAATGTCAATTTAATTCCCCTATGAGATGTGTCAAACATCTTACATCTTGACTGACGCAGCGCCAACAATGACTGGACTGTAACAACAGCTTAATGCACAAGTCACAAGCAGAGACACCTTGGTCTCATGTAGTCGTACATGTGGTCATTATGTACATACTGACTACCTCCAAAACAGATTCTGACTATGTGAAGGGTAAATGGTACACTCCTACATCTTGTGTCCCCAGCCCTGGGAGTAATTGAAACAGCACATGTTGGAAACAGCAACACTGCTGACTTCTACGTAGCTGCTGTACCTGCCACACCTTCTTGCTTAAGTTGCACAGAGCACAATTTTTCTACACAATGAGCACAGTGTGTGTAAGCTGATCAACTACCAAAATCAATACAGCAATGTGCACAGTGAAATAGGCACATTATGTGGTCAGTCCATCATTACTGTGGGTTGATTAGCCATCTCACACATTGAGATGTTCACAAATATGAGACTCCATTACACACCAAATCTGTGTACATGCACACAAATATCATAGGTGACATGTGAGGAAGTACATGCCAATGCATGTAATCATGTGCACTGACATGGCATGTGTAGGCATCAGTGAGTTGAATGTCACACTAGCATTAAATTTTGCAAACAGGTGCTGTAATACATTGTGAATGTATAGTGTTCAATGATTAAAATTGGCTATTGCCATTGCTAGAGCATATTGTGTCCATAGGTGCGGTATGCGTGCTCCGCCACCGCGGGCCCGGTCATTGGTTACAATTGAAAGATGCCAAATCGCGGTATCGACCGCCTAGACCCCGCGGTGTGCCACCGCCGATGCCCATGCCATTGCAGCCAATGGGAACCGCGATCGCGGTAGTGAATTACACATTTGAAACCCGCGGTAGGCATGCTCCGCTACCGTGGGCCCGGTCATTGGTTACAATTGAAAGATGCAGGAGTGCAGTAGAGACCGCCTGGCCCCCGCGGTGTGACACCGCCGATGCCCATGCCATTGCAGCCAATGGGAACCGCAATCGCGGTAGTGAATTACAAATTTGAAACTCGCGGTAGGCGTGCACCGCCACCGCGGTCCCGGTTATTATTTACAATTGAAAAATGCTAAGCAGGAACACCTATTGCAGCAGCTGAGTACCACTGAAACAACCCCAGGGGCCTATATATGTCTGTGAGAGAGCCACACATTTCAATTGCATTCAGACACTGCTGCCTGCTATTCTTCACCACCAACTGCTGCTGTTCCTGTCTCCTGGACCCAGTGATGACGAGAACTGAGAACATCAGGGCCCGACCCTTCACCACAGAGGAGCTGGAGGTCCTGGTGGACGAGGTCCTTGCACAGTATGGGAGGCTGTATGGTTCGGCAGATGTACTGGTAAGTGTTTCAGAGTTAAAGTTTGAGAGTGCTGAGAGTGCTCACATGATGTTGCTCTGCAGTGGTATGTGCCTGTGAGTGCAAGTTAATGTGCATGCATCCTTATTTTTCATATACCATACTCCATACATGGCCTGAAAAGATTTGCACTTGAGTATTTGGGGAAGATGGCAACATGGACATTTCTACAGCACTTGTTCAGCAAAAATAAACAAACGTTGGTCTGAGACTGGGTAATGTAAATGTGTGATACACTGCCTAGCATGCTGACTTCATGTCAATGGGGTGTGTAGCCTTATTTCCACAGATCCATGGCTGCATTGAAGGATGGGAGGGACATGCAGTGTTTTTGCAGCCATACAGTTACACTGCTGGTTTGGACAGTCGAAGTCTGAACAAACATTGCCTGTGCTATGTGATGTCATAGTCCATGAGGTCTTCACATGCTCATTTGAGACATTACAAATGTATTTTGTCCAGAGGGTACTGAAGAAAGTGTGTACAATTTTCAAACAGCCCCTATGGATATGTGTGCATTGTGCACAAGAGTAAAATGCCTGGTGGTAATTCACCTATGACACATCAGATGAATGTAATTTGGAGATGTCATCCTTCCATTGATTTCATTATGTGTTCTGTCTTGCATGTGTAGGCACTGTTTGCCCTCTCATATTGTACATGCATGTGATTTCTCTGATGGACCACGTTTAACCTCAGTGTGAGTCCCACTAGCCTGCACAGAAACTGCCCAATTTTACAAGGACCCATCAGTAAATGGACTGAGTGAAACATCTGTGTTGTCCGCCACCCTATTTCTCAATGAGCTATCTTAGGCCTGAGGATTGTACAAGACAGGACTACACCTTGTGAGAAGAGTGTGAGAATGTAAGATCATGGCCCTAAATGTGACCACCATGACACATGTAGCCGTTCACTGGCCAAGGACATTGAGGGGTGTGTAGTGTTGGACACAGTGAGTCTGCCCCGACACATCATTTCAAATGTATTGTATGTATTGCTCACTCACATACTGCATCACAGATGAGGGTCTCTTTCACATTGGTTTCTGTGCTGGCACTTTGCATGTGTATGAGATGGCCAGGTACTGTGTCCATCATCATACATGTATACATTTCTATGAGATTTTTTGATGCAAGTGTACTACGTGTCATGCTGTATGGCCTCTGCTCAACATTTATGTATTGTTGTGCTATGTTTTTTCATGCTCCTGTACTGACACATAGTGGTACATAAAACAGTGTCACTGAAACTTCCTCTTCTTGTCTCCCATGCCTGCAGCTTAAGGTCCACCAGCGTAAGGCGATATGGAGGGCCATTGCATGCAAGGTGCGGGCTCTGGGTGTCTCCAACCGACGGCACACACACTGTCACAAGAGGTGGGATGACATCTGCCGGCTGAGCAAAAACGTGGCAGAGATGACGCTGGGGGTGCTCCCTCGGAGTGGCAGGTTGGCGCGCAGGAGCATGACACCACTAATGGCCCGCATCTTGGCAGTGACAGAGCCAGAGCTGGATGGACGCTTGAGAGCCCATCATCAGCAAGTTGGGGGTGAGTATTCAGCTAAGTGTGACTTTGGGTGTGAGTGACTGCATGAATCCCAAACGTGAGCCAGTGGGAAGCTCTGTGATGTCTCTAGTGTGATGCAATGGCTTTTAAGTGGCCTCTGCGTTGAGTGCAGCTGTTATGCATTTGTACAACATGTGGTTTCTCATGTGTTTAAAACCATGACCCTTGTCATTGACAGATGAGATGTGGCCTTGTGACATATGCTGCAGTATGAGTGTCATAGACATCACCTGGCAGTGAAAAGCAGTGAGCATCATGTTAGTGTGCATTTATAGATGTGTGCTGTGCACAACATAAGATTTGTGACAACTACACAGCTGACACCAATGTGCAACTGTAGTTGTGCTTCAAAGCACAACATGGTGGATATCAGGAACTTGTGGCCATTGCAAAAGGACATTTGGGAGTTTGTATCTTTGGGAGTGACTCCATATGTGACAGAGACAACATGTTTAGATGTATACCTATCTCACCTAGAGGCACATAGGTATGCTTACAGAGAATAGTATGTTAGGGTACAAGGAGGCACGGGCCAGCTATTTGGCTGTGTCAACGCCACATGGGGCATTACTATCAACTATGCATGTTTCCATGCATCTTCTGATGATTGCATAAATGTTGCACATGCTGACTGTACATGGAGGAGGCCAACATGGGAGTATCATTTTCAAGTTTTGTGCTTTGCTTGCATATGATGTTTGTGAGTATGGCACTATACTGAACCTATGTCTCTGTCTCTTGCAGCATCTACCGAGGGCACGGAAGGACGGGGGACCGACACCAGTGGGCAAGCTTCTGGCACGACTGCTACACATGAGCTCACTGACACTGATGTGACCAGCGCCTCGGAGGGGGACAGGAGTGCCACCCGGAAACACCAACCTCCACATCTTCATACTCCAGCGGTGACTCCTCGATGTTGGCGGGCACAGGAAGTTCCAAATCTGCCTCTTCTTCCACCACACATCGTCCAGTGCCCACCCTCCCGGTTGCTCCCACAAGTGCTGTCCGTGCCCGCAGCCCTAGGAAGGGTAGAGTCTCCTTCCCCCCAGGCACCGCTGCTCCTGCCCCTGTCTCCCCTGCTGCCCTCAGTGTGGAGGCGGTGGGCCTTTTGCGCCAGCTGTGTGTGGGTCAGACTGCTCTCCTGAATGCCTTCCAGGATCATGACAAGAAGTTGGCACAGGTAGTTGCCTTCATGGAGGGGATTCATTTGGACGTGGGTGGCCTACACCGAACTGTCCAGTCTTTGTCCTCCACAGTGACGGCAGCCATTCAGCAGTCACAGGCTCCAAGTCCAGCTCCTATCCCTTCAGCAACCACCCTGCCAGTGGCACCACCTGACGAGAGTGCCCACACGCCAGAGCCCTCAGGCACCAAGTCCTCCACACGCAGCACACAACAGCAGCACTCCAAGCGGACCAGACCACAGACACCATCCCCAACACACAAAACAGGCACACAGGAGCGCAAAACCAAAAGCCCATCACGTGACACTCATGGGCATCAGGCCAAGAAGCAGGCATCAACATCACATTCATCAAAATCACCCCCATCCAAGGGCACTCCCATCCCCACACCTGCTCCCAAAGACAAATAAACACTTGCCCTGTCTGCTGTGAACCTGGTCCCTGCAAGGACTAAACACAAACACATTTCTAAGGCAGATTCACCCACAACGTCAACTCCCACCCACACCCCTGTGAAGCTGGGACAGGAGAGCAAAGTGGGGGGTTCACCTGGACAACAGGGGATGCAGGCGAAGAGGCAAGGCCACCCCAAGCGTACAACCAGATCCAGCAAATCCCCACAGGGAGAGCCACCTGCACCTGATACACCTTTGGTGGAGAGTGAGGCTGTTGTGCCCACCCCACTTCCCACTCCGGCCAAGACACTTGTGGGCTATCGAATCCCCAAGAAGTTGAGACCCAGCCCTCAACATTCACCCTCATACACTGTGTCTCCCAGAAGCATGTCTCCACCTCCCCGTGCAACCACTCCACCCGGTCCAAGCAGCCCTCAGGCTCCCACAGCCACTGATGCCTCTACCTCAGTCGGTTCTCTCTCTCCCAGGTCCAGTCCTCCAACTGGCCCCAACAATCAGCCACCTCCCAGTTCAACTTCAAGCCAAAGTTGAAGCCAAGTGCCCCTCCCCACACCTTTTATCACACAGCGGTGCCTGGACTGCCCATTTGTAGCCCCTGAGCTGTGGTGATTCCCATGGCAGTGGACGGTGTTACCCATTCCCTGTGCAGTTTCTCATGCACACATGTGCGGACCGGAACTATGGACTGGCCAATGGCCTTGCTGTTTGTTACTTTTGATACCCATTCCCTGTGCAGTTTCTCATGCACACATGTGCGGACCGGAACTATGGACTGGCCAATGGCCTTGCTGTTTGTTACTTTTGATGCCCATACCCTGTACAGTTTCTCATGCACACATGTGCGGATTGGAACTATGGACTGGCCAATGGCCTTGCTGTTTTGTACTTTTGATGCCCATTTCCTGTGCAGTTTCTCATGCACACATGTGCATACTTTTAATTTGTACTGGCCAATGGCCTTGCTGTTTTGTACTTTTGATGCCTATCTAGGTATTATGTAATAAAGACTGTTACTCCTGTTGTCTGCTTTGTCAATGCCCTTGCTAAATAAAAGGTTTTATGTATGGGTATCGGTTCATGTGACACATGCTCTGTATGCCACATTCACATTGGCAATTACTTGTTTTACTTTTTCAGAGGTTTCCAGAGGTAACAGGCACTTTTGTTCTTCTTCAGCCTGAGGCTTGAGGGTGCAATGATGGTTGTTTGTGATGATCTACTCTTCTCCTAATCATTCTGTGCTCAGGTTTGCTAAATTGTACACATGTCATGTTAGGATGCAATACCAGAACAGAGGTGAATGCTATCCACAGGATTACTTGCGGGGTGGCCAGGGTCCGTCATGTCTGTGGGCTCTTTCTTGATGTGTGCACAGCAGTGTTGATGTGTAGTCATCTTGTGTGGGCCTGTCTTCATAGTCACATGGGTACATTTGAATGTGTGCACTTGAGTAGTCATACAGTGTGATTGGCCTGTCATTGTCAGTAGTGTTGATGTGTATGTGCCCCTGCACATGCCAACTACACACATGTATGACCCAGGTAATGTGTGCCTGTTAGATTACATTGTCAGACATGTGCTTCAGATTGTGGGCACATGTAGGAGTTGTAGGTTGAACACTGTGCAGTGTGTCGGTGTGTGCTTGCACTCCTGGGGGACACCTACTTGTTGTCGCTGTCAGTTGTGAGTATGCAGAGTGTGTCACTGCAAAGTCTGTGTTGTGTTTTGTTGATCAGCCATGGGTCTTGTTTAAGTTTGTGCTTACTGTGCTGACCTGCTCAGCCACACTGACATTATTTGTCAGTTTTCTCATGCATTGCTGTCACTTGACACATTTTTGGGTTGAGTATAGTATGTGGTATGAGGAGTCATACCATCCCCAATAGGTGCTTCTGATGCCTACACATTGTGTGTTACTCCTCTATGTGTTTGTGGACTGTACACTCCTCACCTGTCCAATACTGATGTACACACCACTTCAATCTCATGTCTTCCACCCCATGCCTTGCCAGTGTGCGACCCTCCCCACCACTTCATAGTGTGACAATATACTGTGTGAGGATGATCTGTGTACAGGACCAATGTGCCACTCAGGACAGTTTCACAATTAGTTATGTGTTATTTTCTTCAACTTGTTTGCAGTCATGGTTGCTCATGTGCAGTGCAAATGTTTGAGCAGCACAGTCCTCTGGTCATGTTGTTTGCATCTGGGTTTCCCTGAGTTGTGCATCTGTGGGTGATGGCTAAGCTGTATGTCTGTTTGCTGAGGTACTGCTACCCTTCCTGAGTGTGATGTTATCTGTGTGCTGTGATGATTTGTGTTGTGGGAGTTCATGGCGGGGCACTCAGATATGTGTGCTACTGGTTTGGTTGGTGTGCACACACTGCTTAGTGTGCATGCAGTGCTGTCAGTGTATGTTGCCTTGTACCTTGTACTTGCCTGGTGTGCATCCCCCTGATGTCCAGCTGAGATTGCTATGTGATGGATTGGTATGTGCATCACTTGTGTTTTTGTTGTAGATGGATGCAGTGTTTGGCCTGTGTTGGCTCTTTCTTCTGACAGGTGCAATGTGTGTGATGTTCTATTTGCATGACATTGTGTATGAGTAGTTTGTGCATTGTGATACATTCAGATGTGTGTTGCATGTGTAGTGTGCATTTCTTGTGTGTATGTCACATGCAGCAATGTGGATTCTTGTTCATGAGCTTGTTTTGAGTGCACAATAGTGGTATGTCCTCCTATATTTTACCTGTCACTTGTCAGGATTGTGCATGTGCATACTTGTGGTACACTGTGACAGCATGCTCACTTGATGACTGGTGTGGTGTCTATGTCTGTGTTAGCTGATTTGTCCCATTGATCCCAGTTAGTGTTCATGATTAGCATTTGATGATGCAATTCTTGTTTGTGTTGGGGTATGGTGTCTGTGCATTTGTCCAGAGTGACAATGTTGTGTATTCCTGTTCTGTCTAGGGTCACATTGCCTATCCACTGCTTGCCTGCACATGGCTGGGTTTGTTGGACTTCTGTGGATGTTGTTTGTGAGATTTGTGTTTGGCTATTGGTTTTGGGTCAGCATTGGTTCACACATCCCTGAGTGTGAGGCTGACATTTGTAGATGAACACCAGGGTGTGTGATTGGTTGTCTGGAAACTCACAGGACCTTATTTGCACCTTTATGTGTGTTTCTCACAGGTGTTGAGTGTTGCAGGTGTGAGATGGGTAGATGAGGGGTATGTGTGAAGGTCCTACTTGGGTTTGACAGTCAGGGAGTGTGACAATGAGCCATGTGTGTTGTGCTGGTGGCATACACATGTCAAGTAAGTTGACACAGATGTGTGGCTGGTCACTGTATGGCTTCTGACACTTCCTATCATTCCTGTGCCTATGCATAGCTTGCATTGCTGTATCACAGAGATATTGCACAGTTGTCACTTTAGTTTCATTGCTATCACTGTGCCACCCATGTCTGATTTGAGGGCCTAAGGGCATTGTGATATGTTCCTCCTCTTGCATGTGATGTCCAAATGCTATGTGGCTTGCTCCATGGTTTTCCAGCACTGTGCACTCCACTTTGGCCTAGCCCATTTATTGTCCTACATTGCTGCTGGCCTATGGTATGTGTATGTGGCAGAGTGTCAGTGTGGGATCTTTCTGAGGGACTTGACATGCAGTGTGAACAGTTCAGTGGTTGTTAATATGCAGTGTGAGTCTTCATTTCTTAATTATACTCAGTTTGATTCACATGAGTAGAAGGCAGGTGTGAGGAGGAGGGTTGTCCAGCCCCTGACCTTCTGTGCAGGGTGTTCATCTTCACCCCCACCTTCCCAGTCAATCTACCTTGCCCTTTGATGTGTGAGGTCCGAGATCGAGCCACACCTGGAGGATAAATTGTGCATTGGGGAGGGGAGAGGAGGGGCACACAGCATGTGCAGACATGGGTGTGGGAAGCGAGGTGTGGACAACTGATGCAGCCCACCATGTGGGTAGGGTGAAGGTGGAGCCCTGGGAAGCTGCCCAGACTGCCCGTGCCTGGCGCTGGCCCTGCCTACTACATTGTGCGCAGGTTTTCCCGTGTCTTCACCGCTGCGGTGACTTGCCCGGGACATTGCAGGGATTTCGCGGTTGATGGGTGACCCGGATGCGGAGGTGTGGATTTCTAGCAGGCAGGACATGTGTGAGTACACTGGGGGATATGTTCCTGTCTCCACCAGAGTGTCTGATGTGGACAGGAACCTTATTTCAGCACAGGAGTTATGTGTTGTGGTTGAATGCGGAGATGTGTTTTTACGTACCTGTGGTGTTGACTGCGGCGACGTCTTATTTGCTGGTAGTGGATGAGGTACAGCAGCGGAAGGGCTTGAAGAGCTGGATCCATGGCGGTCAGGAACGCGTGGAGGTGCCCGGGATTCGAGTTTCGCTCTCCGCAGTAGTGCTTCCGCCGTCTCCGAGTGGCTGGTTTCTCTGCTACATTGTGATTGGCTGTTTGAGGCATCGTGATTTGTACGACGGTCGTAACGTCATTCCGCACGGCGGTCTTTCTCTATTGGCTCCCTCCGCCACCGTTGCGGAAGGAAATTCCTGGCGGATCCCGAAACTCCGCAGCGGACGGGAAATGGGCTATCTTTGACCATTGTAATACGGCGGACGCGAGGACCGCCACTGGAGTGCGGAAATGGACATTTTCCACCACCGCCAGCACCGCGGATGTGCCAAACACCGCCATCGTAATGGGCCCCTACGTATTGAATATGCAACAAATAGCTCCTTTGCATATCAAATTAAAAAACTTATAGCACTGGCATACGCCCCAGTTACTGACGTAGCCGAACACTACAATTTACTAATTGAAAGTGCATACTACCAACAAAATGAGCAAAAACTAAGTCCCATACTTGACTATTTTGAGGATACCTAGGTGGGAAGGCTACACAGATCTGGACACAGAAGGCAACCTAAATACCACATTCCATGGTGGAATGTATATAACAGTACCCTAAACAAAGAAGCTAAAACTAACAATGCTGTTGAAGGATGGCATAACGCCTTCCAAGCAACAATAGGCAGAACTCCACCAACTCTACATAAACTATTACTATCTATCCAAAAGAACAGAGCTACCAACAACTAAGAATGGAGCAGTCTGTAACACAAATAGGCCCAAAACTTACCAAACAAACTAGACAAATGTTTGAGTACTTACAATACAAAATAAGACTATATCCAACAACTAAAGGCCTAGAATACCTAGAATTAATAGCCAAATCCCTACTTTAACTAAAAAAACATCTAAATACCCTAAAACTCATTACCAAAATCAAAACAAACAAATACATATAATTTTTATATTTTAAAAAATATAATTATTTTGTCAACTATATTAATTAATATACAAAAATATATTGACATAATAATTATATTTCATGAAATATAAATCACAATAACAATGTATTTTTTAAACATTTCCCTCCCACAATAAATAATTTAAAATTACTTACTGTTTCGGTAGCTGAAGAAACGAAATCCCAACTGCCATAAATAAATCCAGGTTTGTCATAATCCCAATAAGCAACAAAAATCCCCACAAAAAATGGAAAAATCCAACTGTTTAAAAAGTAATCCACCGCAAATAACTCCACAAACGATAAACCATAAAAATCCCGAAAAACGTATTTAAAAAAAGAATCGCTCCATGAAAACTCGAAAAATTAAGGAAGTGTAAAATAATTATTAGTTTTCTAAAACTAATACACACTTCCTTGACTAAAAAACGCAATCTTCTCCCAACCGGAACTTCCAATCGACCAAAACCTGTAAAGAAACAAAACAATCCCACCCACACAAATATACACATAAATTATAACATAATATTAATAAATATGTTACTAACACGGTAGTTTAAACATATTTTCTCATATCTATATAATTCTAACATCGACCGATTAACAAACTAACGACATATCGCTAACACATAACTAAAACATACAATTCACCAAAACTTTAAAAACCTAACACTACACACATTCCCTAGTACTTAACTACCTTCAAATTAAACTAAAATTAAACTTTAAATAAAGAAAATTAAACTTACCTTACCCGATGCGACGCAGCTTCCAACCGCGAGCTTCTCCGCTCACAAATGACCCACAACAAACTCGAGCGGTTACAAAATACAAGTCAGAAACAAATATGGCTGCTTTAAACATTAAAGATTTATCTATTTCTTTAATAAACTGATACAACATTATAAATATATTGCTGTCAATTTTTGTAAAAATACTACAAAATAATATTTATGTATTAAAAATTATTTCTTATTTTTTTGCAATGTAAAATTATAATAATAAATATTATTAAACATTAAGGGGCCCATTACGATGTCGGGCGGAAGCACGACCGCCGTGATGACGGAGGCAAAAACCGCTAGTTACTGTCCGCCAGCAACGGGCCACACGCCCGCCAAATTAGGATGTGAATAGTCAGGCAAACACCGCCCGCAAGCCTGCGGCGCCGCCCGCCATCAAAGTGCGCCAGTTTACGTAGCGGCGCGAGCCAATGGAGACACACCGTCCGACGAAATGACGTACCGCCCGGCGTACAAATTACGATGCCACAACCAAACAGCCCCACCGGCTAAGAGACACCGCACGAGATACCAAGGCGGAAACCCGACTGTTCTGGACGGAGACCAAAAGGCGGACCACCCAGAGATGAATCCTGCACTCCAGGCCATCCCCATGCTCTACCTGATGCACCACCTAGGAGTGAACGCACCACGACGACGCAGGTAGGCAGACACACAACAAGGGTACGAAAACAATGCACACAGTGCAAGTGCGGGAAAACTGTACATGGCCCCCCAGACACCCCTGTGTGGACAGGACACATCCACCACTGTACCCACACATGTCCCACTTGCCAAAAATAAACAACTCGCAACATCCTGGGCACCCACGACCCGGGCCCAGGAAGTGACGTCCCCGTCACGGCACCACAGCGTAGCGGCGATGACGCAGGTACACATGCGCACAACACAGTGGCCAACGACTGCGCCATAATTGTGCTGCACACAAACACCACAGGGCCACAACTACACACCCCACACACCAGCCCCACCCTGAAGGCACATGTCACGTGGCCTTCCTGCATCAGTCATGTCCCCAACCGACAACTCACAGTTGTCAACTTGACGTCACACAAGTGTCCCGAACAGGGGAGTAATGTGAATGCAAAATAGGACACACCCTTGTGTGTAAAACATGGATAATCACACGGCGGCTACCACATAACAGCGCAGAATATCGACAATGTCCGGAAAAGGCACGCCAGTCTCAACAAGAAATACCAATACCATCCTGCTCGCAATAACAACACATGCAATGTACAAAATAGAAAAACCCTGCTGCCTGAGAACAGGTGTGCCCAATCACTACACCCACACAGAAGCCGCAATGTACAGCGGCAACGGAGTGTTCCCGCCCACACACGGGAGAGCAGATAGCACTGAATGGCCTTCCATTCCTGCTCGGAAATAACATTGCAACAAATTATGCTGGAGAATGGAGCCATTGTACCAACAAGAAGCAAAACATAGCCATGCAGAGTAAAACGTCCACTGGCAGATAGCGCACAACATGAAAGAAAGATAACACCACAAAATGCAATAATACCACTCCTCCATGAGGAACAAATTAAAGTAATGTGGAAAGAGTCACACACCACTGGCCTTGACTATTCATAGAAGCATGTGGGATGAGGGACTGTGTCCTCCACCCAAGCTATACCCCAAGTCCATCCGCCGTACATCCATTCCAGAATTCCCAGCATCGTCGGAGGCTGCACTCTGCTGACTGCTCAGGCAGACGGAGCACGCCATCACATCACCCTGTAGCAAAATGGCTGTTGCACCACTGACCCTCAACTACGCCGGACAGATCAAGCTGTACAGTGACAGCATGCTACACATAGTGGGCTGCTCAAATCTGGCAATGCTGAATGTAAGTTACCGAGTAACTTACCGCATTGCAATGTTCAGCTGCGTCATCCCCGTATTCTACTGTCGGAGGTGTCCGTTCCACTGGCCTGTGGATTTATGTCTCTCCAACCCGGCATGTCCAAAGGCGGACTTGGTACACTTGTTTGCACCCCTGGACGACCACGACAGGATCTGTTCAGTGTATGGGGGCATGGCGTTTGTGGCTGCAATCGGGGACACACTGCAATGGGACCAGTGTGCCTCCACAGAACGTCTTCTGGATCACAGTTTCATCGAATGTCATCCAACATGTCCCATCAGGATTCTACAAGGGACAGCTTACGACGAAAACCTTGCCACCCACCATCCGCTTCATTGGATGACATCCATGTTCACCATCAATGGGATGGATACCCTGCTGGAAGGTATTGCATACACGTCAACTTGTCAATTCATGGGTCCCCGACTCAATATCCCCAATTGAACATAGATGTACAACACCGTACCCATGCTTGGCTTTCGCACGGAGTGGGCAGGTAGCTGTACAAGAACTATACCATATCATCTGCAACTAACACCTTACCATCAACTCCACTGCCATGTCAACGCCATATCCCGCGTCTCTGCATGAACAGGGGGAGGCAGAGGTATGGGACTTGTGTACAGTAACCACATGGGCAATACAGCACGAACAACTATGCCATAATATGTATTCTGCGCACCTGGACACATGCACCTTTCAGTGCACACTTATCTGTCTGCTGTAGTACGTGCGAACTGTCACCTCACCTTTGTCTGTACTTCCGTGCCAGGACTTATGCATGGACAACAAATGCAACCCCCTACAACATGGCCCTAGTAACAGTGTCATGTTCAGTAGCCACCACATTGTAACAACTGGTGAGACGCTGCTGCATGCAGGTGGGCACATGCCCTGATGTCACCTCTGACGCAGGTGTGTCGGAGTCACTATTGTATTAAACCGGTACCATGGAACTGAGATGAACTGTCCCTATGATGTCAAGCTATCTGGTAGGCTGAATGAATACTGTCTGTGTCACAGCCCAGAGACCATCAGTAATCAGCAAATGTACTGTAGCATAGAAAGGGCAAGACAGCTGTAACCCTGAAGCCTCCATTCCACAGTCAACAACTAATTACATCTACCTGTACCCCCTTTCGTATGTGTAATCATGCTAAGTATATCCTCCACATGCATTTTGCTGCCAGTAGTGTCCACTATTCTGCATCACAGAGGAAGTAAGTCCAAATACATGCCTCTAAGCAAATATGCGACTCTGTAGAATTATTTCCAGAAGACAAGTACGAATGAGAGAGGATGAGAGTGTGTGAAGTACAGGAGAGCCGTGAGATGACCATGTAGTCCAGTGACATTGGATGTCAATGCATATGAGTTGCCGCCACAGTGGACCTAGTGAAATACTACAGGTCGTGGGCCTTTGATTGTCAGACTCTGACGTGGCCGAACAGATCATCACATTAACACTGACGGGCTGGTCGCTTCAAAGCACAGTCCTACATATGTGTATAATTACCTTCACAGTCGGACATCACACTCATCAAGCAAAATTAGGACCCACGCAAGAAGCATGCTACAGCAATGCATGTCAAAACACACACATGAAATCAGTGTGGGTGGGCAGGTCCGCACAGTGAGTACGAACTGCTGAAACTCACATACATGCTTAATTAAACCAGGCACAATCTTGACAGTCACACACCCTGCAGACCCACAATGGCCAAAACATATTAAGTAGGAGCCATCCTGAACTGCAAGGACACACCCACACACTACACACTGTGCAACATACAATACACACATGCGCTCACATTCACAGACCTGAACACGGATACAAACACCCACCATGCCCCTGGGTAACACATGTGTGTAATCGACATTGCCAGAGTGCACACACACACACCAACACTACCCCTAAGTCACACACTTCACACCACACACACATACACCTCCCAAATGCACACTTTGAAAGTAACCCATGTGCCCAGGCTCAATGTTCATCACAAGATTAACATACACCTACACTGCTGGCCACCCAGAAAGTAAGCTCACACATACCCGCACACTATGCACATGCTACCTGTCATCCTGTGGCCAGACTCACACCCCGTGCTTTGCTTGCACGCAAACATGACACATAGACATTTACCATGGAATTCAAGCAAATACATGCAGACAATCCGTGTCACTAAAAAACTTCTTCATCACACACACAAGTGGCAGAGTCTGAAAGAAGTGAAGTCCCAGCCACCTGTAAAACACGTTGGAATGTGAGACCAGACATTGCAATTGTTGAGGCACCATACAAGGCATGTGCCTCACTTAACTATGCACACACAGTAACAACTGCAATCAGCAACTACACAGACACAACCGACTACAGGAACAACAGCATCCAGTCACAGATTACATAGACAGGCGGCAAAATTGTTCAACACCAGGGACAGTGGCCAGTCCGATGTGCAGAGTAGTGACACGAAAAGCTGCGTATGCAATGTGTGTGAGTGTACCCTGACATGGCCACCAACACTGCCATGGCAGGCACAATAGCCATCATAGCCACCACTGTGTCACAGGTAGATGTGTGTGTGTCCCTACCATTCAAACAGGATGGCCCGTTCAACTCGGTGCTGTCTATGTGCTACGGGACAGTTGGAGGTCCGCCCCTGAGAGAGAAGCACAACTGTGGAAGACACACATGTGTCATGTGAAGCGGGAGTTCCGCTTGGGCCAGGTGGGTGGGTGGCACGGGTAGGTGCACACATGCATTGTTGAAACAGACTGTGTGGGGAGGATTCCGGAGGGCTATATTTCCACTGTGTTGGGTATTTGGAAAGCACACCTGTCTGGAGATGAATGTGAACTCGTGTGGGCACAACAGGCGGGCACACGATCAATGCTGCATCAGGTGTAGACGTTAGCCCTCCCTCTGGGGACATGCTGGATACTGCTGTGCGTCTGCCAGGCCCTTGCCAAGGCACTCACATCCCCTGTCCACCAGGTGTACCCCCTACATTGTCCGTCTGCACAGGCTACCCAGGGCACGGGATGGCAGTGGAGCTTGGTGGGTGGGAGCTCATGGCGCCCTTCTCCTGGTCACATCTCGCAGGCAACACATTCTCAGTGAGCAGCAGGGCACAAGTCCTAAATATGTAGTGGGGGGACGCAGACGTCACGACAGGAAGTGACGTCACGAAAGGTGGCTTGCACCATCCGACTTTTTGCCTCCCTTCGCCCACCCCTTACATGCGATTGCAACAGAGAAGCCAGCGCGTGCACAAGCAGCAACTCCTTTTGTTTTATGTTCCCTCACACACCCTAGTGGTGTCATGCTTCATCATCGGGACACCCTGACGCCTAAAAGTCAGGGTGGGCTCAACCATATCTCAGGGAGCACTTAAAAGATTTTTTGGGGCCAGAGGGGGATAAAGATTAAAACTCCTCTGTCGGAACCCGGTTTCCCTTTATTGTTGGATCTGGCAGGGATATTAAAAAGATAAAGAAATAGGGTCCGGTGGGATATTATGGTCCTATGACCCTACTGCCAACATGTTTCAGTCCACTAGTGCCCCGTAAAGGGTGCTGGACTTTCTTCAGGGCAAAAGCTGTGGCCCCCTGGAAACAAAAAGAAGTATGGGAATTGCCCTATACTCAATGTAGTAAGGGCAGATAGCTGCTCCTTATCTTAAAACCAATTGGTCTGTCGTCACTCCATCTGTAGAACGACATAAACAACAAAATAACCACCATAGTATCATGTACTCATAATCTGCTTGATTGTGTACCATGCACTTGTGCCACAAAACTCGTGAATAACCATTTTTATGGTGACACAGTCATGTACTGTACTTTTGTCTCAAGTGCGTGTTTCTTGTTCATTAGCGTGTCTCTTTTGAACACTCATGTCTGTGTTATACCCGTGTAGTGGCGGCAATTTGCCGCATCCTATCCTCTTGCATTGCACTAGTGCATGTGAAATAGGCTAAAACTCTCGTGTCAACCACTCTCATGCTCTCCTGCCATTAAAATATCGCCACTTCAATCACTCATTCCTTACACATCAAAGTTGCTCCTTACCCCAACTTGGGAGAGGTTTCACTTCGCGCTGGACCTCACTCTTTGGTGTAGCCCTGTAGTCAAACCCTGGAGTAGATACAGTGCACAGGTTGCACAGGGCGTAAAGAAATTTTACGTACCATGTCAAAAATTGGCATTGCAATCAATGAAAAAGATGGAAAAAAGGAAAAGAAAAGAAAAGAAAAACCGTGAGTTAAAGTCTGGCCGTCCAGCTGATTGTGGCGGTAACGTGTCGATCCATACCTGCATCGAGCTATTTTTTCAGTAGGAGTTACTTACGCCATCAAGGGTCCTACCCCGCTGCTCAATCTACTCGTATAAGGTCCCAGCTGCTTGGTGAGCCACTATACTGAACACCCCTACTTTTTAAAGGGAGAACCTTATTCCCATATCCGCGTTGGCGCATCCTCTTCCGGTACTGTGTGTTGACGTCACCACGCTAGACGGGAAACTATCACAGTGGAGCAAACACGTGTTGCTCCCTTGTCTTAATAATCATGGGAAATGTAGTTCCTAGTTACTCGCTGACCCTAACAGTCATGGGTATTGTAGTTTTAAGTTAAAATCTCTTAATGTACGGGCCACCGAAAACTTTATTTAGTCTGACATCTGTCAATTTCCCTTATGCTGGAGGACAGTGTAATGGCTTGTGAAATGTAAGCTAGTATGTGTTAATACTAAATTCATTATATTAACGACTTTCCGATTCCTTTGTACACATCGCGTCTGTATAACCATAAACCCACGTAGTTTGAAGGGAACAACTTAAAAGATTTAACACCCTTCATGATATGTTGTAGGGATTGATTTTGTATACCCTGACAGTGGTGTATCTGCTATCCTTAGTAAAAACTGTATTACATATTTCATCAATTTCCGTGGAGATGGTTTTAACGGAAAAAGGAAGGAGACCTGTCAGAACTAATCTTAAACTGTATTATATTTTTATTTTTATTTCCGTCATATTACTTAGCATAAACCTTAGGTACTCCACAGTGATCCAGTTATAAAACACCCGCAGAATCTTTAAATTACGGGGGTTAAGTCTGTGGATTGTCAGGTCGTGTTTAGGGGAATCTAATGTTGCACAAGGTGCGTGGTTTTTTATCTATTTTTATTAAGTTGATTCCAAGGTATGGAGTCATTCAATCCTATAAGGTGGGTTTTGAGCCTATACACCCACCGCTGTTCGCGTTCTAATAGGATTCTTGTGATGTCACCCTCCCCTTTCACCTTCTCAATCACTGTCCACCATAGGTCCATATCAGTGTGTTTCTTTTCAACGTAGTGGGCTGTCAGCTTTGTTGCTGTGATTGCACGTCTTATGGTACTTCTGTGTTCGCTGATGCGAACCTTCACTTTCCTTCCTGTCATTCCCACATACATGAGATTGCATGGACACCTAATCAAGTAAATTACTTTTTCGCTGTTGCAATTAGTATGCGTACGCTGTTCCCATGCGTGGTGCATGCCTAAATCTACTTCCTTGGTGTGTTCTGTAAAGGGACACACCACGCAAGATCCACAGGGGTAGTGGCCTGTAACCGGTTTTTGGTTCCAAAGTGTAAGTTGGTCATTTGTTTTGGTTTTTCGGAAATCTGTATGTATTAATGAATCTCTTATGCTCCTATTTCTTTTAAACGAAAACATCGGTTTCTCAAACTTGAGTTTGTTAGAGGTCAGGACAGCCCACTTTTTGTTTATAATCCTCTTGATATCATTGGAAGATGCATTAAACGTCGTTACACAGATCAGTTTCTCTTTTTCCTCTTTAGGATTGGATTCCAAAAGGGCCTCTCTAGGGGTATTGCGAGATCGTTTCTTTGCTCGTTCTATAATCTTCCTAGGGTATGTTCTCTCCTCCAATTTTCTAGACAGTATATCTGCTTCTGCTTTGTAATCATTAAGATCAGCACAGTTCCTGCGTATACGTAAAAACTGCCCCACCGGGAGGTTCTCTTTGAGGGCTCGTGGGTGAGCACTTCCAAAATGCAGCAGGCTATTTTTGTCAGTTGGTTTTGTGTAGAGTGAGCTGTACAAAGCCCCTCTTTAGCACAGATATTAACATCTAGGAAGGAAACTTGTTTTTCATTATGGGTCATGGTGAACTTTAGGTGCGGATTAAGTTGGTTTATCCAAACAAAGAAGTTGTTTAAGGTGACACTGTCACCTTCCCAAATAACCAGGATGTCATCTATATAGCGCCACCACTTTCTGATGTTATCAGAGTAGGGGTTAGGACGCCAGATATGTTGTTCTTCTACCTGGCCCACGTACAAACACGCTATACTGGGCACGAACATGCTGCCCATCGAAGTGCTGTGGACCTGTAGAAACAGCTGTTCTTCAAACCTGAAATTTTTTTCAGTGAGAGCGAGGCGCATCAATGTAATCACCCAGCTCACTGGTGCATCCCAACTCCAATCCTCCTGCTCAAGAAGATTTTCTATGACCCTAATACTCTCTTCCTGCGGAATGCTCGTGTAGAGAGCTTCCACGTCTAGGCACACCAAGATGTTATGGCAAGGATCATACATAACTTCAGTTAAGAGATTAAGTAGGTGTTTAGTATCCTGTACATATGACCGAATACGGGTTACTAGAGGACGGAGGAACCAGTCGGTGTATTTCGAAAGGGGTTCCAGGAGGGAACCAATCCCGGACACAATGGGTCGCCCAGGTGGTGGTATTCTGTCCTTGTGAATCTTCGGTATCGTGTGGAATACCGGTATCCGAGTGTCTTCTGGATTCAGAAAATCATGTTCTTTTTTGGTTATCCATTCTCGTGCCAGTGCTTCTGAGGTTATGTTACTTATTGTCCTCCTAAGCCGTGTTGTTGGATCTCTCATGATAGGTTTGTAATACTTAGTATCTGCCAGTAGATTCATACATGCTGTTCTGTACGCGGTGGAGCTTTGTATTACCGTTGCTCCCCCTTGTCTGCTGGTTTTATGATGATATCAGTTCTCAAACTTAAAGATTTTAAGGCCTCTCTTTCTCTTTTGCTGAGGTTATCAAACGTGCCGGTCTTCATAGGTAAATCCTCAATCTCTTTTGATACACTTTCCTCAAAGGCTATAACTTCTGGGGGCATCACTGATGTAGGCGGGAAAAAAGTCGATTTTCGACGAAGAGTGGTGTGGTTTTGATCTTCTGTCTGTAATTCTTTATTTAAAAAGAATGTTTTTATTCGTATCTTCCGGAAGAAATCGCTCAATTCACAGCGTAGCTGGAATTTATCTAGGTATGCGGTTGGCACAAACCCAAGGCCCTTATTCAGGACTGTGGTTTCTTCAGTGCTCAAGTTGTAGTCTGTAAGGTTGACTACTAGTCCCGCATTGTGCTCGTTCCTGCTGTTGGCCCCTTCGTCATGCTGCGGGTGCTCACCGGTGCATTGCTGTCTTCCCCATTGCACTTGCTTGTTGGAGTTGTTCCTTCTGCCTCGTCTGCCCCTTCTCCCACCCTGTCCTAAAAACGGTTCTGATTGTGATTGGGTTGGAAGAATGGGCCAGATTGGTAATGTGGTGGTCCATGAAAAGGTGGTGGTCCCTGGAATGGAACAGGGCCAAATGGGCCAGGCCATTGGTACATCTGCGGTGGTTGATACCCTTGATTGTAGTTCCCACATCTTGGTCTCCTCGATCTACCTCTCCAACTCTTGTTCGAACCATCACTTGACCAACCCTCATTTTCCGATTCTGAATTGCTTGAGTCCCCCTGATATGAAGAACCCGACTCTGAGTTCTCCTGGGATTTATAATCTTCTCTTACGTACGGGTACACCTTTTCATGGGCAAATTTTTTAAGGTCTTTTTGTAATTTGTTGACCTTGCTCTGCATCAAAAAATCCTTGTGTTCCCCTATCTCCTTATTTACTTCCTCTAATTTTTTCTTATAGAGTGTGATCTTAATTTCGGTCATTAGTGCGTCTTCGCTGGTTTTTATCTTGACCAAGATGGCTTCTGAAAGGCGTTTCGCCGTGTTGATAATGAGGGTCAACCAATCGCGTGTGCAGCGCCACACGATTAGTGACCATTCTTTTTTAAACTGTTGGTTATCCAAAAATATTCTAGGGGCGTTGGTAACCAAGAGGCCTCTTGGTGCTGCGTTGCCCCGTAGGTATTCCGTTAGAATTGCCCCATGAAGTAAGATCTTCATCTGGGCTCGTTTAAGTTCCTTGAGTTCATCCCAATTTTGTGCCTGACTCAAGCTTTGATTAATATTCGTGTCTGGTAACAGTGAAGGGCCAGCCAAAATGGCTGATGCAATTTCATCTGAGTACCCCAAACCTAGGGACTCAGACGCAGTAAGTGATCCTAAAGTATTCATATTTATGTCATACAATTGTGAAGTGCGCAAGGCTAGTCAAAAGTGTGAGCGATAAAAAAGTTAGCGACAAAACAAGGCTAGATTACAGAAAAGGGGTAAAACACCTAGGAGTTTCTACCATAGGTGGGTATATATAGGCGGGTTTCAATTTATAAACCCCTTTTAACTACTAAACGCCCCACAGCTGTGCGCTGCGCAACACTATTAACACTAACGGAATGAGAAAAATTTCTCACACCTTGAAGGGCTGAGAGGAACTCGCGAGGGAGTGCACCCTCCCGTGTATTAACACTATTACACACAAAGTACTCCCCTAATTGTTAATCCGGGAAACCCGGACAACTTAGATAACTTTAAACTGAGTAAATGATGGTGGAGTGTCCCTCCATAAAGCTATTACAGATCTTCACCTACGGGTGAGGAAGGAGGCAACTCCTTTTGTTTTATGTTCCCTCACACACCCTAGTGGTGTCATGCTTCATCATCGGGACACCCTGACGCCTAAAAGTCAGGGTGAATCAACCATATCTCAGGGAGCACTTAAAAGATTTTTTGGGGCCAGAGGGGGATAAAGATTAAAACTCCTCTGTCGGATCCCGGTTTCCCTTTATTGTTGGATCTGGCAGGGATATTAAAAGATAAAGAAATAGGGTCCGGTGGGATATTATGGTGCTAGGACCCTACTGCCAACATGTTTCAGTCCACTAGTGCCCCGTAAAGGGTGCTGGACTTTCTTCAGGGCAAAAGCTGTGGCCCCCTGGAAACAAAAAGAAGTATGGGAATTGCCCTATACTCAATGTAGTAAGGGCAGATAGCTGCTCCTTATCTTAAAACCAATTGGTCTGTCGTCACTCCATCTGTAGAACGACATAAACAACAAAATAACCACCATAGTATCATGTACTCATAATCTGCTTGATTGTGTACCATGCACTTGTGCCACAAAACTCGTGAATAACCATTTTGATGGTGACACAGTCATGTACTGTACTTTTGTCTCAAGTGCGTGTTTCTTGTTCATTAGCGTGTCTCTTTTGAACACTCATGTCTGTGTTATACCCGTGTAGTGGCGGCAATTTGCCGCATCCTATCCTCTTGCATTGCACTAGTGCATGTGAAATAGGCTAAAACTCTCGTGTCAACCACTCTCATGCTCTCCTGCCATTAAAATATCGCCACTTCAATCACTCATTCCTTACACATCAAAGTTGCTCCTTACCCCAACTTGGGAGCGGTTTCACTTCGCGCTGGACCTCACTCTTTGGTGTAGCCCTGTAGTCAAACCCTGGAGTAGATACAGTGCACAGGTTGCACAGGGCGTAAAGAAATTTTACGTACCATGTCAAAAATTGGCATTGCAATCAATGAAAAAGATGGAAAAAAGGAAAAGAAAAGAAAAGAAAAACCGTGAGTTAAAGTCTGGCCGTCCAGCTGATTGTGGCGGTAACGTGTCGATCCATACCTGCATCGAGCTATTTTTTCAGTAGGAGTTACTTACGCCATCAAGGGTCCTACCCCGCTGCTCAATCTACTCGTATAAGGTCCCAGCTGCTTGGTGAGCCGCTATACTGAACACCCCTACTTTTTAAAGAGAGAACCTTATTCCCATATCCGCGTTGGCGCATCCTCTTCCGGTTCTGTGTGTTGACGTCACCACGCTAGACGGGAAACTATCACAGTGGAGCAAACACGTGTTGCTCCCTTGTCTTAATAATCATGGGAAATGTAGTTCCTAGTTACTCGCTGACCCTAACAGTCATGGGTATTGTAGTTTTAAGTTAAAATCTCTTAATGTACGGGCCACCGAAAACTTTATTTAGTCTGACATCTGTCAATTTCCCTTATACTGGAGGACAGTGTAATGGCTTGTGAAATGTAAGCTAGTATGTGTTAATACTAAATTTATTATATTAACGACTTTCCGATTCCTTTGTACACATCGCGTCTGTATAACCATAAACCCACGTAGTTCGAAGGGAACAACTTAAAAGATTTAACACCCTTCATGATATGTTGTAGGGATTGATTTTGTATACCCTGACAGTGGTGTATCTGCTATCCTTAGTAAAAACTGTATTACATATTTCATCAATTTCCGTGGAGATGGTTTTAACGGAAAAAAGGAAGGAGACCTGTCAGAACTAATCTTAAACTGTATTATATTTTTATTTTTATTTCCGTCATATTACTTAGCATAAACCTTAGGTACTCCACAGTGATCCAGTTATAAAACACCCGCAGAATTTTTAAATTACGGGGGTTAAGTCTGTGGATTGTCAGGTCGTGTTTAGGGGAATCTAATGTCGCACAAGGTGCGTGGTTTTTTATCTATTTTTATTAAGTTGATTCCAAGGTATGGAGTCATTCAATCCTATAAGGTGGGTTTTGAGCCTATACACCCACCGCTGTTCGCGTTCTAATAGGATTCTTGTGATGTCACCCTCCCCTTTCACCTTCTCAATCACTGTCCACCATAGGTCCATATCAGTGTGTTTCTTTTCAACGTAGTGGGCTGTCAGCTTTGTTGCTGTGATTGCGCGTCTTATGGTACTTCTGTGTTCGCTGATGCGATCCTTCACTTTCCTTCCTATCATTCCCACATACATGAGATTGCATGGACACCTAATCAAGTAAATTACTTTTTCGCTGTTGCAATTAGTATGCGTACGCTGTTCCCATGCGTGGTGCATGCCTAAATCTACTTCCTTGGTGTGTTCTGTAAAGGGACACACCACGCAAGATCCACAGGGGTAGTGGCCTGTAACCGGTTTTTGGTTCCAGAGTGTAAGTTGGTCATTTGTTTTGGTTTTTCGGAAATCTGTATGTATTAATGAGTCTCTTATGCTCCTATTTCTTTTAAACGAAAACATCGGTTTCTCAAACTTGAGTTTGTTAGAGGTCAGGACAGCCCCTTTTTGTTTATAATCCTCTTGATATCATTGGAAGATGCATTAAACGTCGTTACACAGATCAGTTTCTCTTTTTCCTCTTTAGGATTGGATTCCAAAAGGGCCTCTCTAGGGGTATTGCGAGATCGTTTCTTTGCTCGTTCTATAATCTTCCTAGGGTATGTTCTCTCCTCCAATTTTCTAGACAGTATATCTGCTTCTGCTTTGTAATCATTAAGATCAGCACAGTTCCTGCGTATACGTAAAAACTGCCCCACCGGGAGGTTCTCTTTGAGGGCTCGTGGGTGAGCACTTCCAAAATGCAGCAGGCTATTTTTGTCAGTTGGTTTTGTGTAGAGTGAGCTGTACAAAGCCCCCTCTTTAGCACAGATATTAACATCTAGGAAGGAAACTTGTTTTTCATTATGGGTCATGGTGAACTTTAGGTGCGGATTAAGTTGGTTTATCCAAACAAAGAAGTTGTTTAAGGTGACACTGTCACCTTCCCAAATAACCAGGATGTCATCTATATAGCGCCACCACTTTCTGATGTTATCAGAGTAGGGGTTAGGACGCCAGATATGTTGTTCTTCTACCTGGCCCACGTACAAACACGCTATACTGGGCACGAACGTGCTGCCCATCGAAGTGCCGTGGACCTGTAGAAACAGCTGTTCTTCAAACCTGAAAAATTTTTCAGTGAGAGTGAGGCGCATCAATGTAATCACCCAGCTCACTGGTGCATCCCAACTCCAATCCTCCTGCTCAAGAAGATTTTCTATGACGCTAATACTCTCTTCCTGCGGAATGCTCGTGTAGAGAGCTTCCACGTCTAGGCACACCAAGATGTTATGGCAAGGATCATACGTAACTTCAGTTAAGAGATTAAGTAGGTGTTTAGTATCCTGTACATATGACCGAATACAGGTTACTAGAGGACGGAGGAACCAGTCGGTGTATTTCGAAAGGGGTTCCAGGATGGAACCAATCCCGGACACAATGGGTCGCCCAGGTGGTGGTATTCTGTCCTTGTGAATCTTCGGTATCGTGTAGAATACCGGTATCCGAGTGTCTTCTGGATTCAGAAAATCATGTTCTTTTTGGTTATCCATTCTCGTGCCAGTGCTTCTGAGGTTATGTTACTTATTGTCCTCCTAAGCCGTGTTGTTGGATCTCTCATGATAGGTTTGTAATACTTAGTATCTGCCAGTAGATTCATACATGCTGTTCTGTACGCGGTGGAGCTTTGTATTACCGTTGCTCCCCCTTGTCTGCTGGTTTTATGATGATATCAGTTCTCAAACTTAAAGATTTTAAGGCCTCTCTTTCTCTTTTGCTGAGGTTATCAAACGTGCTGGTCTTCATAGGTAAATCCTTAATCTCTTTTGATACACTTTCCTCAAAGGCTATAACTTCTGGGGGCATCACTGATGTAGGCGGGAAAAAAGTCGATTTTCGACGAAGAGTGGTGTGGTTTTGATCTTCTGTCTGTAATTCTTTATTTAAAAAGAATGTTTTTATTCGTATCTTCCGGAAGAAATCGCTCAATTCACAGCGTAGCTGGAATTTATCTAGGTATGCGGTTGGCACAAACCCAAGGCCCTTATTCAGGACTGTGGTTTCTTCAGTGCTCAAGTTGTAGTCTGTAAGGTTGACTACTAGTCCCGCATTGTGCTCGTTCCTGCTGTTGGCCCCTTCGTCATGCTGCGGGTGCTCACCGGTGCATTGCTGTCTTCCCATTGCACTTGCTTGTTGGAGTTGTTCCTTCTGCCTCGTCTGCCCCTTCTCCCACCCTGTCCTAAAAAACGGTTCTGATTGTGATTGGGTTGGAAGAATGGGCCAGATTGGTAATGTGGTGGTCCATGAAAAGGTGGTGGTCCCTGGAATGGAACAGGGCCAAATGGGCCAGGCCATTGGTACATCTGCGGTGGTTGATACCCTTGATTGTAGTTCCCCCATCTTGGTCTCCTCGATCTACCTCTCCAACTCTTGT
This sequence comes from Calotriton arnoldi, assembly GCA_963921515.1. NCBI lineage: Eukaryota > Metazoa > Chordata > Amphibia > Caudata > Salamandridae > Calotriton > Calotriton arnoldi. The sequence goes on along the minus strand of CAWUFW010000255.1, from coordinate 4,634,953 downwards.
TCGAACCATCACTTGACCAACCCTCATTTTCCGATTCTGAATTGCTTGAGTCCCCCTGATATGAAGAACCCGACTCTGAGTTCTCCTGGGATTTATAATCTTCTCTTACGTACGGGTCCACCTTTTCATGGGCACATTTTTTAAGGTCTTTTTGTAATTTGTTGACCTTGCTCTGCGTCAAAAAATCCTTGTGTTCCCCTATCTCCTTATTTACTTCCTCTAATTTTTTCTTATAGAGTGTGATCTTAATTTCGGTCATTAGTGCGTCTTCGCTGGTTTTTATCTTGACCAAGATGGCTTCTGAAAGGCTACGTGGGTCTATGGTTATACAGACGCGATGTGTACAAAGGAATCGGAAAATCGTTAATATAATGAATTTAGTATTAACACATACTAGCTTACATTTCACAAGCCATTACACTGTCCTCCAGTATAAGGGAAATTGACAGATGTCAGACTAAATAAAGTTTTCGGTGGCCCGTACATTAAGAGATTTTAACTTAAAACTACAATACCCATGACTGTTAGGGTCAGCGAGTAACTAGGAACTACATTTCCCATGATTATTAAGACAAGGGAGCAACACGTGTTTGCTCCACTGTGATAGTTTCCCGTCTAGCGTGGTGACGTCAACACACAGTACCGGAAGAGGATGCGCCAACGTGGATATGGGAATAAGGTTCTCCCTTTAAAAAGTAGGGGTGTTCAGTATAGCGGCTCACCAAGCAGCTGGGACCTTATACGAGTAGATTGAGCAGCGGGGTAGGACCCTTGATGGCGTAAGTAACTCCTACTGAAAAAATAGCTCGATGCAGGTATGGATCGACACGTTACCGCCACAATCAGCTGGACGGCCAGACTTTAACTCACGGTTTTTCTTTTCTTTTCTTTTCCTTTTTCCATCTTTTTCATTGATTGCAATGCCAATTTTTGACATGGTACGTAAAATTTCTTTACGACCTGTGCAACCTGTGCACTGTATCTACTCCAGGGTTTGACTACAGGGCTACACCAAAGAGTGAGGTCCAGCGCGAAGTGAAACCTCTCCCAAGTTGGGGTAAGGAGCAACTTTGATGTGTAAGGAATGAGTGATTGAAGTGGCGATATTTTAATGGCAGGAGAGCATGAGAGTGGTTGACACGAGAGTTTTAGCCTATTTCACATGCACTAGTGCAATGCAAGAGGATAGGATGCGGCAAATTGCCGCCACTACACAGGTATAACACAGACATGAGTGTTCAAAAGAGACACGCTAATGAACAAGAAACACGCACTTGAGACAAAAGTACAGTATATGACTGTGTCACCATCAAAATGGTTATTCACGAGTTTTGTGGCACAAGTGCATGGTACACAATCAAGCAGATTATGAGTACATGATACTATGGTGGTTATTTTGTTGTTTATGTCGTTCTACAGATGGAGTGACGACAGACCAATTGGTTTTAAGATAAGGAGCAGCTATCTGCCCTTACTACATTGAGTATAGGGCAATTCCCATACTTCTTTTTGTTTCCAGGGGCCACAGCTTTTGCCCTGAAGAAAGTCCAGCACCCTTTACGGGGCACTAGTGGACTGAAACATGTTGGCAGTAGGGTCCTAGGACCATAATATCCCACCGGACCCTATTTCTTTATCTTTTTAATATCCCCGCCAGATCCAACAATAAAGGGAAACCGGGATCCGACAGAGGAGTTTTAATCTTTATCCCCCTCTGGCCCCAAAAATCTTTTAAGTGCTCCCTGAGATATGGTTGAGCCCACCCTGACTTTTAGGCGTCAGGGTGTCCCGATGATGAAGCATGACACCACTAGGGTGTGTGAGGGAACATAAAACAAAAGGAGTTGCCTCCTTCCTCACCCGTAGGTGAAGATCTGTCATAGCTTTATGGAGGGACACTCCACCATCATTTACTCAGTTTAAAGTTATCTAAGTTGTCCGGGTTTCCCGGATTAACAATTAGGGGAGTAGTTTGTGTGTAATAGCCTAAAGCACCATCACCACAGTCACCAAAAGGTAAGTGTGGGGTCCATGGCTGATGCACCTTTTGATCAGTGTGGCAATGGGGCCTAAAGCACCATCACCACAGTCACCACAAGGTAAGTGTGGGGTCCATGGCTGATGCACCTTTTGATCAGTGTGGCAATGGGGCCTAAAGCACCATCACAACAGTCACCAAAAGGTAAGTGTGGGGTCCATGGCTGATGCACTTTTTGATCAGTGTGGCAATGGGGCCCAAAGCCCCATCACCACAGTCACCAAAATGTAAGTGTGGGGTCCAAGGCTGATGCACCTTTTGATCAGTGTGACAATGGGGCCTAAAGCACCACAGTCACCAAAAGGTAAGTGTGGGGTCCAAGGCTGATGCACCTCTTGATCAGTGTGGCAATGGGGCCTAAAGCACCATCACCACAGTCACCAAAAGGTAAGTGTGGGGTCCATGGCTGATGCACCTTTTGATCAGTGTGGCAATGGGGCCTAAAGCACCATCACCACAGTCACCAAAAGGTAAGTGTGGGGTCCATGGCTGATGCACCTTTTGATCAGTGTGGCAATGGGGCCTAAAGCACCATCCCAACAGTCACCAAAAGGTAAGTGTGGGGTCCATGGCTGATGCACCTTTTGATCAGTGTGGCAATGGGGCCCAAAGCCCCATCACCACAGTCACCAAAATGTAAGTGTGGGTTTCAAGGCTGATGCACCTTTTGATCAGTGTGGCAATGGGGCCCAAAGCACCATCACCACGGTGATCATAAGGTAAGTGTAGGCATGGTAAAAGCTGCCAAAGACAAACTGTATGGATGAATCCTGGTCACACAACAACAAAAACATCTGTGGCATAGTAGTGCTTGTGTCCCATTGCAACATAGATTGGCGAGGCTAACAGTGCAGTGACACAGAAACATCGTTTTGGCCATGTGCATACAAACATCACACATGGGGGACCACATTGCCAACAATCAGCCAATTACACAATGACAGAAGTGACCATCATGATGCTGACCCACATATCTGCACCTATGGACACATAAATGTATATAACCTGTGGAGACTGTCGATGTCAGGTGAACAAATACCATACCATGGCAGCAATGGGACATATTAACCATGATCATTGTGCTGACTGATGACCCAGGAGTCCCAGGGAGAGCAGGGGAAAATCACCAAACAACATACAGCCAATGGCACACTACAGAAATGCCAATGCAGTGATGCAAATGCACTAACACAAACTGGCAGACTCACACTGCATATCAAACACAACAGGTGATGGGGGTGTGTGCCAGTGTCCCCAGGCAACCACACAACACATGAGGAGGGCTGAATCCCAATTACACAGATGTGTATACAGTGCCACACACAAGTAACTCATGGATTGGATTCCCCTATATGGGCAATCTGGCATTGTTAGATGATAGGGAGCCCAAATTACACATGTCACACAAGCTTGTAGGAACAGCAACTAACACAGCAAGAGACACACCCACCACAGCACTACCCCCAGGGACCCCACATTGTGCAGACACTAGCCTGCATGACAATTCCACTGTGATGACAATCAATCAATCAATCAATCAATCATGTCACTTATAAAGCGCACTACATACCCGCGAGGGTCTCAAGGCGCTGGGGGAAGAGGGGGGTGGTGCTGCTACTGATCGAAGAGCCAGGTCTTGAGGAGTTTTCTGAAGGCCAGTAGGTCTTGGGTCTGTCGGAGGTTGGTGGGGAGGGTGTTCCAGGTCTTGGCGGCGAGGTGGGAGAAGGATCTGCCGCCGGCGGTCGTTTTCCGGATGCGGGGGACTGTGGCGAGGGCGAGGCTGGTCGAGCGGAGCTGGCGGGTGGGGGTGTAGAAGCTGAGTCGTCTGTTGAGGTAGGCTGGTCCGGAGTTGTGGAGTGCTTTGTGTGCGTGGGTGAGGAGCTTGAAGGTTATCCTCTTGTTGACAGGGAGCCAGTGCAGGTCTCTCAGGTGGGGTGTGATGTGGCTGCGTCGGGGGATGTCGAGTAGACAAAGGTAGGTGTGGTCATGACGAGGGTTATAAAAGGATCGTATCACGTGGAAGGGTGAAAGGAAGGTCATATATACAAAACAGGTGGAAGGTGAGGCGCTCGCATTTGATTATAGAGGTACGTTAGTGTTTCTGCATTAGTTTAAGGCAAAAGGCAGCGTCGAACATGGAAGATTAATGTTTGGGTTTTAGAAGGTTGGTGATCCCTTCGGGGGGTTGTAATAGAATGGTCCATGAGGGGGCAAATTTTGATACTTTTTTAGCGGGAAAGCGTTATCCTTGGGAGCATTAACATCGGGTACCTGCATGAATACATAGGTGATTAATGTCAGTTGCGTAAAAGCTCATGCATTATTGTAACAGTACTTTTTTGATTTTTAACTTTACAGACATGAACCCCTGACGAAGGGCAGTAGTCGCCCGAAATGCATTGGGTTATATATTCTGCATTTTTCACAAGAAACTGGGATTTTAACATGCTGTATTTAAGGCGATTGAGCATAATACACGCATTTGAAAATTGGAAATCACTGGTTTCACAATCCATATAAACGAACAATAAATGAAGATTTTATAATTAAACGTGGTGAAGTTTTGAATGAAGTTGATTCATGATGATCATCATCATCCTTATATGGCGTGAGCATCCTGGGACTGATATTATGAATATCAGCAACCTCATGGATATTACTTTGGCGCTCCGAGGACGAAGCGTACTCCAGGATAGCTCCCCTCAATGGAATATTCTATGATAAACTTGAATGAAAACGGTGTGCGGGACATATATACATTTTCAAAGGTAGATGTTGATCACACTGTGAACCACAGCCATGTGTCCTCAGCTACAAACTACCATCACACGTACACAAGCTCCAATCAATCAGCAGGGCCTGCCAGCCAAGGCCAATATGGAGGTAGTGGTCTAGCCGTGCAACAACTCACATTTGCACACTCAACACCACACACCCTGATCTCCACCAATGTGCAGCAGTGAAGCTCACATGGACTGGTGACATTGCACATGCACCCATGACAATCCCAGGGGTGGTGGGGGGAACTAAGGTGCAGAAACCCATCACACATGCCCACTCAACATGACTCGTCTATGTATGACACACAGCACAGTACGCCGTACATGCGCATGATGTGAAATCCACCACAAACAATGGGATCCTGGCCATAGTCACACGCCAACGAAGAAGCCAAGGGGAGACACAAAGAACACACGTACACAACTTCCAAAATTGCAGCTCTGACCCTGAGGAGTGGCAGCAGTCACACACACAACGCGTCACAATCACTGAAAGCTACCACAAACTCAAAATCACATTACTTGTGTAAACAACAAGTGCTAAGGGGAATCCTGAATGTGTCCCATCAGCGTTTGCCCACATCCCCAGCCCTGACAACAAAGACAACCTGGGATGACAACCTCATGAACATCAGTTTGCCATGCACCCACATCACGGAGAAACCAGGTCCAAGATGCTGGATGAACACATACCAACTCTGCAAGCATCACAAACAGGAACATCCCTAGGGACACAGCCTGTGTATGAAAAGGGAAGGGAACATGCACAGACATGCTCACACAACACACAACACGGGCACACGCAATGTCACCAGATTACACACAGCCATGAGGGCACTCCACTCCTGTGGAAGGTCCACTGTGCCAAACCTTGTCTGTGCTCGACTCAAACATATCAGCAGGACACTCCGTCAGTGAGTCAACAACTACAACACACAGAAGCCTCTGCTCACATCAGCCTGGGTACGGGAGTGTCACGTCAGTCATCTGCATACACCCAAAACACGTGGCAATCAGTTGTACTGTATACACAGATAAGTCCTCCAAAATCGATGTGCAAAACTGCATGTCCAGTGGAGACGGGCACACAGTCAGGGTACTAGGAACATTGGACAGTGGTAAGCCCAACAGATGTGCAACAGTGTAGGACAAAGATGGTAATCTACAAATGCTAAACGTACATCCCTGTGTCAAATGCTGAACATCACACCCTCAGACTGCAGCAAGGGATGCTATAGATCCAGACTAGATTAGGACACATATCCCATGGATCACATGGAGCCCATCACAGCAAAACTTAATTTACCTGATCTGAACACAATTACAACAGCAAATGCATGATTCTACACATCTACATCATGTACCACCAAATATTAACCACAAGTAAACAAAAAGAGGCTTTAATCAGCAAGTGTGCAACTGAAATCAAAAGTCCAAAATTAACTACGGCCAATGTCCAGTCCAAATACACAGTCCCAACAGGGTGATGTGTGACAACTTGTCACCAATTGCTTGCCTGCACAGGTACCGACAGGGGACATCCCCCTTGGAGGGGCATACGAGGGGCAGGCCAGGCACCGCAGGGACAGGATCAGGGGATGCCAGAAGGAGGCAGGGAAGGTGAGGTGGGTGCAGGAGTGTCACTGGCAACTGTAGTGGAGGTGTCTGACTCAGGGGGGGCCGGCACCACCGCAGGGCCCAAGTCCGATGGTGTTGGTGCTGCAACCACTGTAGTGGGCTGGTCAAATGGAGTGGACTGGGTCCCCAATGCAGTGCCCGAGTCAGATGGGGTTGTTGTGGACTCTACCGCAGTGCATGACTCCAAGGGAGTGGAAGGGGGGGCAGAAGAGCTGGGCAGGACAGAGGGGGGACACGGTCTCCACACCAGTGGCACATACAGGCAGAGTGTCTGGTTTGGGGGTGGAAGAGCAAGTGGCAGGGGGAGGGCCTGAGCAGTTTGGGGATGCGGTATCGGTGTGTGGGGGAACCTGGGGCAGGGTGTGGCGGTGGAACCTGTGGAGTGGTGGCCTGGGGGAAGGAGGTGAGAGACTGGGTGGGTGACTTGCAGGGCGGTGGCGGGGTCTTGCTCTTCCGGGTCCGGGGGACTTGCGGGTGGGGGCTCACTCTGCCTGCGCCTGGGGGAGGGTGTCCAGGGGCGAGGGCACTCCCTCTCTGTGTGTGGACTTCCTCTTCCCCGGTATGCTGGATCAGCGGGATTGGAGGGGAAGAGGCCGAGGTCAGAGAGGAAGAGCTGCTGTGTATGTGGGGTTGCAGGTGAGGCAAGGGAAGGGGTCTTGGAGGGAGAGGATCTTGAGGATTGCGGAGTGACTGTGGTTGCCTGTGTGTGTGTCAGTTCCCCATCCCCTGTGTGTGTGGAATCAGTCCCCTGAGGATGCTTGTGTGCACGTCTTGCCTTGGTTTTGGGGGTGTGTGTGCTGCTCGTGTCTGTGTGTTTGGGTGATTGTGCAGGTGTGCATGTGCTTTGGATAGGTAGGGTGGTAGGAAGTGTGGATGGGGCAGAGGTGGGAGGGGTGAGGGACTGTTGGAGGAGGGACACTGCTGCCATCAGGGAGGAGTCCATGGACCTATTGCTCCTCTGTAGGGCAGACATACCCGTTGAGATGCCCTCCATGAACGACACCAGCTGTGTCAACAGAGTGGTGTGTGCATGGAGGACAGTCAGCATTGCTGTCTGCCCTACATGGAGCTGCCGAAGGAGGTACACAGACTCCTCACTCAGGGCAGCAAGGGACACAGGGGCAGGGGTGCGGTGCCTGACTTGAAGGAGACACGCTCCCGAGCACGGGAGCCTCCACAGACCTCAGGAATGGGAGCCAATGGGAGGGCGGTGGTGGTGGTGGTCGTGGCGGCGGGGTCAGACAGACTAGCTGGGGTGTTGTGGCTGCTGACACCCGCATCCACAAGGGAGTCATCCTCCGAGCTGCTGTGGTCCCCAGCTGAGGTGGATGGTGCTGAGGACTCCTCGGTGTGGCTCCCTCGCCCTCCGTGCCACTGGGTCCCTCTGACCACTGCGTCGGACGCTGACCCAGTCTGGCTCCGCTGCTCCTCCTGGTCCATGGAGCTGTCCCCTCCTGTGGCTGTGGATGTATCTGCAAACAATTAGGGAAACAGACAAACATCAGTCACCTGCACTGACCGCACACACCACAGTAAGTACAGCACATCACAGAGCAAGCCCTGGCATCTGTAGTAGAACATTGCCAAAAGTCATCACACAGATTAGGAGAAGCCAATTGTCAGTCTGATGGTCAACCATGGAACTCACACCCCTCCTGCCCTTGCACCCATCGGTCTGGTGCCTATCTGATGGTAATACCCCAATGTGGACACATGCACCACCTACACAGTAGTTGGACATTGCTGAGAACACGGTGAAGTATGTGAACATGCCCACGTCACATCTCTTGCCACTGAGTCAGTGCAGGTGTCTGTATAAATGGACGGCCAGAGTCTAAATAGAAATGCATGTGATGCATACCAGCACCAGACCCCATGAAGCACCCATGTCCGGATAGTCAATGCCACAATGGGGTGCATGTTGCACATGTCACTCCCCTGCAGGATCACTCTTAGGAAGTTTAATGCCATGACACAGGCATGCCTGCAAGGTCATACATCACTGTCTCCAGTCACATGGCCATGGCAGCCAGCCAACAACAGTCTGCACTGTGTCACAATCCTAGGACATGGGGAAGGCAAGTAATGTAACTGACAAGTGCACATGTCCATCCCCCAAAACCACATCATCTGAACTACTATTTGTCCACGTCATACCAATTGGACATATGGGGGACATGAAACACAACTCTCTGAACATGAGCACCTCACAGTGTGCTGAGAGTGAAAAACAGCTGCCTGAAAGTCACAGTGGCATACACCTGTCTGCACAGTCATGTGATCAAACACCTATAAGTCACAGAAGTCTTGTCTCACATGGTCCAATAGCAGATGGCATGCTGACCCCTAACCGATAAACATCACAGGAGTCCCGACTACGTAGTCACAGCACAACGACACAGAGGCAGACACCTGAGGGAACATTTCACTGAGCACAGCATGTCAGCTGACACACGGGAGTGGGAGTACAGAGTGTATTGTATGCCCTGGAGTAGGCATGACTGTCCGGCTCCACCTGCATGATGGATGAGCCCTGGTCAGTAGGCAGGTGGCTAGGCATGTGTGACACACTTGACATACATACTCCTGAGGCCCAAACATTTTACCCACCCGCAGCATGGGGGTGTGGCAAATACCCCAGGGACATGTGGTGATTCTGATCTGCAAGTGGATCACATATCAAAGTTACACCCAGACTACATTGCACGACTCAGGCATTGTGTGAGCAATTGGCCCACCCATGAAGGCTAACACAATATCATGGGAACAAAAGCTGTCACCCACCTTGAGCAAAGCAAAATGCAAGGACCCTGTACCCGAGTGACACAATTATCCTGAGCGTAAGGAGCATGCCGGCCTATCAGATGGGTAGTGGCCATGTCACAATAGAGGGACATGGGTACTGGACAACAAGACTGATGTACTGGGGAAGTTTAACCACGCCACAGGAGGGCACATAGAATGTCAGACAGAGTTCACAGTGCAGTCTTTGACTCACCCCCTCCTTGCTGCTGTCTTCCCTTCAGCTGCCCATCCAGCTCCGGGAAGACCACCGCCAGGATCTGGAGCATGTGGGGGGTCAGGGTCCGGTGTCTGCCCCTCCTGCGAGGAGGCGACAGCTTCAGCTGGACCCTTGCAATCCTCCGGGTCCAGCCCCGAAGGTCCTGCCACCTCTTCTGGCAGTTGCGGATCCGGCGCTTGTAGACCCCCACGGATCTGACTGCCCGGACGATGGCCAGCCAGATATCCTGCTTCTGATGGGCATCAACCTGTGAGGATGACAAAGTGAAAAGGCCATTACTACACATGCAACATATCCGAGCATCACACAGTTGGAAATACATGTCTCAATCACAGGGGCATATGATGTACACAGGCAGTGCAACGAGGGCTATGGACAGTTTGCCAGCAGTTACTACATGGTATCATTGCATGGGAAGTGAACCTTGTTTGAATGCACTGTTACTCCACTGTACCTGTTCAGTGCATGTGACTACACACTTTGGGGGTGAGTACTACTCAGTGAGCATGCTAGCCAGTGGTGTGCACACTGTAAATCCTGCTAGTCAAACAACATGCACAATTAGTAAGGCAGTGGACAGCACACTCACCTGCTCCCCTGGTGTCCCATACAGCTTGCTGTACTGTGGAAGGAGGTTGTCCAGCAGGGCCTGGTTCTCCTCATGGGTGAAGGCTGGGGCTCTCTCCACAGTACGTGCCATTGCAGGAGCCAGAGGATGCAGAGACAGCAGCAGTGTAGTGGCAGATGTCGTCCTGGAGCAAGTAGTGCAGGCAAGTGAGCCCTCAGGGGAACAGCCAGCATTATATGTGTGCTGCAGAGGCAGATACTGTACCATGTGTCCAAAGTGATAGGTCCAAGTCGTATGCATCTTATGAATCTGACCAATCCATGGAATTGCAGCACCAAGACACGCCCACAGCATCCTTCAAAAATTTCAACTTCATGACACCCATGAACTTGCAACATTGTTGTGGCTGGCCAACTGAATTCACTGCATCAGACTAGTTGAAGCTTCAAAAACGCGTCCGTTGCCATGCCAGGCCCCAGCCAATGCGTGCGCACCGATCGGACCATTGCTGTACAACGCGTACCCGCTCACATTCAATGTAATGGTCCGTGCGGGCACACCGATCGGACCATTGCTGTGCAACGCGTACCAGGCATACAACGCGTACCTGCTCACATTCAATGCAATGGTCCGTGCGGGCACACCGATCGGACCATTGTTGTACAACACGTACCCGCTCACATTCAATGCAATGGTCCGTGCGGGCACACCGATCGGACCATTGCTGTACAACGCGTACCCGCTCACATTCAATGCAATGGTCCGTGCGGGCACACCGATCGGTCCATTGCTGTACAACGCGTACCCGCTCACATTCAATGCAATGGTCCGTGCGGGCACACCGATCGGACCATTGCTGTACAACGCGTACCCGCTCACATTCAGTGCAATGGTCCGTGCGGGCACACCGATAGGACCATTGCTGTGCAACGCGTACCAGGCATACAACGCGTACCCGTTCACATTCAATGCAATGGTCCGTGCGGGCACACCGATCGGACCATTGCTGTACAACGCGTACCCGCTCACATTCAATGCAATGGTCCGTGCGGGCACACCGATCGGACCATTGCTGTGCAACGAGTACCAGGCATACAACGCGTACCCTCTCGCATTCAATGCAATGGTCCGTGCGGGCACACCGATCGGACCATTGCTGTGCAACGCGTACCAGGCATACAACGCGTACCCGCTCACATTCAATGCAATGGTCCATGCGGGCACACCGATCGGACCATTGCTCTACAAGGCGTACCAGGACAGGTCACACGCATATGTCACCATGCTGGTCACTGGTGAACCTATGCCAGCCACATTTACTTTCCAGGGACTCTGGGGCACACCTACAACACCACACCCAGTCCACACTGTCTATGAGGCATGTGTGGCAGCATAACCTTATCTGTGTATGGGGGTGAACATGTGGATTTTGGGGTGGCACTTGGGGGCAGACACACCCAGGCTGTGCACGTGTTAATGGGGACAGGGTCCTTTGTGTGTTGTGCACATGACCACTGTGGTGTGCAACTTTTCATTTCTGAGCATGTGTCATGGTCACATTTCCAGGTTGTGTATGTGTATGACATGTCACATACCCCCAGGCTCACATGTGGGAAGGCATGTACGTCACAGGGTGGCCCATTCCAAAAATAGTGATGTCCCTCCACAGTCTGTGTGCATGTTGTGTATCACATGTCTCTGACTCCATGTGCACAATGGGAGACAGTCTCCACATCCACGTGGTTTGTGCATGAACTTTGATGGTGTGTGTGTGTGTGTGTCACAGACGTCCATGTCTGTCCTGCAGAGGCTACAGGGGCCACCACCTGTGGGTGTCATGTTTGTTTTTCTGACGTGTACATGAGACGCCATGTCATGCCAGTGTCCATGTGGCAAGACAGGCTCCCTGGGAATCTACCTGTCAATGAGCTGTGATGCCTGTGGAGCATCTGTCCAGACATGTCACTGTGGTATGTGTGTGGAACGTGAGAGCAGTTAATGTGTACTGTGACACAGCCTAATGGTGTCCCATAGCACAGCTTGGAACCAGTTGTCAACACTTGTTGAACAGAGAGATGTTAGATGATGTCCATGTAGGTGCCATATATGTCCAAACGGGACGACACACACATCAAGTACTTGTGTATGTTGCTGATGTGTCATGTGAAATTGAGTATGGTGAACGGCACATTGGTGGGGTGACTGACAATCTTGCTTTCTTCACCTATGCACTGCAGGGCTCCTGCTGTCCATCGACCATTCCCAGACCTGGCAACGATGGTGGAACGTGACAGCATCCGACGGTACCGCTTCACCAGGCAGCTGATTGAGGATTTGGCAGTGCGGTTGGCCCCACATTTGCAGCCTGGCCGGCCGTATCCTGCAGCGCTGACCCCCAAGGTGAAGGTGATGGCAGCCCTACACTTCTTTGCCACCGGTACCTTTCAACACACTGTGGCAACTACTGGTGGGATGTCACAGACTATGTTCAGCCGTGTGCTACGCGATGTTTTGGGTGCAATGTTGAGATACCTCAACCAGTACATCTATTTCCCAACACGTCAACGACTCACTGACGTCAAGAGTGACTTCTATGCCCTGGGGAGGATGCCACATGTAATTGGCTCCATTGATGGGACACATGTGTCTTTCATACCACCACAGGCACATGAGCAGGCATACCGCAACCGTAAACATTACCATTCGATCAATGCTCTGGTGGCATGTCTTGCAGATATGACCATCACACATGTGTGTGCCCGTTTCCCCGGTTCGGCACACGATGCCTACGTGATGAGGAGTAGTCGCATCCCGAGGATGATGTCACAGATGCCGAACCAGCGTGCCTGGCTTGTTGGTGTGTACTGACTTTGTACCATTGTGTGTGTTCTGCTATGTTGTTTTCCGCACACATTTTCAAATCGGCTAATGTGCAATTGTCTGTCTGTAGGTGACTCGGGATACCCCAACATGCCGTGGTTGCTGACACCCCTCAGGAACCCTGTGACACCAGCCCAGATGCGCTACAATGAGGCACATGGTCGGACGAGGAGGGTGATTGAGCGGACCTTTGGTCTCCTGAAGAGCCGCTTCCGCTGCCTGGACAAGACAGGAGGGGCCCTCCCATATGCCCCAGCAAAGGTGTGCAAGATTGTCATCGTCTGCTGCATGCTACACAACCTGGCAGTGCGGAAGGAGTTGCCTCTCATCCTGGATGACGATGACCAACGTCCGCCACCTGTGGAAGATCCTGGCCTGGGTCACGATGCCAGTGAAGATGATGATGATGGTGATGTCCGCACACAGCTCATCACCAACTTCTTCAGCTGAATGTGAGTCTACAGAGGGTTGTAATGTGAATGATTTGAGTTTGCATGATATGTGTGTGTGGTGCTCTGGTGCTGTTTGAGTGTGGCCATGTGCTACTTGACTGGATGCGTGCAGCGATGTGTCCTTGCAGGTGGTCTGTACTGCCCAACAGTGTTGACATGCTAACTTGGTTTTGTGTAGTTATCTCGTGACATGTATTAGACATTGGTATTGCCGTTCTGTGCTGTTCTTCAGTGGTTTTGACTGTGTGTCATGTCTGTCCTTCACAGGGTGCTGCTGGAGTTGTCTGATCAACTTAGATCCCCCGAATCCATGATTCAACTTCCAAGGTGGAAGCAGTCGTTTCCCTACAGGTGATGTGCCACACACCCCTGGACATTCTATCTTCTGCACTTTTTAGGTCTCGCGCCTAGCGTTGCAGTGCGGAGCCCTGCTCGCGCAGCGCGAGACCTTTAGAAAGGGCTTCTGAAAACGACCCACACGCTCGTGCGTGTGGTTTTGTTTTCGGAAGCCCACATTGGCTGGAGCGTATGTTTTTTTTACGGAGACGGCACGCGATTGGTCAAAGGCGGGCGCATGTCCCGCCTTTGCCGTGCCCATTCCCGACGGTGGCCAGAACGCGCAGCAGCGCGCGTTCATCTCGCTTTTGCTGCCGCGCTCCCTCCCCCTGCTCCTATGTGGTGCGCGCGCACCACTGGTTTCGATTCCCGCGTTCGGCTGGGTTTCGATTCCGTGCTTGTTCATTTAGCGATTTCAAGTCTGAAGCTGTTATACATCAAAATAAGTGTGTTTTTTAATGATGGCACCGTATGGCCTGCGGGAAAGTTTATTTCATTTATTTTAAATAATGTGTAAGTGCGTGGTTCGGAAGATTATGTCAATCAGTGCTACGTGTGCCTTTGCAATATGTCGCAAGAAGTTGCCAGTGACTTGTAGCCCTCATGATTCTGCTGGTCGTTATTGCAGCCTGCGTATTTCATTTGTGTGTGAAGTACAACAGTGTTACTGTACCTGAATAGTTTGCCCGGAGGTGGGGAGGACCGGCCCCCCGACGAGCTTACAGTAAAGGTCCCGCCTCGGCGCTCCCGCTGCGCCCTCGTCCTCTCCGCAGGTGGCAGTCGCCCAAATTCGAGCCCCTGGGCCAAGTTAAAGTGAGGAGGATGGAGGCTGAAGCTGCTGCTTCCAGCCACAGCGGCACCTGGGGCCCTCTGAGCAGAGGCGCCCTCCAGCCCCATCTGCAGTCTGAAGAGCAGCAGGGCAGCGCCGAGAAGCACTGCGCGTCTGGCAGGCGACGCTGTCCGTATCCTGTGGCGCCCCACTTTTTCCCATCGGAACGGCTGCTCCACCTGACCCGGGGTGCCATCCCACAATGGTGGCCTTGGCAGTCAGTCACTCTCAGACAGGGGCCTCGGCATGCCGTGACTTCCTCCCGCGCAGGGTCCTCCTGCTCCCCACACATTGGGAATTCGGTTTCAGCTCTACTGCGGAAACACAAATGGCAAATGCAACCCCGGGCACCCTGGCGCTGCCTTCCTTGTTTATATAGCGTTTTGTACTATTATCTGTGGCCTCGTGGCACTGTGAATAGTGGGTGTTATTTATATATAAATGCAAGACATATATATTTATATTTCGTGATATATGCATAGTAAGTGCACAGGGTCCCCATAGGTATCCGAGAGAGATGTGGGTGTCTTTACTTCAGGCTTCAAGGAGTTGTGTTTGGAGTTATGCCACTGGGACACTTTACCCTGCTCGGAGTTGTACAGTGCTTGTAGCACACAGGCCATCCTTCAAGGCGCGCTCAGGGAGTGCGAGGGAGCAGACCCCCATCCTGTTCAGCCGGGTTTTGAGGTTGCGAGTCAAGGGCTGGCCAGTTCGGTGAGTGGCTCTCACAAGAGGGAATAAAGGTGCAGGACTTGGCTAGGGTTCTTCTGGGCTCAGTGCGCCCTGTTTGCGGCACCCATGGGGTATTGGTTGTAGACCAGCAAGCCGAAGATGAAGCCCATGCAGCAGCTGATGCAGCTGCCGGTGGCAGCGGTCAAGCTGGTGAAGAGCCAGAAGAACGAACTGAAGAGCCCGGTGCTGACGCCCAAGGGCGGCCAGCAGAACTTCTACAACGCCGTGCAGGTGGACGAGCTGAGGCTCCTCAAGTCGCCGGAGCTGGAGCCCACCGTGGTGACGGACAGCAGCCCCAATGGGAGCCAGGGCCAGCAGAGCCAGCCGCTACGGTAGGAGTGTGTCCGTCTGTGTGTCACCTGCAGTCTTGCCCTGTAGGCATGTGTCTAACACATTGGAGCCATGTCTCACTCCTTCGGGATGATTAGGTACACGCACTATGGAGCACGTTTACTCACTGGGTGTTTGTCTTGCAAACAGTGAGCACAGTCTAACCCGTTGGGCGTGATGTTCACGCCTTGGAGCACAATGTCACTTATTGGAGTTTTGGCCTTGAGCTCTGAGCACAGGCTCCCCTTTGGCAATGAGAGTTTTGGAGTACAGTCTGATGTATTGGGTATTCTACTCGTGTCTTGTCTTTTGCTGGGTATGCACATCACATATTGGGTGTTTTAAAGCACGACTGACAAGTCTCAGTGTTTGAGTCACCTTTTAAAATACCTTCAGATCTCACTCCTGAGATCAGTTGAACCATGAGATCTGGAGGCAGATCAGCAAGAGACCCTCCTGACATAGGGCAGCATTGACTAAGGGAAGATTTTTTTTTTAAACAATCGGCTGATACCTTTTTGCCTGATGTTTGACTGACTTTGCCCCTCTCCCTGGTTTTACAGTGGTCCAGAATTGTTAGGAAATTCTACAGGTTTATTATATGCCATTATGAATAAAATAACATTTGATTCATTACTTTATGCATGTGTTTCTTAGTATTAACTGAGGAAGGTTCTAAGATTTTCCATGATTAGCGTTGGGCCTCACGGAAATATGAGTTCTGACTTGTGTGAACTGTTTCAAGAACAGACCTAGAACAAAGTAACCAATCTGTGTATCTGAAGGGGGATGTTACAAGTATTGAAGACTACAGAAGGAGAAGAAGTAGGTCCGAAAAGCGGTGTAGGGCAGTTGTTATTTATATGTAGGGTAAGAGTGCTGTTGGAGCAGGAGGCGAGTGTTGGCGCCTAGCCACAAGGGGGTCTTGTGAAAGATAATGCAATGGAACTAGACTGAGAACTTTTTGCACAGAGTTAGCGGGTATGCTTTATACTTTCTTTATTGCACTTCCCCACCACTGTGACTCAGCCATTCAGTGGCGGGTGGTGACCCTTGACACTGGAGGGGCGTCGTGGGGAGTGAGAAACAAATCCCATGGGGGGCAAAAAGATAATGAAAACCTTTCTTTAAATGTACTTACCCGTGTTTCGTTCTCCGTCTTTTCTTCTTTCTCCTGGAGTCAGTGTGACTGCACCTCATGGAGCCTCAGGCATCCCCATCTGCAAATCCCGACACTGCTCTCATGCTGCATGAGCAGCATGAGAGCAGCACCAGGATTGGCTGGAGCGGGCTGCCTCGACTCTCCAGCAGGCAAAGGAGGCCTGTGGCTGCTCTCCACCCAACTGTCTGAGACAGCTAAGTGGAGAGGTTTACACAACGTATGTCTGGCTTGCCGTCGCCAGACAGCCAGCCAAATGGACTTAGACAGTGTACGCTGGTGGAGTGAGCACCACTCCCCTGCTGCCTGTCAGCAGCAATGCCCCACCACCGAACACTGCTCGGGCTGGGAATAGTGAAAAATAAAATGGTAATTCATTTTATTACCGTTTTATTTTTCACTTTTACTGCACTGTCAGCAAGGGGGTGACGTTCCTCTTCCCTAATATAATAAAGGGGGCCACTGCTGAAACCATGATGTTACCATATCAGTTGGGGTGACGTAAAAAGTTCCTACTTCAGCTGAATTTTCCATGCTCCACTCCTCAGTGTGGAGTTCCACTTTAAATCACAGGTATGTGGACATAATTAGCAAAGCTCAGCGCACCACCTGTCAACAAAGACCCAATAGTGTTTGTGTCGTCATTGTGCGTGATGTACCATGCACCTGCAAGCTTACTGACTGCATCCAATCACCTTTATCACTGAGCCCGTAGAATTATGAAATTTAAGGACTGCATGAAATCCACAAACATAATTGCACCCTCAAGTATAATTTACAGTTTACAGCACACAGATATGGAGAAGCCCAACCAGCACACTACTTTCAAAATCCAAGTAAGTTAAGAAAGGTTGAATGACCATTGGCTAGCCTGGGTATTATAGTAATGTCAATTCATATATAACCCTTCGGCCCACACCAATTCTAATTGCAGCCAATTGATGCTTAATCCTCTCAAACACACATAGGACATGTCTGCTACATGTCTTGTCCATCACAGAGTACTGTAATAACCCATGAACCAGCCATCACCAACTGAACATGCATGGAATAACTGTAGAGCGATGCCAAGTACTGCTGGCCAATGGAAAGGCGCTAGTCTAGTCCGTCAGTGCAGGCCCCAACTAGCTACATACTGTGGCCCCTTTACGTCTCACAATGACCTTCAGATATGTGAGGACCGTAACAAAGTCGATCCCAGCAGACCTCCCCACCACTTCTCTCTCCAACCATGCCTGCACACGACAGTAAACGTTTAAAACAAAATATCAGGTTGGACAACCCAGTGCAGTGACCCGAGCTAAGTAGACTATGATCATATGAAATACCATAAAGTGTCCTGCAGAGCTACCCAAAGCTATAAGCTTTCTGAAAACCAGAAAACTGCGCGAATGTCTCTCACACACCTTCATTCCCCACACTACCAACAGCTGCATCCCATAACACGATAACGCACCTCTGTGGTCATCACCCAAGGCATGCAAACACTTCCCACATAGAATCAAAAACAAAGACAGCACCTTTCCAACTGCAGTGCGACAGAAGCAGAGTCATACAAAGTGAACGGTGAGCTGAGTTGGTGACCAGCTCCAGGTCTGTCATGTTGTACTGGGAGCAGTTTCTCCTCTGGACCCAAACACCTTCCTAGTAGGCCCGTTCTGTTCCACAGGAGTTTTAACCACTCTGTTTCACATCCGAGGAAATTGCACGGTGACGTCATCAGTATGAGACTGCATGTTTCTGTTTTTGGGGAGCATAGTTCTTTTATAAATATTTTCAAACAAATTCTTAATTTTGCTTTTGTTTGCTGTGGACATCAGTTTTGTTCAAATTTGCTTTGTTCTGTAGTGAGTGATTTACATTTGTATCTGATACCCACCGCTAAAATAACAGCTTAACCATGAGCACAGATAAGTATTGCACCCACCGTTCTTCCCACCCTCTTGCAACTGCACCTATGTGCCCTCGACATCCCTGAACTGCCAGGGGTATCCTTGAGTGTTCGAAAATTCCCTTGACTCTTCATGACAAGCATTTGCAATGCAATAGGTCTCGCATTTACGCGGGTTTAAGCTATTGGCATTGTAAATGACAATGCCCTTTATGTTTTGAAAACCAAAACATAAATAAAGGGCATTGTCATTTACAATGCCAATAGCTCAAACTGCATAAATGCGAGACCTATTGCATTGCAAATGCTTGTTGACTTTGTGGCCACAGCCAGGTTGGATTAGCTTGCATTTGTAGTGGAAACTACATGTTGGAAATGTGTAATAAACCTGTGCTTGACTTTGGGATGTGCGTTGTCTGTAGTCACACATCTGACTGACATTTGCTTACTGCACCTGTTGTCTAGTTGACAGTGACTGTGAATAGGTGGCGTGTCTGTACATTCCACTGTACTTCGTTGCAACATCAGTATAGTTGATGAGTCTGATGGCCCTGCTGTGTATGTGTTTTGTGGCCCTAGTGGTGTGTCTCCCTCATATGTGTCACGTCGCCATGACTGACATGACAGTGTTGGACTTGCTGTAGCAGTTAGCATGCACAGTGTAATTTAGAAGATCAACATCTACATGACTAAAACCACGTTGGAATCACAACAGAGGCAGATATGGTGTATTGGTGAGTTTATTTACATACAGGTGTGAGGATGGTGCACAGGATGGTGGGTGCTGTACATAGAAATTTGGATCCAAAGTTCCCATGTGAATTGGAAGTCTTGGTAGCTGAAAAGTCCAGAGTAAAGTCCACAGTCATCTGATACATTTGGTCAACTAGAGCTCCCCATGTCATGTGGGAGAGTTGGCTTGGCTTCAACAGGGCGTGCAGTATGCACACAGAGGAAAAGTTCCAGAACAGGTGTTGGCTTCCTGGGGGATGTAGATGGCCATCGGCCTCTCAGTTTGGCCTCCTCGGACGGCCCCTCTTCTTGGGGGGGGGAACCCTCAGGTGCAGGCTGAGGCGGTGCAGGGGACTCTCTGCCAGAGTCCTCCTCCCTCCCTGTGGCATTTGCAGTTATTTCAGCAGCAGATGTTGTGGGCACACAGGGAGGTGAGGCCATTTTGGTGCTGATCTGGCGGAGGCATGTCAGTATGTCCCTATGCACCGCTGTCAGTTGTTCCAATGTGTCCCACTTGGACTCCATGCCACACATGTGTGTCTCGACACGTGACATGTGTGTCTCGACACCGGACATGTGGGAGTCCAAGCGGGCATGATGGGCAGCCTGCTGCTGTTGTATGTCCTTGAGGATCCCCACTACCTGGCTGACCTCTCCGGTGCTAGTCTGGTACGCATCCGCGATGCGTGCCAGTTGTGGGTCATCATACAGTCCAGACCCCTCTGCAAGGAGGGACCTATGTCTCCCACCCCTCACACCACCCCTGGCGACACGTGCAGGACCTGCAGTGGCACGCACAGGTGACCGTGGGCCCACTTGGGTGTTGTTCCTGGGCTCGTTGTCAGCAGCTCCAGTTTGGGCCTGGGTCCGTGCGCTGTTGTCATCTGTGGTCCTTGGTGTGTCCGTGTTGGCAGGGGTGGCCTGTGTGTTGGCAGTTGTTGGAGGGGTGGGTGCAGGGGGTGCAGATGTTGGTCCTGCTGGTGCTGCATGATGACTCACACCGGAGGGTCCAGCTGGTTCTTCGCCATCCGAGGAGTGCAGAGGCTGATCCACACCAGTGAGCTCAGTGTTCCCCGGAGCCTGGGACAGGGAGTCCTCCTGGTCTGCTGCTGTGTCCCCATCATCTCCTGTTTTGGGGAGAGACACAGATTGTATGTTATGTTTCTACAGGCATCAATTGTTCAAACGCCTGACAGTTGTGACTGTACCTCTGGATGTGGGCCAGGACATTGCATTCTCCTAAATAGTGACAGTCAGTGAGTGATATTGGTGTAGCACATTGTCCTGCCAACCTGTGGCATGTCAATGTGAATGTTGAGGTGTGTGCATGACCAGCATTGGTGGTATTTGGTTACCATACAGGCCTCCTTCTCCCCCCAGCCCAGTTATCCCACCATGCAACGTGCTTGCATTGCAGGGAGTGCAAGTTGGCTTTCAGGATGTCAGGCAGTGGTGTTGTGCTGTTTGTTGGTGCACAGTTCCCAGAAGGGCCTTGTGCTCCCCACAGCAGTACCCAGTGTCAGCCATCTTGTGAGTCCTTATCCACTCCCTGTGATGTGAGCATGGTTGAGAGTGGTGTTGATGGGCCAATTGTGGGTGTGAGCAATATCTGTGACTACCACTCCCATCATGCTATTGGCTACACTGACTTGACCAGCATACACAGGATTCCTTCCTTTGAGTGAGCTTCCCTGTGAGGTGGTGTTCTAGTGGTGGGTAAATATCTGTGAGTGTTTGTTGGTTCTATTTGTGCCACTGCCTTGCTGTATTTGTTGTTAGGTTTGTAGATGTCATGACACAGTTACATGTCACTATGAGATGGCAGGTATTGTGTTTGTCTGACTAGCATTCACATCTTGGGGTGAATATCATTTGGTTGCTGTGTATTTGCTAAGTGTGCATGGTTTGCCTATCCCCTTGACTGTGATGTGTGTGTGTTGTCACACCATGTTGTATATATTAGTTGTGTACTCACCAGGCTCTGGGATGTCTGTTAGTCCGTATACGCTCACTGGTGGTAGGATGGCCCGCACCTTCTCCTCCCAGGGCCTGAGGTATACTGGTTTTACAGGAGGGCCACTGCCGGTGTGCTGGCTGAGGAGGTAGTCCTTTTTGAGTAGGTCCCGGACCCTCCTGCGCACATCATACCACCTGTTTTGGATGTCTTCCTTTGTGCGCAAACATGGTGATTGTGCGTTCACCCTGTCGACAATCCTCGCCCACATCTTGGTTTTCTGCGACATGGGGGTCTGTTGTACCAATGTGCCAAACAACTGTGGCTCTACCCTGAGTATCTCATCTACCAGGACTTCCAATTCACAATCTAGGAACTTATGGTTCTTCTTTGGGGGCATGGTGATGGGTGGTGGTGGTGATTGATGTGTGTGTGTGTGTGTGCAGGTGGGGGAGTGAGTGTAGGTTTAGCTGGGTGTGTGTGAGGGTGCTATTTGTAGGTGTGGTAATGGTGTGTGGTTTGTGTGATGTATGAGCTGTGAGTGTGTCTGTGGTTGCTGTGTGATGGTGTTGTGTGCTGGCAGGTCAGTGGAATTTGCAAAGGATCATGGTAGGGATTTGTGGCCTTTATGTAGGTGGAGTTGGAGGTGTGTCCTTGTTCCATTTTTTTTTCCCTCCCTGTATTTATTGGCTTAGTGGTTGCTTGTTTGGCCCTTTTTTTTCTAATTTTTCCTTGGTGTTTTTGGTGCATGTACGAGTCGTTCTTGTGTCCGAGTAGGACGCTGCAGTTGTGTGGTGCGATCTTCTCCGACTCGTTACCGCTGTGTGTCAGCTAGGTTTCATATGCGGCGTACGAGTCGGTCGCGTAGTATTGGGTTGCTTCGGCTGGGTTTTGTATGCGTGTCGGTCGTACGGCTTGTGCTCCGGGCGAGTCGGTCGTGTTTTGCACGCACAGCATCGTACTACGCGGGTCGGAGTTCGCGGGTACGTTTTGTTCGGGTTCAATCCGAGTGCGTGTCGGTCGGTTCGTTTCGCGTGATTTCCCGGCCGGATGGCTTGTTTCCGTCCGGCTCGGTCGGTCGTTTTTTATTCCGTCCGAGTCTGTCGGATTTCACATTCATTTCATCGTACTACCCGGGTCGTGCGGCGCCGGTCCGAGTCGGTCGAACTAAATTCCCGTACCGAGTCGGTCGGTACGTTTTCCGGCCCGAATCGGAATCGGCCCCTAAACATATATAATTTACTATTCCCACTCCAAACTATATTAACTCTGGGAAGGTGCTGGCCACTAAACATATATAATTTACTATTCCCACTCCAAACTATATTAACTCTGGGAAGGTGCTGGACACTAAACATATATAATTTACTATTCCCACTCCAAATAATATTAAATCAGGGAAGGTGCTGGACACTAAACATATATAATTTACAATTCCCACTCCAATTAATATTAAATCAGGGAAGGTGCTGGACACTAAAATTTACTCTTCCCACTCCAATTAATATTAACTCTGGGAAGGTGCTGGACACTAAACATATATAATTTACTATTCCCACTCCAATTAATATTAAATCAGGGAAGGTGCTGGACACTAAACATATATAATTTACTATTCCCACTCAAATTTATATAAAATCATGAAATATTCTGGTCACTAAACATATATAGTTTCATATTCACAAATCTAAAATCTAAAATTATAAAATTTAGTTACTCAGTATCAATTTTATATATCATATTCATAAATTAAAATAAATCATACATTTTAAATTTAAAATAGTAAACAAATATTTTAGAACATCTTTCCATATATACATTTTTTTTAATAATTATAAAATATAAAACATATTTTTATTAATATATTATTATCATAAATATTATATATTTAATTTCAATTTAAAAAAAAGTTTTTTAATATTAGCTAATTTTGATACATAATTCATTAAATGTAATTAATATCTCTAATTATTAAAAAAATCCATTTTCAAAAAAATAAATATTTAAATTTAAGAGTTTTTAAATAAAAATTAAACAAATGTATCCCCCATTAACACAACATTACATTAATAAATTACAATATTTTAAATTTTTTTAAATTTATTAAAAATATTACATTGTTTTAAATATTTAAAAAAATAATTAAATCCCCACCTTTATTCCCTATAAACACAACATCCCTCTCCTAAAAAACAATTTTGATGTAATTTTTTTAAATTGTAACTTTTATGTTTTTTTTATAAAAAAAATTTAAAACACTCCCCACTCTTATCCTCTATAAACCCAACATCCCGCTCCTAAAAAACAATTTTAAATTAATTTTACAAATTAAAAAAAAATTATATTCTGTAGGAAATTTTTAAAACACTCCCCACCCTTATCCCCTATAAACCCAACATCCTGCTCCTAAAAAACACATTTAAATTAATTTTACAATTTTTTATATTTTTTTATATTTTTTAACAAATATTTTAAAACACTCCCCACCCTTATCCCCTATAAATCCAACATTCCGCTCCTAAAAATTATATTACAATTCAAAACTTTTATAGCATTAATTAACTATTAGTATTATTATAACATTAACAAACATATAACAATAAAAAAATATTACTATAACGATATTTTTGCATAACGATATTTTAACAAACGACATTTATGACAACAATAATTTTTACAACACACTAAATCGATATTTTGTACTTCAATATATTTAACATCGATATTTACTACTTTCGATATTAAAAAATCGATATTATTACACATCAATATTACATTTTCGATATTATGTCTACTTACCGTGTCGATGATGTCAACAGTGATGTCATTTGAGATTTCACTGACCATGTCAGAAGTGATGTAATATGTGAGGTCATAAGCAGTGCATTGCTCAGCCCCCCTCCTTTGTTTTGCACGGGCCAGCCCCGGGGAGGTGGTGGTCCCCAGGGCCATATATGGCCCAGTAGGGGGGCTGTGCGGCCTCCCTTCATGTTTAAATTTTGGATTTGTCCTTGGAGAAGTGATGGTCCCCAGGGCCGGGGATTCGCGCGGATCCCCTCCATATTGTTTAATTTAGCCCTGGGGAGGTGGTGGTCCCTGGGGCTTCAACCTGCCCCAGGAGGGGTGTCCGTGCTGCTCCCCTCCCTTATAAAAAAGAAAATACCCCAGGGAGGTGCTGGTTCCCGGGACTCAAATGAGCCCATGGAAGGGGGTCCTCTTCCAATAAATTAAATAAGCCCCGGGGAGGTGGTGGTCCCCAGGGCTCGAATGAGCTTCAGGAGGGGGGCACCATGCTCCCCCTTCTTTTTTTTTTAAATATGCCCACATGGCCCCTGGACCTGGCTCGCCCGGGGGCTATATTGTAAACGAGCATGTGAAACCACGCTTGTTTTTTTTTATAAAATTGAAGCAAATTAGCGGATCCACCCTCGATTTTGCTGCAAAATTGCAAAAAAAAAATTTTTTAACGCCCAGCAGGGTCCCTTTGGGACCCCCTCCACCACACTTAGGAAGTCAGGGTATTTCTGCCCTGCACCCTTTTCTTTATTTTTAACGTTTTTTGTGAGTCCCAAGATGGTTGCCAACACTTCCTGGTTGAAGTGTTGGCAGCCAATCAAATTTCAGCAAGAGAACTGTCGGATCCGGGGAGGATCTGCGCCCCTTAGATATACAAATTTGGTTTTCAGTTAATACCTCTCAAACTACTGAACGTATTTACACCAAATCACAAAAAGTGCGCTTTCTGGATCAAGGGCAGCTTTCTGCCAAATTTGATGTAATTCTGTTCAGTGGTTCCGGCTGCTGTTGTGTTTACAAAATCTCAATGGGAATTAACAAGGGGAAAACGTATTTTGGGGCCCCCCTTTTACTCAGCCCCTGCTTGACGGGTCACCACGAAACATTTCAGACAGAAGCTGAAGTGAACGTCGAATTTGTTGGGGAAAATTGTGTGAAAATTCCTCAACCGGTGCCAAAGATATAGGCAAGTCAAAAAACGCTTTTCCTATGGAAACTAGGTTCTAACTATAACTACCTACTGGTGACTGCCATATATATACACAAAAAACGGAAAATCAACCAAAAGAACCAGACGGGGGCTCAAGAAGCAAAACCAAAAAGACAAGAGAACAAAATAAATAAAGTGCCTTCCAATGTATATCCAAGAACCCAATGACAACCTAGTCGTGAATCTCTCTACAAAGAATTTAACTAAAAAACATCTCAACCTATTAAATAAAGGACTGACTTTCTGCCCTTCCAATAACATGGACTTAGCAATGTCAAGGGTAGATCTTTATCTATTTTGCCGCAAGCTGAAGCTTAAAAAATACTTCGCGATAATACCAACAAGACCATTGACAATTCAAAATCAAGCACCTCTAACATCACTTACCCTCAAAGATCTTGTGCCATTGACAACACTACATGATTTGAACTCCGAAACCAATATAGATGTCCGACCCATCATGGAGAATAGTTCCAATACAGAAATTTGTGAAACGATGGGAATTGCCACTGATCGGTCCATCAGCAGTCAGTGTAAAACCAGATCAAAATTCTGTCCACAATTACCGGCTGGTAATAGAGTTGATATTTTTCAAGAACTCATGACAGAAGAGTTACGGACCATATACATAAAAGAAAAGAAAAAGAACCATAAGAAAACCGAAAATATGTCTCATGATGATAGATGGGCACTAAGGGGTCGATTCCGATTCGGGCCGGAAAAAGCACCGACCGACTCGGAGCCGGAAAAATTACCGACCGACACGTACCAGTGGCGCCCGACACGCCAAGTACGATGCAAGCCGCGATAAATCCGACCGACACGTTAGGAAACCAAGCCGACCGACCGAGCCGCTCGGAAAATAGCAATCCGGCCGGAAAAACACGCGAATCCAACCGACCGACACGCACCCGGAACAAATCCGACCGAATCGTACCCGCCAACTCCAAACCGCAAAGTACGATGCAAGGCGCGAAAAACACGACCGAGTCGGACGGAGGACAAGCCGTACGACCGACACGCATACAAAACCGAGCCGAAGCAACACAATACACCGCGACCGACGCGTACGCAGCATACAAAACTGCACAAACACAGCGTGAACGAAACGGAAAACACCGTACGAGACCAATGCAGGGTCCGACTCGGTCACAAGAACGTTTCCAACATACACAAACAGCACAAAGGAAAAATCAACCAAAAAAAGGCCAAACAAGCAATTACCAAGCCAATAAATACTGGGGGGTGGGGACAGAGAACAAAGACACACCCACAACTCCACCTATATAAAGGACACAAATCACTACCATGAGCCTTTGCAAATGCCATTCCACTGCCAGCACCCAAGAGAAAGCAACCACACACCCACAGCTCATCCCTCACACAAGCCACACACCATCAGCACACCAACAAATACCTACCTCACATACACCCAGCACAACACACACCCACACACCCTCACCTGCACACCAACACACACATCACCCACCATCACCACCCATCACCATGCCCCCCAAGAAGAATCCCAAGTTCCTAGATAGTGAATTGGAAGTCATGGTAGACGAGATCCTCAGGGTGGAGCCACAGCTGTTTGGCACTCTGGTCCAACAGACCCCCATGTCGCAGAAAACCAAGATGTGGGAGAGGATCATCAACAGAGTGAACGCCCAATCACCATGTCGGCGCACAAAGACGGACATCCAGAACAGGTGGTATGACGTGCGCAGGAGGGTACGGGACCTGCTGAAGATAGACTACATCAACAGCCAACACACCGGCAGTGGCCCTCCTGCCAAGCCAATATACCTCAGGCCCTGGGAGGAGAAGGTGCGGGCCATCCTTCCGCCAGTGAGCGTATATGGACTAGAGAACATCCCAGAGCCTGGTGAGTACACAACAAATGTACACAATAAACTGCCACAAAACACACACATCACTGTCAAGGGGAGAGTCAAACCATGCACTCATAGCAATTACACAGCAACCAGAACAGAATCATCCCAAAATGTGTATGTCAGTCAGATAAACACAACACATGCCATCAAAAAAGTCACATCCAACTGTGCCAACACATGTACAAACACAACCACAACTACAGCTAGGCAGTGGCACAAATAGAACTAACACACACATCCACACATGTAGCCACCACAACAACACCAACACACAGTGAAGACCACTCAAAGGAAGGAATTCTGTGTATGCTGGCCAAGTCAGTGTAGCCAATAGCATCATGGGAGTCGCAGTCACACATATTGCTCCCCCCACAACTGTCCCATCAACACCACCCTGAACCATGCTCACATCACAGGGAGTGGAGAAGGACTCACAAGATGGCTGACACTGGCTACTGCTGTGGGGAGCACAAGGCCCTGCTGGCAACTGTGCACCAACAAACAGCAGGACACCACTGACTGACATCCTGAGAGACAACTTCCACTCCCTGCAATGCAAGCACGTTCCATGGTGGGATATCTGGCTGGCTGGCTGGATGGGGAAGGGGGACTTGCAGCACTGACTATAGTCACCAGCACCTCCCCTCACCCCCCCAACACAAACTCCACAGTACCCACCTGGTAGAATGCAATGCCCTCCATCCTAACACAAGATCCCACAAAGCACCACCACCCTGGGTTATGTTGTGTGAAGCACAGGGACACTCTTGGGACTCTTAGCCAAACAACTGCCAGGACAACACTCCCAGCCATCCTGTCAGCACAGCCAGCCCACCCCACAGGGAAGCAGAGTCAAAAGGAAGGAAGCATGGGCATGCTGGGAAGGGGGTGGAGGCAATAGCATGATGGGAGTCGTAGTCACAGACATTGCTCACCCCCACAACTGTCCCATCAACACCACCCTGAACCATGCTCACATCACAGGGAGTGGAGAAGGACTCACAAGATGGCTGACACTGGCTACTGCTGTGGGGAGCACAAGGCCCTGCTGCCAACTGTGCACCAACAAACAGCAGGACACCACTGACTGACATCCTGAGAGACAACTTCCACTCCCTGCAATGCAAGCACGTTCCATGGTGGGATATCTGGCTGGCTGGGTGGGAAGGGGGACTTGCAGCACTGACTATAGTCACCAGCACCTCCCCTCACCCCCCCCAACACAAACTCCACAGTACCCACCTGGTAGAATGCAATGCCCTCCATCCTAACACAAGATCCCACAAAGCACCACCACCCTGGGTTATGTTGTGTGAAGCACAGGGACACTCTTGGGACTCTTAGCCAAACAACTGCCAGGACAACACTCCCAGCCATCCTGTCAGCACAGCCAGCCCACCCCACAGGGAAGCAGAGTCAAAAGGAAGGAAGCATGGGCATGCTGGGAAGGGGGTGGAGGCAATAGCATGATGGGAGTCGTAGTCACAGACATTGCTCACCCCCACAACTGTCCCATCAACACCACCCTGAACCATGCTCACATCACAGGGAGTGGAGAAGGACTCACAAGATGGCTGACACTGGCAACTGCTGTGGGGAGCACAAGGCCCTGCTGCCAACTGTGCACCAACAAACAGCAGGACACCACTGACTGACATCCTGAGAGACAACTTCCACTCCCTGCAATGCAAGCACGTTCCATGGTGGGATATCTGGCTGGCTGGCTGGGTGGGAAGGGGGACTTGCAGCACTGACTATAGTCACCAGCACCTCCCCTCACCCCCCCCCAACACAAACTCCACAGTACCCACCTGGTAGAATGCAATGCCCTCCATCCTAACACAAGATCCCACAAAGCACCACCACCCTGGGTTATGTTGTGTGAAGCACAGGGACACTCTTGGGACTCTTAGCCAAACAACTGCCAGGACAACACTCCCAGCCATCCTGTCAGCACAGCCAGCCCACCCCACAGGGAAGCAGAGTCAAAAGGAAGGAAGCATGGGCATGCTGGGAAGGGGGTGGAGGCAATAGCATGATGGGAGTCGTAGTCACAGACATTGCTCACCCCCACAACTGTCCCATCAACACCACCCTGAACCATGCTCACATCACAGGGAGTGGAGAAGGACTCACAAGATGGCTGACACTGGCAACTGCTGTGGGGAGCACAAGGCCCTGCTGCCAACTGTGCACCAACAAACAGCAGGACACCACTGACTGACATCCTGAGAGACAACTTCCACTCCCTGCAATGCAAGCACGTTCCATGGTGGGATATCTGGCTGGCTGGGTGGGAAGGGGGACTTGCAGCACTGACTATAGTCACCAGCACCTCCCCTCACCCCCCCAACACAAACTCCACAGTACCCACCTGGTAGAATGCAATGCCCTCCATCCTAACACAAGATCCCACAAAGCACCACCACCCTGGGTTATGTTGTGTGAAGCACAGGGACACTCTTGGGACTCTTAGCCAAACAACTGCCAGGACAACACTCCCAGCCATCCTGTCAGCACAGCCAGCCCACCCCACAGGGAAGCAGAGTCAAAAGGAAGGAAGCATGGGCATGCTGGGAAGGGGGTGGAGGCAATAGCATGATGGGAGTCGTAGTCACAGACATTGCTCACCCCCACAACTGTCCCATCAACACCACCCTGAACCATGCTCACATCACAGGGAGTGGAGAAGGACTCACAAGATGGCTGACACTGGCAACTGCTGTGGGGAGCACAAGGCCCTGCTGGCAACTGTGCACCAACAAACAGCAGGACACCACTGACTGACATCCTGAGAGACAACTTACACTCCCTTCAACGCAAGCACGTTCCATGGTGGGATAACTGACTGGGTGGGTGGGTGGGTGGGAAGGAGGTCTGGCTGTCAACCAAACACAATCAATGCAGACCATGTTCACACCCCAGAGAATACATAGAAATGCCCAAATAATGCAGGACAATGTGCCACACCAATATCAACCCCTGACTGTGACGACTTAGGACAATACAATGTACAGGCCCGCACCCCGAGGCACAGTCACAACTGTCAGGTGTGTCAACCACTGATGCCTGCAGAAACATGAAATACATTGTTTGTGTCTCCCAAAAACAGGTGATGATAGGGACACAGCAGCAGACGCTGAGGAGTCCCAGTCCCAGGCTCAAGAGGATGCCGAGCTCACTGGCGTCGTACAGCCTCTGTCCTCCTCGGACGATGAACAACCTGGCACATCCGGTGCAAGTCAACTTGCTGCACCAGCAGGACCACCAGCTGCAGCACCAGCAGGTCCACCAGCTGCACCCCCTGCACCCACCCCTCCAACGACTGTCACCACGAATACCATCCCTGCCGACATGGACAGAATAAGGAACAACACCAGCGCAGTGACCCTGGACCAACCTGGGGCCATGGACACCACCACCACCACCACCCCCAAGGTGGACCAGGGTTATCTGTGCGTGCAACTGCACACACTGCACATGTCAGCAGGGGTGGTGGGAGGGGTGGGAGACAGAGGTCGCTGCTTGCAGACGTTGCTGGTGTGCATGAAGACCCACAACTGGTACGCATAGCTGATGCGTACCAGTCCAGCACCGGAGAGCTCAGCCAGGTAGTGGGGCTCCTCAGAGACATCAAACAGCAGCAGGCTGCCCATCATGCCCGCTTGGACTCCCACATGTCCCACGTGGAGTCACACATGTCACGTGTGGACTCCCACATGTCCCGCGTGGAGTCCAAGTGGGATGTACTACATGAGATGACGGCGGTGCACAGGGACATTTTACAATGCCTCCGCCAGATGAACAGCAACCAGTCCACACCTCCCTGTGTGCCAACAACATCTGGTACCGAACAAACTGCAACTGCCACAGGGAGGGAGGAGGACTCTGGCGGAGAGTCCCCTGCACCGCAGCAGCCTGCACTTGAGGGCCCCCCCCAAGAAGAGGGGTCGTCCGAGGAGGGGAAAGTGAGAGGCTGATGGCCAAGCGCAACTCCCAGGAAGCCTGAACCTGTTCTGGATTTTCGCCTTTGTGCACAGACTGTTCACCCTGTTGATGGCAACACTACTCCCACACATTGCATGGGGAGTACAAGTTGGAACAATGTGTCAGACAACTGTGGCCCCGATACTGGGGATCCTGTCTACCTGGACTTTCAATTCACCTAGGAACTTGGGATTGCAAGATTCATGTACAGCACAATCCATCCTATGCACTATTAACACAGATGTATCACAATAAACACACTAATACACCATACTTGCCTCTGTCGTGATTCCAACGTGGGTGCTGTTATGGGGATGATGAACTGCAAAATTACACTGTGTATGCGAACTGCAACAGCAAGGACAACACAGGCATGTGAGTACAGGCAACGTGACACATATGAGGGAGACACACCACCAGGGCTACACAACACATACACACCTAGGCCATCTGACTCATTGCCTACACTGATGTTGCCAGGGAAGACGGTGCAATGCACAGACACCACACCCATTCCCAGTTGTAGTCAAGTAGCCCACAGGTGCAGTAAGCAAATGGCAGTCAAATGTGTGACCACAGACAACGCACATCACTAAGTGAAGCACAGGTTTATTACACAGTAGCAACATGCCGTAACCACTACAGATGCAAGGTAACCCCACCTGGTAGCGGGCACACAGTCAACAACTGTAGACGGAAGGAAGTCCATGGGTGTGGCGCACATCACCTGTAGGGACACAACAGCTACCAGCCTGGATGTGCAATCACGTCGTCGGTGGACACAGTTGACCAAACGAATCTGAAAGTACCCTGTGAAGGACAGAAATGACACACAGTCAAAAGCAATGCAGTACAGGACAGATCAGCAAAACTCATGCACAATACATGTTACAAGATACCCACCCAGAACCAAGTTAGCATGTCAACACTGTTGGGGAGTACAGCCCACCTGTCACCACACATCGCAACACACATCCTGTCAAGTAGCCCATGGACACACTCCAACAGCACCAGAGCACCACCCACACATCATGCCAACTCACATCATTCACATGACACCTCAGGATACTCACATTCAGCTAAAGAAGTTGGTGATGAGCTGTGTGCGGACATCACCATCACCATCATCATCATCATCGTCACTGGCATCGTGGTCCAGGCCAGGATCCTCCACAGGTGGCGGATGTTGGTCATCGTCATCCTGGATGAGAGGCAACTCCTTCCGCACTGCCAGGTTGTGGAGCATGCAGCAGACGATGATAATCTTGCACACTTTCGCAGGGGCATATGGGAGGGACCCTCCGGTCTTGTCCAGGCAGCGGAAGCGGCTCTTCAGGAGACCAAAGGTCCGCTCAATCACTCTCCTGGTCCGACCATGTGCCTCATTGTAGCGCATCTGGGCAGGTGTCACAGGGTTCCTGAGGGGTGTCAGCAACCACGGCATGTTGGGGTATCCCGAGTCACCTACGGACAGACAAGTGCACATCAGCTGACTTGGAAAAGTGGGCGGAATACTACAGATCAGATCACACACAATGGCACAAAGTCAGTACACACCGACAAGCCAGGCACGCTGGTTCTGCATCTGTGCCATCAACCTGGGGATGCGACTACTCCTCATCACAAAGGCATCGTGTGCTGAACCAGGGAAACGGGCACACACGTGTGTGATGGTCATGTCTGCAAGACACACCACCAGTGCATTGACCGAGTGGTAGTGCTTGCGGTTCCTGTAGGCCTGCTCCTGGGCCTGTGGTGGTACCAAAGCCACATGTGTCCCATCAATGGAGCCAATGACATGCGGCATCCTCCCCAGGGCATAAAAGTCACTCTTCACGTCAGTGAGTCGTCGCAGTCTAGGGAAATATATGTACCGGTTCAGGAAGAGCAACATTGCCGCCAAGAAATCGCGGAGCACACGGCTGAACATGGTCTGTGACATCCCACCAGCAGACGCCACAGTATGTTGGAAGGTACCGGTGGCAAAGAAGTGTAGGGCTGCCATCACCTTCACCTTGGGGGTCAGCGCTGTAGGATACGGCCGGCCAGGCTGCAAATGTGGGGACAACTGCACTGCCAAATCCTCAATCAGCTGCCTGGTGAAGCGGTACCGTCGGATGCTGTCCCGTTCCACCATCGTTGCCAGGTCTGGGAATGGCCGATGGACAGCAGGAGCCCTGCAGTGCAGAGGAGAAGTAAGCAAGATCGTCAGTCACCCCACATATGCGGCATTGAACACACTCAAGTTCCCAACATACATCATCATGAGGCACAACTACATGAAGTGTGCAGTACCGGAACGACATGTATGGTACTTACATGGCCAACATCTGTCAACACGGTCCTACAGGTGGCATCAATTTGTCCCAGGTTGGCCCATTGGATATCATGATGCTGTGTCAAAGTCACCCCCCAGTGACATGTGAGGACAGATGTGCCCCAGGCACCACAGCTCAACGACAGGCACATTCCCAGGGACCCTGTAATGCCACATGGACACTGGCATCACCTGGAGTATCATGTGTACACCACAGCAAAACAAACATGACCCCCACAGGTAGTGGCCACACTTGCCATGGCAGGAGAGCCATGGACGTCTGTGACACACACGCACAACATCAGAGTCCATGCACACACAACGTGGATGTGGAGACTGTCTCCCATTGTGCACATGAAATCAGAGACATTGTAAACACTACATGCACAAAGACTGTGGAGGGCCATCACTATTGTGCCACTGGGACACCCTGGCTCAAACATACCGTCCCACATGGGACTCACGGGGTATGTGACATGACATACACAAACACCACTGTGAAATGTGACCATGACACATGCACAGATATGAACAGTTGCACATCACAGTGGTCACGTACACGTAACACCCAGGATCCTGTCCCCATGAACACGTGCACAGCCTGGGGGTGGCTGCCCACAGGTGACACCCACAGGACAACATGTACACCAACATACACACAATAGGAAATGCAGCCTTACATGCCTTATGATAAGGTTTGGACAGGCTGTCGTGATGTAGGTGTGCCCCTCACTCCCTGGGAGCTATCTGTGGCTGGCATATGTCCATCTGAGACAGGCATGCTGACCTATGCCAGTCACATATACAGTGATGCGTTGAACAGCAATGGACCGATCGGTGCCTCCGGCCGGCCCATTGCTTTCAATGTGTGCGGGTACGCGTTGTACCCCTGTGCGCGTTGAACTGCAATGGACCGATCGGTGCCTCCGGCCGGCCCATTGCTTTCAATGTGTGCGGGTACGCGTTGTACCCCTGTGCGCGTTGAACTGCAATGGACCGATCGGTGCCTCCGGCCGGCCCATTGCTTTCAATGTGTGCGGGTACGCTTTGTACCCCTGTGCGCGTTGAACTGCAATGGACCGATCGGTGCCTCCGGCCGGCCCATTGCTTTCAATGTGTGCGGGTACGCGTTGTACCCCTGTGCGCGTTGAACTGCAATGGACCGATCGGTGCCTCCGGCCGGCCCATTGCTTTCAATGTGTGCGGGTACGCGTTGTACCCCTGTGCGCGTTGAACTGCAATGGACCGATCGGTGCCTCCGGCCGGCCCATTGCTTTCAATGTGTGCGGGTACGCGTTGTACCCCTGTGCGCGTTGAACTGCAATGGACCGATCGGTGCCTCCGGCCGGCCCATTGCTTTCAATGTGTGCGGGTACGCGTTGTACCCCTGTGCGCGTTGAACTGCAATGGACCGATCGGTGCCTCCGGCCGGCCCATTGCTTTCAATGTGTGCGGGTACGCGTTGTACCCCTGTGCGCGTTGAACAGCAATGGACCGATCGGTGCCTCCGGCCGGCCCATTGCTTTCAATGTGTGCGGGTACGCGTTGTACCCCTGTGCGCGTTGAACAGCAATGGACCGATCGGTGCCTCCGGCCGGCCCATTGCTTTCAATGTGTGCGGGTACGCGTTGTACCCCTGTGCGCGTTGAACTGCAATGGACCGATCGGTGCCTCCGGCCGGCCCATTGCTTTCAATGTGTGCGGGTACGCGTTGTACCCCTGTGCGCGTTGAACAGCAATGGACCGATCGGTGCCTCCGGCCGGCCCATTGCTTTCAATGTGTGCGGGTACGCGTTGTACCCCTGTGCGCGTTGAACTGCAATGGACCGATCGGTGCCTCCGGCCGGCCCATTGCTTTCAATGTGTGCGGGTACGCGTTGTACCCCTGTGCGCGTTGAACTGCAATGGACCGATCGGTGCCTCCGGCCGGCCCATTGCTTTCAATGTGTGCGGGTACGCGTTGTACCCCTGTGCGCGTTGAACTGCAATGGACCGATCGGTGCCTCCGGCCGGCCCATTGCTTTCAATGTGTGC
Source organism: Calotriton arnoldi (assembly GCA_963921515.1). Lineage (NCBI taxonomy): Eukaryota > Metazoa > Chordata > Amphibia > Caudata > Salamandridae > Calotriton > Calotriton arnoldi. The sequence continues at coordinate 4,599,373 of CAWUFW010000255.1, read as the reverse complement.
GGGTACGCGTTGTACCCCTGTGCGCGTTGTACCTCAATGGACCGATCGGTGCGCACCCATTGACAATGGGCTTGCCTGGCAACGGACGCGTTTTCGAAATTCGAACGAGTCGGTTGCTGGAAAATCAGTTGGTCACCCACAACAATGTTGCAAAATCATGTATGTCATGAAGTTGAAGTTTTGAAGGATGCTGTGGGCGTGTTTTGGTGCTGCTATTCCATGGATTGGCCAGATTCAGAAGATGCAAACGACTTGGACCTATCACTTTGGACACAAGGGACAGTATCTGCCTCTCCAGCACATATATATTGCTGCCTGTTCCCCTGAGAGCCCACTTGCCTGCACTACATGCTCCAGGACGACATCTGCCACTGCACTGCTGCTGTCTCTGCCCCTCTGGACCCTGCAATGGCACGTACTGTGGAGAGAGCCCCAGCCTTCAGCCTTGAGGAGAACCAGGCCCTGCTGGACAGCCTACTTCCACAGTACAGCAAGCTGTATGGGACACCAGGGGAGCAGGTGAGTGTTCTGTGCACTGCCTTTCTGAATGTGCATTTTGTCTGACTAGCAAGGCTGAGAGTCAGCACACCACTGGCTAGCAGGCTCACTGAGTAGTTGTCACCCCCATAGTGTGTAGTGACTTGCACTGGACAGGTATGGTGCAGTGACAGTGCTTCTGAACAGGGTTTTACTCCCCATGCAATGATACCATGTAGTGACTTCTGGAAAACTGTCCATGGGCAGCCGTGCACTGCCTGGGTACACCATGTGCCCCTGTGATTGCGACATGTATATGCAACTGTGTCATGCACGGATATGTTGCATGTGTAGTAATGGCCTTATCACTTTGTCATCCTGACAGGCTTCTGCCCATCGGAAGCATGAGATATGGAAGGACATCGTCCGGGCTGTCCGGTCCGTGGGGGTCTACAAGCGCCGGATCCGCAACTGCCAAAAGAGGTGGCAGGACCTTCGGGGCTGGACCCGGAGGATTGCACGGGTCCAGCTGAAGCTGTCGCCTCCTCGCAGGAGGGGCGGAACACGGACCCTGACCCCCCACATGCTCAGGATCCTGGCGGTGGTCTTTCCAGACCTGGATGGGCAGCTGAAGGCCAGAGAGCAGCAAGGAGGGGTGAGTCAAAGACTGCACTGTGTACTCTGTCTAACATGCTATGTGCCCTCCTCGGGCCTGGTTAAACTGCCACAGTACAGCAGTCATGTTGTCCAGGAGCCATGTCCCTCTATTGTGCACTGCCCACTCCTCATCTGATACCCAGGTGTGGCCCTTACATGCAGGGAATTCTGTCACTTAGGACTGTGTCCTTGCAGTTTGCTTGACTCAAGGTGGGAGACAGCATCTGTTTCCCTGACTCTGTGGTGGGCATCATGGGTGGGTCCATTGCTTACACAATGCCTGTATTCTGACATGTATTCAGCGTGTTACTTTGATCTGTGGTCCAATTGCTGAGCTGATCCACCACATGTGGCTGGGGTACCTGGCACACACCCATGCTGCGGGTGGGAACAATGTTTGGGCCCCAGGAGTATGTATATGACGTGTGTCACACATACTTAGCCAGCTGCCTACAGTTCAGGGCTCATCCCTCATTCATGTGGGGCTGGACAGTCATGCCTACTCCAGGCCATACAATACACTCTGTACTCCCACTCCCGTGTATCAGCGGACACATTGTGCACAGTGATTTGACCCCTCAGGTGTCTGCCTCTGTGTCAGTGTGCTGTGGATTAGTCGCCAGGACTGCTGTGGAGTTTCTTGGTAGGGGCTCAGCATGCCACTGGAGATGTGACCATAGGAGACGATACTTGTGTGACACATAGGTGTCTGATCAGCTGCCCATGCAGACTGGGGCATGTAAATGTGAAGTTCAGGCAGCTGTTCCCCATGCACAGCAGAGTGTGAGGGGCTCAGGTTCAGAGGGTAGTGTCACAGGTCTCCCATATGTCCAATAGGTATGACCTGGACAGATGAGGGTTAAGAGGATGTGTTGTGGGGGGGATGTACATGTGCACTTGTGCAGCTCCAGGACTTGCATTCCCCATGACCTACTATTGTGACACAGTGCAGAGTGTTGTTGTCTGGCTGCAAAGTCATACATCACTGAGCCAGTGATGTATGACTTTGCAGTCATGCCTCCGCCATGGCATGTGTCTACTGATTGGTGAGCCTGCAGGGGAGTGACATGTGCTACATGCACACCATAGTGGCGCTGGCTATCAGGACATGGGTGCATCATGGTGTCTGTCGCTGGTATGCATCACATGCATTTCCTATTTGACTCTGGGCATCCCTTACATCCGGAAACCTGTACTGACTCAGTGGCAAGAGCTGTGATGTGTCCACACCGTGTCCTCTGCACTGTCCAACTACTGTGTACTTGGTGCATGTGTCAACACTGGGGTGTTGCAATCCAACAGACACCAGACAGATGGGTGCAAGGCCATGTGGGATGTTAGTGCCATGCTTGGCATCAGACTGACAATTGACTTCTCCTGTTCAATTAGTGCACTTTTAGCAATGTACAACTAATGATGCCAGGGCTTGCTCTGTGATGTGCTGTGCTCACAGTGGTGTGTGCGTTATGTGCAGGTGACTGATGTCTGTCTGTTTCCCCATTGTTTGCAGATACATCCACGGCCACGGAAGGGGACAGCTCCACGGACCAGGAGGAGCCGGAGAGCCAGACTGGGTCAGCAGCCGAGGAGTGGTCGGAGGGACCCAGTGGCACGGAGGGCGAGGGGAGCCACACCGAGGAGTCCTCAGCAGCATCCACCTCAGCTGAGGACCAGAGCAACTCGGAGGATGACTCCCTTGTGGAGGCGGGTGTCAGCAGCCACCACACCCCAGCTAGTGTTGCTGTCCCCGCCACCACCAGCACCACCACCGCCCTCCCATCGGCTCCCATTCCCCAGGTCCGTGGAGGCTCCCATGTCCGGGAGCGTGTCTCCTTTGGGCCAGGCACCGCACCCCCTGCCCCTGTGTCCCCTGCTGCCCTGAGTGAGGAGTCTGTGTACCTCCTTCGCCAGCTCCATGTAGGGCAGACAGCCATGCTGAGTGTCCTCCATGCGCACACCGCGCTGTTGACTCAGCTGGTGTCGTTCATGGAGGGCATCTCATCGGGCATGTCTGACCTACAGAGGGGCAATAGGTCCATGGACTCCTCCCTGACGGCAGCAGTGTCCCTCCTCAAACGGTCCCTCACCCCTCCTGCCTCTGCTCCATCCACACTCCCCAGCACCTTACCCATCCCAGGCACACACACACCGGCACAGACACACACCAGCACACACACATCCAGCACACTGACACACACGCCAATGACAAAACGCACACGCACGCACATTCAGGGGACTGAAGCCAGACTCACAGGGGATGGGGCCCTGGAACACACACACGCATCCACATGCACTGCGCAGTCCTCAGTTCCCTCTCCCTCCAAAGCACCCTCCCTTGCCTCACCTGCAACCCCAAAGTCACAGCAGCTCTTCCTCTGTGACCTCGGCCTCTTCCCCACCGATGAAGCTGCTCCAGCATACCGGGGGAAGAGGAAGCCCACCCACACGGAGCAGAGTGCCCCTCGCCCCCAGACACCCTCCCCCAGGCGCAGACGGACTGAGGCCCCCACCCGCAAGTCCCCCGGAGTGGTAAGAGCAAGACCCCGCCACCGCCCTGCAGCTCAGGCACAAGGTCTCCGTCCTCCATCCCTCAGGCCCCCACTGCACAGGTGCCCCCACCACACCCTGCCCCAGGTTCCCCCACCCACAGATATACCATCCCCAAGAGGATCCGGCCTTCTCCCCCTGCCACTTGCTCTCCCAGCACCACACCCCCGCTGCGCTTGTCTGTGCCACTGATGTGGTGAGGGTGTCCTCCCCCTCTGTCCAACCCACCTTGCCTGTTCCCCATTCTCCTCCCCTGGAGGTAGGCACTGCAGTGGAGTCCACTACCGCCCTGTCTGACTTGGGCACTGCAGTGGCGGACCTGTCCACCCCATCTGCAGGGTCCACTGCAGTTGTGCCGGCACCCACGACATCTGAGTCATGCCCCCAGTTGTGCCGGCACACACCATGTCAGACACCTCCACTGCAGTTGTCAGTGGCTCTCCAGCACCCACCACCCCTTCCCTGACTCCCCCTGGTGAGCCCTGATCCTGTCCCTGCGGTGCCTGGCCTGCCCCCCGGTTGCCCCTCCTAGTGGATTGTCCCTGGTATTGTGCAGGCATGCGTAGGGTGACATCTGCCAGTGTCACCCTGTTTGAACTTTGACAATGGACTGGCCATTGGCCTTTGCTCTAATTTCTTCTGGACGTCGTTATCAAACAACACATATGCTGAATAAAGCAACTTTCTTTTCTCTAGTGCTCATGCTTCAGATGTACATGTTGTTGGTGCAGCTAACCATGCCCTTGTTGCAGTGATGGTGATATCTGGTCTCATGATTATGAAGTGTTACTGTGCAGGAACCCATGTGGTCCAGGGGGAATGTGTCCTATCATGTGGTGTATCCATGTCATCAATAGCAGCATCTGAGGGTGTCATGTGTTCAGTATTTGGCAATGGGTTTCCTACTTACATTGGCAATTTCATATCTGTGGCTTCCACCCCTGCACATCTGTTGTGCCTGCCATTGTTGCATTTGTCTACTTCCCTGACCGTGTTGCCATCTCCAGTGGACATGCAGGTTTGGGCATCAATGGGGAGGGACTCATCCGTGTAGTCAGTGCAACATTGCTATACAAGTGTGTTGGATCTGTGCTGATGATTCCGTTGGCACATCCATGACCAGGCTGATGTGATGGGAGCCCTCATTTGGTGCTAATTGTTGATTGTGTGACCAAGTGCTCAGCTGACATGATGGGGCCCTACTGAGGCAACATATGGCACAGCTTTCCTCACACAGGAGTGGAGTCCCCTCATGGCAGTGTGTACACGTGTGACATTGCCTGCGCCCAAGGTGTGTGTTGTATGTGCATGTCTGTGTGTTCACTTCCATTCATCTGCGCATGCTGTGATCCCTAGTGTTGTACCTGTTTGTGATGCTTGCTGACTTGAGCTATGTTCCCCCAAAGTCTTCTCCCTGTGTTCTCTGTGATGTGGGTGCATGGCACATTACTGGTCATCAGGGTGTCACCCATAGGTGTGTTTGCTGTCAGGGCAGAGTTTGTGTGCAGACGCAGATGGGTCACAGTCAGGTTTCCCTTTGGCACTTGTTGTTTGCCCCTGTCATGTGATTTCCAGTTTGTGTTATCTTTCAGTGATTGTGACACGTTGTGTGTGTGACTGCTGGCACTCCTTAGGGTCCGGGCTGCAATGTTGGTTGTTGTCTATGTGTGTTCTTTGTGGGTGACCTTGGCTTCTTCATTGGTGTGTGACTGTGGCTGGGATCCCATTGGTCGGTGTGGTATTGCCGTCATGTCCATGTACAGCGTAGTGTGCAGTGTGTCAGACATTCAGGAGTCTTGTTGAGTGTCCATGTGTGATGTGTTTCTACACCTTGGTTCCCACCCACCACCCTGGAATAGTCATGGGTGCATGTGCAATGTCACCAGTGCATGTGTACTTCACTGCTGCACATTGTTGGAGGTCGAGGGTGTGGTCTTGAGTGTGTGCAGATGAGAGTTGTTGCCCGGCTAGTCCCCTGCCTCCATGTTGGCCTTGGCTTACTGGCCATGCTGATTGATTTGTGCTTGTGTAGGTGTGATGGTAGTTTGTTGCTCAGGACACCTGACTGTGGTTCACAGTGTGAACGACATTTAGCTTTGTCATCACAGTGGGATTTTTATTCAGCCCAGGGTCACCACATTGTGGGGGCCCTGGGGGTGGTGCTTTGGTGTGTCTGTGACTTGCTGTGTCAGTTGTTGTTCCTACGTGCCTGTGTGACATGTGTGTTTTGTGCTCCCTCTCACCTGTCAATGCCTGCTTGCCCACATAGGGGATTTGGATCCATGAGTTACCTTAGTGTGGCAGTGTATGCACATCTGTATGATTGGTATTCAGCTCTCCTCATGTGTTGTGTTGTTGCCTGGGGACACTGGCACCCCCACCCCTCACCTGCTGTGTATGATGACAGTGTTGGTCTGCCTGTTTGTGTTTGTGCATCTGCACCACTGCATTGGCATATCTTGGGTGTGCCATTGGCTGTATGTTGTTTGGTGTGTTTCCCCTGCTGTCCCTGGGACTCCTAGGTCATCGGTCAGCACAGTGATCATGGTTTGTGTGTCCCATTGCTGCCATGGTATGGTATCTGTTCACCTCACATCTGCTGTCTCCACAGGGTATCTGCATTTGTGTGCCCATTGGTGCAAATATGTGGTTCTGCATTCTGATGGTCACTTCTGTCATTGTGTCATTGATGACTGTTGACGGTCTCAGCCCCCATGGGTGTTGTTTGTCTGCACATGGCCAAAGGAATGTTTCATTTGCACTGCAGTATTTGGCTCCCCCAATTTCTGTTGCAATGGGACACATACACTACTTTGCCACAGATGAGTTTTTGGTTCTGTGACCAGGAATGATCCATGCAGTTTGGCAGTTGCAGCTCTTTCTTTGTCAACAATTACCTTTTGGTCACTGTGATGATGGGGGTTTAGACCCCATTGCCACAATGGTCAAAATGTGCTTCAGCTATGGACCCCACACTTGCCTTTTGGTCACTGTGATGATGGGGGTTTAGACCCCATTGCCACAATGGTCAAAATGTGCTTCAGCTATGGACCCCACACTTGCCTTTTGGTCACTGTGATGATGGGGGTTTAGACCCCATTGCCACAATGGTCAAAATGTGCTTCAGCTATGGACCCCACACTTACCTTTTGGTCACTGTGATGATGGGGGTTTAGGCCCCATTGCCACAATGGTCATGGGCTGCTTGCATTGTGGGTGCCACACACATATATGTGTGGCACATGTGCTAGGGGGTCACATTGTATGTTCAAAGTCATGTTCGGTGTTGTAGGCATTTGACACAGCCTACACACGCTTGTCATGGTGGTGGGGGGATGTCTTTATCTTGCATTCCCTAGGTTGTGGTGTGCTGGTTGTGTCATGCATTGTCCATCCTATGAGTGGGGGTGGTAGTAGTGGTAGGCATCCTGCCCCCTGGCTAAGGGTGGTAGTAGTGGTAGGCATCCTGCCCCCTGGCTAAGGGTGGTAGTAGTGGTAGGCATCCTGCCCCCCTGGCTAAGGGTGGTAGTAGTGGTAGGCATCCTGCCCCCCTGGGTGAGGGTGGTAGTAGTGGTAGGCATCCTGCCCCCCTGGCTAAGGGTGGTAGTAGTGGTAGGCATCCTGCCCCCCTGGGTGAGGGTGGTAGTAGTGGTGGGCATCCTGCCCCCTGGCTAAGGGTGGTAGTAGTGGTAGGCATCCTGCCCCCCTGGGTGAGGGTGGTAGTAGTGGTGGGCATCCTGCCCCCTGGCTAAGGGTGGTAGTAGTGGTGGGCATCCTGCCCCCTGGCTAAGGGTGGTAGTAGTGGTAGGCATCCTGCCCCCTGGCTAAGGGTGGTAGTAGTGGTAGGCATCCTGCCCCCTGGCTAAGGGTGGTAGTAGTGGTTGGCATCCTGCCCCCTGGCTAAGGGTGGTAGTAGTGGTAGGCATCCTGCCCCCTGGCTAAGGGTGGTAGTAGTGGTAGGCATCCTGCCCCCCTGGGTGAGGGTGGTAGTAGTGGTGGGCATCCTGCCCCCTGGCTAAGGGTGGTAGTAGTGGTGGGCATACTGCCCCCTGGCTAAGGGTGGTAGTAGTGGTAGGCATCCTGCCCCCCTGGGTGAGGGTGGTAGTAGTGGTGGGCATCCTGCCCCCTGGCTAAGGGTGGTAGTAGTGGTGGGCATCCTGCCCCCTGGCTAAGGGTGGTAGTAGTGGTAGGCATCCTGCCCCCTGGCTAAGGGTGGTAGTAGTGGTAGGCATCCTGCCCCCTGGCTAAGGGTGGTAGTAGTGGTAGGCATCCAGCCCCCTGGGTTGGGGTGGTGGCGCGCATTCAGGCCCCTGTGTGCATATGTGGCATTGGTGATGGGCATCCCGCCCCTATGGTGCTGCTGTTGCTGGTGTAAGTATATTCAGATTCCCAGTGTATGTGTGTGATGTGTCGTGTACGTGTTGTATGTGTTTTGTGGTTGGTGTCTGACTTACCTTCTGCGCCGTACGCGTCCGTGCCTGTTCCGGTAGTAGATGTAGAATATTGGTATGATCGGGACGAAGGGATTCATGGTTGGTTCGTGTCGTTCGTCCTTCTCGTTGCTTCGCGTCGTCCTCGTCGCTTCGCTTCGTCCTCGTCGCTTCGCATCGTCCTCGTCGGTGCCGTGTTCGTCTCGTAGCCGTGGATCGTGTTGTGGCGCGATTCGGAGCTTATGTGCGCCTCTCCCGGATGCTTTGACGTGCCGTGCGTAGCGACGGGTTCGGCGCGTACGGGAAGCGCATCGTACTTGTCCGGCCGGACGGGGCTGCATTTTCCCTTCCGTGCGACTCGATTCGGCGTTTCCGGATTCGCCTCGGTCGGAGAACAGGACCTGGTTTGGGTGAGTACGGCTCGGCCGGAATTTTTGCTGTTGTGCGCATCGTACTTGCTCGTTCGGTGTGCTGTACGGATCGGTCGGGAAACTGGCTTTCGCATGGCTTTTTTCCCGACCGAATGGTATTGGGTGCGCCTCCGACCGAGATCGGAATCGGCCCCTAAATGACTTAAGATCAGACGATAATATTGTAATAAAACCCTCCGACAAAGGAGGAAACATTGTAGTCATGGATGTCCAAAAATATCATATGGAAATCAAACGGCAATTGAATGATCCATCGAACTATGAAAGACTAAAAGAAGATCCCACACCAATAATCAAAAACAAATTCCACAAGATGCTACAAGATTGGCACCAAGATGGCTTATTAGATGAGAACGAGTTGGACTATCTTATGACAAAACACCCGGTTTTACCAACCATATATGTACTACCAAAGGTACATAAAAGTATAGATAATCCCCCAGGACGTCCAATTGTCAGTTCATGTGGTTCACTTTTAGAAAATACTTCAAGATTCCTGGACATTTTCTTATTTCCTTATGTACAAAATTTACCATTGTATATCAGAGACTCCATGGATTTTCTGAATAGGATTGCCAACATACCTTGGAAGGAGGATTACACAATGATAACCATAAATGTGGTATCATTGTATACTTCGATCAGGCATGAAGATGGAATCAAAGCCTGTGAATCCTTCCTTCAGTCAAGATCTTTAAATGTCTTACGACAAACAAATATGTTACTGGAAATGTTACACTTTTGCCTCACGAACAATACTTTTATCTTTGACAAAACATTCTATAGACAAAGTAGGGGTACAGCGATGGGGGACTTCTTTCGCGCCCACATATGCGAACCTCATCATGGGCATGTGGGAGGCAGAACAGATCTGGTCTGACGAAAACAAACAAGTGGTGGAGAATATCGTACTTTGGGTACGTTATATAGACGACCTGTTTTTAATATGGGAGGGAAATACAGAGAAACTGAACACCTTCCTCAAAAATCTCAATAAAAACAGTTTTCAGCTTCAGTTCACTTACAATGTCAACAAAACAGAGATCGACTATTTAGACATACATATCTATATAAAAGATCAGAAGATATGCACCACTCTGTATCGCAAAGCCACAGCATGTAACAGCATTTTGTCAGCAAATAGTGCGCACCCCAGATGTCTAAAATGGAGTGTTCCATATGGCGAATTTTTAAGAGCGCGTAGGAACTGCTCAGAAGAAACAGAATTCCTCACACAGTTAGACCTGATGTACACCAGATTCATGATGAGAGGATATCCCATCGCAGTACTAGATAATGCGAAATCTAGAACCTTGAAAAGGAAAAGAGAGACCTTACTACACCCCAAAGAAACAACTACAGAACCAGATAATGATCCTGAAACCAATAAAGTAAGATACATTACACAGTATAATTCTGCCAGCAAAACTATAAGAAATGCTCTCCAAAACCACTGGAAAATTCTGAGGGGAGATGAGGATCTAAAAGAAGTGACATCGGATCATCTCAACATAACATACAAAAAGGCACCATCTCTCGGAGACATCTTAACACACAGCCACTACCAAAGAGCAGATCAAGGTGGCAGCAAAATGCAATGGCTGAAAGCGAAAGGATTCTTTAAGTGTCCTAAATGCAAGGCCTGTAAATATGGCTTAAATCAACAAAAGATTGATATTCAGCTGGGTGAACAGAAAAATATCAAAGAGAGAATAACATGCGAAACCACCCATGTTGTTTATGCCCTAAAATGCGAATGTGGAAAAGAATATATAGGAAGTACAGCAAATAAATTGAAGCTTCGCATCCTTCAACACTTAAGGGCAATCAAAAATAAAGACTTTGCATACGCCATCGCTAAACACATCTGGAATACACATGAAGGTGTTTTTGACAATTTGAGATTCTATGGAATAGAACATATTCCCTTTAACATCAGAGGAGGTGATCGGAATCGTCTGTTGAGACAAGCAGAAACCAAATGGATCATTCTAAAGGGGACGGAAATGCCGTGGGGACTCAATGCAGTTGCTGAACTGCATAACTTTCTATAATTACAATTGGGAACAACAGAATCAAAAGAACAATTAATCTCCAATGTTTTAGATTTCGCTGGATTACATATACCTTGACCTTTTGTTTTTTAGAATTAATAGTGACTCTTAAGAACAAGTCTTATTCATCACATATATTTCTTTGATCATCTCTGCACTTGTTATATCGTTTAAAATCAGTGATTGCATTTAATGAAAATATTTAATTTGAACTTTGAGCTCAAAATGAAATTCTAACTAGAACCTCAATTTGGCAATTTATGTAATATGGAAAGTATTCGTATCAAATCAGGTACTTCACCATGATTTTGAACAGTTCATAATTTTTTCATACATATTTATATATATATTTTTTATAACTTAAACACTGTCTGGAGTTGTGGTATCCCAATAATGACACATGGTGGGATATGAATTAGCTGGTGGGATGTAATAATGTGATTACTCATTATAGCACTGTTTGTTTGATTTTAACTTCTTTTGATACTTTATCGTGAAACCAGTGATCAGACAACTTTGTTTAGTGAATCACATCATTTCGCAGGTACTTCACCAGCATTTGATTACATCCGCCAACTACATGATATAAGACCATTGACCATGTATTATCTCATGAACTGTTGAGCTCAGCAAAATAGTTTTGTTACTATATGCAAGCTGTCATATGCCTTAAACTACGGTTCCCTTTAAAAGCTGAAAGCAAGTTGGGACGTTTTTGGTTTTTTTTGTAAGGGAGGGCGGGTCAACCAACCTCTTTTTAAACACCTTGCACCTTTGATCACATGACCCAGACGAAGGCCTCTGGCCGAAACGCGTAGGTCGTTCTGTTTGTTTCCTGATGCACCTGATATCTTGCACTTTGCACTTTTGAAACTGAATGAAGAAAAAATATCTGAAAAAATAAAAATGATAAATGCCAAAACAACTTAAACTTGCCTGAAACTCTTTGCTGAGGAAAAGTGCTGCCTTGTCTGTGATCTTCTGGGACTGTTTGACGGTATGGACTGAAGAACAAACACAGCAAATCTTTTTTCACACATATATATTTATATATATACACACACACACACACACACCCCGCCCCCCTTCGAAATCATCCGCAAGTTACCGGTCACATCCAAAAGTTGCGCTGGTGCCTGAAGACGGGCTGCGGCGCCCGTGTCAAAGTAAAGTAACGAGGAAGAATAGTCTAGTCACTCCTTACGATGAAATATAGAGTTTATTGCGATGTCCCAACATCGCAATAAACTCAATATTTTCATCGTAAGGAGTGACTAGACTATTCTTCCTCGTTACTTATAGATATATATATATATATATACATATTATATATATTTTTATTATTATTATTACGACTTTTAGGGAAAACATGGGGTTGGTACTGTCTTGGTACCAGATTGAAAAAGGAAAAAAATAAAAACGTGGAAGAATGAGAATTTAGTCTGTGTATTTGAACATGGTCTCATTTTTATTTTATTTATTGAGGAGCAAACACCAAAAGGGATTCAGGAGAGGAGCGGAGTCCTGATACCCTCTAGCCCTTGCTCAATGGGACATTTTTAAGACTTTATTTAAAATGAATTAGAGAAGTGACTCCCAAACGGTTTCATAGACATCAGCCCATTACCCTTTGAAAACACACTTTCAGGAGGATGGTGCCGCATCTTGAATTTCCTCCCGAGTTAAGATTTCAGCTGAATGTTTATCCATATTCAAGGGAAATCGAGTTCACTTCACGACTTTATGAAAACATCTGCGTATTCATAGCATATCTTAAATTGTTTAATTACTTGAGAATTTCTAACAGAACCAGAGAATGTACATTCCTAAATATTCTATATAATAATAAAGCTGTAGAAGGAATACAATAGGCAGCAGGAATCGTGGAAAATGGTAAGTGATGAGCAGGACCCCCACCAAATCTAGGGGTGATCTGTTGGTTCCCCTTCCCATCCTAGAAACGAAGTTACTTCAGCCCTTGTTGCATAGATAAACTTTCTGACCGTTTTCGGTGTAGGAAGAGGTTGATTCAAAGTTTGTGAATGGCCGCAAATATACTGTTTGCGAGCAAGACCCTTAACTGCTAAAGGCTAGAGCGGTCGACCTCGAAGCTGGAGAACCGGGTTCGAGCCTCGGGAGAGACGCTCAACATCCTGTGATTCTGTCCAAACCACTTAATCTCCCCGTGCCTAATAATGAATGTGTCCGTCTGTGACGCAACTGGTGCTCATGTCAAGCGCTCTGATACCTTCGGGTCGATCGAGTTCGCGCTACGTAAAACTAAAAAAAAAAAAGAACTGTAACCAGTAAGAAGATGTGATGATTTCCAGAGAGCTATGGAGATTCTTCGTGCTGTGGACAGCGAAAAGCAAATAATCCCTGTTAGAATGAGCTGTTCATTAGACCTGGCATGGCCAATTGGAGCGAGATGACGTAACAGGAGTCAGCGACATGTTAGGGGTGGTGAAAAGAAAACGAGGTTTCATAGACAGAGCCGCAGTAAACGCATTACTTGGCATTTACACAAAGAGTTGTCTCCTAAAATGCACGGCAGTTCCACGATTCAAATTCAACTAATCAGCAGCAAATGTTCTTTATTTGCTATCCCAGTGAATAGGCATCTCATTCTGTTGTAAACGATAAGATAACCGCATTCAGAAAAGTACTCAGCGAGAGGACGTGGAATCAAACTCTGCAAGTCTTGGGAACCAGCCAGAGTCTGATTAGTCTGCACAAAAGCAAGCATCGAAAGCGTTAACTCTGCTGCCTTATCTGTAGAAGAAAAAAAGGTTTTAAAAAATCAATAATCCGGAGTTGAAGATTTGTGGCCCATTTTAGTATTGCCTGTGAGAAAAGGATCGGTGACCTATGCTGAAGTTAATATTTAACATGTTCATTTTACTGTATTAGCACTGGATTTTAGCTTAATCAATTCACAGGTCACAAAGTACCTTTGTGTCCTGCCCATAAATGGGAGGCAGCGCGCCTCGCGGCTCCTGACGTGACTGGAGGCGCAGAGAAGGCAGGGGCGTGGCTACCAATGGTGCGACGGGTGCAGCGTCACGGGGACCAATGTTCCCTCTAATTTTTTTCCTCTGTGTGCGGCAGTGTAGGGTCTCTGTGCGCTGCAGCCATGGCTATGTGCGCCAGGAACCAGACCGCGCTTGTGCGCAGCGCCAAATATCACTCCAAACTTTTGCTTAAAAAACTGAAAAGACGGTGCATTTCCACACATACAACCCACGTTAAGGGGCTTAAGACAGATTTGCAATTCGGATACACACGCCATGACAATAATGGAGTAATGGAGAAATTGGTAAGAGAGGGACGGAAAGAGAAAGGCAGCCAGAGGCTTTGGAGAACTGGGAGGGAGAACAGAGAATGGAAAACCGGTAAGAAAGAAAGCAAAGAACAGGCAGCGAGAGGGAAATGGAGACAAGAATGGGATGGGGGAGAAGGGGAAAGTGGGTAAACGTGGAGCGGGACTCATATGAGGAAGAAGAAAAAGAAGAAGAGAAGGAGACGGCGAGAGCAGCTGGGGAGTGGAAGAAAAAGGACAAAAGATATGTCAGAGAAGACAGCGAGTGTGGTATGGCAATGCTTCAGAAGTAGCATCTCTGCATATCGACGTTGGGGGGTTCTATAAGGAGCCTTTCTCGCCATCTTGTCATTTCTAAACGCTTTCTCTATGTAACCGTGCTCACCTGAATGAACTAAGAAGGGTGGAAGGCTAGTTAGGCCTTGCCAAGATTTTTAATCTTGCCAAGATGCATGTCTGAGCAAATGGCAGCTGCAAAAGTGTGTAAATGACTGATCCATCTGTCGGGAGTATTCTCTTCACTAACACTTGCTTCCCTTTTCTTTTTGAAACTCAGGGGCAGCAACATTGTTGTGGTGTCACCAGGGCTTTAAGTGGAAGCTTTTTCAATATTATATAGAAACCATAGTTGCTGCTTATTTATGTTATGCAACTAACAACCACTGACAAAGCCAATAGTCTGACTTGTTGTAGGTACGATGTTACTTGATGTATCATATATCTGGATGCAATGACAGAAACAGCAAAATACAAGTCGGGCGGTACACTATGCTAAGTACAGATTTTTAGCTTATGTGTCTTAAAGCCACGTCCTTGATTACACTGGCCACCCCCTTTGCGAGACCCCCCCAGTTTTTTCATCCCACTTAAAGCCCTGGGTATGATGTTACTTGTTGTATCATATATCTGGATGCAATGACAGAAACAGGAAAATACAAGTCGGGTGGCACACTATGCCAAGAACAGAAAAGTGTAAATCACACCACAGCTGCACTCTATTAAGAAGAGAAATTCAGCAAGTCTACAAACACGACGTGTGCTTTTCACGCCGTGTTTGTAGAGTTGCTGCATTTCTTTTCTTAACAGAGCTGGGCTGCGGGGTGATTGTGTGCCTTTGTTAAAGATTTCAGGTTAATCGCAGCGCCCGTCTGGAGCTGCAATTAACCTGAAAACTTTAACAAAGTCACACAATCACCCCGCAGCCCAGCTCTGTTAAGAAGAGAAATTCAGCAAGTCTACATAAACGGCGTGAGCTTTACACGCCGTGTTTGTAGACTTGATGAATTTTTTTTGTTACATAAGGGCAGCTGTGGGCAGATTGTGTGCTTTTGTTAAAGTATTCATGTTAATCGCAGCTCGTGATGGCGCTGCAATTAACATGAATACTTAAACAAAAGCACACAGTAGGCACCGCAGCCGGGCTCTACATATAAAAGAAGAAACCAAGTGCCCAAGACTTACCTGCCGCTCCCTCGCCTTTTATTGACGTCAGTCTATTCCGCCGCTCTGCCGGGAAACACCCGTTTTTCGCGCCGCTCGCTTTTTAAAAGCAGCGGCGCGAACGCTCTAGCTGGATGTGCTGTGTGTGTGCGCGCTCCACACACAGCACTGCGCGCTACAGGTAATAGAGGTGCGCCGCATGCGCGCACGTTATTGGGAACAGTGACGGGGACCCAGGCTTTTTCTACCTAACCGGGGCCTAGACACATTTAAAGATATGATTACTCAAATCAAATGCAGCTGAAATGGCCGTCTCAAAACAGCACGGATAAAAAAGCCTCAGGAAGCCGCGAATACAAAGTGAGCTCAATGAAATGTACTGCGCAATAAACACCACAACAGTGAGTAACGCTAAATAATGTGCCCCCCCAACCCCCCTGCAGACTGTGCTGAGGGGACTCGGAGTCCCCCATATCTCAGATATTCATTAACCTTGGCCTGAAATGGGGGCCTCCCTGACTACTTGGCGGGGGGGCAACTGAACGGGTGGGGGTCCCTCTGCAACGCAGGGCCTGCAGGAGCTTGTGTTACACCCCTGCACCACACGAATAGGGCCCGCCACCTTTCAGGGTCAGATGGTGCCAACCAACCAATAGAATGTTGGTGACAGGGCCGCAGAAAGAGTCCAAAAGGAGGGAGGCCCAGGGTAAGAGCTGGGAGAAAGAAGGACAGACTTCTGGAAAGGGATATGTTATTTGGTGAGGGGACAAAAAAATAACGTGACTCTTCTTAAAATTCACGTAAATTCACGGCTTAATTTGTAAAAAAAAAAGTGCCAGGGCCCTCCTCAGAAGACCACCACAGCTTGCACCACCCATTGCCACTGCCAGCGCTGCCAATGACAGTATCTGCACAACTACTAAACATCACACTTCTACAAGTGGGACATTTCAGACTGTTTGCAGCCCTCAAAGCTCTAAGAATGGCTTGGGCGGTTGGTATTAATTGTTTTTGATGTATACTGAATTAATAAACAACTGTTGTTCTGCTCATCTTTTAATTGCACAAACAGTGCCACCATGTGGCAGCTGTCATATGTGTCAGTGTTGACAATTAAGTGCTGGTGCCGAGCACCAGAAACCACAGGCTCAAATTAAGCAAGTGCATACAGTCAGCGGAACGCTTGGATAGTCCCTTAGAGGAATTTAATATATTCTGGTCCAAGATGTTTTGCAACATATTCTTTTTACTCAAGGAATTTAAAACAGCCTTTTAAAATTACACTTTGATAATGTCAAAACTCAACTCCAACACTACAATGAGAGGTTGTCAGCGTTATGAAGTCTTATTGAGACTGGAGAGCATAGTGCACTATGTAACTAAGGGCCCCATCCCACAGTAGGAGTCCCACCCTTCCACCCACTCCGTCCATGCAACCCAACACTCACCCTCAGGGATATTGGCACCATGACAGAGTGTCTGGGCCTCCTGCTATTCCCCTCCAGCCCTCCCCTCAGTCAAATGCATAAGAACCTACTTTCTCGTACTGAACATGGACAGTGGACAGTGGACAGTGGGAGCATTAGGCCTACACAACTTCATCAACTTTTTAACATTACAAAGTTTTATGCAGTCCCCTTCTCACAATTCTTACAAAAGTACCCTATTTCAATACCAGATTCCCCTTGCTCTCCCCCTCTCCCTCCCCCTTCAACCATCACCCTAAAATAATCCTCATATAAACATCAGGCAAGCTGCATGCAGCAATTAAAGCATTGACTCTAGGAACTTGGTGGCTTCAGCCACATTACCAAATAATCATAAAGAGCCTTTATACAACACTTTAAGTTTAGAAAGCTGAATTATCGAGGCCTGTCCCCAAGCTGTTTGAAATTTTGGAATCAGAGTTCTAAACTTCTTACACCTCCAATTGGATTCTACTGTCATGTCCGAGAAAATACGAAATTTAACGTTTTCTACAGACTTAAAGGCCTTTTCCCTTATCGCTTTAGATAGTATTCTCTCTTTCACTCTATAATCGGAGAAGTTCATCAACATAGTGCTGGGGTACTTGGCATGACCTCCGATGAGAGCTGGTACACGATGGGCCTGTGTGATTGTTAAATTGTGTTTATAATCCAGAATTACCAAAGACTGTATCAGATTTTCCACCAATTTTGTGCATCCTCCAGTGTCCTCTCTATGCTCTGGAATACTCGTAATCCAAAGGTTCGATATTCTCACATAGTTTTCCATCTGCTCCTGTTTCTCTTTAAGCCATAGTGTCTCCTTCTCCACCTGTTCATTAGTTTTTTCCAAATTATGTATCTTGTCCTCACAGTCAGACACTCTTTGTTCCACTTCATGTAACCAAATAGAGAGGCCCCCCAAATGTGGGCAGACTAAAACTAATCGTTCTTTCAATTCATCCGCCATCTTTGCTTGCGGGACCTTAATGGCTTTCACCTCTTTTAGACCCTCCTGAAGCACACTGGCAAAGCCCTTGGGAATCTCTTCAGCCTCTGCCTGGTTAGCCATAGAGCCATTTCGACCTAGTACAGAGTCCGCCTGCTCCCCTGAACCAGCGCAACTCCTGCTCTGAGTTGGGCAGTCACTACCCATGGTCATCTCTAGTAGAGTAGAACTCTTATTGGGTTCCACACTCAGGCCCGGACTCTGGGGGCTTTAGGAAGTTTCACCCTGGCTCCTCCGCCTGATACTTCCATTCTTGGCACTCTTAGCATAATCGCGGCTAGTCTGGAATAAGGGGTATAAACCACCATCTTCCATACTCTCCATGGATAATCTCCTTTTTCTGCTCGCCTCCTGGAAAATATTGCAACAATTTTCTTGATCCTCCTCTTGCTCCTCTGTGCAGGTAGTTCTTGTGATAGTTCTCGTGACAAAGCCAATACTGGTGGACCCTGCACCTCCACCGCCAAATCCCCCAGTACATAATACCGGCTTCCACAGCCATGAGCACTGGGATGCGTGGTGAACTAACAAGGGTGCTATTAGGTGGAGGGGCGGGCGAGCCTTTTCCTACTTCCACTTCCAGTTCAGTTCAAGAGGCCTGCACAGCTACCAGCGCTCTAGTAAATCCTGGCGCTCTCTTCTGGGCACTCTTTAATTCAGCTGGCAAAGTTTTCTTCCTTTCGCGTAAGTATTTAACAGATTTCACTGACTTGGTGATCTTAGCCGGCATCTCCTTAGTGCACCTTGCTGCTCCTTAGCCAGAGAAACAGAGCCCGTCAGAGCCACACAAACAAGGTAAACAGGAGACAGGGACGATGGGGGAAAAGAGGGGATCCCCATTGTTCAAGCAAATCAGAAATGCAGCAGTGCAGAGTGAAAGGCAGAGTCCTGCTCCCTTTCCATCAATCACAACTGCAAGCTGCCCCCCAAAGCACCAAACATAGGAAAGTGTCCATGTACAGGAAAATACTAAAGTAGACCAGTAGGGGCAAAACAAGGGGAGCCATGGAGGCAGCAGCAATCCGTAGCAGGTCAAAGCAGCAAGTTAAAGAGGTTATCCTACACAATAATTAGCTAATGAATTCTACCTTCAGCGTCATTTCCACCGCGCGCTGTGCCACTGACCTCTGCAGAGGCATTATGAGGGGGAGGAAGAGAGCCTTTCACTTTCCAGCCTGATGGATCATGTGCGCCTGGCGAAGCCACAGTCTGCCCTATGCCCATTTGCCATATACGGCACTACACGCAAGCCTTCAGGGGCATTCGAGCAGCTCCGAAAAACTGCTGTGGGTGTAGAAAGAGCCTGACAGAGCGTCCGACATGATGCTGCAACTCCTCGTGTCCATGTCCGATGCGCTGAGATCAAGGGGTGGGCCAGAGCCAGAAGAGCCAAAGACTTGGAGATGCGCTAGGGCGATTGCGTCATAACTCTGCCGACATCACCCAAACCAGGAGACTTTGACCACTTTCTAACCAGAACCTGAAAACCAAAGTGGTTATATATATACTACTAGCTTCCAAAGTAAGTAAAACATATATTTAAACTGAAATATAAAATTAATTAAAGTAAAAAATTTAAAATAACAAATAAGTAACAAAACACACCTTCTATCTGTTGACAGTTAGTTACTAAAAAGAAATTAGTATAACATGGATAAACTGCTAATCTACCGAAAAACATGACCAGTGACATACCTGAAAACAATACACAAAAAGTAAGTAAATTTAAACTATCACTAAATAGGAACTCACCCTAAAACGATTAAAAAATAAAAACGAACTACCTCAGCCCCCACTAACTGCCAACAAACAAATGTTTAAAATCAAACTAATCCACTTTTTTCAACCCAACAGAAATGAAACAACCTGTTCCACATTGCAACACCCCAAACAGAAAACCTGCAAATGAAGTGTGCAACATCCAGCAAGAACATACATGTAAGTATAAAACAGAAAACAAATAGCATCAATTTGAATGTCAACAAATGTATTAAATATTTAAAAAATTTAACTCTTTATAGTATTGCACTATTTCAGACATTATTACAGATGAGCAAAATACATCACATCACAGAAAGGAAAGCAATTATTATTTCACATGGGCTACACTTACAGCCAAGAAAGTACAAGCACGGAAACTATCAAATGGAAATATACTTAATATTACTCTAATGCTTACTATGGGAGAACCACTACAAAAGATGACTTTGCAACTAATGTAAGGGAACACAACCACATCCCAAATGTGGCAGAAATAGAAGTATACTTTAGCCAAATAGCAATGGATTGGGATGCAGCCCGAGTAATGACCAGTGGCTGAGATCAATTCAAACATTCCATCCATTACTTTTTTATATACTTTAGAAATAGAAGCACGGATTGTAAAATATTAGAGAGGTAAGCACTAGCTCCCAAGAGCCCACAACTAAAATACTAAACGATATACTCTCTAAAGTCTCGAAAACATCACAGGCCAGCTACCAGCTATACCCACCTTTACATGCTTAATTGCACAAACTAATAAAAGCTACCAGTGATACCGCTCCTGCCCCTAGAAGAAACCAAGATAGCCAAATACCTGAAAACTTAACAACCACACATAAAGAGGAACCCTTCCTCTTGCATGATAACCTGAACAATGAAAAACAAATATTTTCTACAGCGAATAACTTATTAAAACTAAGCCAATGTCAAACATGAATGATGGATGGGATCTTCAAAATGTGCCCCAAACCATTCACTCAGATATACACTATACATGGCGAATACCATATATGTCCTACTACTTAATAAACAAAGTAGCACTTACTGCGAACTACTAAACCACATTAAAATTAAAACAAACAATTACTACCCACATAAAATAATAATAGATTTTGAAGAAGCCATGATTCAAACCATTTTGAAACTTTACCTACATGTAGCCATAAAAGGCTGTTACTACCATTTTAATCAAAGCATATAGATACACCTCCAACAATGTGCACTAAGGGGCTCATTACGATGACGGACGAAAAAGGCTTCCGTCCACCGTGCTCGCGTCAAAAATCCACCCGCCTGACCCTTGGCATCTCCGTCGGTCAAATTATGATGCAATGCACGGCAAATCCTACCACGGCGGACGGAGCTCACAAATGACCGTCCGCCATGCCCGGAAAAGTTGCAAATCCGACCGCGGCGGACGGGGAAAGCAGTTCAAGGGACTAAAAAGGCCGCACCTGCAGCGGAATGACCGCATGGCCAATTACGATGAAACTGCGGAGCTGGAGGACGGAGCATTGCGTTCCGAGTTCCTTGCTCGCGCATAGAACAAATGAATGGCGGTAGCAACAAACTAAACAGCGATGCACAAAGTGTGCCTGCACTCGACGCTGTCCTCAATCACATCACACACGCCACAATGGTACACCCCAAATGTCCATTGGTAATGTAAGCCATGCCCAGCATGGAAGAAACACCTGGAGGACATCACTCATGTGGACACACTCACATACCACAGCATAAAACCAACCCTTTCCTGGACCAGCATCCTTTGCACACCAGAAGCTGACACAGAGAGACAGGACACCATTTACGCACACAGCACAACATCACATACACCCATCTCCACACAACACCACTTCTCACACACACACCTGACACATTTCACATAACTCCACCACCCCCTGCACCCTGCACATTTCCCACCTTTGCACCATGGCCAAACAGAAAATGCCCAAATTCACCGACACTGATTTGAAAGTGATGGTAGACGAGATAATAAGGGTAGAACCACATTTGTATGGAAGCCTGGTCCAACACACACCACTTGTGCGCAAAACCCAGATGTGGACAAGGATCTACAACAAAGTCAATGCTGTAGGGACCACCCTACGCACACTGCGTGACATCAAAAGGTGGTGGGTCGACCTCAAGGCCCGGGTCAAGCATCGGGCCGATAGGAACCACGAGGCGGCCCAAAGAACTGGTGGTGGCCCTCCCATACCACCACTAACCTTCACTGAATGGGAGGAGAAGGTGCTTGCCATACTGTCTCCCGAGAGTCTCCCAGGAATAGAGGGGGGGGTTGGAGGCTGGTAAGTACAAACAAAATGATCACATCCCACTGTAATGTACTGTTGTGCACAACAAGTGAGCCTCAATTCCCAGACAAAATCAAACTCATGTACAATGCACGCTGTCAACATGAATGTCTCATAATACTAGCATTTCCTTTCTCTGCTTCACTTAACAGGTAGGTAGCCATCTTACTCGGGAGGGGGTTGTCGTGACCTGACGCCACAACTCCCACAAGGCCCTCTGTCTTCCCTCCCAAACAGCAGGGAGCTATCTGACCACCACATCCCACACTTGGGAGCCAACTCTGTCAAGTTGCATAAGTTGCAGCCATTGCACACACAGAAAATACCATTGAGAGTTCACATGAATCACAGTGTCATTGATAAAGTCACATGTAACTGCAAAGCAAAACCCAAGAACGCAGTGGCCAAAACCCAATGTGAAAGTACCATCATCCCAAAGCATAAAGGCTCACATCAACACAACACATGCATGTAGACTCAGTCAAACATCACCAACCACACGAGGACAGTACAAAAAGCACAACAGAAATCAGGAAGTTGCGGCATAGGAGACAAACAGTCATAGCAAAGTCACAAATATCCTAGCATGAACAGAAGTGGATGAGCAACAAGTTGGTACCAGAGGACATGTACTTGGAAATACAATATCTGTACATATGAAATTGTTGCTACAGCCATGTCACATCGCTGACGAGCAATGTATTTACCTCCACATCATGTCCCACTACTGACAATCTGTCATGAATGACAAGTAATGCCAAGATGAAAAGTCATGTTGTCTCAGTCGAAATGTGCCAAATATGAACATCAAAGTTGTGCCGTGTACTGAACATGCTGACAATCCAACCTCTGTTCAACAGGTGACTCGCCAGCAACAGCAGGCGCCCGTGCCATGGACGAGCCCAGCCAGTCTCCCACCCAAGAAGCTGAACCCTCGGATGCAGACTCTCTGGTTTTTACGGATGAGGAGGACCGACCTGGCCACTCCGGCGTGCCCAGGCAAGCTCAGTCTCCGGCCCTCACTGTCCCCACCACCACCACTCCCACAACAGCTGCAACAACAACGTTGACCCCTGCAGCACCGACCTGTGTGGTAGTCACCTCCACCATCGCCACCGCTGCCTCCAACACTGTCCCTGTGCCAGTTGTAGTCAATACCACCAGGCAGCCTCGGGATGCTGGGGACAGTGTGCGGTGGAAGCGCCAGGCGCTGCCACAGGTCCATGGCAGCAGGGCATGTGGGAGGACAACTGGGGGACAGTCACAGGAGGACAATGAGACAGAGGCCCAGGCCACCGTGCAAACTGTCCTTGGGGCATACCAGCAGAACCAGGGACAGATGGGCCAGGTCCTTGACGAACTGCGTGAACTACGCCTGCTGCAGAGGTCCATGGACACTCGTTTGGGACAAATTGCCGAGTACATGGGCCAGCTTGTGGGTGTCCTGAGGGACATGCATGCAGCACAAATAGCTGCCCACCCCCCCTGTGGCCAGCCGAATGATAGTCACAACACCTCAGCAGCTGCCACAGGGAGGGGTGAGTCACATCACAGTGAATCCTCAGACACCTCCGAGCATGCAGCAGGTTCCCCCCAGGCCAAACGGCGTAGGGGGCATCTGAAAAAGTCCCAGGGAGGATCACGTGGCAAAGCACCGTGCCCTACCAGTTCTCGGAGCCAACGTTGATGTCACCAGTGTCACACCGAGCATTGACTTTGTTGTAAATCCGATCCCACATTGCCACAAGGATGGGAGTGTACTGTTGCACTGTGGAATCCCACCATTGTGTGTTCTACCCGAACTATCCATGTACCATCACTTTCAACTTCAACCCTCACCTGTCACTCATTGACAAATAAACACAAATCACACCCGTATGCCTTTGTGTCAAGATGAATTTTTTATCATAGTAAGTAGCATGTAAACTCACATTGCAATGTATTATGAGACGTGAATGCGACAATCCATTGACAGAGTAGAGGAACCTGGTACGACACAAGGAAAAGACAGTGATTTGACATATGATGGCAATACAGAAAAGGCACTGCACTAGGCAACACTGTACAAGATGCATAACAGTTAACACAGGCCAGCACCATCAACATGGACAGAAGGGGGATGGGAGCACACCACTTCACCTCCCAGCACAGTTTACCCCTCAGCATCCTGGTAAATGCACTGCAGTTGAAATGCTTACTTGTCTTTCCATGGAAGTGAGTCACCACGGCTGGATGCAGGTTAGTGCTGTCAATCCCTAGACACATGTGTTGCACGACATTATACCACATCAGTAGCGGTAAGATAAATTGGAATCGGTGTCTGCTGAGCAAGCTGCCACAATACACTAATTTCTCGGTACCTCTCACTGCCCAACTCAGGTGAAACACTAAAAGCTACATTGCAAGTAAGCATTTTGACAGAACTGCATTTACCAGAATGCCAAGGGGTGAACTGTGCTGGGAGGTTAAGTAGGGTGCTCCCATCCCCCAAATAACATCAATATGGATATGTTGTAAGTTGTCACAAAACACACAGCGCTGATCAATGAATCCCACAAGAGCCAGCATCAAAACACATCCTGTCATGTGGCCAAAGGTGACATGGTCGCATACACAAACTCAAGTACAGTTACACGTGGCTTTTCATGGGTCATGTGCAGTCTTTTTGCATTTGTACACACATGAACAACAGTCCCTGACGACATACCCACGCCAAATCTACTTCTCAACGGAAGTTATCTTATCCTGAATGACCACAACTGCTGCGGTTTACGGGCAGGCGTCCTGTAAATAGGAACACTTGCACTACGTGTTCCTTGCTGTAGCAATGTTCTCTTTACTCCCCCATATGTGCTTGTAGATAGTTAGTTGTGGCCTCACATTCCACAAGGAAAGCATACTTCAATAAGTGTGCAGGCACAATGGGCTTCTGTTTCAACAAGTAGTCGCTCACACATCAGCCCTGAGACCTTCGAATTCCAGGTGCCTTAACCGTCCCGCGCGATTCAGTCACTGCTGAACACGGCACTCCCATTTTTTTCCGGGGAACTGACACAAAAATTATCGAAAGTCTCTGATACTGAAGGCCGTTGCACACTTCTTTCAAACTTGTGGGCTCTGGCCTTGTCCCTTCGTTTCATGCTATTTCTGGAGTACTACCGGGTGTCATTCCTCCAATTTTCAGACTGCATTTAGCGGTTTGATATCACTACTTGTGGCTGTACAGCTGAGCGCTGGTTCTAAGAGTGCTCTCACACCATGTCTGCCCGTCCTGTGGTCCAGGCGAACCCCGGTCAGTTGCAACTGTACCGTGACCGCATGCAGCTTCTCTTTGGATGTGTCCCATGAGCTGTGCTACGCATCAGTTATAGGCTAACCTTCCGCTATGCCTATTTCACCTGCGTGCAACCTGTGTTCTACTGTCGCCGATGCCCCTTTCATTGGGCCATGGATGTCTGCCTTTCCAACACATCCCTTGCTGCCCTGGATCATGAGCTGTGGGTGAGTCCTTTGTTGGTCCACGACCAGGACTGCTTCGGTGATACACGTTTGTGGGATGCCTTTCAATGTGTCAGACAGGCTGCCAGCTGCGCCTGTGCGTTTGCGCAATGGCTCCTGTGCCATGCCTACATCGAACCTCTCCCAGGTTGCCATGGGATGCTCCTTTCATCCTCGTGGTGCGAGGAGCACATCTGTTCCTTCATACTGCTGGATTGGATGATGGTCCTTTTTGCTGAAGATGATTTGGATCGTCTTTTGGAACTGATTGCCTTCGAAGCTGCCTGTGCCTTCTTGGATTCGTAACTACTTAACAGCAACAGGAACTGTTGGTGACTAATCCAATATCCTTTTACCTTTTTCACGCCTACTGACAGGAATTGTCATTCAGCTCTCTGACTTTTGCCCTGTCTGCATTAGCTTTGACTCTGCTGACCTCTGCGGTCTGTTTCGCTTGGTACCACAGACCTGAGCAAGGGGAGGCTGTTATCTGACCATCATGGACATTGTCGACTGGCATGCGCCCGGCTTCCAACATGCAGCTGTAGCGCACGAAATTTACATGGCGTAGTTGTTTTGCAAGTACATTAGTATATGTCTGTCACATGAGAAGTGTCCGCAGAGCTTGTTCTCTGCGCGGTCCAGGAGTACTGCCTGAATATTCTGTCCGTGGTCGGAGGACATTGTCCGTTGTCATTCTGTTCTGGTCAGGCCCTGGCACCCCGACTCAACAAAGTGTCACAGCTGCTGGAGGACACGGGTGCCTTTTAGATGTCATGGGAAGGCGGGCTAGTTGCCCCACACTTGGAGAGTGATCCATCCAGTGATGAGAGCGACACAGCACATGGGATGTACATTTCACCATGTATTGGCTGAGGAATGGAGTCTGCTGACAAAGCCCATAGACCGGGGACATCTCATACAACTCCTCCCAGCAAGGGGTGGGGGGATATGCTCGTGGGTCTTCGTCCAGAGGGATTATTGATATGACATCTTGCTTCATGTGATATGGATGTGTCACTATGGTAACTGTTTTTTTACTCATGCATTCTCAACTTGTTGTGGCACGTATGTTGCATGTTTTGACACTGTAGTAAAAAATGCACATTTCAAAGCGTTTCTAGTCTTCAACTTATCTACTTGTATACAGGCGCTTGAATACCTCTGAGTGAGTACGAGAGCTAGTGAGGCACTATAGCAATTGGGTCTTGTGCTTATGGGTGCTTCTGGGTGCTCAGTCTCTGCCTGCCCAAGTTCTCTAATCCTGCGCATAGTTCTGTATGTGTACAAAATGCCAGCAACAATTCTCAAAGTTTGTGAGACAACAGCAAGGCACACAGACACAGTCATAGTCGCTCATTGTTAACTTACACTCAACGGAAGTAGTTGACGATGAGCTGTTGACGCTGGTCAAGGCCTTCTTCCTCACCACTGTCATCGTCACTGGGCATGTGTGGGTTGGGAGCGGGGGGCTGCTGCTGTTCATCGTCGTCCAGAATCAGGGGGATCCTTCTGCGCAAGGCCAAGTTGTGTAGCATGCAGCAGGCGACTACCATCTGGCATACCTTCTGTGGTGAGTACATAAGTGCACCACCAGTCT
Organism: Calotriton arnoldi; assembly: GCA_963921515.1. NCBI lineage: Eukaryota > Metazoa > Chordata > Amphibia > Caudata > Salamandridae > Calotriton > Calotriton arnoldi. The sequence goes on along the minus strand of CAWUFW010000255.1, from coordinate 4,572,363 downwards.
TGTCCAGGCACCTAAATCTTGACTTCAGCAGTCCAAAAGTGTGCTCCACCACACGACGTGTCCTCCCATGTGCATCATTGTATTGGACTTCCCTCGGTGTTGTTGGATTCCGCAGTGGGGACAGCAACCACGGACGATTGGGATACCCAGAGTCACCTAGTTGTGAGACAGACAGGCAAACAGTGTGATCTGAATATGTGAGGAGAGCAGCATGTCACACATATATCGCAGTCATTGACACATCCCACTCACCAACAAGCCAGGCCCGCTCAGGTGCAGATTGGCCATCAATTGGGGTATGGTGCTGTTCCGCAAGATGTAGGAGTCATGTGCCGACCCAGGATACTTTGCACTCATGTGTGAGATGATCTGATCCGGCTGGCATACCACTTGCACGTTGATGGAGTGGTAGTGTTTGCGGTTCCTATAGATGTGTTCACTTGCCTGTGGTGGAACGAGGGCAATGTGGGTACCATCAATGGCTCCCACAACATTTGGAATGCCTCCCAGGTCATAGAACTCCCCCTTCACAGCTGCCAATTCATCCCTCCTCGGGAAGTGGACATGTCTGGTCTTGTAAAGCATCAATGCTGACAGGACGTCACGCAACACCATGCTGAACATGGGCTGTGACATCCCACCGGCGCTGGCCACAGTGTACTGGGAAGACCCAGTAGCGAAGAAATGCAGTGCAGCCATAACCTTCACTGTAGCAGACAATGCAGCCGGATATATTCTTTTGGGCTTCAAATGGGGCTCCAACTGGGCACATAGGTTTCGTAGTGTGCGGCGATCCAAACGGAATTTCCGGATGATTTCGATGTCCTCCATCGTCGCCAGGTCGGGGACAGGTCGAAAGATGGGTGGTCTCCTCCTACGTATGTCAGGGTACACAAGCATGAACTGAGTTATAGATGAGATGTGGTGAACAGCTTACCCAGAGACTCACACAGCCACAACATTGACAGGACTCATGGTCACGTGAAATGCACAAGTGACCTGCATTCAGACGTTGTTTTTCTTCACTCACTCGACATACTGACACTACGACATCCGAAGGATGAGCTGCCCTGTGGTTAGATGGCACAGCACTTGTGTTTCCCAGCATCAGTGCTGAGTTGCATGTAGCTGCTGTCACTGCACGACCGCAAGCTTTAGTCCCACAATACACAACAACATTACGTAATGAGGGCAGTGAGTGTCATCTGGACAACGCAACATGGATAGACAGCACGGTGGACAGACACATGTGGACATTATGGGGTCAGTCCTGTGTGAGTGTGTGAGGAATTTGCGTTACAGACATTGCAATGTTCACCTGAATGAGGCACAAATGCACATGGATTGTGTATACATGCCCACATGGCTGACAATGACCGATGATGTCGGTCAGAGCTATGTTTGTTTGTTCCACATGTGCACTCCTATGACGTGTGTGAGAACATTTACAGGCAATGGCAGCTAGGCACACTGCACACCACACCAATACATGTGTTGGGAGTGCTAGAGATTACAGGTATGTCTGATTTGCAGACAATGGACACCTCTGATTGTCTGCCTACATCACTGGCCCTTCACAAGATGACCCCTGGCCAAGAGACGCCAGTCAGATGTCAAGGGATATACAAGCGATGTTCACAGGTTGGATGTTTCATTACACAACATTGTTACAGTGCGAGAGACCTTTGTCCTTTTTGACTCCTTCCCTCATGCTGGCCACGAGGCATGACAATGTATGTGATTTCACTCTCCTTTTCTTGGACATACCATGTGTGTGAAGACTTGACTGAAAGGTCACACTCTCTCATACCTTCACAGTGTAGTGACCAGCTGGTCACTGTTCTAGTTGTTCTGATGTACCAGCCACTCCCAGAGGGCTGGCTTACCCCCCACCCCACAGCCACCCAGCACAGGCGTCACTGGACATGTGACACTGCCAACAAATGGAGCCGGACGCACGTGCAGGGTTGTGGTTGCAGCTTCCAGGCCACCGCGGTGTGGCAACCACTATGCGAATGAGCCATCAGCCAATGGGAGCCTTCGGCGTACATTTTTTGATATTGCGGTGTGCGCGCTCTGCAACTGCGGGGCTCGTCATTGGCCCCAATTGCCTTCAGGGGCACCGAGGGTCACTCATGAGGATTGGGTGGGCCTCGCACTTTGCATTTGGCAGGTTGCCACATTCATCGTGGTGCCGCCATGCTTGCTGGGAGTTGTAGTTGTTCAGGGGTTGCATGCGTGGAGATGTTTGGTACATACCTCTGCTGTTGAGCACGGCGGCGTCTTGTCTGCCGGAGGTGCAGCAGGTAGAGCAGCGTGAAGGCCTGTAGCGCAGGATCCATGGCGGCTCCGGGGGTTTAGATGGGTTCTGTATCGGCTCTTCCTCTCCGTTGTTGTGTTTCCGCCATCCGCAACGTGGTGGTTTTTACGCGACGGTGGGAAGGGCTGTTTGCAGCATCGTAATCTGGTTGGCGGACGGAACATGTTTCCGCATGCTTGTCTTGCTCTGTTGCTCCGTCCACCACCCTTGCGTACGCAAAAAATGTGCGGAGCCTGAAAGACCGCGGCGGACGGAAAATGTCCTCTGTTGGACCATTGTAATTCGGTGGTCGCAATGACCGCATCCGGAGCGGGGAAATGAACGTTTTCCGCCACCGCCACCAGTGCGGATGGGCTTCCATCCGTCATCGTAATGAGCCCCTAAGTGTAGAATGTGCAACAAACAGTGAATTTGCCTTTGAAATAAACAAAATATTGCACTAGCTTATGTCTATATCACAGAGGTAGCTCACCACTACAATTTACTTATAGAAAGTCCTTTCTGCCAATAAGAAGTCCTTTCTACCAACAAAATGAACACAAACATAGCCCACAATTGATTATTTTGAAGACAGTTGGGTTGGCAGACTGCACTACTCTGGACACAGACGCCAACCCATATTCCAAATACCATGGTGTAATTGCTATGACAGCACCGTGGCTCAAGAAGCCAATCCAACAACACAATAGAAGGATGGCACAATGCCTTCCAATCCATTCTAGGCAGAACCCAACCTACATTCTATAAAATTATAGAAGCACTACAAAAAAGAACAAAGGTACCAACAACTATGAATGGAGCAATCAGTAACCCAAACTAGCGTCCTAGTGCTTTGGCCAGGACCAAACAAAACAATAGAATGTACAGCATGCTACAAAGTAAAGTACAACTCTTTATTAACAACAAAGGAGTACACTACTTAGAACCAACAGCCAAAACCCTATTATTTAAAACATAATAACCTCCAGAAGACCTAATACATCAAAAACATAATTCAAAGCATCATAACAAAAATATTTGTTCAATAAATAATATTCATACTATTTTTAGACATCAGCCAAAAAATATTTGAAAATTTCAAATAAGACTGATGAATGAAAATATTATTTATATTAATTATATTAGAAACGTTAATCTCACAAGCCAAAAACTTCAATTCTAAACCAAAATCAATTAAAAAAATTAACAACACATAAAATATAACTTAGAAAGTGCAATCACATACAATTCACATAATTCACAAAATATAATATTTCCCACTCAGAACAAAGAACATAAATATAAATTACTGTTTTGTAGCTGCAGATTATCCTCCATATCCAGGTACTCAAAAAGTATAATCCACCAAAAATGGAAAAATAAATTCCAAAAAGCCCCTCCAAAAATGCAAAAAAACAAACCAATTCTAATAGAGATCCATTGAAGCAATCCAAAGTTTTCAAGAGGCAGAAAACCCCCCAAAAAGTGTTTTAAAAAAGCATTGCTCCTGGAAACCTGAAAAAAGACAGGAAATCAAAACCAAAATTGACTTCCTTCAAAAAAGAAAAATGCAAAATCCAAACATCAATAGGAAATCTTGGTAATTGGAAACCTGCAAAATAAAACACAATACCCACCCATGAAAAACAGTAACTTCAAACTTAACACATATATTGCACTTAACACAAAGCACAGAACACAACATAATATCACATAATATACGATTCATTGCTTACAAACTTTATGTAAACCTAGCCCAAAACACTAATGAATAAATCTACAAAATCACGACTAAGGGCCCGATTCCGATGTCGTTCGGAAGGCCTCCGAATCGGATTTGGCTTTACCGGACCCGATTCGTAGCCCTTGTTTACGACCGAATCGTACACAAGTCCGAACGACCAAGTACGATGCAAAGATCGCGTAAGCGCCGACCGAATCGTTTCCGGACCCAAATCGCTCCGTACGTCTTGTTTGTAGACGAATCGTGCCGCGCAATGGAGCTGATTTCCGACCGAGTGAGTACGATGCACGATTCGGACAGCCGCTTCTCCTCGGTCTCAGCGAGACGAAACGGCTGTCGGAAGCGTACTTCGGGGGGCCGTACCAGGCCCCCCATCACCCGGGGCCCTCCGAATCTATCATGGGGGTGTGCCCATGGGTCCCCCCGATCCAAGCATGCACAGTGTGGCGGGCACCATGGGGTGCCTGCCACAGGGTGTACGCTTTTCTCCACCCACCCCTTTTCTGCTATGGGAGCCTGTGTACGCGTCTGTACACGGGCTCCCATAGAGTTCAATGGGAGACTGAGCGAACCGAGTCCATAGGCATACAGCAGCATCGTACTCGCTCATTCGGACTCCCGCAGCACGTCTCGCTAGGAAAGCCCTCCGGATCCGAGTCATACGGAGGGCTTTCCTAGCGAGATTGGAATTGGGCCCTAAATGTTCCAAACCCCCCCCCCCCCCCAAAAAAGACTATAACTGCAATATATAAGTATCCCCTACCCCCCTCCCCCAACCCTCAAAACCCTAGGAAAAACCTTTAAAAATGAACAGCAACAGTGTCCCGTGACTTACTTCCAGGAAAATGCACTCAAATTGAGACAAATAAATTACATAATGGAAGTTAGCTGTTAAAAGAATGGCAGCTAAAAGAAACTAAAAAACAGAATATCTTCTAATAGAAAATCATGAGAATTTAATGTAAAAATGTTTTACAAATGTGGAAATGTTTAAAAAAATGTAACATAATAAAGTGTTGTAAAAATATGTTGCAAAAATGTAATGTATAAAAGAAATAATATTATGAAAAATACTATTATTTCACATATACTGATAAAGTTATGTACATTTAAAAAAAAACTAGCAACAAATGTAATAATGTTTAAAAATAAATGTAACACAATGGAAACATTACAGAAAAATGTAAAACGTACAAGAATGTTTAAATATAATTGACATGTTTATTTAATAATAAAGTTGTATTAAAATATTGTTTATTTATCACTATGAAAATGTTTTTATATAAGTACAAATATATATATGTTGAAATATGTAAATATATACATTAAATATATATAAAAAATTATAAACTGTTATGTACCGTTATTATACGCAGATATGCAATTATTTATACTGTATATAAAAAGTGCACAACCAGCTTCTATGTGAACCATTTTTTAGAAAATCTTAGATACTCATTAACTCAAATCAACTACTCCTACTTCATACAAAACCATTTTCACAAAGGTGTTGGACAGTAGAAGGGTTAGATTTACTATTCCCACTCAAATCTGAAACATTTTGGGGGAGGAGTTGAACACTAAAGGGGTTACATTCACTATTCCCACTCCATCCAAACAATTTTGGGGAAGGTGTAAGACACTAAATGGATTACATTTACTATACCCACTCCAACCTTAACCACTTTGGTGAAGGTGTTGGACACTACAGGACTTACATTTATTATTCCCCTCCAACCTAAACAATTTAGGGGAAGGTGTTGGACATTAAAGGGGTTACATCTTCTATTTCCACTCCAATCTAAACCATTTTGGGGAAGGTGTTGGGCACTAAAGATGTTACATTTACTATTCCCACTCCAATCTAACCCATTTTTATTATTATATTCTTGGCTTTGTCCATGTACAGATTTTCTGTCCCTTAAACAACAAGAAAGGAAACCCATGCACACTGACTAGCAGACATACAGGCGCCATGCACACACATGAATCATAATAACTTGTTTTTATATAGCTCTTTTTGTAGTATCTGTCAATACTTATTTGTTGTATAGTTTGCTAAAAAAACACTCAAGAATAAAAACACAATATGTTAGGATAAAATACCAACCATGAAGCACATTAGAAAATAATTTAAATTCACAAAAGCTATCCTAAAATGTTTTTAAAAAACAACTTGACTTCAAAAGCAACCTTTGGGAAATTAAGCCTAAACAAATAGGTTTAAACTATTTTCAACAGTTCTAATTTTGGCTTGTTTGAAAAGAGGTTTGACATATTTTATATGTTTCTCCAAGGCAGAAGGGCACGGAAGCAGTAGGATAGACATTTTAGACTGATACTTATAAGTGCAAGAACAGTTCGAACAAGGACCAATTCTGATTAACGCTTTAATCTTTCAGTACCAAGCCACATACCTATTTCTGCCTTTTCTGAGTATTATAAACAATTTTGATGATAGCCGATTCACTTACCTGAAATGAATGGAAATGGAGTCAGTCTTGTCAAAATGTGACCTTGTGACATACAGATCATTGCATATCTCAGCAGCAAACTCACTGAGCCACCCTGTTGTCTATACTCATAAAGGCGCCCCTACTGGCTGTAAACAGACAGGCTCCCATGTACGCAGACAACAAACTGGGAAACTCTTACACAGACAGCCAACAAAGACACACACACAATCATGGTCTTAATTCTGGTGCATATACAAGATAACTGTAATATTCCAAATTGCTCCACTAATATCAGGGCATTAACAGGGTATTATTCAATGTGATACTCTATTGTTTGATATGGCAGGGTGATACACATATCTGCCTGAGGAGCAACTAAAGGTGCAAGGTTGTTGTCTAAAGGACTAGGGGTGCCGATCAAAGGGTCACGGTCCTGGCCAAAGCACTTGGGTGCTGCTCAAATGTACTTAGGGTGGTAGTTAGTCAAGAAGGATGATGTTTAATATGTGAAGGCTGTTAAGTTCAAATTTCATAGGCTGCTCATTGCTAGGAGCTGCTCTAGTAACAATGACCGCTCATGTGCCAGAGGATGCTCAAATCTTAGGGATTGCTGAAATGCCAGCAGACCTGCTTACGTATCGTGGATACTGATCAAGTACTGCTCAACTACACTGGACTACGCCTCACAGTTCCAGGGACTTCTGAAGTGGTATGGGTGCCTTTTAAATGTCGTTGGTGCTACCCAAAGAAGCTGCTCAAGTGCCAATAACAAGTGAATTGCCAAAGTGCTGCATAAAGATCAAGAAGGCATGCTCAAATACCAGAGGGGTTGTATGTTAGAAGTTTTGGGACGCTAATATTGTCCTACAAGAATATCGTAGCCAAAATGTCGACTACCAAAATATTGTCAAGGTAAGTAATATAACGAAACATAGATTTATTATTCTTATCCCCACATACACATACCTTGAAGATAACTATAAAAATATAATAAATATATATCTTTAAGGGACATACATGTGGAATTGAGCATCATAAGCCTATACTTACCTATATATGCTTACCTTGTCGGGTCTTTTCTAATATTATATTAGTTTTCTCATAATTCCACTTTACAGAATACAATTTCAGAAGTGCCATGTAACATGATCCCCAATTCTCCCTCCCGACCTCCATACTGCCTCTCCTCTCATGAAGCTTAGCAAGAACCCCACATTTAAGCAGTGGCAGCTCCTCCGTTTGAGCAGAGGAGCGTCACCCCACAAACAAAAAACACAGGCCAGAGCTTAAAAATAAAATGGTAATAAAGTTTATTTATTACCATTTGATTTTTCAGCAAACGACCCGTCCCGAACTGAGTGTCAGGACTGGGCAAGGCCATTGCTACTGAGTGGCAACAGGGAGCTTTGTGCTCTCGAATTTGAAATGCTCTTGTCTTTTTGGCCGGCCATCTTGCAACGGCCTGCCAGGCATGCGCTTTTTAAACCTCTCTAACCTAACTGTCTTAGACAGCTGGGTTAGAGAGAGCGCAGGCCTCCAGTGCTCTTGTGAGCACTAATAGAGGCTGCTCCCACTAATCCTAGCGCTGCTTTCATGCTGCATGAGAGCAGCACCAGAATTGGCTTGGGAGTCGGGATCCTGCCTGCCTCGAGGAGAGAACGATCAAGAAGGACGTTGCGCTGGTAGAAAAGGTAAGTGCCTTATATATATATATTTTTTTATGTGCCCCCATCCCACCAGCCTCTGGACATGCCAGCCGCCAATGCATTTAAGTCAATGTGCTGTACTGAGTACAACAAAGGATCCCCTTCTGGCTAAAACCAATTTCCCCTCTAGTCCACCAGTTCAGGGGCCTAATTCAATCTCAGCGCCCTCAATGATCTTGGGCATTTCAAATTGGGTGTATCATCCTGCAGATGGACCTTCAACAGTTTCCACACAGCTTCAAATTTCTTATGTTCATCCCGTAAATCATATAACATTTACAGTGCCATTAAGTTCAACAGTTCCACAGTCTGTGAGCCCGAACGCCACACCAAGGGCCCTAAAGGTCCTTTTGATATTTTTGTTAGTTGATATTTTAACATTGACATTTTTCCTTGGCTGTAGACACTTATGCTTCACAGTATATGCCAGGGACTGCTCAAATGCAAGGGGTGTTGCCCAAGTGCTGTGCTTGCCTGTGGCGTGCTACTGGCCGATCGAGTAACCAAAGGCTGCTTCAACGCCAAGGGCTTTGCAAGTACTGAGGTCTTCTCCAGTGGCAATAACTGCTGCTCATGTATGTCAGCGCAGTCAAGATCAGCTCAAGTGCAAAGGGAGCACCTTTTATGCCAGGAACTGTTCCAGTCCTGAGGAAAAGGGGTTGAGGAGTCACTAAAAGGTCAAGCCAGATGTCAGTCTCTGGTTCAGCTCAAGGTCCTCTTGGATGCTCAAGCATGAACAAGCAGAACCTTTCTTATTGCTGTAATCTCATGCACCAAGAATAAAAGACAAGCATTAATATTTAATGTAAAACAGAAAAGAGAAAGAGACACCCATCTTGTGGCTGAATTGCACAGTGTGAAACCAGAAAACCTGAGATCAGACCTGCATGCTTGACCAAATAGCGTGATCCGATGCAAATATTTATTTCCCCATGCTTCCTTTTTCTTAATGATCAAATACTACCTTCATAGAGCCCCTCCACTTCAAGATCCAGATGGACGGCAAGTCAATCACTAAGGGAATCCTTGCCTACCGACCACCAGGCCCCGATGGAATTTCAGCAACCTCATTACTGACCTCCTCATCCCGCCACCTTTAGCTCCAAGAACTTTCTCCTCCTTGGCAATCTCAATTACCATCTGGATAACACCACTGACCCCAACACCACTGACCTTTTGGTCAGCCTTTTCAACATCGGCCTCACGCAGCTCGGGACTGTCCCCACGCACACAGCAGGCAACACAATGGACCCCATCTTCTCACCAGCAACACAGCCATGGTCAGCCACACCGTCCCGCTCACTTGGATGGACCACTTTATTATTCATTTCAACATTTTCACCCCCGTACACACTGACGGCGACACCCCTCCCCCCCCCAGAGCCACAACTGGAAAAACATGAACTAACAACCTCAACCTATACCATCCCACTCTCTCCGCTGACAGAAATGCCCAGTGCCTCAGGGAATGGATCACCACCTGTACCAACAGCCTCGCTCCCCTCAAGGAAAACCTGAAAATATGCAAACTGGTCCATGGACACCCTCAGGAACACCAAGAGACACTGCAAACAGCTAGAAAGGAAGTGGCGGTCCTCTCAGAAGCCCACAGACAGGAGCACCTATGTGAACTCTCTCAGATCCTACCACCATGAACTGAAAGAGGCCAAGAAGAGAGCCCTGTCCCAGAGAATCGAAGCCAGCAGCAACAAACCTAAAGAACTCTTCACAATCATCAAAGAATGTACCCACCCCGCAGCCACATCCAACTCCATCACCCCTTTGTAGGACCTCTGCAATCAACTCTCAGACTTCTCCCACAACAAAATCTCCAACATTTACATGAAATTCGAGCCTCCACCTACTACCAGGACCCTTCTTTCTCCACCGGCCCTCCTCGCAGGAACCCCAAATCTCTCCAACTGGACCCCGATTACTTCCAAAGAAACCACACAGATCATGGCATCCAACCACTCCTTTTCTCCCACGGACCCTTGTCCGCACCGCCTCTTCAACCTAGGCAGCACCACGATAAGCTCAGTACTACAGTCCATTGTCTACACATCCATCGCCACTGCCACATTCCTGGATGCCTGGAAACATGCAGATGTCACCCCTCTCCTCAAGAAACCATCCGCAGATCCAGATGTCCTCAACAATTATCAATTCATCTCTCTGCTTCCCTTCCCCGGAAAAATCATGGAAAAAGCATTCAACATCCAGCTTTCCTGCCACATCGAACAATGCAAACTCCTCGTCCACTCACAATCAGGATTTTGCAGCAACCATACCACTGAGACAGCCCTTATCGCAGCAACGGATGACATTCGCACTATCATGGACCAAGGACACTCTGCAATCCTAATTTTACTCGACCTCTCTGCTGCATTTGACACAGTCGCCCACAACACACTGATCACCAGACTCCACTATGATAGAATTCAAGGACCAGCCCTCTAATGGATGCGCTCCTTCCTGACCAGAAGAATGCAATTGGTCAGGCTGCCGCCTTTCTTCTCCGAACCCAGTCAGCTGCGGAATCCCACAGGGGTCACCTCTCAGCCCCACACTCTTCAACACTTTTTTTTTTTAAACATATTTTTTTATTAATTTTCTTGACTTTACAATTTACACAAACAATTGTGCATAGCGTGTACATTACATTGCATTAGTAAGAACAAAAACTGAACTATTCCACCCGATCCCACCCCCCCATACAGACTCAGCCTTACATCGTTATACATTTGTGGCAGCCAGCATTGCAGTATAAACATTTATATATGAAAACACATTTATAGTCCATATCCTTTGTACTGTGTAATGAGCGTACCACATCCCGCGTTTTGCCCAACATATTGCTGTAAGCAACATCCGAAAGTATGTTTGGCTCCTTTTATTGTGCCTGCACATCCGTAGCTATAAACTCTTCCAACATCGCGTTCCATTCCATTGAGATGGGCTTCTTACGCAATCCCCTATGTTCCTCCCGCTTAAGTTCAGCACCCTCTGCCCTACCCCATCTAACCATTTCATTATAACAATCTAATACCGATGATGATTTGGCAGTCTTCCATCTCATAGTAATATTTCTCTTAGCTAATATCAAAGCCAAATTTGCGAATTTGCGGACAGGGTTTCCCTTCTTTCCTTTTGGACCCAAGCCTAATAGACAATACTCCAATGAGGCATTGGTCCCTATCGGAGCAACACTATTCACTATTCTGTGTACTGTTAACCAGTAATGGGTTAATCTCGGACAATCCCATAACATATGTAGTAAAGCCACACTTGAGGAGTGGCATCTGGGGCAAGTATCCGCCGTGTCTGGGAACATTAAGTTTAATTTGTACGGGGTCAAGTAGGCACGGTGAACAATCATGAGCTGTATGAATTTAAATTTTGGATTCCTGGATACCTTTCTTGGGTATTCCAATAGTGTTCCCCATTCTTTATCAGTGAGTACACGGCCTACATCCGTGTTCCATTTGTCTTGGGTGGTCTGGAGTGACACTGCAGTGTGTGTTCGAATCCCTCGGTACAACCATTTTGTCAAGTGACTACCGCTGCCCATCAAGTATTGCATGTGAGTTAACTCGTGAGTTGGAGGTTCTGTTCCTTCTGGGACCCAAGCATTTCGGATGTATCTAGTGATATTTGCATGGAGCAGAAATAGTATGTTCGGCACCCCCTGTGCTCTGACGAACGTTTCATGGTTCATCAATGTTCCATTCGTGAAGAACATGCCCACTGTGTTCACACCCCCTCCGCCCAAGCAGATATATGCCTAAGTGTTACCATCCCTAATGGTGGAGGGAGTCCCATTAGGGGGATATTAGGAGCATAAGGGGCCAGTGACTTTGTGTATCGTGTTGCCTTTCTCCAATACAATAATGCCGTTCTTAGCACTGGTGGCACTGTCGGAGGAATTTTGCTGTTTGGTAGCAAAAGGGTATGTAATTTCCCCCGCTCCCAAGCGTGGCGAGTCATGGCGATTTCTTGTAAATTGCGTCCTGCAATCCAATACGCCAACCATTGCAATTGACCCGCATAACAGTAAGCTTTCAGGTCTGGTACTCCCAATCCCCCTTGTTTCGTATCTAATTGTAGTTTAGTGAGCCCTATCCGTCTACGACCTGCCCCCCATATTAATTCTATTAGGAGGGAATCTAGCAGTTTAAAAACCTGTGCTGGGATAATAATAGGTAGGTTGGTAAAATAATATAGCAGTCTAGGGAGTACCACCATTTTGGCAATGGCTACTCGCCCTGGCACCGATATTGGCAGCGAGGTCCAGAATCTTATTTGCGCTTTAAGCGCCGCAATAGCTCGATTTAGGTTTCCATCTAACATATCCTCCATCTCCCTATATATCTGGACCCCCAGATATCTGAAAGTGACAGTCGCTGTTTGGAATGTCCAGTGTCCAAAACGTATTGGATCAGCTCGTGCCATATCTGTGAAAAAATACGCATATGACTTATTTTCATTTATGGAAAGACCTGAGAGCCGCTGAAATGTAACAAAAATCGTGGTTAATGGGTCGCAATTCTCATTAAGATTATTTAAATACAATATGAGGTCATCCGCATATGCTGAAATGATGTGTGTCTCTCTTCCCACTTGGATCCCCCTATGCCCTGCCAGGATACGGAGTTTAAGAAGCAGAGGCTCCAAGGCTAAAATAAATAATAAAGGTGAAAGCGGGCAACCTTGTCTGGTACCCTTTGCTATCGTGTATTGTGGTGAGAAATGTACACCCGTACGTGCACGCGTTGTGGGGTTCGTGTATAACAGCTGTACCCATTTCACAAATTCCTCCGGAATTCCAAACTTTGGGAGAGTACGTAACATATATTGCCACTGCAGTGAGTCAAATGCTTGACGTAAGTCTAGGGAGATGCAACCCTGTGAATTGGCGGCTGCTGATGCATGTGACATCACCTGGTGTAGTCTCCTAATATTAAGAGCCGTACATCTACCCGGCACAAACCCACACTGGTCAATGTGAATCAGTCGAGGGATATACTGTAGTATCCTATTTGCTAACAGTTTACTCAGAATCTTATAATCTGTATTTAGAAGCGAGAGGGGTCTGTAGCCTGCCATGTCTGTACTGTCCCTGCCCGGTTTCAGGAGCGAGACCACCGTCGCTTGTAGTGTAGTAACAGGGAGTGAACCAGTGTCTATTGATGCCTGATACAGTCTCTGTAAATGGGGGACTAATAATTCTGAGTATGTTGTGTAGAACTCTATGGGCAATCCATCATTGCCTGGTGTTTTGTTGCGGGAGAGAGCCTTTATTGCCGCTCTTATTTCCATGCTAGTTATAGGCCTCTGCAGGTCGGATACGTGAACGTGATCATTCAATAACTGTGGGAGTTGCAGCCCCTCAAAGAAGGACTCGTATTCACCTTCATCAACCTCTTCCGGCGCCGCATACAGCTGTTCGTAATAGTTTTTAAAGACAGTGTTTATTTCTAATTGAGTACGTACAACAGCGCCTTCTGGAGTGTTGATTTCAAGAATAGGAGCCACTGGTGGTGCATCTTTAATAATTCTGGCGAGTAGTGGGCCCGCTCTATCTGCTATTGCATGCTGCTTCTGCGTATATAAGCGGTAATCTAGAGTACGAAGTTCTTCTAGGAGTTCGGCGTGTGCTATATGGGCCTCTTGTAATGCATCCCTAGATGTGTCGCTGGATGCTGTTTCTTGTTCTAACTTACCCAGCTTATTTTCCACTTCTGTGAGTTTTTCAAGCAAGACAATGCGCGCTCCCACCCGTGTGCTAATCGCCACCCCTCGTATCACCGTTTTAAAAGCGTCCCATTCAATTTGACATGTGCTGGCGGTGTCTGTGTTATCAGTAAAATAATTAACTATGGCCGTAGATATGGCACTATGGAATACCGGGTCCCCCAACAACGAGGAGTGCAACCTCCAGGTCGGTATTGGTGTGGGGACTTTGCCCCATAATAGTGTAACTTCCAGAGGGTTATGATCCAAGTATGTTTTGCCTAGGTACGTGGTGTCTTTAACATTGACAATTAAATTCAGCGAACAGAATACTCTATCGATACGAGTATGTAGCCCATGCGGTGCCGAAAAGAAAGAATACTCTTTGTCAGTGGGGTGCATCATGCGCCACGCATCTCTTATCCCCCAGCCCTCCGCCCAGCTCTTAAGGGCATCTGCCTGTTTTCTACACCCTGTACCCTGGAGTGGGGGGTGCGACCTGTCCAATCCAATATCTAACACCGCATTAAAATCACCCCCCAAAACCCAAGGGTACTCTTCCCAACCCAGCAGCACATTGCTAAGTACCTCGAGAAATTTATCTTGCTCTGTATTTGGAGCATAAACACTCCCTATCATTATGTGTTCCCCATCCAATAAACCATGTAGCAGCACATACCTTCCATTGGAGTCTATCTTCTGTTCTAACATTTTGAAGGGGGTACCATTTCTAACCCATATTGCCGCCCCGAGCAAATGCAGAGTATGTTGTGAAGAATAATTGACCCCTCCATTTCTTTCGTAGTTTAATGGCGTCTGCATGCGTTAAATGGGATTCTTGAAGAAACCCTATATGCGCCTTCCTACGGTTCAGTTGTGCCAGTATTCTGTGCCTCTTATGTATGGAGCCTAAGCCCCTTACATTCCAGATGTGTACGTGTATTTATTAGACTGCGTCATTGGCGTTTCTAGAAAACGACCCATCATGGACACAAGTCCCTGTATGCCGACTGTAAAATGCATTAAGCGCAGCTGAGTCTGTATACCATGTTAAAACTCCCAATACTAGGTTCCCCCATAAAACACTAGAGGACCAAACCATGAAAAAGGGTTCAACATGAACTCTATAAACTCTATAACATGGTGCATTCGCCATAGGGGGGGTGGCAACCACCAGCCTCTTAATGCAGTTCATACTATACTCAGGTCTTGCAGAGCTCCAGCCGAAGCCCTATCTTAGTACAATTACAGTGATCAACAGGACCATCCGGTATCAAGTTATAGGGTGTTTCATACTCATCTGTTAATGGCATCAAATCAAAAGGCTAACATCACAGCAGTCAGCCCAGGTAATCATTGACAATCTGCGGGGTAACCAAAGGGAACAGCGCCATGCTATTCTCCGAGTCAGAATGGGCATTGGCATCCTCAGAAGAGTCCACAGTTTCTGCGTTGGACTTGGCATCTTGTTCCGCCAATGCAACCGCTGTCAGGAGAGCGTCCCTTTGGCTTTCTGAGATCTGCTCCGGTGAGGGGTTCACGCCAGGGCCAGGCCCAGGTTGTCGTCTGTTATCCGGTCTTGGTCCTCTAATGCGCTGTGGTTGGGACTGCTGCCGCCGACTTGTCTGGGAGGAGGTTTGTGACGCAGGTGGCGTTAGAGTAATTTCTACCCAGTCCGCTGCTTCTTCAGGGTCGTCAAAGAACAGGGTTTTTTGTTCATAAATAACCTTTAGGCGGGCCGGGAATAACAAAGCATACTTCAAGTTATGAATCCGGAGTTTCCTTTTAACGTCTTGAAATGTGGCTCTCGCTTTCTGGACCGCCAAGGTGAAATCTGGATAGAGAGAAATAGTTTTGTTTTCAAATTTTATTGGAGCGTTCTCCCTGGTAGCGCGCAGTATCGTATCTCGGTCTTTGTAGTTTAATATACGCGCTATAAGTGGTCTGGGCGGTGCACCCGGAGGAGGAGGCCGAGGTGGGACTCTATGAGCCCGTTCCACACTATAATGTTTCGTGAGACCCATCATTGCCACCTGTTCGCGTAGCCATTTTTCAACAAATTGGGTAGGATTAGACCCCTCACTCTTTTCTGGTATGCCCAATATGCGTACATTATTGCGGCGGGATCTCCCTTTTGCGTCGTCCACTCGATCCTGCAATCCTTTCAATTGACGCTGTAGCTGTTCTATCTGAGAGGTGTGCATTGTTTGCTGTGGTATTAGGTCATCCAGGGCAATTCTATTTGATTTGACCTTGTCTGCCAGTTTTGCATGGTCCGCCTTCAGCAAGGTGAAGCTGGTGGTCAATGTACCTATTTGAGCTTCTATAGCAGTGCGCGATTCTCTTATTTCTTTCAAGATCAAGTCTAGCTTATCATCCTGTCGGCTTGATCCCATAGGCGGCACCACGTCTGTGTCAGGACTGTGCATCGGAGTACCCTGTACAGTGCCATCTGTCTCTTCAGGAGGTGGGGGTTCTGGCTGTTTGGTTTTGAGACGCCCCATGATTGGTAGGAGCAAGGATATATGCTGCGACTCTGTAGTTCACTGCAACGCCACCCAAGCCACACGTATCTTCAACCGTCCTGTTCCATTACATACAGTGCACCGCTCACAGGACACAAACAGGCGCCACTGTATATCGCCCTAGAATGGTCCCTGTCGGAGCCAACTCCTTCAATTCAAGGTGTAGCCGTGTTCCCCTTACTCCATTTAGTGCAACTCACCACAGCTCTGGCATTCCAGGCCGCAGCTACGAGCGAAAGGCCAGTGTCTAATACTCTTTCCCAGCAATTCTCTCCATCATGTATTGAAGGTGGCCTGCAAAATCGACTTGTAGTTTGTGTCACTATCAGGGCATCCCCACTGGCAGCGTCCCAACCCGCTCCTTACAGAACAGCCAGCTCAAACCCCGTAGCCGCGGCAGCTGCTCCACCAGACAGGGCCCTGCATTTCGTGTCTAGTCTTGGCTTTCCATTCCTCCTCCCGCGTCGTGCATCTACGGCCCCTTGGGCCTCTCCAGCGAGTCTGCGGCGCTAATCCCTCGTGTTTCCGACCTAGTGAGGCTGGCCAATCACTCCTCGCCTCACACCGCATAGAACATTGCAACACTCACGCTCTTCCTAGTCTGTTGCTTATATACACACAGCAGTTCGTTAATAGGGGCATGTGTGGTTATTGCAGACCTTAGTTACTGTTCGCTCACCCTTTTGCGATTGGTATTCCCTCGTTCCGATTTGGAGGTCTGTAGGGCGTATAATACCACGTAGCTGTTGCTGTTGCGCTCGTTCTGCTGCAATCCCCTTTACAGCTCGCTAACGTGAGTTTGTTCCCCAAGCAGTGTCGCTCTCTCAGTCCTCTCTTCCACAGCCTGAGGTTCACCAATGGCGGTGTGTGGCGTAGGCAGCAATTCCATAAGAGGTGTCCGGCACCCTCTCACTGCGCGCCCGATAGTCTGGGCGCTCCCGGATCTCCCCCAAAGTATTACTAGGGAGGGGGTCGCAGCTCCGCTCAAATGTCCCCCGTCGGCCGGCTCTTCACCCGTGTCTCACTGGCCGCTCTGCCTGCCATTTTGGAAAGCGCTAAACTGCCCGTACCTGCTAAATGTTCTCTTTGATGCACGTACCAGGATTAATCAGACGCGTTGGGGCTCAGCCGTGTTTATCGCTGCATCTCCGGTCACTCGTGATAGGGTCACACTCCGGCGTTACCAAGCCTCCCCACCTCCGACTGCTACGCAGCTCCGGGCAGTGTCAGCTCCTGCAAGGTGAAATCGGGCCCAGAAACTCAATTTTTCAGGGGCGCCGCACACCACGACACCCCCGCCGGTCAATGCGCTGCTTTTGAAGCGCGGATGGTCAGTGATTCTTCAGGATTATTGCCGTAGTGTCAGGGCTCGGCACGGAGCTCCACTAGCTCGCGTCCGCCATGCTTGGCAGTTGGCCACGCCCCCCCCCCACACTCTTCAACACTTACATGGTGCCCCTTGCGAAGATCACCCAATTTCATGGACTCAGCATCATCTCGTACGCCGATGACACACAACTCCATCCTTTCCCTCTCAAAACAACCCATCAACGCCAAAAACAACTCCAAATGCTGCATAATGGAGGTTGCCACATGAATGCACACCAACTTCCTGAAACTCAACTCTGAGAAAATGGAAGTCCTGATTTGGGGACCCAACAACTCCCCCCTGGGACACCACCTGCTGGCCCACCAAATTGGGACTCATCCCAACACCCACAGAGCAGGCATGAATCCTGGGCATCTTCCTGGACACCGAACTCTCCATGAAACCCCAGAGCAGCGTCGTAACATCCGCCTGCTTCAACATCCTCTACATGCTCAGAAATATCTTCAAATGGCTCCCCCTGGACACCAGGAAGCCCGTCACCCAGGCTTCGATCATGAGCAGGTTAAACTACGGCAATGCCCTCCACCACTGAATACCTGTCCACCTCACACACAAACTTCAAACCATCCAAAACACCACCAGACGACTGGTTCTCACCCTACCCCGCCGCACCCACATCACGCCTCACCTCTGGGAACTCCACTAGCACCCTGTCCAGAAATGCTGCCAGGTCAATATACTCACTCCCGCCTTCCAAGCGCTGCATCAGAAGGAACCCGCCTACCTCAACCGCCATCTGCACTTCCACCAGCAAACCCGGAACCTTCAATCTACCTTGCTCTCACTGACACACATCCCCGCATTCTCTGAAGTAGGCCAGGAGGCTGCTTATTTTCCTGGAACGCCCTCCCCCAGGACATCAGAACAGCCACCAGGCTCACAACATTCCACAAGAAACTGAAGACCTGGCTCTTTGACTGATGCCCCTGACCTTCTGCACCTACTCAGCGCCTAGACACCCTCGCGGGTGATCAGTCCGTGCTCTACAAATCCTTTCAAATTGCAGGCACAATAAGAATCTAGGTCACATGTAGGATGCACATGACAACTGACTTTAGTTTACTAGTGGCATTGTGGTTAGTGTGGGGGAGCAGGAATGTCTCTAAATTCATGTTTAAAAACTATCGCTTTTAATAAATGCGTCTCAATGCTGTGATATAATACGATGTACTAGGGTGAAATGCCTCCTCATGTTAAATAAATACTTTTACATGGTATTTGCTGTATGATCTACATGCAAAATATTTTCATGGCTCGGTTTGTGCACAGGCTCTTAGCGCCAAACCACACTCTCGACTCAGCTCTGTCTTGGCTCTCCTTGTTAATTTGTTGACTCACCCACCTCTACTGTTGTCCCTTGAGTGTACAAGTATAAGGTAACGGTCAAATGAATTTGTTTTTAAAGAGTAAGGTGTAAGGGAAATAGAATACCAAAAAGTCATTCAATTTAAGAATAAATGCTGAAGAGGGGAAAGTGACATTTGGATGAGGTGCTGTCTATTACATGACAAACCCAGCAAACAGACCAAACATCCTCCCCTCACCAAAAGGATATTTTTTGTTAATGAAAAAGCTTCAGTTTTAGCCACAATGATTCCCCAGCTGACATTTGCTTCCCTAAGGCAGCGATGCATTTTGCCAAATACAGTCATGACCGCAGTGAGTATGAGTCCCAGTGGCGTCTGGCATCTATGGGGGGAGGGCGCATGCAAGCGAGCACAAATAATATAAAAATAAATAAATAAAATGAAACACTTACCAAGACGCACCGGACGTCTTCCTCTTAGTTCTTCATCTGCAGCCCGGCCACCAGAAAACTGCCTTGACCAATCCTGGTGCTGCTCTCATACCATGAGAGCAGCGCCCTGATTTGAAGGAGCTGCCTCACTTGGCGCTCCACAGCGCTCTGGAGGCCTGTACTTGCTCTAACCCAGCTGTCTAAAGACAGCTGGGTTGGAGATGTTTAAAGTGCGCATGTGTGGCTGGCCGTTGCAAGACGGCCGGCCAAAAAGACATGTGCACTTTAAACAGTGCATAGACAGTCCACCCTCCTCCCTGCTGCTGTCACTCAGCAGTGGCCCCGCCACTGTTCTGATGCTCTGTTCGGGGCAGGGGATGAAAAATAAAATGGTAATGAATTATCATTTTATTTTTCATCCCTGGGGCTTTGGGAGCAATTTAAGTGGGGCGACGCTCCTCCGCTCCAACGGAGGAGGCCAGTGTCTAATGTACATGGTACTAAAACAGTATTAAGATGAGGGACTAAACAAATATTTTTTAACAATACAATGACTTTATTTTTCAAAGTTTATATTTTGCTAAGAGTGCAAAAGGAAAAAATTGAGATTATAGCGAAAGAAAAGAGGAAAATACATTTAGCCCCATTCTGAGTGCCCTCGCATTATTCGATTTGAATGCAAATGGCGTTTTACTCTCATTTTCAAATCATTGGTTCAGCACACTTTACTCTGCTCTAGGTAATTTGCACAATCTCCTCCAGCAAAGAGGAAATTGCACAGCTAAACAGTACAGAAAATAGAATACGGGTCCAGATGTACTAAGAATCAATTCAGTAAAAGTAGTCGGAAATTGAGCCCCAAATGTTACCATCTCTGATTTTGCGACCCAACCTGCGTATTAATAGGTCAATTTGCAAAATCACCATTTGTAGTGGGTCACAGTATGACCAGCCTCATTAATATGAAAATGCTTTGTAAGATCATAAATTGAGACCTACTACAGTTGGTTGCAAGTGCAAGAATGATGGCCTGATGGGGTAAGCAGGCCACCATGTCTATGAATGCTTTTCAATAAAACAATCTTTTTTTTTTTAAATGCAGCCTATTTTCCTTATTAGAAAATGGGATGCATAAAAAATAAAAAACTTTACCAACATTTATTATGCGTAATCAGTGGTCCCATGAACCACTGCCTACTCCTTAAAAATGTTTTTTTTTAAAAATTAATTTCCCAATGGGAAAAGGATCCCTACCTTCCCGTGTGTGAATGGATTACAATTACATTTGAGTAGATGGTAGAGTATTAATGTTTTGAGACTGGATTTTGCTTGCAAAATATTAATACATCCCATTGCAAATCTCTTATATGGAAGGGACCCCCTAAACACGCCCCTTCCAAATAGCGATTCGGTAGGTGGACGCAAACCCAAATAGTGATTTGGTAATGTGTTACTGTATCACAATTTAGGTTAGGTGTATATCAAAAGCTGTTTTATCATTGCAAAGGGTCTGACTTTGCAAATCTGTCCCTTTGCGACCACAAAATGCCTTAGTACATATGGTCCATGGTGCACTAATATCTGTCACAAAGACTGTTACGGCAGGTTATTGACCATTTCCAGTGGGAAATTTTAGAATCAGATACAAAAACTGACCCATTACCGTGTAACAATGGTATTTTCCCCTGCTCCAGATTTTTTAACTCCTAACTTGTAATGGGGCCCATGCAGTATTCTAATGCCTATGGCCATGATAATACATGGAAGTCCGCAGTACATATATAAAAGCATGTCTCTAATTTTCTTATTACATTCTAATTATATCACTGCTCATCACTAACATGAAACTGTCATCACTACTCTACTGCAATAATGTATCACAGTTCCAGGTCGGATAAGATCTCACAATGTCAATGTATTAACTGTATAGTTTTTAAGGAAGACCCAATGCAATGTGAAGCGTGCTTTGTATAACAGAACTTTAATTTGTAACCATATTATCGCAAGTTTAACCTGTAACTAATAAAAATACTAATAAAAAAAATAAAAATAATGTATCACAGTTGGATTACAACACTACTCTACTTTTCGCCAGAGCCAGGAGATGTATGAAAGGCAGCTTCCTAAGCCAAACATCAACTGCATCTGGTAATTAAATATTTAAAAGTGTAGCTTATCGGCTCCATTTATTTGTCCTATTCTGAACTTTGAGTCATTGGCTGATAAGGAGACATTTATGATGTTTTTTTATTTATTGCACTGCTAGAGTTGAGTACAGAAGAGCAAAAATCTATTTGCATGTTACCAGACATTCTAAACTACAGGGGTGCTTTGATAGTAATGTACCTCCAAATGCTCAAAATATGCCAGCCACAAACTAGAAGCTACATATAAGAATGTTTATTTTTATAATACAAAATCCACATTTAATCTACATACCTGCAATCAGAAGGAGTCTTGTCAGAAGTAGCAAGAGACTAGGAATTTAATGGGGGACAGAAGGTTTAAATCTCTTTTATTTTTGTTTTTCAAAACACAACACATCTTACCTACATCCACTGGCCTGGTGAGTGAGCACATGTCAAACATTTATGCACACTACTGATCATTAACAGAATAACCATAAACCGTAACTCCCCACTCAGCTTTCTCATCCAAGATTTTGCTCTATGATGCTCCACACACAATCGGCATTCCCTGCCCCAGACAAATTAAGCTGTATCTGTGTTACTCGCTGTCACCACATTTGCAATCTCTAGACTTCTCCTAATGTGTAAAACACCAAGGTACTTAGGGCACTGCAGTTCTCCGAAATCTTGGGAGAGGTGCTTAAAGAAGGGTGCCCAAGTCTCGTTAAAGTATTTGTTTTGCTGTTCTATGTGTGACGTGACCTTCTCCAGCCTCAATATGCCCCATAGTCAGGGCCACTGTAATTATACGATTGTGCGAATGCAGTGATTTTCGCATAATTGTAGATTTGCGGCATTTGCCACATAATCCGCCATCTGCCACACAATCTGCAGATTTTAACAAAATAAAACTGTTTCTAGCTCAAACGGTTCATAAGTTAGTTAAAACACGATGACACGTGTTGCTGTGCAGTGGAAGGACCTTTGCAAAGGTTGACTGGTCACCTTTCTGTAGTTTATTGCTATATTTGGGTGTTATACTGGTACTAATGAGGTACAACTAATGCCCAGGGAGCGTTAACAAGTTTAAACAAGCATTGGCAATGCAATCGGTCTCGCCTTTGGGACCTTATATGTATTTAGCTATGGAGCACATTAGCCTGGGTGCTGAAACATCTACTGTTCTTTAACATAAAGGGAAAGTAAGCACCAAACTGCGTGACACGCCAGGTATGGGAACACATGGAGAGAAATATTGCCTTTCAGCGGGAAATGGTATAGTCCAAAGCTCTGTTTTTAATTTAAAATCAGGGCCTTCTGTGGTCATATC
The DNA here is from genome assembly GCA_963921515.1 of Calotriton arnoldi. NCBI lineage: Eukaryota > Metazoa > Chordata > Amphibia > Caudata > Salamandridae > Calotriton > Calotriton arnoldi. Next base: position 4,549,313 of record CAWUFW010000255.1, on the reverse strand, counting down.
ACTGAAAATACAAGATTTGAAAAAAATATTATTGTCTACGGGTGCTCGTGTAAGACAATTTCTATGGACTGGAATCTAGAGAATGCTAAAGTGATTCTGGTATTTTACTGACCTCTGCTGGTCGTTTTCTATCAAGAAAGTTAAATAGAGGCAGTTGCCAGAAGAAAAAAAAGAAAGTCCCTCAGCAGAAAGCAATTCTGGTATTTTACTGACCTCTACTGGTCGTTTTCTATCTAGACAGTTAAATAGAGGCAGTTGAACAGAAAAAAAAGTCCCTAAGCGGAAGCAGACAAGTCCTAGGGCTGATCTCTAGAGCTCACAAAGTACATACACATATAAGTATATACTAAAGTATATACAAGAGGTTTCGAATGCTCGACCTAAAAATGACCAAATAATGAAGTAATACTATCACAAACTGTGCCGCATAATTTGCGTTTCCTTGCCACATAATTTACTCAACCCTGCCGTATAATTTGACCCTCCCCTGCCGCATAATTCCAGGGGCCCTGCTCATAGTCGATAATTACATTCTACTATATATGGGTTCCTGGTCTTGTCTCATTGCGCTGTCAGCACCTACTTAGCCGTGCCGAGCGCCAGGGAAATTTGTTTCCCTCGTTTGGAATGAAGTGGGAATGTATGTTTGTTCGGCAAACTCAAGATAGTATATGCCAGGAACCTTAGTATGTCAGTGTCAAGCATCATAACAATTTCCTTAAGAAAATTCTCCCAATAGAGATTAATTAAAGTGCCCCCACTATGCGGCATCTTCCCTGCCGCCCAGGAGTGCAGCCCAGCTGGAGTATAGTACCTGTACAGAGCACATTTTTGCATAGATTCCTTTCTGAAGCTGACCTGTTTTGTGCAATATCATCCACTCTTCCTCAGTGAGAATTCTTTCTAATTCCTGCTCTTTCACTTTTCTGTTGTTTTCTTAAATGACTTGGGACAGACCAACATTTTGTATATTTTATAAGTTCATTTCTCATTATCTTTTTTCAGTTAAAAGTCAGCGCTCGTGAGATGTGATGCTTGTGGTGTCTAGCGTTTAATACAGGGCTGTAGTACTCGGTGCTGTATTGGTTGGTGTTTACAATCTATCTGTTTCCTCGAGGCGATATTCGATTTTCATGTCTTGAAATGATAATACCTGTGTCCGTGAATAGGTCTCCCATCCTCAGCTTGTGTTTTGTCTCCCTCGTTCTTGGACAACGGGGAAAAATTCTGGGTTACCCACTATGGGCGTGAATGGAGAAGGAAATGTAGCCCGTCCCTTCTTCATGTCTACTTTGTCCCATATCAGGAAAGCAGACAACGTGACTGGGGAGGAACACAAACCTCAGCTGCCATGTTTCTTATGGAGCCAGGGAATTTTCCACATGGTTTCCCCTGGAATTCTTTGTTCTATAAAACACCATTGTTGAGAAGGTTTGATCCCATTCGCTTAGGTGTTCGAATACTGCTGCTTGGTAATATGGTAATGTTTTGTCAGAGTCGGGGACCCCAACTTGTAATTGTTGTGTGGGAGTATGCGTAGACGATTTACAATCCTTGGATTTTTGTTCCAGGTCAGATGGCCTGATTAATTGTCTTTTGTAATTTCTGGATCAAGGATGATAGTGTAGGTAGAGAAATTGGTGTGAAACAGACAGAGTTGTCATCTTTATAGAATGCTGACTCCAAGCAGGAGTATCCAAAACAAGGGCGCAATTCAGTATAAGATCTCTACTTGTGGTTTTCGTAAGACTTCCCGAAGCATTGATCAGGTACAGACAAAAGAACAGGACCTGCCTTGAACACAAATTGCAGGCCCACCCCTCCCTCCTTTCATCCACCAAATGGCAGTGCTTTGGAAGAACTAATCAGCAGCCCTTTGCTTACAAGGACCACATTGAATTTCTAAGGGGAGCTCTATGCCCATCCTCTCTGACTTCTCCTCCTGCTAAAGAAATGCTGTCAATACACTTCCACTATCTGGGGACACACTATACACCCTCCATCTTGTGTCATTCTTAGCTAGGGACAATACATAATGGATCCCAGTGATCCCAATTCTCATACTCTTACCACACACAGAGTCATACTACCATACACACTCACTAAACATATGCACACTCATAACACACATGGAATGTCAGTGCAAGGATCTGAGTTACACATAACAACTGAACTTTACTCAAAAGGGGTCAATAGACCATCATCTCTTTGACACAGAGACGTAGGTCCAGTCACGCTACTGAGCCATAAAACCTTGTAACGCTGCCAGCACCGCTTTTTGTGAATTGGACAGTGTATGGACAGTAGTCTTTTGCCTACTATGAGGGCATGCTTGGTGCACCCCTCCAGGTCACAGAACGAATTCTGGACTCATATTACCAAGGACAGGCCCAGGTCTGTGCTCACAACGTAGATCAGTGGGAGTCAAATAAAAAGTCAGGATGCTGGTTTCAAATTGCAGTCAGACACCAAGGACAGTGGTACACACCTGTTTACCATGCAGGGGACAACAAGCATTGGCAAGGCCAATAGACCTAGCTTTAATGTACTAATAAAAGCAAACAGAGGCATACACAAATGTGCACAGACTATTTGTGGCAGGCCTATGTGCAACTTGCCTCTTTATGTGCATCCCAAGTGTATGCCTTTTCATTTATTTCCCAAAATTGCCAACCTTTGATGTAAAATTTAGAAGATAGTGATTCTTCTGCGGGTGTTGGGCATTTTGATCTTTGATTTTGTGTAGGACACCTAACTCTGAAGATTGTGAATATTGTGGTAATATGATGTGATGTGGAATCAGTGATCACATAGTATTTGGGTGCGTGAAATGCAAATGAGAAATTGCACGCAGATGAATTCTGCGAAGCATTGCAGTTGGTTTGCGTGTTGAAGTCTTCTGGAGTAGGTGTGTGGTGGATGGGAAGTGTAATAGGGTTAGGATAGCGGCCTCTGGGAGGAAAGTTTTTGGCACAGGATCGAGAGGGTGCTCTGCGTATTTTGTTGAATCTTAAGCACTTGATGTCCCTCCAATTTGATGTCAAGCAATTAATTTTGGTAATAAGATAAGAAATCCATCCTCTGGTCAGTAATAAGTGCTGAAGTATGAGCCAAGATTCTGTGAATGGTACGTTTGTGTGCTATTGTTTTTGTGTAGCTGAACTGGGATGATGGTTGACAGAAAACAGCTGCTTCTAGGGGTGGTGGTGTTGGAGGTATGGTTCCATTCCTTGAATGGTGAGTAGGTGATAATGAGGAGGTGAGGAGATTGGAGGGTGAGTTAGAGGAGTCAAAGTATCTAGTCTTAGCATCCCTACCCATAGCAAAAGCTTTTACGGACTTCTGGCTACCAAACAGTGTGGTGTGGTGAAGATACACAGGTTGATATCCGAGAGTTGTAACATGGCCTTCCCATTTTCATTCAATGTGGTGTGTAGCTCACTGACGAAGGGGGAGGAAGTGAAAAATAAGTAATATGAACTAGAGGGAGTAACACAGGGTAGGTGTGAACAGCAGGGCCGGATTGGGAACCGAAACCGGCCCTGGCAAACTGCTCGACTGGCCCCCCTGGTGGGGAGGGGGGTGCGGCCGAGCTGGTTGCTAGGGCCGGTTTCGGTCGATTTTGTTACAGGGGGCCGAATTGCCGACCCTCGGTAACAAAAACAGCCCCCCAAGGGCCCAAAACCAGCCCCCACATAGGCGGCCCACCGGGGAAACGCCCGGTGCCCGCTACGGCCAGTCCGGCCCTGGTGAACAGGGAGCAGAATCAGCTAGGCAGGAAGAAATCAGGGGCCGGGGAAGTCCAGGGGGGTGTCAAGAGGGGGAAGATACGAGGGAACTATTAGAGAGTAAAACGTGATAGCTATGGAGACAGAGTGGGAACAAGCAGGTTGGCAACAGGGGTGAAGGGAGGTCGAGGGGCAGGAAGTAGGATAGAGGGGAAAAGCTAGCTTACCCGAGTGAGAAAATGGGAGAGGGTGAAGTACTAGGCAGTCAGCGGGGAATTAACTGAAGAGGTAATCACATGAATGCAAATAATCAAAGAGAAAATAAGGCTTTTGGATCAAAAATAGTCTAAAGAGGTGCAAATTTAGTAGCTAAAATAATGACATAGGGTGGTCTTAGTATTCACATCATGGAGAGACACTAACATAGAAGAGTAGCAGCTCCTGAGAAGGATTGGTACAGTGTATGGGTGGTTTTGAAACTTGTGGTTTCAGTTAAAAAATTGTTTTTGTTTTGAGACTCCACAAACCACCTGATAGTTTGAGAAGATCGGAATGTGAGGTGGAGAGTGACAAGGACTGCTTTGTAGGCTGAGCATCCCAATTTGAATGTTATTCTAGCCTCAATAGAAAGTCAGTATAACTCAAGGAGGACTGGAGTGATATGATGAATTTCATCGAAGAGAAGATAAGTTTGGGTCTGGCAAATATTGCCGCCCAGTTGTACTGGATAATTCAATGGTTGGTGGCGAGTCGTGACCCAGAACGGGAACAATACCCTGCCACACCGGACCCCACTAACCTAGCGGAGGTTTTCCTAAGGGCCCGACGGAACGCGTCTGACGATACCATGGAAACCAGAGTGGTGGTACGATGCTGAGCTAGATACCTGAGACAGGTGGGGGTCAGAATTCCCTACTCTCCAGACATACCGATCACAATGTTGTGATGGTTGCCACAGGGGGCTCATTGGGTGGGGTTGGAAGACTGGGAAGCAGCAGGGCTGACAAAGATGGTGGATCTATATCAGGATTCCGCGCTACTCCCGTTTGAAGAGCTCCAGGCTGCATATGATTTGCCAGGAGGCCACTTCCTTAGGCATGGGGCCCTCACCAGAAGGATTAGACAACACTGGGGTGGAGGAGGTATGGAACCGCGGACGCTAGCGGGATGTAGGTATGTAGCACTCTCAGCAGGAAGAATCAAGGCAGTTTCTTGCCTTTATAAGGCAATGAGGCAAGATATGCAGAAGCCACTAGAGCGCTTGCGATTACAATGGGAGGAGGATTTGGGCAAACAGATCCCAGAGGTAGAATGGGACAAGATTTTAGAGCAGACCCCGAAAGTGTCCAGGAACACGCAATTCAAATTGATTAATTTCTACATATTGCATAGGGCGTATCTGACCCCGTCCCGCATTAGGCGATACTTTGGCTTAGACGCTGCAGCAGGTCCGAGTTGCGGCGAGAGAGAGGCACACATCATCCACATGTTTTGGAGCTGCCCCACGTTACAAACCTTCTGGGAGGAGATCAGACAAATGATAGGGGACTTCATAGACAAGGAACTCCCGCACACCCCAGAACATTTCCTCCTATGGTGGTTCCCACACACGGCAAAAAAACAAAACGACTGGGAGATTTCAGGATCTGGCCTATGTATTGGCCAAAAGAGAGATAGCCAGAAACTGGAAGGCACCGGGGGGGCCTAGAATTGCTTCCTGGAAAAGGGAGCTAGAGAAGTGGGTGGGGGCGGAAGGTAGACTGCTGCTTAGAGAGGCTAACCGAGGGATAGGTAAGATAGATAGGGCCAGAGCCTGGGAAAATTTAGTAAGCGAACTTGCAGCGATGGACAAGACAATGACGAGGCAGGCGCCCCACCGCCGGGAAACCCAGAAGAGGAGCAGGGCAGACAAGAGCATCAAGAATAAGGCTGACAGATGCAGTAAGGTGCTAAGAAGGACGCTCGACAACTAGGAGCCCATGAATACTCAGGGATCAGACTGTATTTGCATAGGCGCAACTCAAGGAGGGAGGGGGGATAGTTTTGTTGGGACTAAGTGTTAAATAAATACACCAGGATTGCCAATAACATGTACTATGTACTAGATTGAAAGTGCGTAAGACTTATGATTGTAGATGATGCTTTTGAAAACAAATAAAATCTGGTTGTAAAAAAAAAAGTTTGGGTCTGGCAAGTAGAACAGTTTTTAACAGCAAGAGAAAAGGCTATGAGACACCTGCGAGGAGGATGTTATTAAAGACCAGTGGTGACAGGATTTAGGGGTGAGCTGTTATTTTTAGAAAAGCAAGGAACAAAACAGCTTGATTTTCTTGAAGGCCCATAGTTGAAAGTTTGAGATTCAGGTGATTTTATTTATGTGGAGAATCACAGATAGGGAGGGCTCTAGAATGATCCTGAGTTAAAATACAGTGGGTGAAAGTGGGTGGCAGAGAGACATCCTCAATATTCACTTGTTTTAGCAACTCTGGGTTGATGAGCTTTTTGTGGGGGGAGAGCAGGGCAACTTCAGCTTATTGGGGATTGAGAATAAGGAAGCTCTCGGACATACAGAATTGGATGTTTACAAGTAAAGATTGAAGAGTAAGGATTTCAAGCAGTGATGACGTTTTGAAGCAAATTTGGACGCCATCTGCTTTTTTATTGATTGAAACTCCTGCTCCTTCACAGACACCAGAAAGTGATTGCATGTCTAAATTGAAAAGTGTTGGTGCTAACATACAGCCTTGTGGAACCACACAAGTAATAACAGCCAGCTCAGAAATATTAACTTCAATCTTTCCAATTTGGGTACAGATGGATAGGAGTGAGACGACCCAATTTAGTTCTGCACCCTTAGCCCCAAAGCGGCATTCAAGTAGGGATAGCAACCTATGTGGTCAATTTAATGAAAGCTATTATGAGGTTGAGCAGAACTAGGAGGCAGAAGTCGCCTCGATTAAGCATCCGATAAATATCGTCCAGAACTTTTAATGAGACAGTTTTAATTCTATAACTCACTCTGAACCCAAACTAATGAGTGGAGAGGAGGTTTCCAGCAGTGATTTAGTCCATTAGCTGTAAGGAGATACATATTGCCATAATCTTGCTCCAGCCACTGATGGTTTGGGTTTGAGAGGTAGTTAAGCTGCATCTCTGAGAAAAGGTTCCATTTTTAGAAGAGGGGTGACTTAACCACATTTTAGAGAGTCTGTAAAAGTTCCTAGGATAAAGAATGCGTTGATTTTGCACAAGGCATCAGTAAAGCAGGAGAAATTTCCCTATATGACATTTTGCAGGAATAGATTCACTGGTTAGAGCCTTTGTTGTGTGTGGGAAAAGAGGAGCTCTGCTGCAGGTCATGCAAATGTAAGACGGAGCTTAGGGAGTTGTAAAGTTGGCATTTTCACTCCTCCAGTCTATGTTGAGTTTTCTAATGCAAGTGTTCATTTGAGAGAACATTTGTCAAGGGGCAATGTATTCAGAGATTTACAACTCAAAATCAGCGTTGAAATGGGGGGATAGCTGATGTGTAAGAAATAAGTGTATCATGGGGAGATCCAGAATGCAACCATGAGGCATTCAAAGGTGGAGGACGATAAGGTTGTGATATGTGAGCTTTTGAGAGACATTTTGTGGACGATTGCATTACCACTGCTAAGTTTAGGTTGTCTGTTGTTGTGAATTATTGTTAAGTTTTGAGGGACTCTAGTGTCCAAAATGGGATGGGAGTATTTGTTTAGCCAGGTCGTTAGAAGTGATGAGGTCGGCGGTATCACTGTGGTGGTCATTTGCTGGCCTGCGGTTGTGAAGCATGCATAACATTCGAGAATGGGAGAGTGTTTTGGGAGTGGAAGAGTGCAGTAGTTGTTGGATGTAGATAGAGTTGGTAGTGTTCGCTCTCTTTGTGTGAGCTAGCAAAGGACGAGGAAGGCAACATGTGCCTCAGGAATAGACACATGTTGCTGATGTAGGAAGTGTGCATTCAAAGAATAGGGGATTAAGGGTGCTGGACGAAGAGCAGCTGGCAGGACCCATGACAGCTTTGTCAGAGAGAGGAGAATTGAAGAAGGCTGGTTCTGATCAGCTTAGAGTTAGGTGCAGAAAATCTGAGTAGGTGGGACCCTGGACACTTGTGGAATGGATGGAGATTTGGTGGAAGCTGAATGAGTCAGGAGTTAGTTGCATCCTTGGGGCGGAACGTCTAGGAGAATTGGCTGATCACCTGGATTTGGTGGATGCCACATCTGAGGGGACACAGGGCAGAAAAGTAGAATGATCTAGTAGTGGTCTACCTGCTAACAATGAACTGGAAAATGCTGGGACTAGCTATAGCTGGGCCTGAATGTGAGGTTTCCACAATGCCCACTAAGAAGCACCCTGCGGAACATAGTTGGTGCAAGGTGAAATTCTTCTATGGGTGTTCCACCATAATATTGAAATAAAGTATTGTGGGACTACATCACCTTGCAGTTCAGTTGGGGATCTGAAGGGTCCAAGCTTTTTATTATTGTGGCCCTGCAGGTACGTATGCCTCCAGCGTTATAGTTCTTTTTTTAACAAAATGACACAAGCTTTTTGCAAGTAGGGGCATATACAAACAACATTGATGAAGTCCTCCTTCATTGATCCGCAGAGTCTACATGATGTAGAGCCACTATATTTCCAGGGTGGTTGGTTCGCCAGTGAAGGATGTTGGTCGAGGCGAATCGCCATCAACTTTCTCTTTAAGTGCACTGAGTATGTAAGACTCAAACATGGGGCTGGTTTCAAGCTGTCGTAGTGTTTAAGCAACATCCAGGCGTGCGAGCAACAGCTGAAGTTGTTTTTATTGACCAGGAACTAATGCACTTTCGCTGCTTTGTTTATCACTTTCCTGAAACTTGGGAAGGGCAAATGCTTGTCCCAAAGCTCGCACGTGATATTTGCGGTAAGTAGATTGTGGATCATTTTCCAGAGCAGACCATAATGCGTTGTTTAGTGTTGCGCTCTCTTTGTTTGATCTGATTTTATACCAGCTTTTTATTGTCGTGTACATTCTCCCAAGGACCTCATTAGTGAGCCCGAACTCCAAATGGACTTGTGCCGGAGAGCCATTTTGCGGAAGGCCAAAGACCCGCTTAAATGTCCTCACCTGCAGACTGTTCAAAAGGGGAGCATCTTTCCCATGCAGGGAGATACTTGCATAGGCCATGGTAGGTAGCAATCCATCCGCTATTACAGACTGTAATGGCTTAAAAGATGGGTCATCTAATTTCTTGGCTAGTGTACAGAATGCAAACATCAGGGCGTGCCCTTTAGATGTGATGTGCTGCATCTGCTCCTGATGATTTGCTCTGTTGTCGAAATATACACCAAAGTACTTAAAGGTGTTGACCTCCTCTAGCGTTGTCGCATCCTGCTGGATCTTAAGTGGGGGCCCTAGTCAGCTTGTGTTGATCATTGATTTTTGTTTTGGTTATGTTGATTTCAAGCTGTTTATAATTTGGGTAGTGTATCAGTTCGGTCATTGATCTTTGTAGTCTGACTTTTAGGCTGAGTAGTACCACATCATCTGCATACGCTAGATGTGATATACATAGCGGGCCCAGGTGCTGCGAGTTCGAGTTTACCTGGTCTATCCTAGGTGATAAGCCTGCCATAAACAAGTTAAAATGGTGCGGCACCAACACGAAACTCTGCTTCAGGCCTTTTCTTGTGGCGATCTTCCTGGAGAACCTTGTGCCATCAACGAATTTGACTCGAATCCAGGTTTGCGTATACAGTAATTCGATAACTTGAAGCCCTTAGCTGGAAAATTCCATTTCCTTAGTTTCATCAGTAAGATGCCTCAATCAATATGATCAAATGCTGCTTTCAGATCTATAAAGCAAAGGTGCGGCTGTTGTCGCTTTCATTTACATTTGTCCACAATTAGAGAGAGTGCTAAGATGTTTGTAGTTGTACCGAACCCTCTTCTGAACCCGGTCTGGTTTACTGGAACCAGATTGTCTCTGTCGGACCACTCTACAAGGTCAGCTAGAATTAAAGATGCATAGTATTTTGCTTCTGCATCAATTAATGCTATTAACCTGTAATTAGGCTCGATTACTTTGTACAAGGTGTATAGCAGATTTGCCCAGTACTGAGGGTTTAGTTTATAAATGGCCTGAGGAATGCCATTTGGCCCTGGCGCACTGTCTCTTCTCCCCATGCTTATTACTTTTTTTACTATATCAGGAGAGTTGGGCTCCTGCTTAAAGTTACCCACAATTGAAGTGGGTCCACTGTTTCCTATGGCTCTTAAGTTATTTGTATCCTTTGTTGTGCTTCTACCCCCATTGCTGATTCCAGCCATAATAGTGCCCACATTAGGCGGCATATATGTTTCAGTTCCGGGTATAACAGTGGCACTCTTTGTTTCCATTAAGGACTTGTGCAGGCAACTATCTCTGTAACATCAGTACACCAACCCCCGCCGAACATCCTGGCCAGGTAATCAACCCATGTATCCTCTGGGACATATGAATTGTTTATTGGCTTGTTTGATCTGCCGAGACAGTTTACGATCTCCCAGAATGACCTGGAATTAGTCTGCTTTGCCCTGCAGATACGTTTGGCTCAAAAACCATCCTTTTTTGATTTACTGTCTCCCCAGAGTTCATTTTTGTATTGCTTTCTTATTTGCTTACTTTTCCCCATGAAGTGGGATGGATATCCGTGATCTTCAGGTTTTGAATTGATTTTCTTAGTTCCCATTTTAGGGTTTGGCATTTGACGGAGAGTCCAGTGGCACCCTTGCCTGCATACCTCCTATTGTTTTTAAACGGAGGGGCATGGGATATTAATATGGTTGTAAAATCCCTCCATGCATCCAATTGATTAGTAGCGGTTGCAGTGCTAGCCTCTAGTACCTGTTTTGCTTGGTGGGACAGGCCTGCTAGTGATTGTTTGACCACCTCAGATGCCTTAGGTTAGTTGATTTTTAAAATCCAAGGTCTGCTGGGGCACAATTGTGCAGCGAAACTTGTGCCCAGTGCTAGCCATCGATAAGAGTGATCACTGCGGGTGGTATATTCAATTGTATATAGTAGTAAATATGGTATCAATAAAAGGGATAAGATTATGTAATCTCGAATGGATCGTGATGTTGCACCATGAAATGTGTATTTTGGTGGTGTGTCTTGGCATGTACTATAGCCTTAAAGCCCGCCGTAGCGGGCTATTCCAACTATTAAAGGCCCGCTCCAGCGTTAAAGGCCCGAGCCGAAGGCGAGGGCCTTTAACAAGGGAGCGGGACTTTAATAGCCGGTATAGCCCAGCTACGAAGGGCTATAAGGCTATTAGAACATTCTGCCACTAGAGGGCAGAATGTTCTAACAAATAAAACAAAGGCTTCAGGGAGCGCGAGGGGATTGAAATCCCCTCAGGCTCCCTGAAGCCTTTGTTCACATCCAAATCTGTGAACAAAGAAACATTGGAATGTTGGAGCTCCGGGCTTATACCAGCCATTATAAGCCCGGAGCTACTCCATTGTTTTCAATGGAGCTCCCAACATTCCAATGTTCTAATGCCATTTACAACTCTCAAGCCTAGATGTTCCAAGGTGTTTATTAGGCTTTTGCCTTTTCTGTCACAACGGCTTGATATATGACAGTGCTGTGGTTTCACTTTCCAGAATGTGTTTTCCGTGCTTAATTGTTCATCCTTGCCAGGGGTGTGAATTAGACTGGCGTTAAAAACCCCTCTCCCATGATGGATTTGCATGTCTAACTTCTGTTACCTTGGTAATTTGTAGATTTATATAGTGCAGCTTATAACCCGTGAGGGTATCAAGGCGCTGTCCATGGGCACGGGGAGATTGAGTGATTTGCTCAGAATCACAGGATGTTGAGCTGACGCCAAGACTTGAACCCGAATCCTCAATCTTGAGTCAGCAGCTCTGCTCGCTGCGCCACATCCTCTCCAGCATTGCGTAGAATGCTTGCTTTTCTTTGGATTGGGATGCGCGTACACATTAAGCAACAAGACTGGATTGATCACATGCCTACAACACTTACTAAACGTAACTATTTGTAGGCCAGGATCTGGCGATGGGAGTTGTTCTGACTTGATATTTATGGCTATTGATACATAAACTGCAAGGCCACCTTTGGCTCTCTGTTTTTGTGGCCTTAACATGCTGGTGCAAGTAACCTTCCAGTGGTAGGGGTTCAGTTGCCCATGTCTCTTGCAGTGCAATGATTTCATACTTCTCCAACCTCTTTGTAGGGTTCCATCTTGAAGCTGGGGTATTCCAGGAAGCAAGTTGTAGTACGTCTCCCACAGGTACCCTTAATTGTTGAGGCCGGAGTCATTCTTTTCATGCGGCATTTAAGGCAGATGGTAGTCAGTTCCGCTGGGTCAAGCTCGGGTTGGATGCTTGTTTCTTTCTTTGTGGCATAGTAGTTGGTGTAGGTCCGTAAGACTAAGCACATGGGGGCTATTTCCTGTGCCGATTTTTCCCTTTGTGTGCCTTGACATTACGATGCCCCATGCTTCAAATTGTTGTTTGAAGTTCAGGATTAATAGAGCTATTTCTTCTGATCTCAATGTGGTGAAAGTGTATTCTGCAAGATTACGATCTTCATTGGGAATAAATTCCACTGATTACAGATCTGTAGATTGGAGGTGTTCTAGGCTGGTAATTTGTGCAAGAAGTCTCATTATGTTTCCCCTGTTGAGGATGTCCTCAAGGCCTTTCAAATCATATTCAGGTTTTAGGAGAATTTGTTGATTTATCATCTCCATCGGAGGCGGGTGATTCTTATTGAGTTCTGAATTTCTATGATTTGCTTGAGTAGTTTTTGGGGTTTAACTTCTCAGTTTGGACATCATTTCTTGAGTGATGAGGTTGACCGATAGTTTTTCGGCCTTTGGTATATCAGTCAGATGACTACCCGGCCCGCCCCATAGGGGGCAGCTATTTCATTCATTTTCTGGTTGTTGAAGATTGACACGACTTCTTGATTGCTAGTTGCATTTCACAATAGTATAGGTTGAACGGTCCCGATCTTTGGCGACGCTTTATTTCTGTGTGCCTGTGTATTGTCCCTTACATTGTGCACAGTTGATGTCTGAGTGCCCTGCATGAGTGGGGGATGCTTTGCAAACTTACTCCTTTTTCATGATTATGTATAGGCTTGATACTGTTGATAGGACATTCTGCTGTGCGTGCTGTGAGTTATTGCATAGTTGCATTCCACCACTGGTGGCAGCTAGTGTTGGAATGGCATTATCTTGCTTGGATGTAGTGAGAGTCATTTCTTTAGCTAAGGCCAACATATCTAATGATTCTGAGACTGAGGGTTCCTCCTCCGTTATGGTGCTTGGATGCGGATTAGTTGATATATTAGTATTAGAGTAATTAGTTCCGGTCTGTTTTCTTGCGAACAACAGGTATATTCTAGTGGGCTCTTCCTTTACCTGGTGCTGGTGTTTGTTCCTAGCCTTCCTTGCACGTTTTTTCTGCCGCTTTGTTTGTGGGCCCTCTCTAGGCCCTTTGGGACCTGTGTCACTTGATGGTAATTGTTGCATAAGTTGCGTTGTTACCTGAGTCATCTCTTGCTTTTTTGAGTGATTTACTACGTCCCCACTTGTTGGTAGTTGTTGCGTGGATTGCATTGTTTCTTCTGATAACATTCGAATTATGGAAGGTTTGTGTGCTTCACCACATGGTGATCATGCCCCTGGAGCTCGGTGTAGATTGACTGCCAAATTGTATAGCTGTTTGATAAGTTCTTGTGCTTGAATGTTATTGGTAGTTTCGTTAGTGAGGGATATTTTCTTAATTTCTAAAATGCTTGTTAGAATCACAGATATGGAGCTTAGTTTGTCAATAATGGGACCACAGGCACAATTGGTTTGTGATGGTGGATAAATTGCTTGGACCCTGGTTATTAAGTCTGTTAATTATTGCATCTTTGCGTTGATTCCTGAGATATGAGAGGCCATCAGATTCATGAGATCTATCTGAATATCTAGTTTATCTGACTGCATATTGAGAGCCTCAATTGAGGCGTGTAAGATGCTTACCAATGAAACGTAAGAGCTCAAGGTGCTTTCATAGTTTGGGCCTGTGTTTCCATGTGACTGATCTTTTTCCAACATCTGCGAGGCGCTTGCTGGCCCAATTTCATTTGTTTGAATGCTGTACGAAAACATGGTTTCTATTTATTTATTTATTTGCAAAGTTTTATATAGCGCTGGCTAGACCCGGGGGTATCAGAGCGCTTTACATGAGGATCAGCAAGTTACAGGTTACATAATTACATCAATTACAGGAGCCAAGTATAGACATAGGAGAAAAACATGAGATTACACAATAATATGAGTTATTGGCGCGAAGCATAGCCAAGATACACGTCTTATGGGGAAAGAGGAGGGGGAATGGTAAACAGGGGTAAGGAATGCAGATAGAGTCAGGCAGACCGGCAAGGGAGAAAAGTACTTCAGGGGGAACAAAGCAGTCAAAGTAAAAGACAGACAAAACCGACCTGAGTATCGGTGAAAGTATACGAAGGGGGGGGTGGGAGACCATGGGGGGGGTGGACAAGAGGAAAAGGTCAATCAGGCGAACAAGGAGCAGACCAGTAGCAAAGAGGATAGGTCGAAACCGCTATGATGGAGGACCCACAGAAGCCGATAGCATTATCCCAAAATGGCGGGAAATACAAATTAAACAAAAAAACAATAAAGGTAGCTGACTCCACGGTTTCACGCAGGGCTGGAAAGGGGAGGTAGCCAAAGAATCACAGAGGGAGGAGGCGGGGGAGGGAAGGAAACACAACGGGGAGACGAGAAAAACAATGTCCGATATCCGGCTGGGTAGGTGACGGCCAAGGGGGTGAACCAGAGCCAAACTCCTCTATAGCTGCATAGGACAGCTCCACCGGGCATCAGCCAAGGTTGCTCAGGCTCCTCGGTAAGTATAGACAGTTATGGTTTCCGCCCAGGGGGCATCGTCATAGTTCCATCGAAAGCACCGGTCCCGGGGTTACTGGGAAAGCGCCGTCCGCTTTTCTTCCGCATGTGCCCATTGAGGCATTGTAAAGAAATTTGGTGAGGGCTTTTGTATTTTTAAAGAATCTCCCTGCATATTTTGTTACGAACTGGCTCTTGCCTTGATGGTTAGTTGCTCTTGGCCTTTCGTAATGTCAGCCAGGTTGATTGTTTTTACCTCCATCGCTTGCACCAAGTCAGTGTTACTTGATATTGAACGTAATCAGGAGTTATCTGGCTTCTCTACAGAGTCCGTGGGAATGCAGTCAGTTCTTTGTGGAATGTCTAGAGATTAGGTGAGTCTTGGTGTTGAATGGGAATGGTTTGGAGCATGGACTTGAGCTTGTGCTGTTATTACCTTTGAGACTGGCCCGTTAGTGTGGTTGTCTTTGAGCGAGATTAGCTGTGGATGGTTCTGTGTTGCACCATGGACTTTTTTCGTTGTCATTAGGCCGTTTTGTTTGAGGAGTTAGTGGAGCTGGAAGGCCTGTTAAGGTTTCAAATGAAGAGTAGATTGCTGCCGCTGGATCTTTAAACAAAATAAAATTTGTGATTTTGATCCATATTCCCAAAGAGCTTCTGTATTGGTGATATCAGAGGACTGCCCAAGGTTTTCCTTGATTTTGTAGTGATGACTAACCTTGAATTTCTAGGTTTTCTCTTTTGGTTTGCACGTTTCTGAACAGGATGCTGCCTGATTTTTCCTGATCTCATTTTCCCCAGAGTAACCAGAATAATTTTTGTTGCAAGCTGATACTTCTACTCCTGATAGGAAACTTCTTTTTGGGACAAAATCAGTGATGATAAAAATTGCGGTGATTGACAGGAGGGGAGGAGACACTAACCTCACAAACCACACCCCTACCTAGCAGGGCCGTCTCCGTGTCGCTGGGCTCAACCCAATGTGGCGTCACTAACTAGCCACCCTGCAACCCATGACCTAAGCCCGCATCCTGGGACCTGCCTCCAGGCCTTCAAGTTTTTCATACCCCCCGCAGGGCCTGGAGTTACCAACTCCAGCCGGTCAGGGTGTTAACCCATTTGGATATGTTGTGCGCCCGTTGTTTTCTTAGGCGCTCACCTTGTTAATTTTTCCCAGGTCACTGGTAGGTGGTGGGTGGTGTCAATAGATGATTGTGTGAGTAATGAACTGCGGGTTATATGAGGCTTAGTGGCATTATTGAGCCTGTCGGGGTGTGGCACTGCTGTGCTGTGATGGAGCTTTTCCACTCCTGGGGGAACTAGAGGCTGGAGTGTGTCAGCAGAGCTCCTGGTCACTCCCCTGGTGTATCGAGGGCTGTTAAGTGCCACCTAAGCGGAAGACAAGCAAGGCGGGTAGCCAAGCTCCTTTGCTCGCATGGCCCTGGTGCTGCTGCCAAGCCCCCAGGCCCCGCCCTGTCAGGGACTAGTACTGCCATGACGTGACCCACTCCCGGGGGCCCAGGTCCGGCCGGATCCAAAGATGCAAGACTGTACCACTGAGCCCACAGACAACTGGCCACTGGTGAACTCCGGGCACACAGGCAGGTTGGGCTGGGATGCGGCTGCGGTCGTGGTTAGTTTACGTGTGCAATTCGAAACGCCACTCCAGCTGGCACAGCCACTGCCTCCATCGCATGACACTGCCACACCCCTCTCTCTCGTCTCAACTGCTAGACCGCTCGAAGACTTCCACAGCTTCTGCTTCCACTTCAATCCAGACGCGATTGAAATGCCAGTGGCTACATATAAGATTAAGATACTTAAGAGTAACTTTTACTATAAATTATTTCTATTTACCTATTTTGTATTAACTTTTTCATACATTATTTAATTTGATAAATTGTCTCAACACATCTTTTAGAACATACAATTTTTAATAAGAATATTTGTAAATAATCACAAAAACTTTATTGTAACATATTTGTTCTGACAATAAAATAATAGTTTATTTTAGTGCAAGACAACAGATTGGCCATATAATAAGCTATTATTGTACATTAATTCTTATACATAGTTTATTTAAACATGTTCATAGTGGTTTTTGATATAAACATAATGTTTCCACATCTTTGATGTTTTTATGTGTTTTAATACATTTAAAAGTATTATGAAATTTTTTCAGATTTGTTTTTAGGTATTTAAATATATTTATTTTGCATTTTGTACATTCTTTTTTCCCCCAAAAATATATTGTAATATTTTTAACATGTTTTGTAATAATTTAAAACATTATTTAAAGCGAAACATCTTTATATCCATTGCTTCCTATGGGATGTAGGTCTTTTTGCAAGTCCTTTTTCTAACTTTTTTATTAGTTTCCTTAATTTTGTAGTGTAGTTCATGTGAGAGTAATTTACAGTTACTTTCTAAGGGCTTAGTATTTGGGGGAAGGTGTTAAGAGTTAGTTAGGGTGGTGTTTGTTAGTGTTAGTTCAGTATGTTGTTTCCTTGTGTTATTTCATTGTGTAATCTGTATTAGTTATTTTAAGTTAGTGAGATAGGCCTTTATCATATTTTTAGGTATGTGATATGAGCCTTTATCATATTTTGTTTATTTATTATGCATTTTCAATGAATACATGATTGTTTCTCATGATTTTCTACTGTGCTGTCTTTGATATTTAGATTGTACATCTTGTTTGGTCGGGCTTATATGTTTATGCTTTACAGGTTTTTATTTGGAAATCAGATATTATTTTTCACCTCGATTTATTATTTTTTAACCTAAGTAGTTTTTTCTTTGATTATTTGGTTTTTCTGGACTGTTGACTCATTTTTTACATATTGTTTGGGTTTTGGGTGGGCTCTGTGGATTAATCAAATTGTACTAGATGTTTTATTTTGTATGATTTATTTTTGCATGTTTTGGGCTCTTTTTTATTATTCTTTTTTGGGTTTGCTTTTTGTGGTCATGATTTCATTTACATCGACTTCAGCAACAAAATTTCAAATGTAATTTTAAATTATTCATTTATTTTATTGGGTGGGAAATGTTGCCTTTTTAATGTTATATATGCTGTGTTATTATGTAATACTATGTTTTTTATTCCATTAGGAAATGTGTATAAGTGATATTGAAATGTTTGGTTGTTTCAGTTATTTAAAGTTTAGTTGCATATAAATGTATTTATAAATATTGTTACATTTTGTAATTCTCAGTCTAAAGTATTATGTATTGCATGTGTATTTCTGAATTATATTTAAAATGTGTTTAAATATTATTTATAAATATTTTAAGGAATTGGGTTGGTGGTTGAGGGGTGTGTGAGCCCTTCTCAAGCAACAACTACAAGCCCTGTCAGGGTGAACCACAAAAGTCACTAAATTAACCTGTGCTTAATTTCTGGTAGCTTGGCACAAAAGCAGTTAGGCTTAACTCAGAGGCAATGTGTAAAGCATTTATGACGCTAACAAACAGGAATAAAGTGAAAACACAACACAAGAATGATCCCACACCAATTTAGAAACATAGGGTGAAATGTAATAAATTATTGGATACCAAAACTACAAAAATTTAATCAGTAGAACCGGAGATATGCAGCTTCAAAGCTTTAAGGTAACCAAAGCGCCTAAAAGCACAGATTGCCACTCGCAGTTATCTGGTGTACTAGACAGGGTGAAACTCACAATGTAGGGCCGACTGCGATGGAGCAGGGGCCGGATATAGGGAGCAGGTTAGTTACCTGGAGCAGGGAGAGCCTGGCGGATTGTCATCACTATAGCGTGAAGAGTAGGCCAGGTGCCACAGACAGTCGCTGCTGTAGCGTGAAGATCCTGTCAGGCGTCGCTAATGGTCGTTGCTGGAGCTGTCGATGCTGTAGCGCGAAGTGCAGATCTGGCATTGCGTGTTGGCGCTGTAGCGCAAAGAGTCGGGCTCACCAGAGCATCGCATTGGTGGACAACGTAGGTTGCAAGATATTGCCATGAACTGGCCCATTCACAGCCAAAAAATGCCCAAAACCTCAGGATTTCTCCTTTCTTCCAGGAGTAGCTCATCTGATGCCATACCAAGTGTACAGGATCTGGGTTGCAACTCGTGGGGATCAGGAACTCACTCCTGCATAGGCCAGCAGGGCTCAGGCAGGTCCAGTTGAAGGTCCCAGCAGGTCCAGGAAGGTCAAGTGAGGCAGGTCAGCTGGGCAGTTGCAGAGAGCCCTCTGGAGCTTGTTGTGTCCCTGTAGCTCACAACAGAGCCAACTAAGTAGTCCTTGGAATCACACAGGTAGCCTGGGATGAAGGGAGCAGGTACAGTCTTATTACTCAGACTGCCTCCAGCAGCAGAGAAGTCTTCTTGTAGCAGGGCAGTCCTTCTACTAGAGTGTCCACAGGTCAAGAAGTGTACTGAACAGTGGGTCTGAAGGTCCCAGTTTTATACCTGGTACCAGCTTGAAGTGGAAGAAACATCTGGAGTTTTTCCCTCACAGATGTGTCTGAAATTGTCTGCCTACCTTTCCTGGTCCAGGATGTCCGGAGGGCACAATAGGCTAGTGTGAAGTTCTTTGTGTGTGTGCTGATGCAGAATCTTTGAAGTGCTAGTGGGGCTGGTGACAGCTCCATCCCTCCCATCAAGTCAGGATGGCCCATCCTGCCAACACCCAGTCCCTCTTATGTGTGACTGAGTTAGTGGAATACACAAAGGCCAACTGCACCTAATCATGTGACCCAAGAAACTGGCTGTAGGCACCAAATGCTTAGGACAAGAATATGCCAACTTTCTAAATGTGTCATTTTCAGAATTGTGACTTAACATATGACTTTACCATTAAAGAGGACTTTACATTAAAATGCATCGGACACCAAACATGACATTTCTACATGCTCTCAAACAAAAGTTATCACTTATTAATAGTAATAAGGTAACCCAGTGTTATCCTATGGGAGAGGTAAGCCTCACAGGAGCGAAAAAACGAATATGTGAGTTTTTCACTACTAGTACATGTAAAGCTTAAAAGTACACATCCAGCTTTTTAAATATACTGCACCCTGCACTATGGGCTGTGTGGGGCCAACCATAGGGGTGACATATATATTAAAAAGAGCATTGAATTGACAGTTTAAAATTACCTAAGGCTGCAATGGCAGGTATGAGACATGTTCTAGTGGGTTTTACAATACATGCTGCAGACCCACTACTAGCATTTAATTTACCAGCCCTGATTATATGGTATACCACTTCACTTAAAAGCTTATAAATAAATTAAATATGCCAATTGGGTATTAGCCAATTTTACCATGTTTAGAAGGAGAGAGCACAAGCCCTTTAGCACTGGATATCAGTGATATGGTACACAAAGTCCTAAAGGCAACAAAAACAAATTTAGCAAAATAGGAGGGATGAAGACAAAAGGTTTGGGGGTAACCAAGCAGAGAGGGTCAGGTCCAACATGACTTCCCTCTAGATTAATCCATACCTTGATGGGTTCCCCTCCTCGGGTGATAGAACATGGTCAATGGCCCTCTCTTACAGAGGCACTTGTTAGTTCTGTGCCCTTCTGGATCCCTCTGTCAACACTCTTCGGAGCCACTAGACTGACCCATGAGGAACCCCTCTCCTCAACTGTCGACAGCCACCTGTGAGACTCCTAACTTTAACTTGATCACAGATGCATCCCAGTAGGCAGAACATATCACCATAGCCAACAAAGTGATATGGCCTATTCTGCCACTTGGATCAGACTTGTCCCCAACCCCAGGAAAACTCTGCCCATAAGAACAGAACCCACACCCTGTGAAGAGCCAGGCCCTGTACCATCCACTGGCAGGTGCAGGCTACAAGCAGGGGCCTTGGTTAGGTTCCACTTCCAGCCATGGGACTGGCAATGAATTCCCTAACTGCTCCTGAGGTTTCCCAGACCTTTGAGCTTCTCAGAGTCAGGAGGCAACAGCCTCGGGTGTTAGGCACTGTACTTCTATTCTTCCTCCCACCAGTCCAGGGATGGTGGCTTGGGACTGTACACTCAGCCCAAGGTGTGTACCCTGAGGCTGAACAGATGCCTGGCAAACCAGGGCTTCTATCAGGAACCACCACCATCTTCAAGGGTCGCACACTCTGTCTGTATCATGCAGGGATCTGAGTGATGCAGGTCTTCTGCCATCTGTCTCTGTGTCAGCACAGGCAGCACCTCCCGGTCAGAAGTGGCCTCACTTGGCTAGGTATTGGGGTACTCTGTTCTCAGATTTGTCAACCCATGATCTTTTTGTCTTCCCACTGTGGATGGTTTCCACCTCCTACCCTTCCATCTGGACCTCCATACTCTCCTGTTGGGAGTATTCGCCCCAGAAACCAGAGCTCTCAGGGCACCCTGGGCGGCTGCCCCTACCAGCTCTTTTATCACTGGTGGCAATTAATTTCCCATAATGCAATACATGGGCTCCTGGGGACTAACTATGACTTTCTTCTGGGCCACTTCCCCACCCAAATTTCAGGGACACCAGAGCCATAGGACGGAAGACATCCTGCCCATGGGTCTGAGCTACCCAACACACCTGTCCAGTGTACTGCTCTATGGGAAACCAGTCTTTCCACCACCATGGTGTGACTGGCACAGGTATCCCTTAGTGCAGTGACAGGTATCCCATTAACTGTTACCTGATGGATTGACTCCCACCCTCAGGGATCACAAGTTTACCCTTGGAATCCACCTCCTAGTGAAGGGACACCAGGGCATGCTCTACTGTCCGCTCCTGGGGACTACCTACCCCTAAGGCCACACTGGCCATCCTGTAGAGTTTCCACCAGTGGGTGGTTTCTTGTGACAGACAGAGTCCCCCTGCTTGTGTCCTCACGGGGAGCACTAAAAGCAATGGGGTCGGAAATGGGGCAACATCAGCCACTGCCCACCAGAAGCAGCTCACTGTTTCTCAAAAGGGGCATGGGAACTCTTTCCTTTCACCTTATTCTGGGACCTTTCTGTGTCACCTTGGACCTCCACCTCACTCTGTTGGGGGGAACCTGAACTACTCTTCTTGGGGTCACTCCCAGGTACCTTTCTGGACACATGTCCAAAAAAGTCTTAAGTTCAGGCCGAGCGCAGTGGAGCATGGTTTGGATACAGTGAGAAGTTAGTCCCGCTGAAAAAGCTACCTTCTCAAAGATTGGTGTGAAGAGTCCAGTTCGAAGTGGAGGAGGCCCGTTCGTGGTCGTGAAGAGCCAAAAACTTCAGTATTTCTCCTTTTTTCCAGGAGCTCAATTGATGCCACAACAAGGGTCCACGACCTTGGTGATCAAGAACTCACTTCATCAGTGACCAGCAGCCCTCGGGCAGGTCCAATTCCAGGTAAGCCCAGTACAGCAGGTCAGCTGGGCAGATGCAGAGAGGTGTCTGGTGCTTGTTGTGTCCCTGTATCTCAGAACAGGAGGCCAGCTAATTAGCCCTTGGAGTCACTGAGGCAGCCTGGAATGAAGGGGGTGGGTCTAGTCTTCCTTCTCAGACAGCAGGGCAGGCCTCAAGCAGCAGGCCAGTCCTCTGGCAGCAGGACAGCCCTTCTTCTGTAGTGGCTATAGGTCCCGGGGTGTACTGAAGAGTGTGTCTGAAGGTCCTAGCTTTATACCTGCTGCCAACTTTGAAGTGAAACAGACTTCTGGAATTTTCCCCCCATAGAAGTGTCTGGAATGCCATGCCTCCCTGCCCTGGTCCCAGGATGTCTGGGGCACAATAGGCTAGTGTGAAGTTCTTTGTGTGTGTGCTGAAGCAGTGGCTTTTGAGTGCAAGTGGGGCTGGTGACAGCTCCGCCCCTCCCATCAAGTCAGGATGGCCCATCATGCCAAAACCCCACCACTCTATAGTGTGGCTGTCTGGGAGGAATACACACAGGCCAACTGCCAACTACATGTAGCCATGTGACCTAGGAAACAGGCTGCAGGCACCGAATGGTTAGGACAAGAAAATGCCAACTTTCTAAAAGTGCAAAAAGAACAATTAATGGACAGAATGCAGAACAATGTCATACATTCACCCCAGTACAAAGATCTGGGCCTAAATCAATCGTTTGTTCGCTCGCAATGCTATTCCAGTTTGAACTCAGCCATATACAAATCAGTCTTGACCCTGATCCCTATGGGAACAGTCCAGCCTGAACTGCCAGGCCAGATCCTCCCTGGACTGGAAACAAGCATCCTGGGACCGGTTTCGGAGTAACACCACTCTTTTAAATTACAATTCTTTAGATACCAAATGTGACATTTCTACCTGCTCCAAAACAAAACTTAGCACTTATTAAATGTAATAAGGTTATCCAATGTTATCCTATGGGCGAGGTAGGCCTCACAGTAGTAAAAGACAAATTTGGGTGTTTTCCCACTACCAGTACATGTAAAACTTAAACGTATATGTCCAACTTTTTAAATACACTGCACCCTGCCCTATGTGCTATGTGGGGCCTATCTTACAAGTGACTTATATGAATTAAAAATTGAGTTTTAGGCCTGTCAAGTTAAATTGGTAGTTTAATACTGCATACATGCTGCAATGGCAGGCCTGTGACATGTTTTAAGGGGCTACTTAAGTGGGCGACACAATTAGTGCTGCAGACCAACTAGTAGCATTTAATTTACCAGCCCTTGGTATATGGTATACCACGTTACTTAGGGACATATAAGTAAATTAAATATGGCAATAGGGTGTAAGCCAATTTTTCTATGTTTATAAAGATACAGCGCAAACACCTTAGCACTGGTTGACAGTGGTAAAGGGTATAGAGTCCTCAAACCAACAAAAACTAATTCAGCAAAACAGGAGGGTGAAGGCAAAATGTTTGGGGCGATACTGCAGACTGGGCCAGGTCCAATGAATATTAATAAAGTATGCATTTTGGTTATTCAGAAGATTTAAATTGAGTTGTTGTTTATTGTGGCAGATTTAAAGAAGGGTTCCTGCTACTGAATCTAGATAGGCCTCTGTTGTTAGCCAACATTTATACGTTGCATCCTAAGATTCCATGATTACTTTAATTTGTTTAGACATTTTGGCTTAATTTGCGTCAATTATTGTTCCATTCTTAGTTACTGGGTACTTTGTTCTTTTTGGAGTATTTCTGAAAATTGGGATAGTGTAGGGTGACTTCTTCCAAATGTTCCTGGGAAGGGCCTGTGTCATCCTTCCACTTAACTATTTGTTTTTGCTTCTTGATACATGGTGCTGTTGTATACATTCCACCATGAAATATGATTCTTGAGTTTGTGTCTGTGTCCTGATCGGTGCAGGTGAGCAACTTAAGTATCTTAAAAAGAATCCATTAAACCAGGTTTGAGTCTGGCTGGAGGCTCAAGCATCCTGTGATTCTGGGCAAACCAATTAATGTCCCCGTGCCCAAAATGAATGTGTCTGTCTGTAATGCAACTGGTGCTCATGTAAAGCGATCTGATACCTTCGGGTCGAGTTTGCCCTATGTAAAAATGCAAAAAAATAAATAAATAAACAGAGTACAGTTTTCTCCCAGTTTTTGAAACATATAAGAAAGATTTCTTACTTCCACTGGTAGCATGGTAGAAAATGACTACAATTTTACTGGGTCCCCTACTGATAACTGATTCAAAATGTGATCAATTATAATAAGACCTTTTCTTAAGCAAGCAAAACTGTAATTAATAGAACATCTGGAATAGATAGATTATAGTGCAAATAAAACTTTACAACTGGGATTTACTTTTCTTGGACTACTATCAGAACTATTCACCTATTTAATTATTTTATTTATTTTTTTCTAATAGTTTCTGTAACTTGACAATAAAAGCTATGATACTATGGAGGTCCCAAAACCCCATACCTGATTAACCCATGCTCATACTAAAATTAAATAGAATGAGAGACAGCAGGAAGCTGAGAAGATGGATTTAAAGCCGTTGACTATCAAAAATGAGAATTGTGTCAGCTCTTTGAGAACGGAAATAAAGACTTCTTTAAAAACTGCATTTGCTAATATAACTGATCTGGGATCCATTTAAAGTCTACCTGCGGTGTTTTCTTAGGATTCTGATTTCTTGATTCTGAAAAATGTCTATGTATGTCTTAGTATTTATAGAATGCATACCCAGTGGGGAGGAATGGAACACTGTACGTTATACAGAGATGGGAATCAATACAGGATCATGCACATGAAGTGGGGGTTTACATCTTAAAGCCAAACAATTCCAATACTTTTGACACATTCACAACTGCATTTCGCATGTATATATTTTTAGGCACATGGAGATTTAGTAATTTCTCGAGAAATGCATGAATTTCAATCAAGTGCCTGTACAAAAAATACACCTTCTTGGAGGTGCAATTAAAAAACTGAAACAGCAGCATTTGAAAGAAATATTCATGAAGACGTGTAAAATCTTAGTCCTGTAAATGATTGAGACAAAGGCTTGTGAAACGTATGCCAAGCACTAGACACTACCTTACACATTTCCAGAACAAGTTAAAAAATGCTTGCTCTTTAAAAAAAGTTGGAAGATTTTTTAAGCATTTCACAGTATTGCTGAGTCTAATAAAGATATTCATGGATTATTCAGACAATAAATGCTCATCGAATTTCTTGGGGGGGAACAGAAGAATCTTTCATCATATTCTAATCAACAACCTTCGCTCACCTTTAGTATTTTGGTCTGAGTAGCAAGACAATCGTCAGACAAGGTGCATGTAGGATAAGGGATTCTAAAGTTATGAGGAATGTAAAAGAATCACCAATAGGCATTTAGTTGAAAAAGATGACACACTGGAAAACAGTTTGAAAAAGTTTTGCCATTCAAATTAATGGCGAAATGTTAAACTAAAAATCAATGGGAAATCAATTACAACAAAAAGATGTCACTAATAAAGTTGACAGGACCCTTGTCACCTCTAGTTAATGAGTGTTGAATATTTATGGTTTGAGACAAAGGCCTTCATTACAAGGTAAGGGCTCAAATATAATGCACAGGGATTGGAATTATGAGTAGTGTAATAATTATCACACCCTCAGAGAGTTCCACTGATAGATTCCAACAGGTCAAATCTGCCCACATTTATCAGGGACAAGACTCATACAAAAGGCGAAACATGTAGATTTTGGTGTGCTAAAAATGGATTCTGAATGTTTTGCCTCATTTACAAGTTGAAAACCCAGAGTTGGAGATATTTACCACATGTAGTAAATACCCTCCCCTGGGGTAATAAGTATTTACCACATGTGGTAAATACCCCACTCACACAGGAAGTTTATCCTAGGGAATGATTTTCAACCTCACACTTACAAACAATTATGGAGTTCCAAAATCTTAAGAGGGACCTACCTTGTTGCTGTATCTCATTTATGTTCCAAGAAGCATGATACCTCAAGTCCTAGACCTTAGTCAAACCAAATGCTACAGGACACAAAGGTCAGAATAAGACCTATCTGGAGTTGAATTAAGTTTTCTAGTTTGAAAACGTAGTACGAGATCTGATACAATTGTTGATACATCCATTCATTTTGGGGGCTTTACCATTGTTAGTTAAAAACAGGCTAAATAACTTATCCACACATGTATGAACAATACACAAGCTGTGGTTGAAAGTAACAAGATTTTAAGTTTGAACTATATGTATATATCACAATCCACTCAATATAGATGTACTTCCTCTAGAGAAAGGAAGTACCAAAGTTAAACACTGTGAGTGTTAAGGGAGGCTAATATATACATATTGACATTTTATAGGGCATGCCTGGGAGTCAATGGTAAAATGTTAGACCGCTTTGACGAGGCATGGCATGAGAGCTGGAGGAGCACTTGAAGAACCTGATTGGCACAGATTATATGCAAATTGAAGATCAGTAACCAGAAGGTTCTGATTAGAACGGATATACTATCAATATATCCATAGAATATACATGATCTCTCAGGTAATGCACAGGACACCACTAGAAAACAGTCCATGCTTCCTTGAATGCATGACAGAAGTGGGTACTTTTATACAATTGTGGTGGATATGCGTACAAACACAACAGGTTTGTTGAATTATTATCACACGCATGTCAGCCCTACTAGGGTGGTCCCTGTTCCTGAACTCTTTCTTGTGCTTGCTAGCGATGATACTGTCAACAAAACGTTTTGGAGCTGGGATTGACATTGGCAAAAAGAAGGATAGTATGTGTTGGAAGGGTCCTCATGTCCCCAAGTTGAAATGATAATTATAACTGGATATGGTAAGATGGGTCACAGTGGAATGTGGGATTAGGGGGAGGCTTTAAGAGTCAAAGGAAAAACTGTTAGTACCTCGGTCTAAGATATGGTATTAACTAAACTGGAGTATGGAATACTATTACTTGAAATGTTGATGCTGCAATTACCTGAGGAACTTTCTTGTAACCAACCATTTGTGCTTACTTGAATTGCACCTCTATTCACTGAAATCAGATGTTCTATCCAAATATGATTCATATCTCATTAATGCACTTAATGGTATGGCATGTAATCGCAAATTAATCGTTTTTTTAAGTTTTCTGGTTTGAATAGTAAAATGGGGTAAATGCAGTTTTCCCTTTACTACTGTTCTTGAAATCTTAAGTAAATGTTTCCGTAGACCTTGTCCACTTGCATAAAAGGTTGCACCCTTGGAGACCACTCTACACAACAACTCCAGTACATGCCAGATTGAAGCAGTCTAACTGAATAAGAATCGATCATCACCTTCCCCGTGATTCACAGGCACAGATTTAAAGAGTGGGGAGGGGCGATGCGGACAAACCGACTGCCCATGGCAGATCACGGTCTGAATTCCCTGAAGGCCCATTTCAAGAGGCTGACTTGTAACAGCCTTTGAGCAAGTCATTTCCAGGAGGGGAATCACTGACAAGTGGTCCATTAGCACAAGCTAAATGAATTTAAATTTAGCATCGGATATGTATCAATTAATTAAAATTACCTCCTTAGTGGGAAATGAATAGAAGTGTGAACCATTCATAAGTCGAAAAGAGATTTTTCAAATTTGCTTGAATATAAGATGTTTTGAAGACAAAACCACACAAAATTCTGACAAATTAGCAGCTGCCAACTTTAGGAAATATGAATTTAGGGTTTTAATTAATTTTGTGGCATATAGCAGTGACAAGCTGTCAGCTTTCTTGGTAGTCCACTAGATAGACAGACATTTCTAATTTTTTATATTAAAATGATACAACTACCTCTTATTTGTCCATGTGTCAGCATGACCTGCATGAACATTTATGTTACTTAATTCAAGGATAGGTATTTACATGTATGCACTTTCCGTTGTCAGCTTTTCAGGATATGCCTGTAATATCCTGTGATGCAATGAAAGTCAAGGGCACGTCATTTTACAAAGAGTATGTAGGAGCTGAAGCATATTCAGCAACTCCCAGGCTGCAGTAAAGATCAAAGCTCAGGGTCCAAAACAGCGAAGAAGCAGACGGATCTTTATGATGGCATAGGTAATTCCAAAAATTGTCAATCTTCTTTGTACAAGAAACTCTGCATAGATGAAAAGTTGATGTCAAACACTAACCTTACCTAGGGAAGAACTTCAAAAATCCCCAAATCGATGAGAAATGATAAAGCTGCTGGACTTGATGGCTTTCCAGGCCAAAATCTATAAGCAATTTTCAAATCATCTAATGAAACCTTTGTGATACTGTGTGCACAGCTTCAGAAAATAGATGTGGGCCTTAATCATGAAAAGAAGCTAAAATCTCAATTTTCTAAAGGGAATCAAGGTTCTGCTTATCAGTCAAATTTGCAACTTAATTGCAATGTGAGCATATCGGAGATAAGACCGAATAAAGAGCTGCCCTAGACCTTACATCCTGACAAACAGGAGTTTATTAGATACAGAAACATTGACAAAAAAAGGTGGTGCATGGGGAATAATGGTGGTATGAACCCTATGCTGTCAGGTATGCCTCTCGCGAGAGAAAAAAAAACCATCTGAGTCAGGTCAGGTGGCTAATGCCATCCTAATAAGAAAACAACTGATTTTAATTCCCGCAGGCAAGTGTCAGATGGTGAAAGATATTACCTCTGTGCTGGAAGGAGCATGCAAGAGAGAAGTCTAAATGGAAACCCCAGAAGGTGGTACCTTCACAAGAAGTGTCCTGGAGAAGAGGGCACTGGTGCTCATGGAATCTGGAACCCTGTCACCCAGCGTTGTGCCTGTTGCTGGCAGCATCTGAAACTCCTGTTTGGTGGAACCAAGTTAACCCATGTGCGCCTGCCAGCCACAGTAGTCCAGACAACTAGTTCAGCAGAAGAGCCAAAGTTAAAACTGAGACAGCTGATATATCAATGTTAGAGACTGCAAGATGAGCAAGGTAGTATCATGTCTATCTGCCAGTGAGACGTGGTACAGTGGAACACCATAACAGCAGTAGAACTGTAAAATCTCTGCAAACATGCAGCCTACCACACTCAGGTTTCCTACTCATACCTGCCTTCTGCCATATGGCATTGACAAAGTCACCAAAATGCTAGTAGCAGCAGCAGTGACATCATGAACGCTGTGGCTCTCAGTGACATCACATGGTCGATCACTTGTTCATGGGAAACAGCCTCTACAATTCGGTTATTAACACAAAATGCCTTTACCATGCATCCTTTACCACGCATGCGCCTTTACCACGCATGCCTTTACCACGCATGCCTTTACCACGCATATACCTTTACCATGCATGCCTTTACAATGAAACGTAAGTATTTCACAGGTAAGGCGGAGCGGAGCCACCACCTGGATTTCTAGAAGCACCGGGGACCACCACCTCCCCAGGGCTTTCTTTTTATTAAGAGAGGTGGTCACGCTGACCCCTCTCCTGGGCTTCTAGCAGCCCCGAGGACCACCACCTCCCCGGGGCAATTAAAACAATTGGCGGGAGTTGTGTGGACGCCCCAGGGACTACCTCCCCGGGGTGTTTTTTTTTTTTTAAGAAGGAGGGGGGCCGCACGGTCCCCCTCCTAGGCCGTTCTCAGCCCCGGGGAACACCACCTCCCCGGGATGGCCTTTGCAAACAGAAGGAGAGGAGCCACGTGGCCTCCCGCTTTCAGCCATATATGGCCTTGGGGACCGCCACCCCCCAGGACTGGCTCCTGCCATGTCCTGGGGTGCTCACCCCTGGGACATAGCTGTTTATTTTTGCTTGGTGGGGGCTTTAACAGCTCCCGCCAAGCAAAAGCAAACACTCCGCTTCCAGCAAGTGGGAGCTGTCAAAGTGCTCCCGCCCGCTGGAAGCGGAGGTTTCATCTCTTCCCCTGCCTCCAAACATGCGGTCAGGCAAAGAGATGAAAGTTTACTCTCGCACGCAGGGAGCTGCATTTCTAGCTGGTCCTGGGGAACAAGAAGAAAGAGGCAAAATAAAGGTCAGAAATTAGCAGAAAGAGGCCAGATAAAGGTGAGGAACGAGCAGAACAAGGCAAAATAAAGGTCAGAAATTAGCAGAAAAAGGCAGAATAAAGTTCAGCAACGAGCAGAAAGAGGCAAAGTAGAGCTCAGAAACGAGCAGAAAGAGGCAAAATAAATGTCAGAACCGAGCTGAAAGAGGCAAAACAGAGGTCAGAAATTAGCAGAAAGAGGCAAAATAAAGGCCAGCAATGAGCAGAAAGAGACAAAATAGAGGTCAGAAATTAGCAGAAAGAGGCAAAATATATGTCAGAAGTGAGGAGAAAAAGTTAGAATTCGAACAGAAAACAATCAGAAAACAAACAGAACCCACTCAGGCACTCATGCACCCAGTCATAGAACAACTCAGACACTCACAGACACTCAAAGACCCAATCAGACACTCATGCACCCAATTACAGATTCACTCATACTCTCTCACCCTTTCACAGACCTACTCAGAGACTCATGCACTGACTCACAGACCCACTTGGAGACTCACACACCCACTCACAGACCCACTCAGAGACTCTACTCATAGACCCTCTCAGATACTCATGCACTCACTCACAGACTGTCTGACACACTCATGGAGGCACTTGCAAACCCACTCAGACACTCTCACACCCACTCACAGACCCACTCAGACACTCATGCACCCACTTAGACTCACACAACCAGTGAGACCCTCATGCACTCACTCACGCACCCTCTGAAACTCTCATGCACTCACTCTCAAAGGTTACTGGTTACAGTTAAGAAATTATTTTTTTTAAACTTAGGAATTCACTGAAAAAATCAAAGGTTACAGGGACGATATATTTAGGAAATAGAATTTAAAAAAACCTTAGAAATTCACTGATAAAACCAAAGGTCGCAGGGATGCTATAGTTAGAAAATATTACACAAAAAACCTTAGAAATCCACTGAAAAAAACAAAGGTTACACAGACGTTATAGTTAGGCTCAGATTTCTCTAGTACAAAACCAGTGAAAATCAGCAGTTATAGTTACCTAAGTTAACTATATCTTAACCCCCGCAATGCACTGCTTATGACCTCACATATTACATCACGGATGACATTGTTGTTTTTTTAAGTGTATATATATATATATGTATATATATATATATATATATATATATATTTATATGTATAGATATACATTTATATATCTATATATATGGGTAAGGTCATTTTTAGGGGTGAGTGAGGGTTTGGGTGGCTAGAGTATTTTTAGGCTTTAGGGTGGGTAAGGGTAATGTGGTGGCAAGGGTATTTATATGGTTTAGGGTGGGTAAAGGTATATGGGTGGCAAGGGTATTTATAGGGTTTAGAGTGGGTAAAGGTGTTTGGGTGGCAAGGGTATTTTTAGGGTGGGTATGGGTATTTGGGTGGCAAGGGTATTTTTAGGTTTTAGGGTGGATAAGGGTATTTGGATGGTAAGGGTATTTTTAGGGTTTAGAGTGGGAAGGCTATTTGGGTGGCAAGGGTATTTGTAGGGGGTTTAGGGTGAGTATGGCTATTTGGTTGCTACGGGTATTTTTAGAGTTTAGGGTGGGTAAAGGTGTTTGGGTGGCAAGGGTATTTTTAGGGTTAAGGATGGTCAAGGGTTTTTGGGTGGTAAGGATACTTTTAGGGTTTAGGGTAGGTGAGGGTGTTTGGGTGGCAAGGGTATTTTTAGGGTTGAGGGTGGGTAAGGGCATTTGGGTGGTTAGTGTATTTTAGAGTTTAGGGTGGGTAAGGGTATTTGAGTGGCAAGGGTATTTTTAGGGTTTAAGGTGGGTAAGGGTATTTGTTTGGTAAGGGTGCTTTAGGATTTAGTGTGGGTACGGGTATTTGAGTGGCAAGGATGTTTTTAGAGTTTAGGGGTAGGGGTATTGGGTGGTAAGCTGTATTTAGGGTTATGGGGTGGTTGAGTTTAGGGGTTGGGGTATATAGGGTAATACATACACATACATATATATCTATATATATATGTATATATATATATATATATATATAGATTCACTGAAAAAACCATAGGTTTTAGGGACAGTTATAGTTAGTTGGACATTGCACTCGTACAAAACCCGTGAAATTCCCCCATTATAGTTAGTTCAGGTAACTATAACTCGCGCCCCCGCAATGCACTGCTGATGACGTCACATATTACATCACTCATGACATGGTCAGTGACATCACTGATGACATCATCCAGTGACTGTGTGTTTCTGTAAAGTTTAAATATGTTTAATATATATAGGGAAAGGCGTATTGAAGAATGAGTGGGTGTATAAGTGTCTGAAAGGATGATTTAGTAGGTGCGTGACTAACTCTATAAGTGAGTGATTAAACGTATCTTACTGAATGCATGGGTTAGTGACTAAACTGGGTGAATGTCTGTATCCGTCTGTCTGTTGCTGTGTAAGTGGCTGCATGGGTTTGTGAATAGCTACATGAGTGTCTATATGAGTTATTGATTGGTTGTCTGAGTATCTGTATATGTGCCTGAGTGTTTGTGTGGGTGGGGTGTGTGCGACTCTGTGCATAGATGTGTGAGTGGGTGATTCACTGGGTGGATGGTTTCAAGAGTGCATCTGTGATAGACTGTATGGGTGGGTAAGTGTGTGTAAGAGTGTGTTAGTGAGTGAATGTATGTCCCAGTGGTACATGTGTGAGTAACTACATATGTGAAAGGCAGTATATATGTGTGTTGGAGTATATAAATAGCTATAAGCGAGAGTGTGTGATTGTGAGAGTGACTGTATGGATGAGTGTGTGCTTGTATCAGAGATTGTATAAGAGCGTAAGAATGTGCTAGTATTTGTATGAGTAAGTGAGCTGGTGTGTGTATAACTGTATAGGTGAGTAAATGGGTGTGTGCTTAATTTTTTGCATGACTGACTAGGTGTGTGAGTACCTCTATGGATGAGTGGCGGTGTGTGAGTGTTTATATAGGTGTATGAGTGCATATAATAGTCCTGTACTGAGTGACTATAAGTATGAGTGATTGTACGGGTGAGTGAGTAGATGTGTGTGTGTAGACCTAAGAATCAGTGAGTGTGTATATAGTAATTGGTGTTGGAGTGTCTATGGTTTTGACAATGGCAGTCTGTAATTTACAGTGGGTGTATCAAAAGTTATATTAGGGTGTGAGAAGATGCATCAAATTATCTTATGGATGATGTCATCAGTGATGTCATCAGTGATGTCATTTGAGATGTCATCAGTGATGTCATCAGTGATGTCACTGACCATGTCATGAGTGATGTAATATGTGACGTCATCAGCAGTGCATTGTGGGGCGCGAGTTATAGTTACCTGAACTAACTATAACGGGGGAATTTCACGGGTTTTGTACGAGTGCAATGTCCAACTAACTAAAACTGTCCCTAAAACCTATGGTTTTTTCAGTGAATTTCTAAGGTTTTTTAAATGCTAATTTCTAACTATAACGTGCCTGAAACCTATTGTTTTTTCAGTGAATTTCAAAGGTTTTTTAAATGCTAATTCCTAACTATAACGTGTCTGAAACCTATGGTTTTTTCAGTGAATTTCAAAGGTTTTGTAAATGACAATTTTTAAATGTATTAATTGTTATATTTATTTTTTTGATACTGATTTACAACATTTTTTTAAACTATTTATTTTTAGATATTTTATTTTTTAAATTACATTGTAATTACATTATACATTACATTACAAAATATACTTTCTCAGAATGAATTACTTTAGTTTAAATACTTTGCAAATAGGCAATAGACTTTTAAGTACAGTAGTTACAGTTGTTGCAATGGACAACACAATTTCAAAAACAATGCAACATTGAGCTCAATGTGAATTTCTAGTTAAATGCAATTAGTTACTTTATGGATTACTTTTCTAACCACAGGACTGGATCCTAGATTCAGTCCTGGGACATCTCCTGTAAACAGTTGAGTAAAAGCGTTTTGGTTACAGTAGTGATTTTTAAGGAATATTATTGTATTTTAAAAGTTGACACTTAGAAACGTTTTCACATAGAATCACCAATGTTATCCTATGGGAGGAAATTCACTTAGCAGGTAAGTAGTGTTATCGTTACTTTTTCTTACTCAGTGGTGGATCCTGGATCCAGCACTGGTGCATCTCCTGTAAACAGTTGAAAGAATGCGTTTAAGTCACACAGGCGATTTTTAAGGAATATTTGTAGTTTGTGAAAATCGACACTTTGAAACTTTCTGCTGAAAACCAGACAATGGATTCCTATGGAAGGAAATTCAAGTTACTGGTAAGTACGGTTAGAATTACTTTTCAGGGTCAGTGCTGGGCTAAAAGATGCAGCACTGGGTTCTCTCCTGATAACAGGTGAGTAAATCGGAATTCATAGTTCGGCTGATTTTAGAGAAATATTATAAAGTTCCAAAACTCCACACTTAGAAGAATTTCCAAGTTAAACCAGTCAATGTTAGCCTATGGAAGGAAATACAAGTTACTGGTAAGTACGGTTAGAATTACTTTTCAGGATCGGTACTGGGCGCAAAGATGCAGCACTGAGGTCTCTCCTGATAACAGGTGCGTAAATCGGAATTCGTAGTTCTGCTGATTTTAGAGGAATATTTGTAAGTTTCAAAAATTGACACTTAGAAACTTTTTCAGCAAAAAGCAGGCAATGATATCCTATGGAAGGAAATTCAAGTTACTGGTAAGTACGGTTAAAATTACTTTTCAGGATCAGTACTGGGTTCAAAGATGCAGCACTGAGGTCTCTCCTGATAACAGGTGAGTAAATCGGAATTCGTAGTTCGGCTGATTTTAGAGGAATATTTGCACAATGGTGAATAAAGGGGTGGGGCCTGAGGATACATGTCTGCAAACCCGCCCTGTGGCGCGTTTTAAGTTGGAGAATTAATTCCTCCTCAATCCCGAGGGTCCCTAGGGGCCAACTAGCCCACCAGGTACCTCCAGTATGCGCCAGAGAGCTGCATTGCAGAGAGGTGTTCAGAGGCCACGCCCCTTTTCACAACACTGCAACGCAGCTCCGTGGCGCTTACTGGAGGTACCTGGTGGGCTAGTTGGCCCCCAGGGACCCTCAGGATTGAAAAGGATTTAATTCCCCATCTTAAAACACGCCACGGGGCCTGTTTGCACACATGTCACCTGAAGCCCCGCTCCCTCCCTTCACCACTGTGCAAACGCGCCCCGTGGCGCGTTTTAAGTTGGGGGATTAAGTCCCCTTGAATCCTGAGGGTCCCTGGAGTCCAAGTAGCCCACCATGTACCTCCAAAAAGCGCCACAGAGCTGCGTTGCAGAGAGGTGTAAAAAGGGGCGTGGCCTCTGTACACCTCTCTGCAACGCAGCCCCTGGTGCATACTGGAGGTTCCTGGTGGGCTAGTTGGCCCCCAGGGACCCCCAGTATTTAAGGGGAATTTGTTCCCCATCTGCAAACGCGCCAGGGGGCGCGTTTGCAGAGTGGTAAAGGAAGGGGCGGGCCTGCGGCCCGATCGTTTTTTGTTTCCGAAGGGGGCTGTGTGGCCCCCTTCCTTTTTCCTATTTTTGGGCCCTGTGGACCCCATCCCCCAGGGCCTTACCCCTTTTTTTTTTTTTTTTAATTAAACGGGAAGGGGGCCGCGTGGCCCCCTCCCGTGGCCGAATCCGGCCCCCGGGACCCCATCCCCGGGCATGGCCACACTTTTAAATAAATTTTATGGAGGGGGCTGCGTGGCCCCCTCCTCAAGCCTCCTTTTGCCCCGGGGACCCCATCCCCCGGGGCAGGCCTTTATTTATTTATTTATTTTAATTATTTTTGGGGAGGGGGACCGCGTGGCCCCCTCCCGGGCCACTACTTGCCCCGGGGACCCCATCCCCCGGGCTGGCCCTATCCTTTGGGGTCCGTGGGGGACCCCAACTCCCCCACGGACCCTGCCGGCTCCCCGCCTCCTGCGGGAGCCGGCATTGCTTTTCCACATGGGGAGCTGCTAACATGCAGCTCCCCATGTGGAAAGCAATTTGCTTTGATATTGGAAGCGAGAGCAGGTTTCTGCTCTCGCTCTAATATCCAAAGCAGTTTACTATGACAGGACGGGAGCCGCGAGGCTCCCGCCCTGTCATTGCAAACAGCAGTGTCCCGGGGGTAGGCACCCGGGACACTGCAGGAGCCGGCCCTGGGGGTGGCGGTCCCCAGGGCCACCACAGGCTCCAGGAGGGGGCGCGCGTCCCCCCTCCCTCCATCGACAAAGCCCCGGGGAGGTGGTGGTCCCCGGGGCTCTGGGGGTCCGTAATGGACCCCCATATTGAAATTTTTAGTGCCCCGGGGAGGTGGCGGTCCCCGGGCATGTGGGGGCTCGAGCCCCCCACACAGGTAATTTTTTTAAAAATCAAAAAGAAGCCCCGGGGGTGGCGGTCCTCGGGCTAGCGGGAGGGCCAAGAGCCCTCCCGCACCATTATTTTAAAGCCCCGGGGGTGGCGGTCCCCGGGGCTTGGGGGGCCTTCGAGGCCTAGGGGGTCAGGGTGTTTCTACCCTGCCCCCTTTTTGCGCTTTGCGCACTTGTTTCTGTCCCTCGGATCTACCGAGGGACAAAATGGCTGCCAACACTTCCTGATTTGGAGTGTTGACAGCCAATTAGCATGCAGCTCGTGATCGGGAGGGTACGCGGACCCTGCTCGGCCATAGATATATATGTGATTTTATTTGTGATTTTCTCAGAAACTACTGAACGGATTTACACCATTTAAGCAAAAGGCACGACACTGAACCAAGGGCTACCTCTTTGCCAAATTTGGTGTAATTCCGTTCAGCAGTTCTGGCTGTAGCTGCGACTAAAGGTTCCTATGGAAAAATGAATGGGGAAAACGCGTTTTTTCTTGGCCCCCGCTTGACGAATCACCCCGAGACTTTCAGGATAGGAGTGGACCGGAGCGGACCGGAGCGGACCGGAGCGGACCGGAGCGCCCCAACAAGTTGGAAACTTTCGCAAAGATTCGTCAACCGGCGCCAACGTTATTTCAAATAGAATGTTGCGGATTTCCTATGGAAAATAGGTCCTAACTATAACTATCTACTGGCGACCGCCAGTAGATAATATATATATATGCAATTTATATATATATATAAAGGTTTTATACTTGCCTGCGAAATACTGAAATTTTTGTTGTAAAGGCATGCGTGTTAAAGGCATATGCGTGGTGAAAATTTGCGTTGTAAAGGCATGCGTGGTAAAGGCATATGCGTGGTAATGGACGCATTGTAAAGTCATGCGTGGTAATGGCATGCGTGTTTCTGTCATGCAACTCTTCTCCACCCTTGTAGTCAACAGCTTCCTCTATGCTGCTGAGGAACTAGGGAAAGGTCAAGGAGTTAAACCTACATAAAACATATATTTAAACTTGGTGTGAATTATTATGAGTTCTTTATTTCTTACTGTATTGGTTTTTGGTTCTTGTTACACACTCCATGTACTTGCATTTTCTCCAAAAATTGCCTTTTTCTCACGCTAAGCTTTGAAATCTAATTTAAGGATATACTAATTGAAACTAGTTTATCTTTATAAGGATGCTCTCAGCTTGTGATGAAGTGCAAAGAAACTCACACTAAGACTTTTCTTTCTCTCCCCAACAACATACTGGGGCACTAGATTAATAAACAAACATTGGCAAACACAATAGGTTTGACGCTTGCACTAGAGCACTGACAAAAGCGATTAAAAATGCATTGTAGAACATGTTTTTTAAAAGATTGTTTTGTGAATACAATGAACGAATAAGATAAAGAATTAAATGTTTGATGACAGCGTTTTTCCCAAATTTAAAACAGTCCCTCCTGCACTCCAGTAGAGATGGAAGGCCACACCTAAACAGCCAATAATAAGAAGGTAAGACTACAATACACCTAATGGCTGATATATTTGACAGTGTCTCGAGACAATAGTCAAAGATTTCCTAAAACACAAGAGCCACTGCTGAATGCAGTTGAGCCAAAGCCCAATAGAGTATGTATAGAATACAAGATGTTCCCCATGAACGGCTCAAGTACCACTACACTTCAAACTTGGAAAAGGGCTACACTGCTATTTGGTCAAAATTAGAAAACAATCCAAGTATACGTAGAGATAAGACATTCTGGGGGTTTATTTACTAAAGTTTGCGCCGGCTCTCACATAGGCCTGCATTGTTTTGTGTTGCGCTAACAGGATTTAATAATTGTGAGTAAAAGAAAAAAGCGTTAGTAAGTCTTTGACAGCTATGAAAAGGTGAATTAATCAACAATTCCCAGTTATTAAGCACTTGTACGAGGGAGTTTGTCCAAGTATTGTGTAAGGAGTGTTGCCTAGACCAAGCTGCATCCCTTAGTATCAGCCAATCCATAGTATTTTTTTACTTCAAAGTCACAGCCCAGCCCTACCTAAAAAAAAGTCCACTTTTTGTTGATCAAGCAGTGGGTCGACTGCACAGGGAGTGGCTTTGTGAGATCTCTTCTTTAGTGATAAGAGATTTGTCCATTTGTGTGATGTTTGCGAGAGTAATTGAGCAATGTCAGTGAGTATTAGATAAGGTAGTTACGTCTATAGAGGCCATGTGCTATTTGTGTTTATTTAACAGGTACTTCACCTGGCACACTATGAATGACAGAGCCCTTAAAGCGAAACGTTACAGAAGGAAAAAAGATTATTTGGAAAAATCAGCCCTAGGGGTGCTGAGCTGAAATTATCTGACATCTGAATTGAAATCATTGCTCCCAAGAACAGGGAACTTGGCAGGTGATGATCATACACAGATGAGTCAAAGAGAATGACAATAATAAGCAATGCTTTAGATCAGGTACTTGGGGTATGCTCTCAATGTCTTATCTTACTTCACCAATTCACAAAAAAGTAAAAGGATGATGGAGATTTACATCTCTGCCTGAAAATACTTTTGTTTTCAATTAACAACCATTCCCAGACATACACATGAAATGATGTACCATGTGCAAGGTTCCAGGGATACTACTGGGAATGCCATGTGACATCTCCCATGGACTCCTATTCCCCGGTGGGGAAATCTGCACTGTGTATTTGTCCCATGGAAAGAGTGTTACTCTTTCCCTAGTGTTACTCTTTCCCTACCCGCACCACAATTGTAGGTGATCTGTTCCACTGTCCACCCTGGAAGGGGAGTTACTTCAGCCCTTGTCTCCTGTAAATTTCTGACCAGTTCCAGCATGGCAAGGCCCACAAGCATACGTTTATGTGCGTTCACAAACTTACAAGACTAACCATGCCTTCTAACTCTCATTTCCCACCCCTTGCTTGGAATTTACTACTGCTGATTTCTCTACACTCTTGCCAAAGAACCCTGCTGTAGTAACGCCAGCTATACTGCCAGGAAACCTTTTTTGCATTCCTAGCAGGCATAAATGAGCCATTTTCAGTGAATTGGCTATATATATTTTAATAGCCCGTTCTGAAACCAGGACCCATCCAGAAAGTCATTAATATTCAGATATCAGGCTGCACAGATCAAAAGCTGTACAAACGTGTGTTTAATGCTCGAAAAGCCTCAGAACCAAAATAAAGCAAGCTAAAATGATGCACCTAAGGCACTTAGGCAGTGTGTTTTGTAATCATTTGAACCAGTGAAGTGTTTCGGGACAATCCTTGTGTGTTGTGTGAGACCAGAGGTCATGTTTGAATAAAGGCAGGCACTCTCAGAAAAAAACATGACTTGTATGTGTGCATCAAATATACCAGTTGTGCTGTATCAATACACTCCAAAACCCCAACTAGTTTTTTAACATGTCCCAATTGACCCATGGCCTGCCACATATTGGTAGTAGGCATCACTATTGGTTTTCTTGCAGGTATAAAGCTTGTGTGAAGCCTACATGGTGCTCTTTATTATTCTCATGACCACTGAATGGGTAATGGTGTCAGCTTTCCAGATGTTGTTGTCGGTATTCTGACAATATACTATAAAAAATATCAAAGGCAAGAAGAAGAATGTGTTTTAAGTTATGTAATATCCTTTTTTAAATATAGTTGCATACACTATTGTTTTATTTAATATACTCATAAAAGATATCAAAAAGTTTAAAAAAAAACTTTATTCGGTCATTACGACCATCAAAGTGCAAAGAAGTACAAAACAGTGGATTCACCAATGCATACATTGCCATAATTCATTCTACAGACAAAAGTTAACTGACAAATTAAAATATATCAACTTCATAAGAAACGGTTAAAATTGGGACGTAGGGTGGCGGGTATGCCGAATAAAAGGCTTGCACATAATGGAACCCTACGAAGATTACTTAAAAGTGCAAGTGCGTATAATGTAAGGATAAATTGTTTAAAGCATAGCGTTAATGCATTTTGATTGCAACATCCGAATTCCTGTTAGGTGGATCTATCAGTTAAAACAGCTAGACTGACAGCTAAAAACTATGATTTGTAAAAAAACAATGCATTGATAAAAATCTTCATGCAGGTGGAAAAAAACCTGGACAGAATTACACTAAGGAGGTTGCTCTCACGGGTTGGACCTCTTAGGGAGATGGAAAAAAGTGCATTTAGTGCAAGGGTACCATATTGCATTCATATTAGGAAAACCAATGGGAGCACAGCTTACATTGTTGGTCATTTAGCTCCGTTAGAGATGAAGCAATGTCTCAGATAAATGAAGCAACAATGTGTACAAAATAGTTCGGTAATGTTGTCGTTGTACAAAAAGAGTGCGAGGGATGTTGTGCAGATAACCCTTGCACGTAATCACAGTGGCATGGTCTCAATTTCGAATGCTATTAGTATGTGAGGCATTGACTATGACTAAAGACTAACTAAAATAGGGAATAATTTAAAAGCTGTACATGCGGTTCAGCCGTTCTTCAGTGCGAGCCTCCTAATGAGCCACATTTTCCCCAGGAATTTGGCTACTGCGCAAGCTATTAGTGGCCTGGAATCTGTTTTTAAGATGTGTAGCGCCTCTTAATGGCATCGGATACCTATCTGCCTGCAGACAGGGGCTAACCATTTAAGCCTCGGGTTTTATAGAGTGGGCATGCGAAGAGAACATGTTTAATCGTCTCATGGACCCCTGGGCAACAGGGACAGCAGCACAATGCATCCGTGGCTCCCCGCTGCCATGCCGCTGTGAACGATTTCAGAGGGAGGGTACCAAATCTAAATTGGATATACAGCTTTCTATCACACTGGATGGTAATGACCTCCATATACTACTCGTACATGCCTAGTAACTTGAACTCTAAGAATTCAGATGTGAGACGGCCTGCTGTTGTGTGTGTGGCATTTCTCTGATCCACCCAGTTCCAGTAACAGGTCATAACGCAGTCTCTACTAGGCAGCAAGCTAGCATCAGGCTCGACCCACAAATTCCCCAAGCTTATAGCGGAAAGCAATGACATGATGTTGCTAAACCACACAAACTTTTTTAACCGATCTAGCTTAAGGACTTCTTCAAGGGCGGCCACATAGTGGATAAGCTCAGGTGTTTGTTTTAGACACAGCCAGAAGAGAAGGGGCGTAGTCTTGCTTTATCCACTATGGTGGTTCTGACAATGTCAAACCTTAGCGGAAGGAGCGGGGTACTCTGGGGGAGAGAACAGAGCGACCTCAAGAATTTATTTTCTGTGCAGAGAAGGCCATCTAAAATGTCGAACCCCCAGATTTCAGCCCCATAGAGGCTGAACCTACCACCTTCTGATCATATATCTGGAGCGGGGCTGCTATCGGCCTTGTTTGCGTGGCCCTGTGTTCCATAATCAGTGCCCCTGTGGTTTTCCTCTGCTGAAGGATTCGTTTTGAGATGTGTTGTTTCCAGGACAATTTCTCCGTAAGGGTTACGCCCAAGTAATCAAAGGTGTCCACTCTCTCCAGAGGGGTCTCCCCCAGCAGCAGTTTACCCCTGAACGATTTGTGGGGGTTCATCAGCATAAGCTTTGTTTTTGAGGTATTGATCTCCAATCCTCTCAATCCACAAAAAGCCATGAAACGGTCAAGTAGCAGCTGGAGGCCACTAGGGGTTTTGGAAACCAGCAGAGTGTCATCCACAAACAATAATGTTGTTATTTTTGCTCTCCCCATTGTGGGGGCATCTGCGTGGACCTCTGCTAGATACTTCACCACTCCATTTATAAAAAGCGAAAATAGGGTGGGGGCTAAGACACAGCCCTGCCGTACCCCTCTAACAACTTTAATTGGATCTGATAGCTGCCCTTGGTCCCCCCCAGCGCACCCTTGCATAGTTGTCCTCATGTAATCGAATTAGAAGTGCCAAGATGTCATGCGGGATACCCTGATCACGTAGGACCTGCCATAGTTTGGGCCTGGGGATAAGATCGAAGGCTGACTTGAGATCAATAAAGGCGGTATAAAGACTGCCCTGTTCTAATAACACTGTCTTCCAGGCCAGCAAAGTGAAACGGAAGGCCTGATCAATGGTGCTGACTTTCCTCCTGAAACCCGCTTGGAAGGGGGATAGTATGTTATTTTCCTCGACCCAGTCAGTGATTTTGTTGAGAAGAGCACGGGAGCAGTCGCGGCTCCTGGAGGGAGTGCTGCAGGGCGGTGGGGCGGGGAGGGGCATGGTGGGGGGTAGTAAACTCCGGCATACGGCCGAACCGAGGTAAGTACAGAAATAAATAAATAAAACGAATTACATTGCGCGCGCTGCAACGCCAAATGGCGATGCGGCGCGCGCAATGTAATTCGTTTTATTTATTTATTTCTGTACTTACCTCCATTCGGCCGTATGCCGGAGTTTACTACCTCCCATCCTGCCCCTCCCCCCCCGCCCCACCGTCCCGCAGAACTCCCTCCAGGAGCCGCGACTGCACGGGAGAAAACCTTAAGTACACCATCAATTAGGCTGATCGGCTTATAATTGGAGGGCAGCGAACGGTCCCCCTTCTTGAAGACCGGGATAACCTCAGCTCCCTTCCATGACGGAGGTATCGGGGCCCCAGCAGCAATTCCATTTGCTAGTGTTAGGACGTAGTTAGTCCAACTCGAGGTGTCGTTGAGAAAGACATCTCCAGGTACGCCATCGGGACCGGAGGCTTTGTTTTTAACTATGGAGTTGATGCTTTGTGTTATCCCGGCTGGGGGAAAATAGGTTACTGTTAGGCTGAATACTGATATATTCCTCGAGGGAGCCTTCAATATCGGTCACTCCAGATCCCGTGTAAACTGCTGAAAAGTGGTCAAACCAGGCAGCCTCAGAGATGTTGTTTGTTGGTGGTTTGGATTTTTCGGCGTCACCCCTGGTAACTAGCAACCAGAACTGCTGAGAATCTTTCCTTTGGCAGGCGTCACAAATCTGGATCCAACGGTTCTCGGTCCACTCCTTCTTTGCTTCTACCTGCGCTAGCTTGTAGGACCTCCTGGCCAGTCGTATATCTTCTACATTGTTTGCTTTGATTGCAGCTGCCAGCTCTGACCGCAGTTTCTTACATTTCCGGTTAAACCAGGAGAGTTGGAAATTGTCAGGTGGCTTCTTGCGATGAGACCTCAGGAGGCTGAAGTAAGAGGCTAACTGGGTGAAGAAAGACATATGGGTAGTCGTGACCACTGAAAGCTCATCCAGCTGAACTAGTGTGTCGTTAAGTTTGCTAGTACTATCCAGGAGTGCTTGCTTTATGGCTTCGAGCTTGATGGCATCAATAGCTACCCGCGCCCACTTAAGGCGCCTGTTGTTATTCGTAGGGCATACCTCCTTGGTCGAAAAACTTTGCGCCAGAGCTGCTGGTGTTCTTGGTCTAAATAGTGATCATGGCAAGGTCGAGAGGGTTGTGGACGCTATCTGTAGGTACTCCAACTGTCATGTCCAACACTTCAGCCAAAATCTCAGGTCTATTAGCACATAATCGATTCGGCTCATGTTGGCAGTTCTGTTGAAGGTATTAGCCCCCATCTTGTCAGATATAGTGCGGCCATTAGCTGCCCTAAGGCCATACTCAAGGGTTAAGGCTTGAAGCTGCAAGGCGGTTTGCGTCCATTT
Source organism: Calotriton arnoldi (assembly GCA_963921515.1). Taxonomy (NCBI): domain Eukaryota; kingdom Metazoa; phylum Chordata; class Amphibia; order Caudata; family Salamandridae; genus Calotriton; species Calotriton arnoldi. Next base: position 4,505,308 of record CAWUFW010000255.1, on the reverse strand, counting down.
TTTAATTGGTTGCAAATCAAGTGGGAGAACATGCCACAGCTCGTCTACCTTGCCACTGTCTATTAGATCTTCTGAGGCCAAAGGTTCGTAGGTAGTATTGAAATCTCCTGCTATTATTAAGGGAGATAAGGACTCTCTTTCCTCGAGGCAGTCTCCCAACGCTTGTATGGTTGGTGAACTGGAACCCGCCTTGACTCCACGGGCATAGACATTATAAATGTCCACCTCCTTACCGTTCCTGCCCCTAAGATCGATCTTGAGGATGTTCGAGCTATTGGTCTTAATCTATTTGATGGCACATTGCAGATCAATCTTAATCCAGGTCATCAACACCCCTGCCGGTCGGCCTGGTCTGGTAGTGACAGCTGGACAGCTTATCGTGACATAACCGGGGATGAAGACAGGTGCGGTAACCACGTTTCCTGTAAGATACAGATGTCAAACTGCTCTATATACTAGATCCAGTGAGGGAGTTCCACCTTGGACCTTAGTCCTGCCACAATCCACGTCAATATGCAAAGTTTAGGTGCTGATTCCTCTGGGCCACTGCAGGCTGGATGGAGGTCCTCCATTGCGCAGCTTATCTGGGGGTGAACGGAGCATGCTTCCTGATCTAGGCTTACCCTTGGTGGGATGCCGATGGTGGCCTGCATAGAGTCTAACATCTCCGTAGTAGAGGGATGGATCTTGGGTGGCAAGTTGCGTGGTGGATCCCCGGCCGTGTTAGACTTGGGGGTTGGTGATACGACCTTGGCTAGATGGCACGAGATCATAACGGTTGCATAGTCTTGGCACACCAGTCAATCATTTAAAGCCAGGGATGAGTCAGCCCCCGTCAGGATGACATGCCTTTTGCGGGCTTGGAGCTGGAGCATGGCAGGGGGGTTATACTTCATCTGTATGTTGGTGGTTGTAGGTGAGCACGATCTTGCCTCTAGAGCTATAAGGTAAAAGATATCGTTTTTTAATTTGTTTGATAAATGTTTGTTATTTTAGGATTATAAGTTATTAGCATTATAATAATATTTGTGTTTAATCAGTTTTAGTATAATGTATAAGTTTGTATATGAAATGTATATTTATTTTTTAGTTCAATTAGAAATTGTTAATTTAGTAATGGGCTGTTGGGTTTCTAAGAGATTAGGGTGGGAAGTTTTTTTAAATGTAAATTATTGTTTTTGATTTATAATTAATTGTTTGTGTAATTTCATTTCTAATTGATAATTACTTACATATATTAATTGGTTAATTTTATTTTTATTATTTGTTCATTTTTAACTTATTCGTTATGGATCAGTTCACTTAACTAATAACGTGTGTTAAGTTTATATTTAATGATTATTTTAATTTTAACTGTATTTATAATAGGTAATTTTCTATTAATATGTTTTCCTTTTTAATCTTTTTATTAACTATGATTGTTTGTCATTTGTTTTTTAGGCTGATAAGGAGGGAAGTGTTTTAATTTAAAATACTTTTAATATTTTTTAACTTTACTTTTTAAATTGTAATATAAAGTTGTATTTCTTAAAATGTAGTTCTAGACTTTATATTTAATGATATAAAACATTATTTTAAATATGTTTAAAGGTTTTTAGGATTAAATATAAATGTTTCATTTAAAAATATTAGGAGTAGGAATACTAACTAAATATATGATCCCTCCAAAGTCCAGCATTTTCCCTACTTTTGCTTATCTTGGAGTGGGAATTTTAAATCTAACCCCTCCAAAGTCCAACACTATCCCTACTTTTGCTAACGTTGGAATGGGAATAGTAAATCTGTCCCTTCCAAACTCCTACATTGTCCCTACTTTTACTTACATTGTCGTGGGTATAGTAAATCTGACCCTTCCAAAGTCCAAAGAGTTTCCTCCTTTTGCATAGATTGAAGTGGGAATACTAAATCTGACCCCCTACAAAGTCCGACTTGTTCCCTATTTTTGCTTACCTTAGAGTGGGATTAGTAAAAATAACCTCTCCAAAGTCCAACACTATCTTTACAGTTGCTCAGATTGGAGTGGGAATAGAAAATCTGACCCCTCCAAAGTCTAACACTTTTCCTACTTTTGCTCAGGCTCAGGAAGTAGTGATTGTTACCTCTCCAAGTCTAATTGTTTACATTTTATATTAATTTATTTGTTTTTTTTTTATTTTTTGTGTTCCTATTGCATATATGTTTTATATTTAATGTTCAATACTATATGAATGTGATTAATTTTTTTTTTAACTTTCATAAAATTTTATAAGTACGTTTATTTTTTTAAGTTATTTTAGAGTATATTTTTTATTTTATGTTTGTAAGTTATGAATGTGATTATATGTTTTTATATTATAAATATACATGTAATGTGATGTTATTTTTAAAGGTAATATATGTTTTAAAGTTAATATTGTGTATAATAGTTGCAATTTCATACTTAACCATTTTTGGATGAGACTGGGGTCTTCTATATTTTTGTTGTCGATATTTTTGATTTTACATACAAAGTATATAAAGTTGATATTTGTGTTCTCAATATTTTTATACTGTTACTTTCTCGCCAATATTTTTGTTGGGAATATTTCGTAAGACAACCATTGTTACCATCTGTAGTTTTGTGAGAAGCTGACAAAGTTTCTTTTGCAACTTTTCCTTGAGTCGCATTTGAACTACAAAAATAAGCTAAGTTCCACACTAATTTGATCTTTTGCATGTAAGTGGGGAACATTTTCAACGTGTTAATATCACATAGTCTCTATTTTCAACATTTTGTCATGAAGTGTAATGTGACATACCTCACTCTCGTGAGTGTTGAGTCACCCAGGAGGAAAAATTACGCAAGGTAAGCACTCGCATGCAAAATGCATGACACAATTTCACAATACATGCAAGAAAAAGGCACATCTGGTTTCAGTCCTAAACTAACACTCCCAAGAAAAAAACTACCATCTGGCACAGGTGGAGGAAAATTAGGAAACTCCACAAACTATGTAACAGCCAATAATCAGTAACTATGTAAACCTATGACCAACTGTATTGTTTTATGCAGCGGTGTAGCTAACAATAGTGCAGCAGATGCAGTGGCACAGAGGCGCAGAAGTGTAAGGAGACCACTGAACCCCAATTATAGCTGTTTTTTGCTTTCAAACCCGGGGAACAAGTGAGTGGGATTTTTTTCTTGCTTGCATTAAGAATATGGCTATGGCCTGTATTATGTAATGGACACACTGTCTCTGCTTGTGTCACAGTGCACCTTAAAACAGGTGCACCAGGGGCAAACGGGCACAGTGAGCCCTCCCTATTACAATCAATTTGATGCCCCTTGGACAGCTGCAAACTCATGACTTCCCTGGGAGCAGAGCATTCGTGAAATATGGAGAAACAGCTTGAAGCAGCCCCTCTGTCTTTTACTATGCAGGCGGCAGCCATTTGCACTTCAAAGGAGAAGATAAAGATCCCCCTGAAGGTGCTGTGAGTGACTGCACCCAGCTTCAGGAGGATGTCGGGGAGTCCATGGTGCCTCTTTTGCCCCATCCAGAGAAGTGCCCTCTAAGGGCAGATTGACTGTCCACCACCTCTTTGTGGCATACAGTCAGTGCACCTCCTGAAGGCCTCTTTGCCTTAGCGCCCGTGTCCATAATTTGGCGCAGAGGCAAAGTGTTTTCCTCATTTGCATGGGACAAAGCACCTTGCAAATGGGGGGACTCTCCAATACTGCAGCACCAGCACATTCTGTAGTACAGAAGGGGCAGTATAAACAACTGCAGCATCTTCCGTAATACTGCAGTACTCCAAGGGTGGAGAAAAGGGAATGCATGCACTGTATGTAATACAGGCGCTAGTATTAGGGATTTGCTGGACAGTTCTGGTTTTTACCGTTTTACCTAGCAAATGTTGTACATTTAGGACATTTAATAGATGGAACATGGATGGAGGCAGATTTTCTTGTGTTGCAGAACCAAATATTTAACACCGCTATCAGAAAGCTATTTAGTTATCACAAATGATGCTGTGAGTACAAGTTGCATTTAATTCTGCTTAGTGCCTCGTTGTTATGTGTTTTCTGTACAGACTCACTTTCTGGTAAGACCCTAGAAATAACCTTGATTGGGGTAATCTACCAACTTGTAAAGAATAACATTGTTTTAATAATTAAACCCAAAGAGGGTTTTTCTGAACAGTATACCAGCTGTTTATATTTTTCAGAAATGCATTGTGACTAAAAAACACTGTTCTACATTATTGTTCTTCACTCATCTAAAGTAAAATGGTAAGCAACCTCTTAAATGTCACTAAAGTCACCCTTATCCACAAGGCCATTACAATAATTTGGCATTCCCCATGCCTTAAAAGGAATTCATCAGCATATTTTACTCATATTTCTGGGATATTCACAGATAATCTCTAACTGATCAATATTCTAAACGTCTCTTCTTCATGACAATTGATTATATTTAATTTTGTACTGAAACCCCACTTTCACTTGAACTTAGGTAAAATAATTAATCACTGATCTTTTAAGTATCTCAGCCTTTATTAAAAATTAAATCAGCTGATTTAAATCCTTGTCACCAATCAGCTACCTAATTGAGATTTATGGTCATCCTCTATATCCTCAAGCTTAAATTAATTAATTTTGGGTTTGTAGGATCACTAGACAGCTCTTCAGCTCTCTTTGTTGAGTCTGCCTTACACTCCCTGTCTGTAAATATGCCTTAAAATGTTGAATATGAGTTATCATCGTCTATAGTTTGGGGAATTTTCTTATATAAACCTTTAGTCATGCATCAGTAAAGAACCCACAATATCTACTTGTTATAGGTTGTTGTTAACATTTTGTCTTTTTTCATTTTCAATTTTAGTTTTTGCTTTTTTTGTATCTTCCTTCTATTGATCTTTATACTTATTAATAATAAATTTTCTGTCTTTACTTACACTAATCTCTGTGTCGTATATGTTATCATTAATTAGTGTTTTGCCCATAAAAACCCTTTGTATAGCACTAATGAAGCAATACACTTATTGCTTTGGTCATTGAAACACGTGTTGGCTTGTTTATGCGCAAGAGTTAAATAATTCTTTCTGATCATTTCAAATTGATTTCTAAGCCTCTAATCTGTCATTTAAGGTGTGTTTTCTATGTTAATGAGTGCTATTAATGAAATCATTCTGTATCCCAGGATTGATGCAAAATCGGCGAGCTACTTCTGTGTTTGAGAAATTGTCCAGGTTTTTGCTTTTCAAAATGTGGTCACCCTAGCATGAAGGCCTGTGGCACCGTTGCTACCTCACTGTGTTTATAAAGGTTGAGATTTCTGCAGGAACGTGTCAACTTAAGCCCACAGTCCTCCTTCCACTACACTGCACCTACTTTTGGAAGAAAAATATTCAGTGTGGTTTGTGGTTTTCTGTATGGGGGGCTAATGCTCTTCAAAGAACGCTACGTCACAATGCATTAACGTCCAAGGCCTAGCTTCCTCTCCTGTCACTATGGTTTTATGCTTGTCTTTGACCCTGTACAGATCACATCACACCTTCCTTGTGGCTAAGTTCGCGCGGTAGAAATACTGTATACCGTATACGTCCATGCAATTTACTGAGACCGAGGCACGGGATGGGAGTAGGAAAGCCCCCACCCACCCTCTGCCCCCTTTTAAACCAGAAATCCCCGTGCTCGGTGCTGCACCTCGCCCTGACCGGCGGTTGCGCTCCCAGGGCCGGGATTTTACAACGAAGGCGGAGACAAACACCGAGGGAACTTTGTCCTGATCAATAGAAGCAACGTCCAGGCCCCATGGGAGCTGGGGAAAGAGCACAGGTGCTGACGGCAGTCAGCAAATAACCTAATTATAAGTGGCCCAACATGAGGAGGGGGGCACGGGAAGGTCAGGGCCGCCCATATTTAGGCAACGAGCGATCATTAACCTGTAAAGTGAGCGTGTTTGCTCTTAGGTGGCACTAAATAAAACCGGAGCGGGCCGTTCACTACAATAAAGGCAAGGAGGAGACGGTTTTACTGCCACCGTGTGGAGAGAAGAGGAATTGGCAGTGCTGGCGTCATTGATAATGAAACTGGTTCCAGAAAATCCTTCTAGCGGCAAGAAAAACGTGGAAATGTATAGCCCCTGCCTTGGAAAGCAAGGGAGACTTACGTGGCATTAAACGCTAATTGCCAAAAGTTCACGTTAACCTAATAACGGCGTCTTTCTTGCAATTTTATCACTTTTGTAACAAAAATATATTTTTGCCTTGCCGCTGTCGCGGTAGCACAGATCTATGAAGATCAAAAAATGTTTAGAGTGGAAAATCCTCTGAGTCCAAACTCAAGAAATGTCCGCACTTTCCGCGTTAAGGTAAATCTGAGCTATCGTATCGCAACCACAATGACCAGCCGGCATTTTGAATTATTTTACATCCTTAGAAAAAGAAAGGTGGACCCTGCAATGCACAGTCCATGCTGTGTGCCCTTTTCAAACCAGGGAGCCGTTTGTTTATCCATGGAAATGAGGTCACATGCGCAATCACAGAATTGTGTTTCCCTAGGTGTGCAAAAAGCGCAATGTAAAGGTCACAAATAATAATAGTTTGCACTGAAATGTGCGTATTGTGGAAGCATGCGCTGATGGACATGCGTGCAACATGGACATGTGTACACATGGTACATGCGAACACAAGTAGAGACGCGGGCCGCCAAGAACTCCTGACCTGACGCCTTTCATCGCGCCCTGTCGATACCTTAAGTATCATTAGGTCGGGCGATAGTAACATCTGATATATATTTATATATCGCTTAGAAAAGTATGGAATAAAACGCGATATAGGAAAGCGAGATGTTATAATCTCATATCAGCTTCCCTTGCGAAAGTGCCAGTTGCGAATGTTTTCAACGCAAATTCCCTTGCAGTTTATATGCTTTTGGACGTAGAACTGCACGTGCCACTCGGAAAAAAACTAAGGAAAAAATAACTGAAACTATTAAACGACATACAAGTGTCATCGAGTGGAGTTTCCTTCCTAGGATGTTATTCCGAAAATTCATGTAGCGGAACCTGAATCGACTGAAGTCACTTGTTACTGGACAGACGGCATTTCTAAAACATATTTTCATTAAATTCCAGTGACTCGCTTTCATAACGAAACTACGTAACGGTGACAGAAAGATAATACAAATGAACAGAATAACATTAGAGAGATTTGCATTACTAATGTCATCTAAATTCTCATCACAATTTTAGTGTATTTAAGTGATTATAGCCTTTATAGCCAGTAAACGTGTTTCTTAACCGTTCTTTATCATAGTTAATTATTACATGTAGCAGCTTTATTAGTTTTTAAAAACCTGAATTATGGTTATTATCGAACAGAGCTCAATGTCGAGCCCTATTAATTGACTGTTTTGCATCTATTCAGCGCTTGGAAACCATACTATTGGCTATTACAGCGCTATACACATCTCTGTTAACATAACATGTTCTCCATATCTTTTTTAGGGGCGCGGAGTGGCATATGGCTGCTCCTGTGCCAAGAGATGTGTAATAATGTAACATTTCTTATTTCGTTTTTTAGGGGGGGGGGCACGCTCTTGTCCATCGATCTGCACACTATATCAAACTGTTCCTCCTTGACGGTGATGCGTACAGCGCTGATGCGGGTTCACAGTAACGTGACCTTTACGCAGACAGCCCAGCGACGCGTGCTGTTTTCTAGATGCGGTACTTTTCTCTGACTGTACAGTCCCTTTCGCCTGCTCCCCCTCAGTATAGTCCCCGGTATTAACACCGGTTCATTTTTGTTGCTTGACATACTGGTGCAATTTTCCCAGAAAACTGCCCGTCATGTTCGGAGAAGTTCTCAAAGAAAAATCTGAAGATGTAGGTTTGTAAATCCGGAAACTTTTGACCTGACTTTTAAGCACTTCTATTTTGCATATGCAGGCAGTGACGTTTGAATTGTCCTTGTCAACCTTCCATTTGTCAAAGCTGAGCAGATCATAATTCATGCATCATTTCATTTCTTAACAACATATTTGAACCTGGATCCCGGAGGAGTAGAAACATTTTATCTTCGGAGTGATAATGCAAAGATCTGCATATACATTCAGGATACATTCTTAATCGTTTTGCAAACCTAAGTTATGCAAGGGAGCGCCAAAAATCTATTTGCGAGGGTAGAGTCCCAGAATTACGAACAGCTGAAATGTACCCCCTGCTGGCACCTGCGGAAATGAAAAAATTCTGCCAGCATCGCGGAATGGCGCAATCACAGACGGAGCAGGGTGAGAGAGAGGCAAGTTTCCGGGAGCCTCTGGCTGAACCTGCCTGGCAAAGTGGGTCATCACCCACACACTCATACGTTTAGGGGTGTTCAAGTACTTCTCGCAGAGAGAGTGGGGACTAGGGCGGAATATTTCCATATCCCATGATTTATGGGGGTGGGGTGTAGCCTAGGAGATGGGGGCTTCTCCATGTAAAAATATTTTTCACGATGGAGAAAAAGGTAAATAATATTTTACTCTGTGTCCCATTTAGATAAGCACAATTTTTCTGCTGCTGCAGATTCAACTGTAGGCCACGGCGTATACAACTGGCACGCATTTTCTTGATTACTACCGGCCTCCTTTGGCAAATCCCGTATAATTTTATCCAACCTAATCAGCGAGTGGATCTTAAAACATCTTAAATTGGCGCGCAGCGCCATCTACAGTTGGAAACAAAACCAACAAACAAATTAAACGAAAACAATTTTTTTTTAAAAAGTAACTTTTATGTAAAAAAAAGAACCAATACAATATTGTTTTCAGGGATCCGTAGTGTTGGGTGAGTTGCCGGGATGGCTGCATTGCAAGCTATTTGCTTCAGTGCCCTAAATTATTTTAAATAATGCGGCAAGAAATGCAAATTATGCGGCATAATGCGATAGGTTTTGTGATAGCATGACTTCATTATTTTGACATTTTAACCTTTTGCAATTCACTCACACTCGTACGTAAAGTCTTTTATTCACGTAATTCGAATTTACTCATGCAGATGCCTTGTGCACATAAGCAAGGCCTCTGCTATGGTCAGCCACATCAGATGCTTCATATATGGATGAAGCTCTAACCCCACAAGATGATAAGTGTATTATATTCTGACAAAGCCAGTGGCAAGGTGCATGGATGATGGTGACATGGCGAAATAATAGGTTGAAACAGGGTAAAAGGAGTGTTACATGTTGACCCCACCACTGTTTGGCATATGGCTGCACCCACATGTTAGTTGACATGGTGGCAGCCAATAAGATCTTATCTTAAGATCTGTCAGATCCATGGATCCTTCACAGCTTGAAATATACAACGTTTTTGAGGTTTAATATTTCAAAAACTACTGAAAAGGTTTACACCAAGTCACAAAAAGTTTGCTTTCTGAACCAAGATCTAGCTTTCTGCCAAATTTGGTTTAATTCCTTTCAGCTGTTTTTGCTGTATCACTGTTCAATTTTTTTCTATGGAAAAACGAATGGGGAAAATGGGTTTTAGACCCCCTCCTATTTGTTGGCCCTCACTTTCCAGCTCACCCTGAAACTTTCCAGGAAGGTGCTGATGTAGATGAGACATTTTTTTTGAACATTTCGTGAAGATTTGTCAAACGGTGCCAAAGTTATGAGCACAGCAAAAAATGCTTATCCTATGGAAACTATAACTCGTGCCCTAAAGTAACTATAACTCACGCCCCCGCCATGCACAGTGTTGTCACCGACGTCATTTCAGATGTTACAGTGATGTTATCAATGATGTCATAGAAGATGTTATGAGTGATGTAATATGTGAGGTCTTAAGCAGTGCATGGCGAGGGCAATGGTTATAGTTACTTTAGGGCACAAGTTATAGTTACTTGAGATTACTATAATTGGTGAATTTAAGTGGTTTTGTTTGTTTAGAACAGTATGTTTTGACTGAAATTTTTGCTTAACTATAACTCTCCTTTAACCTTTGTTTTTTTCATTGAATATATATTAATATATATATACTCACAAGCACCAAAGCACACCAGAGAAAAGTCACTATAAAAGTTCCTTGAACAGTTCAATCTTGTACAGCAAAAAGATTCAAAATCATTTAGTCCAATCTTATGTGTGCTGTTTGTATTTGGAATAAAAAAGTGATAACGGAACTCCCTACCTGGATATGGATTATTGTGTGTGGACTATCTGTGTTATATAGCACACATAAGATTGGACTAAATGATTTTGAATCTTTTTGCTGTACAAGATTGAACTGTTCAAGGAACTTTTATAGTGACTTTTCTCTGGTGTGCTTTGGTGCTTGTGAGTATAGATTGGATTTGGACTACTACTGTAGATCTAAAAGTGTAATACTCTAGGTGGGTGAGTATTTGGCACCACGTTAGCACCCAATACGAAATGGAATGAGACAGATATATTGCAATATTTACTATTCATGTACGTATGCTGATGTGCAGATCGAGATAGCATATCCACCTGTTTTTCTTTATATGTATATTAATATATATATTCACTGAAAAAATCAAAGGGTAAAAGGACATTATTGTTAGGTGGAAATGTCATTATAAAAAAAAACTTTTACACAAAAAAAACCTGAAATTCACCAGTTATAGTTAACTGAAGTAAGCATAATTCATGCCCCATCAATGCACACTGTTTGTCATCAATGATGTCATCAGAGATATTATCAAAGATTTCATAGAACATGTCATGAGTGATGTAATATGTGAGGCCATTAGCAGTGCATGGCGAGGGCGCAAGCTATAGTTACTTCAGTTAACTATAGCTGGTGAATTCCAATGTTTTTTGAGTTTAAAATAGTATTTTTAAGTGTCATTTTCACCTAACTATACCATCACTTTAGCCTTTGTTTTTTTTCACTGAATCTCTGTGTTCAAATATTTTATTGATTTTTGATCATAAATAGACAATACCATACAAAAAAGAGCATCAGTAAAAGGTACAAATAATTTATAGCTTGATAACCAGTGAAGTATCTAACAGTTATATAGCAGCTTAATATTGGGTAAACAATCTTTAAGTACCAATAAATACAATTATATAATGTAGTAAAAGAAAAGATCCATTTAAACGAAAGAAATAGTATGAATTGTCAGAACCATAATAAAACTTGAGTAGAGCTACGTATCTATAACTAAAATAGCTATATGAGCACTAAATTATCAACAGGCTAGGAGTAGTTATGACTGTAGAGCTATAAAATCATCAATTGGTTTCCAAAATAAATGATAATTGGATGTGTTATGGACAACACCTGTAAGAGATAAATTGGCTCCTCTTCTGGGGAAAATTACCCATGCCCACCATGTATGTACTGACAATAATGAAACATTTTTCCAGTTAGCAGTAATGGATTTCAACGCAGCTGATATTAAAAAATCTAAAAGTTTACCCTCAAGATCCATCAATTTTGTTGTAATATAGACTGATTTACAAATTAATACAGCATAAGACAATTTATCTGTGATATTCAATATTTTCGTTACAATATTCCAAACATCCTTTCAAAACTTACCAATGCTAGGACAGTCAAAAAGCATATGTCTCAACAGTCCTTCTTGTTGAGAGCAATTCCAACATACACATGAATTCAACAATTTTGCCTTATGTAACCTAAAAGAAGTCCACAAGCAATTGAATAAAATAAATGTATTAGTTTGATATAGTGAAACGGGTAACCATCCTGAGATGTTATTCAGCCAGATTTTCCTCCAAATATATAGGGAAAATGAGATATCTAACTCCTTATTCCAAAAAGAAGTTAGAAAGCTAATATTATCACCAGCACATCTATTCAATCTTTTATAAAAGAAAGATACAATATGAGGTGAGGAGGCCATAGTTTGGATGTAAACTGCCAAGTCAGAGGTCGTGTTCTGAGGAAAAGTATTAGGAAAAGAGTCAAGTATTGAATTACACAAAAGTTCATATTTATAACTGCAGATTTTAACTTAGACAAGTGTTGCAATTCATCAAAAGATAAAAAAAAAAGCATTGTTATGGTATATATCTTTCAAATAAAAAATACCAGCTTTAATCCAGGAATTCCAAAATTTTGGGGTTCGATTTAATTTAAGCCTAGGATTATACCATAAAGATGAGTGTAATGTAAGTGACAAAGAGCATTGGAAAATTGAATCAAGATCATGTAATATTAATTTTGTGGATTTCACAATTACTGATTTCTGAAGCAAGCACGTTGAATTAGACATAGTGACTAATGCAGGCAATGGAAACGGGGCAACCAAATTTTGTTCAATACTGAGCCAAGAAGGAGTATTATTAGGTGTTATAGATTGAAACCATAACGTACTTTGCTTTAAAATGAACGCTTTATGATACTTTAAAAAATCAGGTAAACCTAATCCCCCTTGTTCTTAACTAACTTCAATTTCTCATAACTTATACGAGGAGGATTGTTATTCCAAATAAATCTGGTAATGATGTTATCCACATTTTATAGAATTTAAGAGAAAGCTGTGTAGGCATCATAGAGAGAAAGTAGAAGATTTTCGGAGCAATAACCATTTTAACAGCATCTATGTTCCCCCACCATGTTAAATGAAGTGCAGATCATTTTTTAAATTTGTCTTTGATATAATCTAAAATGCATTCAAGATTTAAAGAAATCGATTGTTTTATGTTATGTGAAAATAATATACCCAGGTGTTTGATTTTATCCTTGACCAAATGATTTCTTTGTTTGAAACCATAACAGGTAAACAGTGAACATTTAAAGGAAAAAATTCAGTTTTTTTTAGTATTTAGCTAATATTCGGAAAATTGAGAATAAGTGTTAATTTAACTTAGTAATGAAGGAATAGACGAAGCCGATTACCAATATAGAGAAGTACGTCATCAGCATATGCAGATGTTTTAATAGGAATGTTATTAATAGTAAGACCTTCAGTTTCCATAGAATTTCTGATCGCAAGTAACAAAGTGTCGATTGCAAGTAAAAAAGCAAAGGCGATAACAGTCACCCTTGCCTAGTACCTCTGTAAAGTAAAAATGTATTAGATATCTAACCATTAATAAAAAGTTGAGCAGACAAACCCAAATATAAAGCTAAAATCATATGAATAAATGAGGAACCCAGACTAAATGCAGTCAAGGTATGAAAGCGATATTGCCAATGTACTTTATCAAAAGCCTTTTCTGCATGTAAAGCTAGGAGGCCAGCAGGTTGAGTTAATGATGCACCACTTTCAACTGCATGAAATAATAATCTAACATTGTTTACTGACTGTCTGTTTTTAATGAAACCAGATTGATCAATATGTACAATGGAATGAAGTACAGAAGCAAATCTAGTTGCAAGGATTTTTGCATAAAGTTAACAATCCTGGTTAATCAAGGAGATAGGACAATAATTTGAAACCATAGAGGGGTCTTGATCTGGTTTTGGCAGGACTATAATCAAAGCTTCCGTAAAAGACCCTGATGTTGTTCTTGTAACACTGAAATGAGTAAATAATTTGAATAAATGTGGTGACAGGAGAGTAGCAAATTCTTTATAAAATTCTGCTGGAATACCATCCGAACATGGAGATTTACGCAACTTAAGTGATTTAATAGCTGAATGTACTTCATCAATAGAAATTGGCTTATCTAATTTATCTCTAGCTGGTTGGGAAATTTGAGGTGAACCACACTTCTCTAAAAAAATTATCAATAAGTGATAAATCATTAGAAGGAGGCTTATTATATAACTTTGAATAATAATTCATAAATTCATTCACTATTGCTGTATGAGATATAGCTGTTTGCCCATCAGATTTGCAGATAGCATTAATCTGAGTTTTATCTTTCTTAATACAAAGATAGTTGGCTAAAAATCTTCCAGATCTATTAGCAATAAAGCAAAATGTAGCTTTAGAATTAGAGATTTGTATGTCTGTTCTAGTGCTTAATATAGAGTTTAATTCATAACAAAGTTTTTGCAGGTGTATTTTGTATTTAATGTGATTAGATGTAATGAAAAGACGTTCGTATTTGGCAATTTGTTTGTCTAAGTCTTGAATTCGTGCATTACATGTCTTATTATTACAAGCAATAATTGAAATTGTGACCCCCCGATATACGCCTTAAAGGCATCCCATCTGTTTACAATTGATGTAGAACCCTCAGGATTAAAAGTAAAATACTCATGAATTGATGATAAAATTATAGGTTTGTTGTCGTTATTGAGAACACTATTTGTGTTCATTCGCCATCTTCCTCAAGACTGTTGAGAGACTGTTGGATGTAAAATGCATGAGACTAGCGCATGATCCGAAATATCTATATTTTGGATAGTAGGCTCAGAAATAGAGGGAATTAAATGACGGGATATTAATAAAAAATCTAATCGAGAATATGAATTTGAGGATTAGAAAAAAAAGTAAATTGTTTATCTGCTGAATGATGCAAATGCCAGATACCCACCAATTTAGTTGATCTAAAATAGGATTTAAGAGCAAAATATGCTTTTGGAGGACGATTTTTGATTTGAGAGCATCTATCCAATAAAGGATCACTTATAAGATTAAAATCACCTCCAATAATAAGTGGAACATTACCCAATTTTAAAACTTTGATGTAACAAGAGACCAAAACTCAGGGTCATCCTTCTTGGGTCTATATGTATTAATCAAGTGTAGGACCATGTCATCAACTTTAAGTTTAATTATAAGAAAACGACCATTAGAATCAGAATACTTGTGTAATATTTGAAGATTTCGTTTTTTTGCAAATAAAATAGCAAGTCTACTTTTCTTATTAAGAGCAGGTGAAGAGATAAAATTACCCACCCATTTTTTGTTCATTTATTCTAGAATAGCGTCATCAACATGAGTCTCCTGCAATAAACAAATATCAGCCTTATGCCTAATACAAAACTTTAGTGTGCTTAACAGGATGCCGTAAGCCTTTGACATTAAAATAAACAAGTTTAATACCATGAATATTATACATCATTGTAAGAAATTGAGCAGAGAGAAAAGTAAAGAATTAAAAAAAGTAACAAAATACACAGCTCTGCTGGTAAAAGGAAAGAAAAAGAAAAGAAACGGACCAACATATAACAGGGACAACATATAGACAGAAATAGAATTTTTGAATCGCACACACGCATAACAAGAATAACCGATCCAAACGTGCCCATTAAAGAATTACATCAATTTTGGGTAACTAGAAGAGAGTAACAAGCTTATAACTCAAGTGACATTCTCATTAGTTTCCATGGAGAGCGGCAAGTGCTTATCTAAGTATAGACGAAGGTCATCCGGACATTGGAAGGACTTCGAAAAACCATCTTTCCATATTCGCATAGTAGATTGGTCGAACAGGCCATATTTGAAGCCACAACTTCTCAGTCTTGGACGAAGATCAGCAAATTCTTTGCAAATTTTTACAGTCTCCTTGGCAAAGTCTTGATGAATACAATTTTAATAACCGTTGACCATTAAAGATGGAATTTCTCTTGACACTTTCCGTATTAACACAAGATGGTGATGACGCAACACCATGAATATCATTTGACTAGGTTTCGTTTGATTTGGGCTTCTGTGGGAAGGAATTCTGTGAGCCTTGTCTAGCTCAAATTTTTCAGGAAATTTTAGACGTAAAAGGCCAGGCAACATGTTTTCTAAGTACATCCTGCAGTCATTACCTTCCACATCTTCTGGCAAATTAAAAATTCTTAAATTGTACTGCCGATTACGATTTTCTAAATCCAGGAATAATTTGTTCATTGGTTCTATTTCCGCTGTGACAGAAATAAGAGCATCTAATTTGGTTTTGTTGTCTTGAATTTTAATTGCATTGTCAGAAACTTACAGTGAAATACTTGCCATGTCTTTGCACAAATTTTTATTTCTGACGCAATAGTGTCTGTGTTAGAACGAATAGCCTGCATTTCATCAAACAAATCAGCTTAGGAAGGTTCACAAGAGTCCTCAATTTTAGACTTGACTGGTGGAGGTGAAGTAGTATTTTTTTTACGTTTGCTGAATACCAAAGGAGTATTTTTACCTTCCATAATCAAGAGTTAAATATTTAAGGCTATAATCTATACAGGTTATAATTTCCAATCACTTAGATCAGAAACAGTATAATTTAGTACTGTGCAGCAGCTAAAACCAGCTGTGGGAGTAACCAGGCCACAGCCGTACCCTTTCCTGTCTGTGGCTCCGCCCTCCTGACAGAGAAAATCGTCAGTACCTGAATGGAAGCACTGCTGAGAGGTGCTTCTCCACAAACTTTGTTCCACCTCACTGAAAAGCTGGAAAAAAACGCCCCACCACGGAAGTTGCCGCATCTAGAAGTCACCGGGTGCCATTTCCAGGTAAATGCAGCCTAATTTGTGCAGGAATATCTTCGAAAACAGGCCGAAATCGCGAAGCTCACTCCTTGGCGGCCATCTTGATTCGCGCGCTCGTGCAACCCCTTTTTAGTGAATCTCTAAGGATTTTTTTTAATGGAA
Organism: Calotriton arnoldi; assembly: GCA_963921515.1. Classification (NCBI taxonomy): domain Eukaryota; kingdom Metazoa; phylum Chordata; class Amphibia; order Caudata; family Salamandridae; genus Calotriton; species Calotriton arnoldi. The sequence continues at coordinate 4,488,837 of CAWUFW010000255.1, read as the reverse complement.
AGTATTACCAGACCTAACTATAACAGCACTTTAACTTTAGTTTTTTTAAAAGAATGTTTTAGGTTATTAACACAGAGCAGTGTACGCCCGGGGGCCACTTGTGGCCCTCCTGAACTTCACATGCACCCGCCTGGTGAACACCAGCACCTGGCTGCTGTTAACTTGAGAGAGCACTAACAATTAGAAAGATTTTAAATATACTGGCAAGCATTTGTTTGCACACTAACTAAAGTTAAACAACATAAGCAAAAAAGTGCCCTGCACCACTTAATTTTAGGAGCACATTCATTTTTTAAACTATTTTGCAACAAAAGTGTAAAAATATAACGTCTCTTCAAATTTAAAAAAGTGAATTTCATTCACACATAGAAGCGTTTCATCTTAGTACATCAGACTATATCAGTGCATTGAGAAGTATGTTTTAAAAGTGATAGTTTCAAAAAAGAACGTAGATAGAAACATTCATGCCTCCTCCCACCCAGACAACAATGGCAATAGTGAACTAAGAGGCAAGTCAGTTGTCATGTGGACCCTCTGGGGGCCTCAGCTGTTATACAAGGACAATATTATAGAGTATTAAATCAAACACAAGAGAAGGTTTTGTACAGCGCACATCCTGAACTCATGTATTTTAAGGTGCTCTCATATGTGATATTGAAGAAAAAGGAGGAAAAGTGAAATAAAACAATTGCCTAGGATGACACAATTTGGTCAAGGGGGAAGGTGGAATCGATCCCAGGTGTTTTGGTTTCACATTGTGCAATTCTATTTCATTATAATTCAATATTCAAGTTAATTCCTTTTTACACTTGACTCTCCCAAGGCAGTAATAACAAGTAGAAAAGGCTTAACCCAAGGTGCGGTAGAGGGTTAGAGATTTAGATACAGCATAATATAGGCTTGTCTAATCTATGACTCTTCTAGAGAATAGGGGCTTAATTTAGAGGGCAATATGGAATTAAACCCTCAAAATATCTCCATGACTCACTGACCGCTCCGTGTACATGGTTCTCTTCTCCTACGCCCACAATACACCACACCCCCACCTCCCAAAGCAGTGCTCCCCCCCCCCCACTGGCATCGATGGGGCCCTGGGCCATACCACAGACAATACCTTTTGTCCACTGTGAGTGCCCATGACCTAGAGTAACAATGTAAAGTTGTGTCATTTTGAATAAGGCAGACCTACGGGCTTTGTCAAAGGGTCAGACCACCAAATTATAAAAGAGAGGCTTATCAGCTTTATCTGGGGATCAGTCAGCACATCACCATATATAAAGGCGATGTATTGGCTTTGTCGAAAAGGCACCATAATTGTTTATCAATGACCTTGATATAATGTATTTCTTATAAATACACACAGGGCAACAAATAACAGTAATTCTCCCAAAATATTTTAAATAAAAGCGTTTTTAAAAAATTCAAACAACCATAAATGTGTTTGAATCTTCCGTTAACACTTTTCAGGCCACTAAATGCAGCCATAACGCCAACCACAAAAGGTCCCTGCATCTATCTGAAGGGCAAATAGCTCTAGCTTGTAGTGCTTTGACTAAAATAGTAAGCTCTCCCAGGGTCATGCATTCAGTGACCCAGAAGGCTTACTGTTTTTTTCAACATTCCTGTCGAGCTGCTCTGCTCCCTGCAGCCCCCACAACACTTTCATTTGTAGTTGGTGGTGCCCTTGCTCCTTCTTAGGGCACCACAGCAACTAGAATACTTTAAAACGTAGCCTATGCAGGGCATTTTGGGGCCCTGCAGGAGGGAGCAGTGACTAATTAATGAGCAGCTTTCCCGCTTCACTATCGAAGTGGCAAGGCCGTGACTAATGTTCTTTTTATACTTTTTTAATTGTGGGGCACCCACAGCCAAGATTTATGTGTTTTTTTTTTAATTCTGTGTGCGCGGGGAGTCCACTGCCGCACCTTGTTTTTAAAAAAAATACTTTAGCTGCCCCAGTTTCACCTTGGGCACCCATAGCCCATCTTTTGTTATGGCAGGAGGGGAGCCCACTCCTTCGCTGCAGTGGCATTTAATTTTTTTTTATGTATGGTGGGTGCCTTGGTCCCATTACTTTACAGCGCTAGTGACTGTGGGGAAGCCCGCAACCCCACCTGCTTTGCTCCTGATTGGCTGGAGCAGCTTTTATTTCTGCTCCCGCCTGGCAGGAGTAAACCTTTATTCTCTGCCACCAAGAACGTATGCAGGGAGTTAGATTTGTATTCCTTATCCTTGCTCTCTTGGCCAGAGAACAACACAGTGTCCCCAGGATGGAGGTCCCCCGGACACTATCTGCCATCCGTTCCATCAGCAGCAGCATTGGAGACGTTGGAGGCGTGGTCTGCAGCAGCCACGGTGTTGTCCAGTCCAAGCGGCCGAGTGGCTGAGAGCCGAGCAGAGCGGTGTGAGGCCGTGGCAAGGAGGGCACCGGGGGGCCGAAGATTCTGGTTTGGGTCCGGTTGGGCCTCCGAGTCAAGAGAGCCCCGCAAGACCCATAAGTCCATCGTGACCCTTATGCCTGTAAGTGAGTGGTGGCTAGGGTGTTTCCATTAGCGACAACTTCTTGTCTTGTCCCGTGACCCACCTGACGACCGCCGCTGGTTGCCTAAGCTTCACAGGGCTCAATTCAGGGCCCCTTTGGTGTTGTACCAAGGGGCCGCACATTAGCAAAGCATAATGGAGTAAGGAGACACATGACTGGACCAGGCCGGCTGAGGCCTAAGAAGTAGAAGGCCATATGTAAGGAGATATTTGTGCAGCGAGGTACTAAGGCGGTGAGGGGGTTAGTGCCTAGGGAACAGGGCAGCACCCCACGGTAAGCGGAGGCGGCCGACGTCAGGTCGGTGCGGCTTGCCTACACGGTGAGTGGACCACTCTACCTCAATAGTATGCTGTACCTGTAACCCGGGGCAGGGTCATCGAGTATGCTTGTGTCCCTTCCCTGTACTATCAGGCAGTTATTCATCTACTAGGGAAGGTGAGGCGGCGCTCGTTTTTCAGATTCTTCCTCCATCTTTGGACGATCTAAGGAAAGACATTGGCGCTAGGAGCCACCTTATAACTTTGTCTTCTTAACACTCCGTAAAATAACTATTGCAGAGTGGTGAGAAGGGGAAGGAGGAGAGTGCCATGGCAGTCATCAAGATCTGAGGGCATTGTGGCATTAGTGGCCTCATTAGGATGTCAGAGCCCGCTCCTGCAGAAGCGGCCCGGATATGACCTGCTGCGTCTTGCAGAGTGTAGGGTGCTCCCACCCTCTACAATCCTCGTTGACATTATTTTCCTTATTTTGATCCACGTTCCTTCAGGTGGAAGTATGACTGCACAAAAACTTAGATCAGGAACAATACTGTCTACTAGACTGTGTCAAAAAACAAAGCTAACCCATTAAGAAATAGAGCACCCTATCTGGGAATTTTAAAAGGAAGTGGCATAATACCAGCGTATTGCCAAAAACTACCTGAAGAAAATTCTATTCCTAGTTTAGTGGTGCAGACAACACTGACCAGAAAGTCAAAGGCTGAGGATATCCATCTGGCTGAGATTGCAAAGAACCTGGGGGGGGGAGGCCTCATACCTCGTTTCAAAATCATAATCAAGGTCCATTTCCAGAGAAGCAACTACAGGTCCACCTAGAGATCACTCTTTAGTTTGCAGCTCCTTAGTCTGTAAGGATATGGAGGCTAAATCAGCTTCCCTGGCCTCACAGTTTTCACTAGCACAGGACTACACCTAAACCAGAGTCTGTGGTGGTAAACAGCAGTATGGAAGCACTGACAGAAACACCTAAGCTGCAAAAACAATCTATGGCCATGTTCTTGAGTGCCCCTAGTTCTACAACTGCCAAATTATCAAATATCTAGGTGTCTCCTGACTTGTCGTCGAATCCATCAATTAACATCTCATCGGATTATGTGTAGTTTTCAAGGTCTTTGCAAAGCCTGGAGCATATTCTGTCATCCATTTTGTACTTATTGGAGAAATCTACCTACAGCTCAGACCAGATTCTAGACATTTTTTCCAGTAATACTGAAAGAACTACCCATAAAATCAGTTGTGGAGGAAATCTTGGTCAGTGAAAAAAGTTCTGCCCCTAGTTTTGTGGACGCCAGTGTTCAAGTGGGTGGTCCCTGGCTTAAACCCCAAAGAAAGGTCAAAAGATGTGACCGGACAGTAGACTTAAACTATTTGGAAGTTCTCTTCAAAGAAGAAGATGATTTAGTCCCAGAGGCTATAAATAATGGTATGGAACTCCTGAGCCAAGTCACTGATTCAGGGAAAACTTGTGAAGTTTTCTCAATGTTCAAAAAATCTGAAACAAATAACCCAGTGGCCTTTATTCAGGATTCTGGCCCTAAGCCCTGCAAAAGAAAGGATAGAAGAAAGGCAAAAAGGAAGTTGTGAAGGATAAATAAGAGAAGTATAAAAGGGTTAAATTCTCTGGGATGGAGCCACATCCTGGGGACCCTGCCACCCTACCAATAACAACCAAGCAAAGTGCCTCTGTTTCTCAGGAGATAGATTCCCTCCAATTGGTCTCAATACAGACTGAATTAGCAATAGTGGATAATGGCCCTGCTTTTATAAGCAGGGCCATTATCCACTATAATGGCTATGATGCATTTGTGTCCTCACAGGGTAAGGTGGCACTTCCTGCAATGGCTGGAGCTGAGATCTCCAGGCAGGAGGTTGATCTAAGGTGGGGCAAGGGAATTATAGCCAACCTCTATGTGGAAGTGGACTGGGTCCTCCAACCGGTAGACATCTTCGCTGACTCAGAGCCAGAATGTGTGTTAAATAGATCGAGCATTTAATCTCTGTTCAAGTTAATACCTCAGTTGGCCAAAATATCCTCTAAAGACATTTCCTTGGTCGCATTCCCTAAAGTCTGTGATACAGCTGTTTCCTGACCATGTGCATGCATTTTTATTCCAGGATTGTAGGAGAAGTCGTTCTGAATTTGCTGTATGAGCTACGGCAGTCAGGCGTTGATATTCACAACACATTTACCCAACAGCCTGCATTCACTAAGGAGCAGTCAATTTATGAAAAGATCCTGGAGAAGCATATGGGGGTACAATTTAACCAGCACAATCGTGACCCCTGGTTAGCGGGTTTGGGGGATCAAGATGGTGCCGGGTCTGGGACTTTCTTCATTGTGAAATCTGAAAAGGGGAAGCAAATCTTCACTAACCGTGAGGAACTATCAGAAAAGAATACCAACTGGAATTGGATTGCGGGTACAATTAACTCAAAAAAAGGTGACATCAAAACCTCTTTTCTGTAGATCCTGATGTCTTTGGGGCTAATCTTTTGTCCTAGAATACCGCTGGGATGAAAAGGAGCTTTGGATCTCTTCTGTCTGTCATAGTTGATAAGAATGTTATGATTACAGCTTTGCAAGAAACCTGGGAATTTGATGATGTGGTGCTCAGTGATTATAGAGTTTTTAGGGTTAATGCAGTTAAGAAGCAATTTGGCCGCCCTGCTGGGGGCTTAGCTGTTATGATGTCTGTAAAATATAATGTTGTTGGAGCCATCTTATTCATGGAGTGCGCTAATTTCTTGACCTTTAATTGGGTAAAATGGCTGTCCTGATTTAATACTAATCAATACGTACTTCCCCCTGAAAATAAGTCAAGAAAAACAAGTTAATGAGCTGGCAGTATTATTGGAAAAGATTCAGTTGGCTTACCCTAATGTGCCAACCTTATTGATGGGTGATTGTAATGCAAAGATTCCATCTAACCAGTTGAAGGATGAGCTACAATCAGAGAAAGAAAATGCTCTGGGCATTCCTTGTCAGGTCTTGCCGTGTCAGCGGGGGGATGGGATTGGAAGACAACTAGTTACTATCCTAGACAATCTAAATATGACTATTATAAATGGCAGATGTGTAGGAGATCAGCTAGCCCAGCCCACGTTTGATAGCGGGAAGGTGGCTACACTGATCGATTATGTTATAATCTCATCTGAAAATTTTGGGTTAGTAAAGGATCTAGTAATAGGAGATCTGGTTGGTAGTGATCACTAACCACACATGCTTTCGCAGTTTAGTGGTGCCCATCAAAGAGATCACTGGCAAAATAGTCAGGAAACTTATTGCAGGAATGAGCGTAGATTCGTGTGGTCTACAAAACGAAAACTTCACACTATAAAGGGTATGAAGGAGTCTCAAACTAATCAATCGCCTCCGAATATAGATGAAGATTTCGAGCCCCTTATTGTCGCTATAAGGGACATAGCATCCGCAGGCTTAAATAGTGTCCGGGTGAGGAAAGGTTAATTTAGTTTTGACAAGGTACGGGCAAAGTCATCACTGAATAAGAATATAAGGGGGACGTATAAAACAGGAGGAATTAATAGGGAGTGCCTAATTAAACTACACAGGAAAGAAATAAGACAAATAAAGTGGAAAGAAAAAGAGATTGTATGAATGAAGGCAATAGTCTCTCTTCGAACTGGCAACCTAAAGGGGTTTTGGTGCACAATTAATAGTGTACTTGTCTTGTCTAAAAAAAAACTGTTGCAGCCCCAGTTCCTGAAGAAACATGGGTTAGGTATATATCCGAGCTGTATAAACTAAAAGAAGGAAAACGTGGGCCTCGGGGTGCATGCAGTCTGGGCCCCCAGGGAAGGGGGTGGTAGAGAGTATCCTGCTCCCCTTAGTTAGCAGTATTGAAGCAGCAAAAAAAAAAAGGTTTGAAGAGCTCTGAAGCTCAAGATCCCAATGGCGTCTCCTGAGATATAATCAAACTCAATCCTAGACTGTGGGCCAAGGCTCCAGTCTTGGGAGCAATAATCAGTGGACATGATCTAACATAATCCTGGAAAGGAAGTATCAGGGTCCTGTTGTTAAAAAAGGGTGAAAGGAGCCTGCCCTCGAGTTATTGCATGATCACCCTGCTGGACATTCCGAGAAAGATTTATGTGAAACATCTACTGAGTATATTGGAAGATTGGGTAAGTGATGACAGAATTTTACCAAAGTTTCAAATGGGTTTCTGTAAAGGGTACTGTACTGCGGATGGCTGCTTTATCTTAAAACTTTTGGCTGAAGAATATGCCCTCAAAAGGAAACAGCCCCTTTACGTGTGATACATCGATTTGTCAACAGCGTTTGACACAATAAATAGGGCTTTAGATGTCTAGATGGAATTGTCATCTTGGCTTTTTAAAGCTGATAATGCAACTACTTGAGGGCTCATGGACTAGAGTAGAACTTGGGCGTAATGGAGTCTTATCCAAAAAGATAGGCACCCCTAATGGATTCAGACAGGGTTGCTATGGTAGGATTAAACCAGGCCAAAATTAGGAGTTGAGGCCATTTCGGCAATGTGTTACGCTGATGACATTCTGATATCGGACATAACATCGGTAGGCCTTCAGAGGCAACTAGATATCTTTTCAGAATATTGCAAGGCCAATGGACTAAAAATAAATATGTCTAAAACAAAGGTCATGGTCTTCTCGAAAGGAAGGATGCAACCTGTAAGGTTCAAGTGGTGTTCAAGTTGAGGTGGTAAAACTATATAGATATTTAGCTCTTTTTAGCTATAACTTAAATTTTAAATCCCATATAGACCTTCTGGTAGTTCGCTCCAAATTTATAGCTGGTGCTTTACTTAGGCTGGATCGAGCCTTGGGGCATAAGACCATTGAAGTCCTAAGAGAAACGTACAATGCAAAAATTGTAAATTTACTATTGTATGGTTGTGAGGTTATGCCAGCAAAGAGCATAGGCCCAGATGTACAAATCGATTTTGCATTTCTTAACGGACTGAAATCGCTAATTCGGTCCGTTAATAAATGCAAAACCGGCAATTGGTATGTATGAATGCCTGAAACGCATTTGCAAATTGCGATTCCCTACCTGTAGGAATAGCAATTTGGAAATCGGTAAAATAAGGAATCTTAAATTGCGATTCACTATTAGCGAATTGGAACCGTATTTACTAAGGATTACCTATTTCCGAATGGGGAAAAAAGGGCCTTTTAAGAAATGCAATTATCACTGATCCTGACCAGGTGGGAATCATGTGCAAACTATAAAAAGAGCCATAAAATGCATCTGGCTCTCTCACAATGGCGACATTATACATCTTGGCAAGGAGGATTCTGGCACTGAGGGACAGGAGGAGGCGGAGACATGAGAGGATATTCAGGATGAGGGTTCCCCTATTTAACCTGACAGAAGAGATCATAGACAGTTATAGACTGAGTAGTCAGGCCATACTTGACCCGATTGCCGATTTACATCCCTAGCTACAGGCACCAACACTGCGGAGCAACGCCATACCTTCCCGTGTGCAGGTTTTGTGTTGCCTGCACCTCCTAGCATCAGGGAGCTACCAGTCAGTGTTAGCAGTGGCAGGAGGGGGGCACAAAGCGCACTTTCTAGGTTCCTCCACAAATTTCTTGACGTAATGGTAGGAAAGGTAAACCAGCATATATATTTTCCTGGAACACCCCAATCATTGCAGCAGACAAAACTCCAATTCTACAGGGCAGCACATTTCCCCAATATAATTGGTTGTGTGGATGGGACACATATAGCCATATGCCCCCCTGCCACCATAGAACACATCTATCGGAACAGCAAGAGCACACATTCCCTGAACATGCAAATGGTGTGTGACGCCTCCTGTGTCATCACTGACCTTGTGGTCAGATATCCAGGGAGCAGCCACGGCTCCTTCATCTTCCTCCGCAGTGGCATTAACACGCGGCTATCACAGGGCAGCTTAGGAGATGGCTTCCTGCTAGGGAAGGTGTTCAGAGAAGCAATGAAAGCAATTGCCAGGAGTGTGTGTGTGATGTGAGCTAATATATTCCCCCTCTTGCCCTCAGGTGACAGTGTGTATGCATTGAGACCCAGGATCCTCACACCTTATCTGACTCCAAGAACACCAAGTACCATTTCCACATCATACACAAGACAGGTGGATCATTCCTCTACAAGCCACACACATGCTGCAAGATCATAGCAACCTGTGCCATCCTGCACAACATTGCCATGAGAAGAGGATTCTACAATGTCACCATTGAGCCAGACTCTGAATCTGATGATGACCAACAACCACCACAGGGGAGCAGGATGGAACACATGCGGCTGAGGGACATGCACTACGAGCTGAGATTAAACAAAACTACTTCTGAGGTGAGTGAAGACATGACAGTACAAAAGATATGACACAAAGGGGAAAGGCTTGGTGCACCACTCAGTGCCACCTTTAATTCAGGTGGCTACTACAACTTGATAAACATAATTCCACATAGTGGAATTAAAGTGTGAAAATAGGAAAAAGGTAACACAACAGGAACTAGGCATAGAGTTATTTTTTGTGACCTTTTGTGTGGGTGGTCTTCTCCGCTGTGCTGGTTTTGGGTGGCAGATTCCCTGATGGATGGCGGTGTGTTTGCCTTGGTGGTTGAGGTTCCTGTGCAGAGACACCACTTATACTTGATCCCTCCTCACTCACAGGTGGTGGGAGTATGTGGGGCACACACAGGTTGTGTGTCTGTATACTTCCCAGGGCTGTGGTGACTTGCACCAGGCCATGAGCAACATACTGGCAGCGGTGGGACATGTCCGTTTGTATATTGACGGTACGCCTGGCAAGGCTTGAAGTGACATTTGCAATGTGGTTGATTGACTGTGTGAATGTGCTCTAAGAATTGTCTGTGGCATATATGGTATGCCCCGTGCTCATGCTCCATTGACATCTGCCATTGCTCCTGCCCCTTTTCAACTGCCTTGGCCACGCGCTGCAGCTCTCTGATGACCCCCCCAATTTTTTTATTCTGCAGGCGCTGCGTACGTACGATGGATCGCTCAAGGCCACCATAGAAGGAAGGTGTTCCAGCAGCTCCAGCCATGGTGTCCGTGTGGCTCTTCACAGGCCTGGCATATGTTGTGCCGGGGTCTACCACTGTGGATTGTTCGCCTTCACTATCTGTAAAGTGGGACAGTGGATTGGTGGTGGCTCTTCTGCAGGTTGGTGTTGAAGTGCAGGGTGGGGGGTGATGTTAGTGTGTTAAGGTCTGGCTGGACGGCAGTCTCTGCATCCCCATCAGTTGTCCCAGGTAAAGTCACATCCAGGCTGTGATCTGTGGGAGATATTTGTACATAATGTTTTGTAAATACATGGGATACACTTTTGGCACTATGATGTTGTGACTCTGCTGCATGTGTGCATGGCATGTAGGTGATGTGAACATGATTTTGGTTTGGTCATCAGCACTCAGTACTACACACTGATGGAGTGCACTACAACTCCCACGATATATTGCCTGGGTGGGCCTAGTACCCCAATGGAGTTTTGCTAGCCGTGCTGGATATGTTGTGGTTTGGATTGGTTTGTGGGCTGGATATGACTTGAAGACAAATGACTTACATTGGCTGGTGCCTGCTGCAATGGAGGTGTCGATGTTCTCAAGACCACTGACACACTCTGGCTCAAGGGTACCCTCAATCAGCCTCTCTATGGCAGTTTGGGGGGGGATGTGTGGATGGTCCGCCTCCGATCTTCTGCCCTGCTGCCTTCCTGGTGGCCAGCTCGTCCTTTATTCGTGTGCGAAGATCATACCATCTATTCCTGATTTCAGGGATGGTCCACTGTGTTACCCCCAGGGAATTTATCTTCTCCAAGATGCCCTTCCAAATGCTGTTTTTCTGTGAATCTTGGACAGTAAAGGACGCCTTCCTCAAAAAGTAGGTCCATATTGGCCACGCACTCCTCAGTGAGCACCTCCAGCTCCGTCTCTGGAAATTTGATCTTGCATTTTCTGGGGTTCCTGCCTTCCTTTCCTACCTCTGCAGCCATGTTGTGGGTGAGCTGAGCTTTCACTGTGCTGCCAAATGTTTTTCTAAGCCACTCCCTGCTTCCTGTAGGTGTGTGGAGTCTGTGCCTGTGAGCCACACCCTGTAATCAGCTTCCAGCTGGCCTCTGACATCATTCACTTGCTCTCAGCTGCAATTTGGGTCCGTTTCTTAATTAGCGATTTCTTATTTAAGAAATTGCAATTTTGCGATTTCTTAAATACCGATTTCTTAATACTGACTGTTATTCCGTAGGAATCGCTATTAAGGAATCGGGTCTTTCGTACATACCCATTTGCGACTCGCTAATTGTGATTCCTACAAAATTGCTATTTGCAAGTCAGTATTTTAGTTTTCCGTACATCTGGGCCATTAAGTGTTTGCAGATTATTGAAACTCACACCAGGAAAAGATGGCTTGAGTTGCCCAGAGGCTCCATGGACAGTGCCCTGAGGCTAGAGTTGGGCCTTACTAATAAATTATTTAAATATAAACAGAGGATCCTTAACTATTGGGCCCGTCTCTTAAAGTCAGAGGAGGGCTCCTTTAGGTACATTATAAAAACATACCTGCAAGAGAAGTATGTAGGCCAATGGGTTGTCAACCTCCATGATATTGAGGCCTCTCTGAATCTCCCAGTAGGCTACAAACCTCAGAATATGTCTATATCCCAGCAGAACCAAGTACTAAAATGTATGGTAAAAGAGTGTTCTAGGAAGTGTGATTTAGATGATGTGGGCAATAGAGCCAGCCTGCAACATCTATGGGAGTCAGACTATGGTGGGCATATCCAGCCTTATTTTCGCAATTTAAGAAGTGGATATGTTAGGAGGTGGGCCCTGAAGGTCAGGCTGGTGCAGGTTCCTGCCTTCATGAAATGGAAGATAGACAGGTTAGGGCTGAAAGTGGCACCTGCCCCTTCTGCCAAACCGCTCCATTGTCCTTTTCGCATATAATTGTATTTTGCACATGCTTTGATAAAATTCGAAGAAGTTTGTTACTCCCTGTTTTTAGAATTTTACAGGTACACCGTATTAGTGAGATAATGACAGTAATTTTAAAGTGTAATAATATGACTATGTTTTGCTCTAGGGAATCTCTTGTCAGTAGTTACCGAACGGTTAACTGTTCTGAGTAGCCCATAGCAATAGATAGAATTATTTTTCTGTGACAACTGCATTTTGCACAAAAATAATTGCTTTTTTACACATTTTATAATGTCACAATTGATTATTTCACACAAAACATCTGTATTTTGTACAAATCATAACAATTGTGTTGCTCCATTGGTTAATTCTAGTATATGGTTTTTAAAATAGTCTGCCTTTATGATCTGTAATTGTCCACTATTTTTAACGTATTTGCACCTCATAATCTTTTCTAGCCTATTCCTTTTTAAAAGAAGTACATCCCTGCCTTGTTATAACTATATTTAGGACATGTACAATTGCATTTTGCACAAATGGTAAGGGAAAGTGTCTTATTGAAGGCTAATTCCAGCTGTATATGAATATAGGAAAACAATGTATGTCTGATGAATGGAGGATCTAAGAATCAGGTTGTATCCTAATTTTCCTGAATACTATTAGGATCAGGGGGATTAATGACCTTGACAGAATCAGTTGCTTAAGGGACGAGAATACATTGATCAATATTATAATATTTTGGTTAACAACCAACTTTTCTCCTACTTTTAGATTTTCAGTTTTTTGTTCCACAGGCCTAAAGAGTTTGAAGTAGGAGTATTAGTTACTTATGTACCCCCTTTCTTTCCTTTTTTAGGTCGAGCCTGGTCAGCGCATGCGCTGCTCTGCGGCATGCTGTATTGGAGTATGGAAAAGAAGCCCCGCCCACCCTCCGCCTATATTGGTCATTGGCTTGTGTCATTGTCCTTCGTAAATGGTGGCTTCTGATTCGTTAATAGGCTTTTTTAGTCCCTCCATAGAACCGCCTTGTCTTTATTAGTAACCTCCCATGAGTACTGGCCCTTTTACATCGGTTGTTACACTGTACGTCTTTTTAAGTCTGTAAGCACGATTTTCTTTAATGAGTTTCTCCTACTGCAGGCACGACATGCTTTCCTGTAACATTCAGCTCGACATGCCCCCTTTCACTTTACTGAACAGCCCGGGACAATGGCGGCCACTTCTTTGAATATGTTTCGCATTTACAAGAGTTTGAGCTATTGGCATTGTAAATGACAATGCCTTTTAGTTATGTGTTAATTAGCAAAACAGATCAATAAAAGGCATTGTCATTTACAATGTCAATAGCGTAAACTCTCGCAAATGCGAGACCTATTGCATTGCAAATGCTTGTTATTGTTGGCCTTTATGGAGTATCCAACAGAGTGCCACGTCTCAAGCTGAAAGAATCCCTTCTTCCATCTCTAAGAAATCCAGATTTGTCTCATCCTGACCGGGGAAGACAAGGGGTCAGAGCGAGCAGCATCATCATGTGTCCCTAAAGGCAATGCATCTGTGTCAGCCTGTCAGTGAGATAACACATTGGGTTGAATGCCTTCAGAGAAGAAGAGTGTTTCATCAACATTGTGCTCTTGATGAGAAGTAATACCTCTGAAGACTTTAATATACATGAATACAACTTTCTATCAACTCCTTTAAATTGATTCGCTGTCTGATGTAGACTACCATGCATAAAATTGTGCATGTAAGCAACATTATTTAGAAGATCCCTAATTAAGTACCACATTATCATCAACTGCAGATTCTAAAGGTAAATTTGGCTCTAGGACGTATGACTTTATTGCAGGAGAAAGCATTAATTTCAAAATTGCCTACAATGGGTGACAATAAAGGAACATTTTCAAGCGCCAACAAGTCTCCTGATTATTCTTGTTATAGAACTTTAGGTCTGACACTCAAATATTTATTTGGTTGTTGAAGTCATTATTGGACCTGTTAGTATCGGACTAGGATCCTTTGCTTAACTGGAGAACAGACACTGTCAATGGATTTTTGTCTGCAACTATAGGTCACTGAGCTAATGAGTGACTAGGAGACACACGGACAGGGAAGCAATATCAATTAAATGAGGTAGTCAACCAGACAGAACATAACCAACAGGATATGATAAAACAATCAAAAGTAATTTAACTTATTGTGCAGTCCAGAGAGTCCATAAGGACGAGATCATGCAACTAATCTAACAAAGATGGGGGCATATGTACAAGCAGCTAGTGGAGCGCGGTGTTAAGCCAAAATTGGTAACACCGCGCTCTGACAGTTTTAAAATGCAGGGATGCGCCGTATTCACAAGAATGCGGCGCAACCCTGCGTTACCCCTTGCGCTGGTGCAAAAAAAGTTGCCTAGCCCCAACGCAGGCACCATAGCGCCATTTTGCTAGGCTACCTGGGCAGCAGGGTCAATTGTTTATGTGCAGAAAGGTACACCTTCCTGCACATAAATAATCTTTACAGGCGATTTGCTCTATCCATGTGTGCTGCATAATGCAGCACACATGGATAGAGCAAGAAACAAGGAGAAATAAAACATTTCTCCTAGTATCGCCTGCTTAAGACCAGATATTCTCTGGCGATATTTTTGGCGCCGTCAAATACCTTGTAAATATGGGGCAGTGTCAAAAAGCAATGGGTGTTGTGGCGGTACGCCCACTGCAACACCCATTGCATGCCCCTTTCACGCCAAGTGCTGCGTGAACAGGGGCATTATTTACAAGGCGGCGTTAAATGGCTTAACGCCGCCTTGTAAATAAGGTGAAGGAGTTAACGCCACCAGAATGTCAGAAAAAGTGACATTCGGGTGGTGTTAACTCCTTTTAAATATGCCCCATGATTTTATAGACTGTTAGTAAATTAATTTCCTCTGTATTGTGATGGGAGATCTTGCAATATTTAGACCATCGACACCTCTTCTGTTGTGTCAGGCAATGATAATGTGACCAAAAAACATATAAGGTTCTTCATGTTTGAAGGTTTTTGCGCCAGCTCCGATACAAAAGAAAGTGTACATTTTTTCATTGGACTGTTTACACGTTTGGATGTGGGGCAACTTTCTTCACTACACGTGATCACAAGGCCATAGCTTCAGATATTTGTGATGCTCCTGCCACAGTGTAAAATAAATATAAGGAAGACAAGTAGCAGACTCCTGAACGTTGACCACAGTTTCATCCAAAACAACTTGAAGAACACAAGCAGAGTCAGGGGCCCTGGTCCCAGCATCCAGATGCTAATGTAGCCTTTGTGCTTTTGTTTTTTCCATGCAATGCTTGCAACTGCGAAGGAACTCACTGGAGGAGAGCCCTGCAACTAAGAAACACCACTTCGACTGAGGTAATCAGACTTCCATTAGACCTCCATTCAGATACAGAGAAGGCATTGTTTACTATGGCCATCTGGGTATTTTCTTGAAGTAATGCCAGTCCAGGAACCTGCTTAAATTGTTTGAAAAGGTGCTGTTATCGTTCAATGGTTAGGCCGCCTTCCAAGTGGGTTCACTATGCTGTAGCTTGAGGTAGGAAATAGTTGTGGTAGGAGTTCCAGCGCCCTGAAAACTCCATGCACATCGAGGACATTTTGCACTTTTCCTGCCTGGCTCCTCCATGCTCAGCGGTGGACAGGGCCTCTGTATAGGCCCCTGCACGGAGCTGCTGCTCTGGCAAAGTCCAAGGCCACCTTTCCTCTAACTCCACACTCAAAGGGTCCACCTGCCTAGAATTCACCCAACCTCCTCCCCGCCCCCCACCACGCACCCTGTTCCCTCTTCCTTGATGGGCTCTGAGCTACAGCCGCCCCCTTCTCCATGCCAGAAGCACCTCATGGCACTTTTGATCTTGCAGTCACAGGGAGTGATGCATGCTGAGCCACAATTCCCTGCTGCAGGATGTCCCACCAACAGGACAGCCCTCTGGACTTCCTTTCTACTCCTGCTTGGAAGTGTCACTGGAGAGAGTTATATGCGCAGTTTCAAACCTTCTTCAATCTGTCATGTTGCAGTATCTTCTCTGTGGACCTGCTGCAGAGTATCAGGAGAACACTCCAGGGACTTGAAAACCTCAGTTAGATCCTCGGAAAGCACATTGATGCACTGCTCAGCATTATTTTTATTGAGGTCTACAAAACAAATGTGGACTGTCTGTGACGGGTGGGAAATTCATGTTTGGGCTGACACGACTGGAGCCTCAAAAGGAACACACTCTTCTGTAGCAGAACGAGGCCCCAACATGGTGTTGGGTCTTCCGGAGACTCGTGTGCTAGCTTAATGGTCACATTTACCCCTGATTTTAGGTGGCCCCCTTGAAAAATGATGATGTGTAAGGCCTCCCACCTATCCTTTTGTGCCCAGTTACCTGAGCCGATGGTGAGACCCTGCTTCCTTATAACCAGTCAATGAAAGCGGAAAATGACAGTGAGACTCGCGAGCCGGAAAAGCAGAAGTTACAGTGATGGTGACAAGGGACTTTGGGTTTTCAATTATGAGACCCTTTAAGATTGGGCCTGGCTTCCATCACTCCCTCTTGCCCATCCAGCCTCCTTATTCTCCCGTTTCTCCTATCCAGAAGAGCCTGGATTTATCTTGTAGGGCACATTGATTAGGGAAATCGTGACTGTGCTTGAGACCGATGAATCGACTTGAGTAATGGAATCCTCGGGCCATCTGCAGCACCGAGGGGCAGGGCCTACCATGTTCTACCATGACATTTACGTCTAGCACTCCAGTGTGCTTACTATATTTCACTTTGTCGAATCTTGCTTCCAAGCCATCGGGAGGGGCTGGGGTGAGAGAGTGTGTGTGTGACCCCTCTGTCAACCCCAACACAATCTCTAAACCAAGACCGCAGTTTGTTGGTACGTGTTGTCCTGGGCCTGACAGGCTTCAGGTAAGGGACCAATTCTATCTTGGGCTCCCCCCATGGTGGCCTTCCAACACTCCACTGCATGATTGGCTAGCTGGCCCCGCCTGTTGACGCTTCAACTGGCCTATGCACCTGAGCGGACTCGGATGAACCAGCAGTCTAGTGCACTTGTGCAAGGAGGGGCAATGCCTCAAGTGTGTGCGGGTGGCTATAAACCACGGGGCTGCTTTCCCCTAATGTTACAAGACAAGCTCAGTCCCATTTCAAGGTTTATTTCTACTGGAATATAGCTTTTGTGTGATATTATTTGAAGGAAAATACCTCAATAAAGAAATGTTATATAAAAACAAGAGCAGCTCAAAGAGGGAGCTAATATTTAAACACCGGATCAGATACTAATTAAAGGATATAATACTGCCAGG
This sequence comes from Calotriton arnoldi, assembly GCA_963921515.1. Classification (NCBI taxonomy): domain Eukaryota; kingdom Metazoa; phylum Chordata; class Amphibia; order Caudata; family Salamandridae; genus Calotriton; species Calotriton arnoldi. The sequence continues at coordinate 4,471,754 of CAWUFW010000255.1, read as the reverse complement.
AAAAGGCTCAGATCTGGGCTTTGCAGTTTCATCATAGATTTCTCTTCCAATTTGAAGTTAGTAGGGTGATACAGGATATGAAAGAGGGCAGATCTATACTTTTGGAAGGAAAACAGCAAGGCCATGATTTTAGCACCCCTAATATTTATGCTCAGAATCAGGGTCAGGACTCTTTTTTTTTTTTTTTTTAAGAGGGATGGTAGGCAAGATTAAAAAATAGGGTCTACCCGAATTGATTGGGTAAGGAATTTCAAATATAGTCCCGGATACCTACCTGGACAGACACCAACAAGATATATACACTCAAGGCTGCATGCCCCAGTCCTTTAAAACAGAATTATAAGAACTCAGAGTTGTAGACGTATTGAGAGATACATTTCCTAACAATCGGGAATATATTTTTTCTTTCCACACGTGCACAGGTCCTATCACAGGATTGATCTGACGTGATGGACACAGGGGATCGCAAATGACAGTCAAACAATCTCAAATGGTACAGAGGCAATATCAGATTATTCTATGCTGCTATAGGAGAGGGGTAATGGCCCTATTTTCTGCAGAGCTAGTTGGAAATTTGATAGAGTGGATATTCGAGAGAAACTGATTAGCCAATTGAAAAATCTGAACTACTGAGAGTGGTTGTCCCCCATCATCCATCTTATGGCTTTGAAGATTAGCAGCAGTTACATTATCCAGACTACTCTATATTTCAGGCTCTTCCAACTAAAATTCCGGATAAGAATTTCAAATCTCTCTAGTCAACTATAGACAACGTTATATGGGTGGGTAAAAAACACGATTTTCAAGAGGAGTCCTGAGGGTGCACAGGAAATTGGGAGGCTTGGAAATGCAGGACATAAAAAGTTTCTATTAGGTGACCCACCTTAGGATACTCTTCGATTAGTCTCTGCACAAGGCACAAAGACACTAAATCCACGTGGATGTGTCAGTACTGAGACAGTCCCTCTAGGATATTCTTAGATGCCTAGAAACTCTAGAACCCCAGTACGATATGTGTCAGAAATATTGCACCCTACAGTAGAGATATGGGACATCATAGTCGAGACAGACCATCACATCTTTCCCTTTCCCCTATATGCCTCTTTTCAAAAATCCAGAATTTACATCAGGGTGGAGGGGAAAGGAATTCAAGAAGTGGTCAAATCGAGGTTGCAAATGTAGGGATCTTTTTATAGGGGAGGAAATCATTTTAAGAAATAATTGAAAGTGCAAGAGGCTGACCGACTACAATATTTCCAATTGGGCCATTGGCCTAGGCAACCAGGGAACAGAGAAGGAGTATGTAGACTCCTGCTCCTTACTCATTAGGAAAAGTTATTCATCAACTATTGCACACCAAAAGGTCTAGTTGAAATGTTTATGCTGCTCCTGTAGATGAGGGTCCCAAAGTTCAATGGCCATACGTGGGAAGGTGGCAACGAATGTTGAATACTGATATTCAATGGCAGAAATTGTGGGAGGAAATACCTAGAATGTGCAAAAGCGTTCAGAGTCTATGTATAAAAAACACTTTGAAAGTAAATCAGGTGTATACTAACACGTCCAGCCTATGCTGGAAAAATTATGGAATGGAAGAGGACAAATTACATATGTGGTGGGTATATCCATGCTTTACACTGTTTTGGAAGGAGATCTTGAGCCATATAAAAGGAGTTAGAAACACCCAATTCGGGCAGATCCTGCTGTAGTTGGTTAGGTATCCGGCCTATCAAGATAAAGGTATTATCACTAACTGATTGCAGGATAGCTATGAATATTATCCTAGCTGCTATTTTTTTTAATTCTATATTTATGCTTTTACAAACATGTATAACAGACAACAAAGACTGTGACCATCACTTGCCGGATCCATCATGGCATTAGTTAGCGGAAGGCCCGCTCAGCCCACCTGTAGTTGCCCTCTCTTGCATTGGTGCACCATCCTTATCTCATATATCCCCCTCGACTTAAATATTGTTACATACTCCATTGGTACCTTAGCTCACGGCTGTATCTGAGATTACCCCTGCATGTCCTAGCTGTTCGGGGTTGTTCAATCTGTGAGAGACTCATGTGGAGGGTGAAGAACCTCCTCAGTAGCCTCAGACCCTGATCCACCCTCCACCCCCTGTGTCACTGCCTCCTCAAAGGTATCAAGCAATTCTCCCCTGGTTGCTAGGTTCTCGTGGACCTCGTTGTCTTTACGAGAGAAGAGGCGAAGGTGCATTTTCTCGGCCAAAGCCCATTCAACTGTCTCTCATACCCAGCTGGTCACTATAGGGCTCCGTGTGCCCAGCCACACCATAGCAACACGCCTTTTAGCCAGCAGTAATTCCAGCTGCAGGAAATTATAGTACATTTTACCCTGTTTGGAACATTGCAGGATGCCCAGTAGGCACTGCTTGGGATCGGGATCCAATGTCAGCCATGCTGTCTGTTGTAGCCGTTCTACCACTTCCAGCCAGTAGGCATGCACCTCCCTAAAGAACCACGCCATATGTAAGAATGTAGCCCCTCCATGTCCAAAACGGGGGCAAGCAGTCAAACGTCCCACATATAGTCTATGGAGTTTAAGGGGTGTAAGATATGTGCGGTGCAGATAGTTAAAATGTAGTAGTGTAAACCTGGCATTTCTGAAACCATCTTAAATGATGCACAGGCCGGTTTCCATTCCTTGTCTGTGAGTTGTTCCCCTAGGTCCTCCCCCGTGCCTCTCTAACTGCCAACTGTCATCTGGGCCTGTCCGACCTACGAGATCTGTACATCCAGGAGACTATGTGCCCCCCCCCATATTTAGTAGCGGCTGCAACATCTCAGAGCTGGGTGGCCCCTCCAGATCTCTCTTGCCGTTTGTGCAATATTTGCATATTGTAGCTTTTGTCCGTGTACTAGGGAGAAGGCCTCCTGATATGTGAAAAATCGCTCCCCTGGGTACAAACCTCCCAGGCTTTGACAGCCTCCATACTGCAATTGAGTGATAGCCATGGCAGAGCCTATGTCCTTGAAGGGCTTCAGTGCCCAGATGTCCAGGTCCCTAGGAAGGATCGGTCGTCTCAGTACTCTGGTTATAATCCACTCCAGACCCAGGTTGTGTGCTGCACTAGGTAAGAGAACTCGTCCTCCAGTCCTGCCCCCGCATCAGCAACATCAACAAGGGCATGCCCTAGTGTGTATGTTTCAGCAATTACTTTTAATTATTGTCCGTGTGAAAATAAAGTTTTGCTCAGCTGATTCCAGAATGGTCTGTTGGGGTGTGGGTCAGTAAAAGTGGTTTTGGGTAAAAAATATACTTTTCCCATTTTAACTCCCAGAGGATTTGTAGCGCTTTTCTACACCTTCCCGAGCCCAGAGCATGTGTGTGATGAGTTCAGAGATCTGTCCATGACCGTGGAGTCTGGACGTGTCTGGGTAGGTACTAGTGAACTGGAAAGGGGCGGGGTACTTCATTCGGTGAAAAGGAACAGGTACACAGCAGTGATCCGCAGCCAGTTGTGTTACACTGACACTGGTGCTCTCAGTTTAACGCACACGCGAGAGCTTCGGAACTGTTGCCCTTCTTTTGAGGTATTTATATAGCGCTTACTACCCCGAACGCCAGCTGTAAAGGGATGGGTGCTTCATTCGGTGAAAAGGAACAGCCAGTTGTGTTACACTGACACTGGTGCTCTCAGTTTAACGCACACGCGAGAGCTTCGAACTGTAGCCCTTCTTTTGAGGTATTTATATAGCGCTTACTACCCTGAACGCGAGCTGTGAAGAGAGGGGCGCTTCAATCGGTGAAAAGGAACAGGTACACAGCAGTGATCCGCAGCCAGTTGTGTTACACTGACACTGGTGCTCTCAGTTTAACGCACACGCGACAGCTTCGGAACTGTTGCCCTTCTTTTGAGGTATTTATATAGCGCTTACTACCCTGAACGCTAGCTGTAAAGGGAGGGGTGCTTCATTCGGTGAAAAGGAACAACCAGTTGTTTTACACTGACGCTCTCAGTTTAACGCACACGCGAGAGCTTCGAACTGTAGCCCTTCTTTTGAGGTATTTATATAGCGCTTACTACCCTGAACGCTAGCTGTGAAGAGAGGGGCGCTTCAATCGGTGAAAAGGAACAGGTGCACAGCAGGGATTCACAGCCAGTCGTGTTACACTGACACTGGTGCACTCAGTTTAACACACACGCGAGAGCTTCGGAACTGTTGCCCTTCTTTTGAGGTATTTATATAGCGCTTACTACCCTGAACGCTAGCTGTGAAGGGAGGGGCGCTTCATTCGGTGAAAAGGAACAACCAGTTGTGTTAGACTGACGCTCTCAGTTTAACGCACACGCGAGAGCTTCGAACTGTAGCCCTTCTTTTGAGGTATTTATATAGCGCTTTCTACCCTGAACGCTAGCTGTGAAGGGAGGGGCGCTTCAATCGGTGAAAAGGAACAGGTGCACAGCAGGGATTCACAGCCAGTCGTGTTACACTGACACTGATGCACTCAGTTTAACACACATGCGAGAGCTTCAAACTATCGCCCTTTTTGAGGTATTTATACAGCACGTACTACCCCTGACGCTAGCCGGAAAGGGAGGGGTGCTTCATTCACTGAACAGGAACAGGTACACAGCAGAGTTCCACAACCAGCCGTGTTACACTAGCCACTGGTGCCCTCAGTGTAACACGTGGATAGACACATGAGCTTCGGACCTGTCGCCCGTCTTTGAGGTGTGTGCACAGGAGTAAATCCATGCACATCAGTATGTTAAACTCCCCTGAACCCCCTTCAATGCAGAGCTGGTCTAGGTGCTACTATATGCGGATTACACATGATAAATGCACACAGAGAAGAACCAGGCCCTAGATGAAGAATTAGACACTACGAGTCTATCCAGCCAATATCACATCTATCCACTGCATGTGTAGCACGGCTTGGCACAACACTATGAGCATAATTAGGCACTAGATACAGAGCGGATCTAGAAACGAGTTGCATAGTGGCTATACACTAACAGTAGGGAAGATCTAAGCATTACGGGCATTGCGGATGCAACTGCGTATCTAGGCACTGCATGCAATGTAGAGCCGGGTAATTCAAACAGAGAGGTTCTAGGCACTGCATGCACTGTAGAGCCAGGTAATTCATACAGAGCATATCTAGGCACTAGGGCGGTCTCGGCTGCTCAGAACCACTGGAACAAGCGGTCGCGAGTGCCCCTGCAGCTCAGAAAGTGAAAGCGCGCACTGTAAACAAAGCACGTTGTCCTGCCTCAAGTAGGACAAACTCAAAATATAGTGCTTACCATGTAACAACAAAGTAAAGGGGCCAGTAGCAATTGGGAGGATTCAAATGACATGGCTGAACTAAGGAGGGACTAACAAGCCTATTAACGAATCAGAAGACAGCATTTACAAAGGACAAACACACAAGCCAATGAAAAATAAGGGCGGGGGGACTGGGCAAAACTTCTTTCCGTACTGAACTACCACAGCTCTTCGCAGAGCAGCGCTTGCGCGCTGGCTCATGCTCGACCTAAAAAGCAGAAACGAGCAAAAGCAATGGGCAATCTGGGAAAACCCCAAATCACCATAGCCTCAGGCCATGTGTTGCTCCAGCAGTGAAAGGCCTGTTGACAGTGCAACCAGACCAATGCAGACTTCCTCCCAAATGTGCTCCGATTGGACCCGCCCACATTGCCATCTGCCCCAGCGTCCCAGAAGAAAGGCGCGCCAAAGCAGAGCAGCTGACAGAAGCATGTCTCCTGCTCCCCCGTAGCCATAGTGGCAGCATATGCTAACCACGCACAAAAGGCGGGAATTCAGGCCACATCATTGTCTCAGGTAAGTTGAGTAATGTACAACTGGCAGGGATGAGAATCGGGGCAACTCCTGAACACATCGCCTCCTGCAAAGCCCAATACCCATGGAGAAGCGAGCATCGCACTCCCAGGCTCCACAACAGGTCAACAAGAACAAAGTCCACTCTTAACCTTGACTGAAGCATGCGGTCTCCACATGGGCTTCCTTTAGATGATGATATGCCTTAATGTAAAATTAGGGTGAAACCATGTGAAACAAATGTGCTGTTTGTTATACAGTTAGATTCTATACAGTGTAGAAGGCCTGGTTGGTCCTACTGGATCAGGTGAGGTATATTCTGTAGCACATCTCAGAGAGGAATTGTTTAAAATTATTGAAGATCAATTACCACGTCAATCAACTTAGGGGAGACCAAATCTTGTTTAAGAACCAGTTATTATAAATAGGTTCAACACAAAAATATATCTATTGTACATTTCTAGATATTTGGAATCTGAACTGAAAGGGATTTCTAGGGGGTGCAGCCATGCAAACCTGACAATATTTTCGGTCTTCTTCGAAGCGGCACCTGCCTTGGAGTAGGGTTGCATGGGGGCTGGATCAATACTCTTGATTCTTATGGGCTCCTCATGGGGTTGATGGTGGTAGGCACGAGTTTGCTCACATGTGGAGAGGTTGAGTGTGGTGTTTCGGTGCTCAGTTTCTTGGATGTGTATGTTGGAATCTACAAACATCTACATTACCGAGGAATTTTTGTCTTGTGCAGGAATGTCGACCTCATGGGAGTCTTCAAAGCCTTGGGCCAGGTTGCATTGGGGCCAGGGTCCCTTGAGGTTAGCCTACCCTCTAACACGTTTGTCTGTACATCTGTTTCCGAGTGGGATCTCTGTGGTACTTGTTCTGACAGCTCTGGGCCAGAGTGCATTATGAGACCAGGCTTCTCACTATGCAGGACGACAGTTTGTGTACAGTCCCATATTGTAGGTTGTGTCCGCCCAGTCTGTGTATTGGAGTTTACGATGTGTCAGTAAGTTTGATGGGTTGCATTGTTTGGTGCTAGGGTTTTTGCATTATCGCGTGCTCTTGACTGGCGATCATCAGAGGTGCATGCAGGAGACACAGGAAGGAATATGAAGTTGGTGTAGTGGTGCCTACCTCTCAGGAGCATTCAGCTCGTGTTTCTGCAGGCCAGAATTGCTTGTAGCTTTCCCAGTGCACTGCCACAAAATCAGCTGAGCCGGAGTTTTGAGGTGCTTACCTTTCAGTGCTTTTCCTAATGGCCGATGGGTGAAGATTTCTATGGGAAACCCCATCAGCGGGCAAAAAATGAGGCAGGGTAGCGCATTTGCAGAGGGGTGTGGGCGAGTATACACGAAGTGTAGTATACACACGTAGTTTGCTGGTACAGGGCACAGCAACAAGTCAAATCTGTTGGTCAATGACTTCGCTATGTACTGTATAGTAGATTATTGTAGCAGGTCATCATCACTAGTGACCCAAAATGGTATAGAGACCACTGTCTACTCCTAAAAAAGGTGTCACGATTCACTCCCTCTGCTCTCGTTCCCACCACCAGGGGGCCGAATTGTGGGGCTTTCCAATATTCTGATATGCTTCCAGACACTCCCCTGTATGCATATCCTGACTTTCCAGGCATTTGGACATCATTTAGGAATTGACATCCGTTCCCAATCCATGCCGGGTTTTGTGGAAGCCAGTCTGCTCATGCTGGAAACTCCATTACCTATAATCCCCTGCTCACTGCTTTGTCTCCACCCCTGCAGGCCAAGGATGGGTGGAGGAATTCAGCTCACCTGTGGCTGGCTGCTGCTAGCCTGCTCACATCTGATGCGCATGAGTACTGTGAGCTCTTTTAAGCCCCAGCTCCCTTCAGCCCAGTGTTGGTCATTGTAGCTGTTTTCCGGTGAGACCGATCCCTGTTTCCTGAGATTTAGATATTCCTTGATTCCTGAGCTATAGTTAATCCTTGTTCCCTGAACTATAGCTATTCCTTGTGCCTGAATTAGCACTGCCTGCAGTGCTACCTTGTTTCCTGAGTTCCTGAGCTATAGCTATTCCTTGTGCCTGAATTAGCACTACCTGCAGTGCTACCTAGTTTCCTGAGTTCCTGAGCTATAGTTATTCTTTGTTCCTGTTCCTGTGCTTCAGCTATTTCTTGTTCCTGATTTGCACTGCTTGCAGTGCTCTCTTGACTCCTTATTTCCTGAGCTGTAGCTATTTCCTGTTTCCTTGAACCAGTACTGCCTGCAGTGCTACCTTGACTCCTTAGCCTTAGCATTCCTTGTTCCTGAACTGCAGCAGTTTCCCTTGTTCCTGAACTAGCACTGCCTGCAGTGCTACCTTGACTCCTTAGCCTTCCTTGTTCCTGAACTGCAGCAGTTTCCCTTGTTCCTGAACGAGCACTGCCTGCAGTGCTACCTTGACTCCTGAGCCTTAGCATTCCTTGTTCCTGACCTGCAGCAGTTTCCCTTCTCCTGAACTAGCACTGCCTGCAGTGCTACCTTGACTCCTGAGCCTTAGCATTCCTTGTTCCTAACCTGCAGCAGTTTCCCTTGTTCCTGAACTAGCACTGCCTGCAGTGCTACCTTGATGCCTTAGCATTCCTTGTTCCTGAACTGCAGCAGTTTCCCTTCTCCTGAACTAGCACTGCCTGCAGTGCTACCTTGACTCCTGAGCCTTAGCATTCCTTGTTCCTGACCTGCAGCAGTTTCCCCTTCTCCTGAACTAGCACTACCTGCAGTGCTACTTTGACTCCTGAGCTTTTGCTCAATTCTTGTTCCTGCCCCAGCACTGCCTTCTATGCTACTTTGTTTTCTTGATTCCTGAACCTGCACTATTCTAGTATACCCATGTAGCCTCCCCTTCTGTATATCCTTTTCCAGTCCCTGCCTTTCTTCCCATTTCCTTGGTTCCAGTTCTAGTTTGCTGTCTTTCTATTTCTGCTGTCTTGCTTCTGTTGCCTTGTATGTTTGTTACCTGCTTTCTGCCAAGTGTGCCCTGTGATTTCCTTCCTTTCCTGTTAAGCACTCCTCCTTGCTAGCTCCTTGTCTATTGTGCTTGTGTTTAGTTCTACCCCTTTGCTGTTACTGCCTTGCGTGTTCCTGTTTGATCGCCAGGATCCGTGGGCACAGCTGACTACCTAGGTGGTGTTTCTTGTTCACTGTGAGTATTGTCTTTGAGTTACTGTTATAACATCACCATAGGTATAAGCTCCACAGAACCTGCCTTTGCATACATATCCTATATGTGGGTATTTTCAGTCAGTATCTGTAACAGCAATTGTGGGTGAGGAACTTACTGAGCTTCAGTCTTACCGTATGGAGCTCCCGAGTGCTTTACCCCACATTCCCTTTATTGTTAATGTTGTATTATATATATGTCTTGCACGTCCGTCCTGGGTGTAGTTAGTCTGAATGCTAAATTGCCTTGTGAGTGCCCTTCCTTTCTGAGTCTTAGCCATCTTGTTCCTTTGTACAGACTTCCCCTTTGGATCCCTTTTCTCCTCTGACTTCCTGTGTGATCCTGGGCAGCGCTGTACTCCTCTCTCTGTGTACATTTTCTACCCTGTTCCCAGTCCTTGCCCAAGTCCCTGACTGTGTTCCCGACATAGTCCCGGACACTCCCTGACAAAAGGTTTAACTTTAAATTTTTTCTTTAAACGCATCATGCTTTTCTTTTAGGAAAACGGACTGAAATTCATAAGATTGGTTTATATAAAAGCAATCACAGACAGGATACTCTGCTGACCTCAGTTCCTGTGAGTGTGCCCAATTTTAGAGGGTCGCAATTTGCAACGTATGAAAATTGATGCGATACGTCGAATTGCAACCCCCTACCACTCTGTATTTTGTGATCTCACCTATTAGTAAATAGGTCGGTTCAAAAAATACCAATGCATTCGAGAGAAGTGGGTGCGCAAACTGCTACCACTCTACCAAATCCATTTTAGTACATTTTTAGTACATTCCAAATAAGAAATCATAAATTTCACACCTTTATTAGTTACAATTCGCGATTTCTTATTTGGAATCCTTGAACATGGGGCCCTATATTTCTTGCCTTCTAAATCAAATCCGTTTACCGTAGATTGCCGATTATCAGTATCTTGCTATTCAGCGCTCCACAGCAGGGTCGGATTGGTAAGGTGGGCACTTGGGCAATGGCCGAGGGGCCGGTATCTAAGTTCCAGCCGTGGGCTGCTTTTTTGGCAGCCTGGGGGGCCGATTTGGGCTGTGTCTGGTATTTTCAGATGTCGCCAGCGGCCCAGTGGGGCCCCGAGTGGCCTTTCTGGAGGCAGATGGGCATCCATTACCTCCCTTTTATCAACGGGCAGAGGTGTCACTCCCTTTCTCTCGCTGGGCGGCCAATTAATGTGTGCATACTGAGTGGGGGCAGGGGGCCTGAGCAGAAGTGGCCACACTGGGCCTGAACAGAAGTGGCCACACTTGTTTTCAGGTGTTTGTAAAACTTAGCCGAAGCAGTGTTTTGAGGAAAGGCAATATGCAAATGTGGGCCACTTTTTTTTTAGCGTGCCCCGGGCCAATTTCTAATCCCAATCCAACCCTGCTCCACAGTAGTATTAAAACCTTTAGTTAATGCACACCACACACAAGCCTGGCAAGCAATGTGCACAACATCTATTTGCATGTTAACTCTTTCAATTATTTTAACATGTGGGTGAAATGGGAACCAGATTGTCAAAATTAAAATGTGCCTTGCCTAGATACTTTAGTCACTTAATACGTAATGTGCACAATATTTTCCACAGCATCATACGGAATCGATGTGAGGGATAACTACAAGTTCAGCACAAAGACCACACTGGAAAAAACTTTTTTAGATATTCCACTCCTGGAAGTTTCCTAGTTGTTCTGGGAGTATCTCTGCAAAGATGATCCATGAGTATATACCATGTGGTGGTAAGTAAAAAGAGTATCCAGAGAAATGCCTGCATTGCTGAAGAAATACAAAAGTAGGGGTATGTAAGTGATGACTTGGGCTAAGAAAGTGTAACACTTTCCACATGAATCATAATGTTCACTGGGTGTTGTGTACAGCGCACTCTTGTTTTTAAAGAATAAATGAAACCATTGGCAGGGAACATGCGCGAGGCAGCACATTCGGGTACACTATTTATTTGCATTATTTTGTTCGGTGGTGCGAATACAATGATCTCTCACTGATGATCTACTATTCCGTTGCTTGTCACCAACAATGCCTTATGTGTCCTTGTAAATAAGCAGAGCAAGGCAGGCAGTGCTTAATTTGAGCCGGTGGTTGTCGGTGCGCAGCTCTGGCACTTAACACCGGCGCTTGTGGCAGTCAGCCACAAGGTGGTGCTGTCTGGCCAATTTAAAGGTGACCACAGCAACAGGTAATTATTAATTTAATATATAAATTATACCTGCCGCTCAAGCCATTCTTATAGCTTTGGGGGCCTGAAATAGTCCGAATTGTCACGGAGCTAGACCACTGACCTGGTCAGTGTGACTGCTCTCCGCTGCGCAGCTCCACCACTAAGTGCTGCCCCCTGAGCTCGGTTACCGGGTGTTCGAGGCCCTCCTCCACCCGCAGGCCTCATCCCTGGTGGTCCAGTGGGAGAGCACTCTGCTCTACTGTTCCGCCTCTCTTGGCTTTTTTCTCTGTGCCCTCTTTTCTCTCTTGTGCTCCCCACGTTTCTTCCCTCCGCTGCTGCCCCCATAGCCCCTCCAGTGTCCTTCCCACTCCCACCTCCCAGCTGACCGCCCTCACCCTGACCCCTACTTAATGGCGGCCGCTGCGCGGCAAGAAGAGCTAGACCACTGACCTGGTCAGTGTGCCTGCTCTCCCCCCACGCAGCTCCACCACTAAGTGCTGCCCCCTGAGCTCGGTTACAGGGTGTTCGAGGCCCTCCTCCACCCGCAGGCTCCTGCCTGCGCCTCATCCCTGGTGGTTCAGTGGGAGAGCACTCTGCTCTTCTGCTGTCCGCCTCTCTTGGCTTTTTTCTCTGTGCCCTCTTTGCTCTCTTTTCTCTCTCTCGTGCACGCGCACTCCCCGCGTTTTCTCCCTGCCACTGCTGCCCAGTGTGTCCTTCCCGCTCCCACCAGACGGCCCTCCCCCGACCCCTGCTTAATGGTGGCCGCTGCATGGCCAGGCCACTGGTGCGCAAAAGGCGCACCAAAGGCAAGCCCGTTTGGGACCCGACCAGTGCCAGGGTCCCTGGTCCTCAGACCAGCCTCCACTACGACTCCAGCACCCTCCACATTCTCAACCCCGGATGCAGTAACAACTGCCAGCTTTCGACGCCGAGCAACACCCAATATAGTCACTGCCGCTGCACCCGGACCCAAGCAGCAGCTCCCAGCCTTCCGGACTTCACAGTTCACAAACCACACAACCGAATCCTCCTCAACGTGCGCTCCCTACACAAGCACGCCATAGACATCTGGTAGTACCTCAACACCCAACGTCTGACCCCCAAAGGCCCGACGTTGCCTTCCTCACAGAAACCTGGACCAACGCAGACTCCGCGCCCAACATCGCCACTGCCATTCCCGACGGATACAAGATCCTGCGGAAAAACTGCCCACCCACCCAGGAGGAGGCATTGCCATTGTCCACAAAAGACCGCCTCCCCATGACAACCACCGGCCCGGACGACACGACGACTCTCATGGAGCATCTCCACTTCCAGATCAAGACCAACCCTAAAACGACTCTCCTCAGAACACTCATCTACAGGCTGCCCGGCCCCACGCTCCTTTCGCCGACACCATTGCCGACCTCATCGCAGCCCATGCCCTCTCCTCCACAGACTACATCCTACTCGGAGACCTAATCTTCCACCTGGACAACCACGATGACCCCAACACCACATAACCTCGCCAAAATGGGACTGAAGCAACTTGTCTCCGCCCCCATGCACACAGTGGGACACACACTCGACCCAGTCTTCGCAAACTGAAACAGCATCTCCTACAGCCACACCACGGAACTCCTCTGGACAGACCATCACTACATCCACTTCTCCTTCAGAAAAACCACCGCACACAAGCACACCCACCACCTCCCCCGTAGAAGCTGGAACAAAGAAGACCAGCTTACCTACGCCCTCATCAGCACCCCACCACCGACAACGCCAGACGCTAACACTGCGGCACGCAACCTCCACCGCTGGATCACAACCTGCACCGACACACTCGCCTCCCTCAAGAAAGCCACAGGACGACACATCAAGAAAGCAAGCTGTTTCACCCCTGCAATCCAAGAATCCAAGCGCTCCTGCCAACGACTCAAAAAGACATGGAGGAGCAACAAACCCCCAGAAACATGCACCGCTTACAGAGCAGCCACCACAGCACACCACTAACTCATCAAATCCACAAAGAAGAAATTCCTCCAAGACAGAATCCTCAACAATGCCCACAACACCAAAGAACTCTTCTCCATCATCAAGGAATTTACCAAACCCTGCAGCGATACAACAGACGTCTTGCCCTCCCAAGACCTCTGCAACAGACTCAGCACCTTTTTTCACCTCAAGATTAAGATGATCTATGACAACTTCGACAAATAAGACCTCTGCACTGCTCCAGTCCCCCCCCCCCCCCAGCGACGCCATCAACAGACCCTGCTCACTTGGACCCCACTCACGACAGTAGACACCTTAAAGACCATGAAGAGCATCCACTCCAGAGCACCCTCAGACCTCTGCCCACCCCAAATCTTCCACAGAGCTGCCACGGCCATTGCACCTGAAATACGCCGAACAATCAATTGCTCCCTTGAAACCGCCACATTCCCTGACAACTGGAAACACGCCAAAGTCAACTTCCTCCTGAAGAAACCCTTTGCAGACCCGCCGGACCTCAAGAACTTCAGGCCCATCTCCCTGCTTGCATTCGCAGCCAAGAACATCAAAAAGGCCATCAACACCCAGCTAGCAAACTTAATCGAAGCCAACAACGTCCTGGACATCTCCCAATACGAATACCGCAGCAACCACAGCACCGAGACTGCCCTACTCGCTGCCTCAGATGACATCTGCTCCCTCCTCGACCAGGGCCAAACAGCAGCCCTCATCCTACTGGACCTCTCAGCTGCCTTCGACACTGTCTCCCACCGCACACTAGCCACCAGACTCCACGATGCCAGCATCCGCGGAAAGGCCCTTGACTGGATATGCTAATTTCTCACAGGCAGAACGCAGCGAGTCAGACTCCCGCCCTACCTCTCGGAATCAACAGAGACCAGATGTGGAGTGCCCCAGGGATCCTCCCTCAGCCCCACCCTCTTCAACATCTACATGGCCTCCCTCGCAACCATCGTCAGAAACCACTGGCTCAACGTCGTCTCCTATGCCACCGACACCCAGCTCATCCTCTCCCTGACCAAAGAACCCAACATCACCAGACACAACTTCCAAGAAGGGATGAAAGCCGTTGCCACCTGGATGAAGAAGAGCCGCATGAAACTCAACTCTGAGAAAACAGAAGTCCTCATCCTTATGTTATGTTAAATAGTTTTATAGAGTGCGCTATTACCAAAGAAAGTGCATCTTGGCGCCATTGGCAAGAAACTCTCAATATTGTGCATAATCTGAAAACCAAAAGCGAACCCATCTTATCTTTTAAGGGGCATCAACCCGCTGATCCTGGGGGGAAAAAAACAGGTTTTTAGATCCTTCCCAAATTTCAAAAGGTTTGGTTGAGCTTGTAGATGATTTGGCAATACATTCCACCATTTTGCTACCTTATAGGAAAAATTTCTTCCTCCCCAATGAGCTCTATTTATTCTGGGAATTTCTACTTTGTTGGCTGTACTAGATCTTAAAGTACATGGGGGGACGTACCAGTGAAAGATGTCCTGCAAGAAGAGTGGACCGTAATGATGTAACCCCTTGGCTCCACCTCCGCCGCATGGGATGACACCTGGTGGCCCCCTGCCCTCTGAATCCCCCCCACACACTGACAGACCACGCACGAAACCTCAGCATGATACTAGACTTAGCACTCACGATGAACCGCCAGATCAACGCCGTATCCTCGGCCTGTTTCAACACCCTCTGCATACTCTGAAAAACGTTCAAATGGATCCCATCCGAGTCCAGAAAAACGGTCACGCACGCCCTCATCAGTAGCAAACTGGACATTGGCAACGCCCTCTATGCCAGAATCAACAAGAAACTGCTTTGCAAACTCCAGACCGCCCAGAACGCCGCAGCCAGACTGATCCTCTGTCACAACCAAATCACCCAACACCTCCGCGATCTCCAATGGTTCTCCATTGAAAGAAGAATAACCTTGAAGCTCCTCACTCACGCATACAAGGCCCTCCACAACATCGTACCAGCATACCTGAACAACCGCCTCTCCTTCCACGCACCCAAGGGACACCTCCAATCAGCTGATCTCTCTCTGGCCACCATTCCACGCATCTACAAAGCCAGAACTGGAGGAAAGTCCTTCTCCTACCTCACAGCCAAGGCCTGGAACGACCTCCACCTCGCCCCCACCCTGCTCCAGTTCAGGAAGGACCTCAAGACCTGGTTTTTTGGATGACCCCAGCACTCAAAGAAGCCGCCCCATAGCGCCTTGAGACCCTCGCGAGTGAGTAGCTGCGCTTCACCAACCCTGACTGATTGACTTGTAGGAGTGTGACGGCCAGTAGTTGTGTTGTTACGATCATTGGTAGCATAACAGGAGCAATGTATGGTGGAAGTTGCAGTGGCCTCCTGACTAGAACCCTGACACTTATGTTGTTTTTTTTTTTTTACAAATTAAGCCCTGAAGGTAAGGTTTTCTGATTTTCCAACAGGTCGAGGAAGAAGGGACGCTTTGCAACACAGAAGCTCTTCAGCCCCTCTAAAACACTATATAAATGAAATTTCCAAGTTTGTTCTCTGGTCACCACAGGGCTGGTGAGTGGTGACTCTCAATGGTAGGTGATCTGCCACTGACCTTATCTGTCACCTCTTCCTTGCCGATGTTGTTTGGGCTGGGGGAGGTTTGACTCACCCAGCACCTGAATTTCCTATTCAAATGCTAAATTAGAATTGAGAGGTCTTGGGACGAGGTGTGAGGGAGGAAGGGACAAAGACTAAGGGAGGAAAACTAGATATTATGCACCACCTCAGGAGAATGGAGTGGCACAGGGAACCTCAAAATAAAATTAATGACTAAAATCATGTTCCTAAGCAACTTCAGAGGGCCATTCTGAAATTGGGTGCCCTGGACCCAGCTCTTCCATGCCCAAAGTCCGCCCTGCTCTTGGCTCCGACATCAATGCGCAAACATGATGAAGTAATGAAGCATTAGGTATATTTAGATTTCTTAGCCTCAGTTTCACTTTTTCGAACATCATCTATCTTTTTTGCACGTTCAGTTCAAAGTCGGGGTAAAACAAAATGCGATTTCTGTTGTAGACTATGTTCTTTTGTTGTCTCGTCGCAGATGGTCATCTTATCTTATTCCTGTATTTTTTGCAGTGTCATCATGATCATCTATGGGGGAAGGGAGCGTTCCCAGCGGAAGGCACTGGCTTAGAGTTCTGTGTACCCTAGCCACTTGTAGTCCCTCGGCCAGCAGTAGGAAGTGAGCCAGTCCCGTATGAATTTTTCGAGCAATATTTCCATCTACTGTTTTTCCACTCCTCTGGCTGACAGTAGGTGCACACTATTGGGGCTTGACAGCTCTTCTAAATCTGGTAGTTTCTACTCTTGTCTTTTTGATATTTGATAAAGAGCCATTTGTTGTCAAACAAATCCTTTTGTATTATCTTCGATTGTGGACATTCTGTATCTGGTGTTATCTAAGGGCCTCACTACAAGTTTGGCGGTGCAGGAGTCGGGCCGAACCCGTGGTTGAACCGCCCGCCAAATTAGGAGTTTTCTTCTGTCTGGCGGGCGTTTCTTTGACATTCCCACAGCGGTGCCTATGAAATAGGCACCGCAATGGGAATGTCAAAATCGGTACCTGCACGGAATGGACTGCTGCAGTCCATGCCGTGCAGGTACTGGGGTGCATGCACCCCATGGCGCACAGGCACAAGGGGGCCCTGTACGGCTCCCTTTGTTTCCTCATCAACACACTTTTCATGGCTGTCGCACTGCCATGAAAAGTGTGGCAGTGAGGAAACTCGTAATATGCTTGGCGGGGCCGCAGCGGTCCCGCCAAGCATATTACAGCCTCAAGACCGCTGCGTCACCGCCAGGGAGGCTGCGGTGGTCCCAGGGCGGCCCGACCATCCTGGTCGTAATAGGGCAGTCAGAAGACCACCACCGGGCAGCCCTGAGAGTCCGGCGGTCTGTGGACCGTCAGACTCGCAATGAGGCCCTTAGTAATGTGACTTTGATTGCCAGACTGTCAATCTTTTGCTGATGGCTCTGTTCCCTACCAACATTGTATTGCAACATTTATACAGCGCTTAATGGACAAGTTACTTACCTTCGATAACGTCTTATCTGGTAGAGACAGGATCTAGCCGCAGATTCCTTACCTTTGAATTCTCCCCAGGTGCCAGGCTGGATCCGGAAAATGTTTCAGCAGTACCTCTGCGCAGTAGAGGGAGTGATGCGACTCAGTAGCGACATCGTCCACCGGATTTGACGTTGACGGAGTTCATATAAGACCCCCAACACACTGACATAAGTTTCTCCCATGACAATTTTCCACGCCAAAAACGCAGAGCCACTTATAGAAACTGCCCATGTAAACAGTGTGGCAAAAAAGGGATATCTTTGAATCAAGTAATGATGAAGTCCTAAGGAAAGGCATATCAATGCGAAGAAATGGATCTTTTAGGTAAAAAGAAACCAGTTCGCACAACGGGGAGAATGGGAGGGTCAGTAAGGAATCTGTGGCTAGATCCTGACTCTACCAGATAAGGAGTTACCGAAGGTAAGTAACTTGTCCATCTGATAAGAGACATCTAGCTGCAGATTCCCTACCTTTGAATTAGATGCCAAAGCAATACCGTTCCCGGAGGAGGGTCTGAGAACTGATCCTACTAAAAGTCCCCGAATAGAACCAGCTGGTCTAGAATAAGATAGACGAGACTGGATGGTCTGAGTAAAGTAGGTGAGGAAGGACATATGCGTCACCATAAGAACTGTGGTAAGGCCATGAATAATTGAAGTCAAAAAGACATCAAAAAGCATGGGAATAGTGTTACCCATTGCAAGAGAACAAAATATGCTGAAAGACAACCAGCAATATAAACAGAAATACTACACAGTTCGGGATACAAATCCGTGTTCGACTGTGGTTTGGGGGACCAGAGGCAACATCTAATGTCACTGGGCTATAGAAACTTGGCTTAAGAAAACTATCATTGGTGCATTGAGAAACGCAGAGGAAAAAGGGATTCCAGAACCCATCCCGAATGGAGAAAGCATTGCCCAATGCTGTAACAGAAATATCCCAAAGACAACAACAACTATTGGTATAGAACCAACTCGTGTCCTGAGAAAAAACTCCCAGAGATAAGTAAACACCACTGGATTCACATAACAAGCATTTGCAATGCAATAGGTCTCGCAGTCACGTGAGTTTGAGCTATTGGCATTGTAAATGACAATGCCTTTTATTTATGTTTTGGGTTTTAAAACATAAATAAAAGGCATTGTCATTTACAATACTAATAGCTTCAACTATCGCAAATGCGAGACCTATTGCATTGCAATAAAGGGCCTTCTCGACCGCTTGTTAGATTGTAAATATCAGAGGAAGAGACCGGCCTGCGACGTCTTCAAAGTAATGATAAATAGTGCAGTGAAGATGTGTAAGTGTTGTAAATTACACAGACACAAAGTGTGAAGCGAGAGTTACATATAATCCGAGCTATAAACACTAACAAAGCGCTCCAACACCTTTCGCTCTGTGATTACACTGTCACGGCTCAGGAGGAAGAGCGGGGGGGGGGGAGATATTTCCTGCCCTCTCCGTGATTTGAGTGTGCAGTGTGGCATTGCGTAATGCCATTGCTATCTTTGGCCTAATAAAAACACTCCAAGCTGTAGTAGGGCCCTGGCTTCACCTCCTGGTGCAGGGCGGCCTGTGCTTTATGGCAGGCATGGAGGGAGGGAGAGAGGGATGGTCTCGGCTGCAGCTCCGGCCTCGTACAGTGCCCCTGCTATTACTAGTAAGCGAGAGGCGCCGAGGTGGTGGTATTGGTGGTGGTATTGGTGGTGGTGGTATTGGTGGTGGTGGTATTGGTGATGGTATTATTGGTGGTGGTATTATTGGTGGTGGTATTATTGGTGGTGGTAGTAGTGGTGGTATTGGTGGTGGTGATATTGGTGGTGGCGATATGGTTGGTGATGGTGGTTGTATTGGGGGTATTGGTGGTGTTGGTGGTATTGGTATTTGTGGTGGTGGTATTGGTGGTAGTGGCGGTGGTATTGGCGGTGGTGGTATTGGATTGGTGGTGGTATTGGTGGTGGTGCTATTGGTGGTGGTATTAGTGATGATATTGGTGGTGGTAGTGGTGGTATTAGTGGTGATGGTGGTAATGGTGGTGGCGGTATTGGTGGTGGTATTGGTATTGGCGTGGTATTGGTGGTGGTATTGGTGTTAGTGGTATTGGTGTTGGTGGTACTGGTGGTGGTGGTATTGGGGGTAGTGATGGGGATAGTGAGGGTGGTATTAGTGGTGGCATTGGTGGTGGTATTAGTGGTGGTGGTGATGGTGGTATTAGTGGTGGTGGTATTGATGGTGGTGGTACTGGGGGGTGTTATTGGTGGTGGTGTTGGTATTGGTGGTGGTGATAGTGGTATTGGTGGTGGTATTAGTGGTGGTGGTATTGGTGGTGGTACTGGTGGCGGTGGCATTGGTGGTGGTAATGGTATTGGTGGTGGTAATGGTATTGGTGGTATGGTATTTGTGGTGGTATTGGTATTGGTGGTTTTGGTGATGATGGTACTGGTGGTGATGGTAGTGGTATTGGTGGTGGTATTGGTGGAGGTGATGGTATTGGTGGAGGTGGTGGTATTGGTGGAGGTGGTGGTATGGATGGTGGTGGTGTTGTTGTTAATAAAACAGGCTTTTGAAAACAACCCGTCAGGTGGCTTTAGTACAGATGACATGTAACACAGATGTGCCGTTGTCAGCTTCAGCCCATTAGCACAGGATTATGTGCTACCTGGAATTCACATGACTTAATTCGCTAATCATTTCTAAATCCATTTTACTTGGGGGGGTGTGGGGGGGTTGAAACTGAAATGAGATAATGCTGGGTTAAAGTGATTGAAAGCAGTCGCCCGTGTTACGGGGGCGGCTGTGCTGCTTAAAAAAACACAAGCGTTTCAGCTGAAGTAGCGCGTGTCCGGCCTGCAATAAGAGAAACTCAATAAAGTAAATAGTGCTTACAGACTAAATAACCGGTCCTGTGTAACAACTGAAGTAAAAGGGCCAGTCGCCGTGGGAGGGTACAAATGAAGACAAGGCCTTACTAAGGAGGGACTAACAAGCCTATTAACGAAGCCGAAGGCAGCATTTACAAAAGACAATGACACAAGCCAATGAAAAATATGGGAGGAGAGTGGGCGCGGCTTCTCTCCCATACTCCACTACAGCAGTCTCGCAGAGCGAGGAGCGCATGCGCGCTGCCGCTAGGCTCGACCTAAAAAGTATAACCTTCAGAGGAGTAAAAGAAAAACAATTGTATATGTATTGACCAGGTGAAGGTTACACCATAACATAATGAAAGGTGCATGCACGTAAGCATATACGCAAGCCCTTTGAGGAAAAAACTACATATATATATATATATATATATATATATATATATATATATTTTTTTTTTTTTAATATCCAATCTTGCTGGCTCACGCGTCGCACCAGACCGAGAGGGCGTGCCGGTAACCAGTGCCTGCAATACTGGCTAAAACATGAAGTCCAATACTCACTCCCAAATCCGAATGAGTCCGACACTGCTCAGGGTAAAACAAATGTATTTATTCAGCAACTTAATCTCAGCGTGTGGTTCTTTGAGTCCAAGAAACGCTATGGGAGACGTGTTTCAGCCGTAAGGCTTTCATCAGTGCCGGTTTCAAAGCAGGTCCTTTCACCTGGGGGTCATTTAGATCTTGTGATACTGCTGTTGCCACTCCCAATGGCTTGATGTCTCAGCCCCTCCTCTGCTTTAAAGCTGTATTACACCTCGCGCTGCATTTCGACCTGCTGCATGCTGGGACCAGTGGTCCGATGTGGATACCCATTCAGTAAGTGGGATAATCCAAACACCCGGTGGTGTCCCAATCCTGTTGGCTCACGGACCTCACTCCACTGCAGCTGCCGATCTCCATGAAAGAAAGTACCAATGCTGAAACCACTTGTCACCCCTGCAGTACGTACTGCTTCCTCTCTCCCCGTGCAGTAAAGTGATACACTATGGTGGTGTAGTTATAGTTAGAACCTAGTTTCCATAGGAAAAGCGCTTTTTGTTTTGACAATAACTTTGGCACCGTTTGACGAATTTTCACAACATCTATATATATATATATATATATATATATATATATATCTCACAGACAGAAGTCGTCACCATACGATGTGTGAATATATATATATATATATATATATATATATATATATATATATAACCTACTGGCGGTCGCCAGTAGGTAGTTATAGTTACAACCTAGTTTCCATAGGAAAAGCGTTTTTTGATTTGCTAATAACTTTGGCACCGTTTGACGAATTTTCACGACATCTATATATATCTATATATATCTATATATATATATATATATATATATATATTCATCAACAAAGCAGTCCAAGAACGAAGGGCGCACTTCTCACAGCTGGTGCGCGTGGCGGGGCCGGACTTGCCCCAAACGACAATTCCTCACCAAACAAGTATCACGCTGCACTCTCCCAGATTTAGTTTATAAAGATTTATTCAAGCCATTTACACTCCTTCTCCACCTACGCGTTTCGACCAGCAGGTCTTGGTCACGGTGTATAGCGTTAGTCCCTCTACGCTTTCAGCTATTTATACCAGAAACCCAGTGAACAATTTATGATGCATACTGGGAATGGTAGTTCACATTAAAAAATAGCATGTTTATGCATGCCAACATAAAAAACAATTGTTAAATCATTTTGTGATATCTGACAATTACATTGGTCTTATAAAATAATTAGGACGATTACACCAAAATATGCAAATATATAAGGCAGTATTAGTTTTCTAAAAAGATACATGTGGCATGGATTCACATTAGTATGATCATAAGTATGATCAAATAACCATTAGTCTCAGTGACTAAAACGCGCGTTTGCGCTACATGTTCAATAATTGGCTCAATGTCCACAATTAGAACATTTTAACTAAATATGCATGTCTGCATCTCTTTCCATTCATGTATCCCTCACGATCTTTCTTTATTTGTGGGCTCAGTGCCCTAATAACTGCAAAGCATTTCATGTTTTATTTTGGTCAAAGGTCTAAAAGTCTTTTACAGATTTGATATTTTTGTTCCTTTTTATAATATTTCACTCCTTGCTGAGTAATGTTTCATTTCTTCTGTTACAGTACAGATGCCACAGTATCCTTACAAATGTATATGTAATTCTTCATCCCCGTTAAGTCCCATCGGGGATTTGGTCTTAAATCTTATTATTAACCTAGATTCCAGGCGTCTTAGTTTTAGAGTTCTATTCCCACCTCTCTCATGGATGGGTACCGTTGCCAAGCCACTATATGTCATGTCCTGCCATGTTTTCCTCTCATGTGTTGTCATATGTTTTGCCATGGCATATGTCAAGTCTCTGTTCTGAATAGCCCGTATGTGTTCTAGGATGCGTTTATTTAAGGGACATATCGTGCTTCCAATGTAGCGTTTCCCGCAATGGCATTCCAACATATACACCACATGAGTTGTTTTACACGTTATGGTGTCATTGATGTTGAATGTTTTGCCTTGTGGATCCTTGATTGTTTTCATGCTTTTCCCGATTTTACAGGCCTTACATTGGCTGCATTTCTTAAATCCCCTTTGCATTCCTTGTAACCACATACTTGGTTGTTTAATTTCAAAGTGGCTTCTGACCAGTTTATCAGACAACGATGGTGCCTTTCTGTAAGTTATTTGCGGATGGTCACCCAACTCTTTGCCGATGTCTGGATCTTTACTTAGGATGTTCCAGTATTTTTTGAGGGATTTGCAAATTTTAAAACTCTCTTTACTGTATGTCATCACCATTCTTATAGGTTCTTTTTGTTGTGTCTCCATATTCGCATCATTTTTCTTAATCAATGTTTCAGCTCTTGTAAGGCACCTAGCTTTCATCTCTCCCCGTTTGATATCATTGTAACAGAAGAAATGAAACATTACTCAGCAAGGAGTGAAATATTATAAAAAGGAACAAAAATATCAAATCTGTAAAAGACTTTTAGACCTTTGACCAAAATAAAACATGAAATGCTTTGCAGTTATTAGGGCACTGAGCCCACAAATAAAGAAAGGTCGTGAGGGATACATGAATGGAAAGAGATGCAGACATGCATATTTAGTTAAAATGTTCTAATTGTGGACATTGAGCCAATTATTGAACATGTAGCGCAAACGCGCGTTTTAGTCACTGAGACGAATGGTTATTTGATCATACTTATGATCATACTAATGTGAATCCATGCCACATGTATCTTTTTAGAAAACTAATACTGCCTTATATATTTGCATATTTTGGTGTAATCGTCCTAATTATTTTATAAGACTAATGTAATTGTCAGATATCACAAAATGATTTAACAATTGTTTTTTATGTTGGCATGCATAAACATGCTATTTTTTAATGTGAACTACCATTCCCAGTATGCATCATAAATTGTTCACTGGGTTTCTGGTATAAATAGCTGAAAGCGTAGAGGATCTAACGCTACACACCGTGACCAAGACCTGCTGGTCGAAACGCGTAGGTGGAGAAGGAGTGTAAATGGCTTGAATAAATCTTTACAAACTAAATCTGGGAGAGTGCAGCGTGATACTTGTTTGGTAAGGAAATATATATATATATATATATATATATATATATATATCTCACAGACAGAAGTCGTCACCATACGATGTGTGAAATATATATATATATATATATATATATATATATATATATATATATATATATATATATATATTACCTACTGGCGGTCGCCAGTAGGTAGTTATAGTTACAACCTAGTTTCCATAGGAAAAGCGTTTTTTGATTTGCTAATAACTTTGGCATCGTTTGACGAATCTTTATGAAATTTTCCAAAAAGTTGCACTTTTTAGGTCAGCTCCTATCTTGAAAGTTTGAGGGTGATTTGTCAAGCGGGGGCTGAGAAAAAAGGGGGGTCCCAAAACGCGTTTTCTCCATGTTAATTTCCATAGGAAATTTTGCGACGAGCTACAGCCCGAACTGCTGAACGGAATTACCTCAAATTTGGCAGAAAGGTAGAGCTTGGTTCAGATAGCGACCTTTTTTTTAAATGGTGTAATTCCGTTCAGTAGTTTGAGAAATTCAAAGAATAAGAGTCAAAAAATCAATTTTCCATAGGAAACTTTGTGCAAGGCTAGAGCCGAAACTACTGAACGGAATTACCCCAAATTTGGCAAAAAGGTAGTGCTTGGATCAGAAAGCGACCTTTTTTTTAAATTGTGTAAATACGTTCAGTAGTTGCTGAGAAATTAGAAAAATAAAAGTTTCGATATCTGGGCGGAGCCTAAGTCCCGTGCACGAGCTTCACTGTGATTGGCTGCGAACACTCCAAACCAGGAAGTGTTGGCAGCCATCTTGTGGCTCGGTAGAAGCGAGTCACTAGAAAACAGAGAAACAAAGGTATAAAACAAGAGAAGGGGGCAGGGTAGAAACACCGTGACCCCCTAGGCCTGCTCAGGGGGTCCCAAAAAGACCCCAGGGCCAAAAAAAAGCATTTTTTTTAAAAATAAAAAATATCGGCGTAATTCGCGCTGGGGTCGCGGGGTCCCGCGTTTTATTTTAATGAGACCCCGGGGTGGGCTAGGTCCCGGGGGCATTTCTTAAAAAATAATAGCGGGGGCTCGGTGGGGCTGCGGGGGCCCGCTGGGGTCCCCGCAGACCCGGGGCTTCACTCATGTTGGGAGGGGTGTTGCGCGGCCCCCCTCCTGGAGACCTCCATGTGCTTATAACTTTGGCGTCGTTTGACAAATCTTTACTAAATATTCCAGAAAGTTTCTCTTTTTTGATCAGCTCGTATCTTGAAAGTTTAGGGGTGTATTGAGCTGCGAAGACATATTACAGGGTGATTGGTGAAGGGGGCTGAGAAAAAGGGGGTCCGAAAAGTGTTTTCGCAATGCATTTTCCATAGGAAACTTTAGACAAGGCTGCAGGTCAAACTGCTGAACGGAATTACGCCAAATTTGGCAGGGAGAAAGGTCTTGGTGCAAAAAGCGCGGTTTTGTGGAAATGGTGTAAATCCGTTCAGTAGTTTTTGAGATATTAAAGGGAAAAAAGATATATCTGGACTGTGCCTAACTCCCGAGCACGAGCTTGCCTCTGATTGGCTGCTAACAATTCAAACCAAGAAGTGTTAGCAGCCATCTTGTGCCTCGCATCGAGTGAAAATATAAAAGAAAGGTCCCGGGGGCAATTTAATATACCGGAGCTCTGTCTGTGCGAGATACCGCTTTCACGCTGCGTCTCCCTACATCAGCAGGTAACGCACCCTTTTCCACCATCAACAGCATACCTCCAACAACATACTTGGGCCCGCAAGTCTGCCTCTGCGAACCACTTGTCGGCTCACAGCTCTTCGGGTGCAAGTTCTCGGGCCCGCAGTTGTATCTGTGAAGCAAATACTGGAAATATACCGGAGGTGTCTCTCTGCGAGATACGCTCTTCACGCTCCCTCTCAACACATCAGTGTTCCGCAGCTATCCCTTTGGAAGCCGATGGCCCGCACCTTTCCCTATACTAGTCGGCCCGCAGGTGTTCCTCTGCGAGCTGGCCCGCAGCTCTTCCTCTGCGAACTGACGGGCCGCGGTTCTCCCTCTATGAGCCTGCTAGTCGGCTCGCAGTTCTTCATCTACGAGCCAGACCGCCGGCTCTTAAGTCTCTGAGAACAGATGTAATGGAGGCAACGATCATGCAGGTCGGACACCCAACACTGCTCCGACATCCCCCAGTAGGAGCTCCTTGTCCGCCATCTCCACTCACCCCCACCCCCCACAAACAAATGTGACAGTCACGTTAGGTTGGACAAATAAGAATCTTAGTCATGTATGGACTTACATATAAAACATTTTATTAAAACAAAACAACAACAAATAAAACTATGTACAGCCATGTCGTGTCATCGCTGGACCATTTGTGAATCACAGCCTGTAAGACAAAAAGAAAGATAAGATGGTGCATCATGCGTCCAGCAAAGGAGAGAGAGAAAGAGAGAGAGTGAGGGAGAAAGAGAGAAACAAAGAGAGAGAGAGAGAGGAAGACAAAGAAATAGAGAAAGAGTGAGAGAGAAAGAGAAATAGTGTGAGAGGAAGAGAGAGAGAGAAAGAGAGAGGAAGAGAGAGAGAAAGAGTGAGAGAGGAAGAGTGAGAGGAGAGAAAGAGTGAGAGAGAGGAAGACAGACAAAGAGAGAGAGAGAGAAAGAGTAAGATACAAGGAAAAGAGAGAGAGAAACAGTGAGAGAGGTAGAGCGAAAGAGAGAAGAAAGAAAGAATGAGAGAGAGGAACAGACAGAGAAAGAGAGAAAGTGTGAGAGAGAGAAAGGAAGAGATGGAGGGGGAGTGTTGATACTGGAGAAAATCTTCGCAGCTTACCTTTGTGCCTCCGGTGTGTCTCCAACCATGTGCCGGGACATAGTGCACCCTTAAGTTTAGTGATCTGAAAGATAGTATAGAATTAGTAATTGCAGAGTACATACAACTGCACACGCCTAATTATCTGTTTCGGCAATGCGCACTCGGGCTGCTGCAGCCCATCCACTCCCACTGCTCGGAGGTGTCTGTGCGCTCTTGTGCGCCCAGGCTGCTGCACACTATCCACTCCCACCGCCCAGAGGTGACTGCCCACTGCTGCGGAAAGAAGTATCTCTGCTCACCTTCCGCCACCGGCGTGTGTGTAAGAGGGTGCACCACGTGCTGAAGCAACTTTGTCAGGCGTTGTCAGGATGGCCACGCATCATCGCAGTTTGTACACGCGTTCAGCTGTGGTGGTGTGGGGGGGGGGGGGGCGTCGATTCGTGAATCACAGCCTGTTAGATAAAAAGCAAGATGGGATTGTGCGTCATTCGTCCATCAAAGGAGAGAGAGAGAGAGAGAGAGAAAGAGTGAGAGGAAGAGAGAGAGAAAAAGAAAGGAGTGACAGAGAGAAAGAGAGAAACAGTGGGAGTGACAGGAAGAGAGAGAGAAAAAGAAAGAAAGAGTGAGAGGAAGACAGAGTGAGAGACGAAGAGAGAGAAACAGTGAGAGAGAAAGAGAGAAAGAGAGAGAAAGAGTGAGAAAGGAAGAGAGAGAGAGTGAGTGAGGAGAGAAAGTGTGAGAGAGAGGAAGACAGAGAAAGAGAGAGAGTGAGATACAAGGAAGAGAGAAAGAGAAACAGTGTGAGAGAGAGGAAGAGAGAGAAACAGTGTGAGAGAGGAAGAGAGAGAGAAAGAGTGAGAGGAAGAGAGAGAAAGAAAGAATGCGAGAGAGGAAGAGACAGAGAGAGAGAGGAAGAGACCGAGAAAGAGAGAAAGTGTGAGAGAGAGAAAGGAAGAGATAGAGAGTGAGAGAGAAACAGTGAGAGTGAGAGGAAGAGAGAGAAAAAGAAAGTGAGAGGAAGACAAAGAGAAAGAGTGAGAGAGACGAAGAGAGAAACAGAGAGAGAGGAAGAGAGAGAGTGTGAGAGAGGAAGAGAGAGAAAGAGAAACAGTGTGAGAAGAAGAGAGAGAGAAATAGTGTGAAGGAGAGAAAGGAAGAGATGAAGAGGGACAGTGAGTGCTGTCGCTCCAACCACGTGCCGGGACCTAGTGGAGCCCTCAAGCTCCCACATCTAAACATAGTACAGAATTAGTAATGGGAGAGTATATACGACCTCGTACGCCTAAATCGCTGTGCCGCCTTTGTGTATCCACTCCCGCCGCCCAGACGTATTTGCCCACCGCTGCGCACCCAGGCCTCACTGCTCACCTTTTCGCGGACAGGGCACCCTCCGCATCATGCAGTCTCGCTCCGCAGGCCAACAGGTCTCACATTTGGTGCTGCGTCTTGATTTTGCCATGGCAGAGGACATACTAGTGCACCTATCATCATCGCAGGTTGCACACCCGCTCAGTCCTTGCGGTGCCACTAACTCAGTGAACAGTGAGGCCACGCACGTGGTGGTAGGCCTCCCTGTTCGGTGGCTCAGGCCTACATGAGGTGTCCGAACCACCGAGACTGGCCATCACAGTGCATGCGGTGGGAGCAACTCTAAAATGGTTTAGAGCACGTCTGCCCGGTCTTTTTTATTGGTAGGGTCACGTGTCCCGTGTCGCCTGTGCTGGATGGGTGTGGTGTGGGTGTATACCAGCCGTGAGGGAGTGGCTGTGGCATACTGACAACTAGACTTGTGACCAGCAGATCACTACAATGAAAATCTGGGCCATGTAGCGTTGTTGTCTTTTTCTGTAAGCGTAAGCAGAGTGGGCTGGCCTGGCGTATGCCAGTCCTGCGTGAGGATGTGAAGAATGACTCCGGAGCTATGGGCGTGGCTCCATCGTGAGCTGTATGAGGAATCAACTGATGCAGCACTGTTGCCAGATTGGGCTAGATCACGCCCAATTGGGCTATATTTTTTCCGGTTGTGCGGTAAAATTTTGGTTTGTGCTAGTTGCCAGATTATAAATATATATACAGCGCTCCAGCAAACTAGTATGTTAAAGCGCTTTATTAGACAAATATTTACTTGGCAGATTGCTGCAACATCAATTCCAATCCATTCACCGCCTGCTTGACGATGTCCCTGCCCCTCCTTCCTTAAAGTAGCAATATTGGGCTAGTTTGGGCTACTTTTTGGTTGTCTTTGGGCTAGAGAATGCTTAAAAAATCTTGCAACACTGCCATGCGGGTGTTCTTGTTGTAGTGCTGCCGTCACCCGGGTCGCAAGCGTCAATGTGTCACTCTGTGAGCCAAGTCCCTGAACATGGCCAACATGGGAGGTACGGGGAATCACTGACCCTACATTCATCCATAGTTCCACACAAGAAAGATGGTGGACATGACACATCTGTGTGGGTGTGAATGTTTATTGCACATTCAGTGGAGTATTGCAGCTGTAGCAATACTGGGCCATGCAAAATCCAAATTTCAGTTTTTGGGACATGGAGGGCAGCCAATTAGAGACAAGCTCGTTGTCGGAGTTAGGGTGCGCCAACATATGTACTTATACAATCACTCCGCCAATCCCCACGCACTTATAAATTCACTATACACTCTCCTTGCAGTACTCTAATCATCCAGTCTCTACGTACGTACTTGTACAATGACCGAGACAAAGTTACATAACCAAAGTTTTCTCCCACTGTCAAAGGTAAGTTGGTTGCATACGCTGTCCAGAGCACAATGTAATGTGGTAGGGCCCAGGGGCAGCATGTTGCATACATAATGAACACACGGACACAGATAGATAGTGGAACTGGGTTCGAGCATGTGCACTCGACTCCTTTTTATTACCAGGGTCACATGTCCAGTGACGTCTGTGCTGGATGCGTGTGGGGTGAGTGTAAGCCAGCCCTCCGGGAATGGTTGGTGCTGGTAACAAGTAAAACAGTAATCATCAGATCACACACAGAGATTCAATCATAAATGGGCCATGACTTGTGCTACACTAAGGGCCCGATTCTGATGCGGGTTGGAAAAGCTTCCCGACCGAGGGCCTGATTCTGATGCGGTTAGGAAGGCCTCCTAACGGCATTTCCTCCTTCCAAATCAGATCGGGAACGTGTCTTCCCGACCGAGGGCCCAATTCGGATGCGGTTAGGAACAAATGTTCCCATTGAAGTCAATGGGAGTTCAACCAAATCGTATCTGGAAGCATCCGGATGCATCCTACTCCGCCTGTCGGACTTTCCCGATCCGAGTGGGTTGGACACCATTTCCCAACTGATTCGGTCGGGAAGCTTTTCCAACCCGCATCAGAATCGGCCCCTAAGTTAGGGGCACCAGATCTGAAATCATACACAAAAGATTCTGTCATAAAGGGTCCATCAGTTGAGGTGGACTGAGGTAGGAGCATCAGAAGCATTCCGCGTGTGCACAGCTAGCGATGATGCGTGGTCCGGGAGGGCCGCACTGGTAGCAATGTCTGTTGCCTACTGGACTGCGTCATCTGCAATCGCAACTCCATCTGAATTGTGAGCCCTGCTGTCCGCAGTGTAGATCGAAGGCAGTAGTCAGCACAGACATCGAGGAATGCTTTTTGTGACTTCCTCTTGAGAAAATCCAACGACAGAGTACAGTTCACTCTGCAATAAATAAATCAAAACTGAATTCGAATTGTGGGCTCTGCTATCCCCAGTGTAGACTGCCATTCAGTGTTCCTTTGGACTTGCAAGATGAATTTGGTCATTGTACTAAAGCTATAATTGATATCAAAAAAGTTCTTGAAGCAAGGATACTAAAAGGATATTATGTAGGTTTAAGGGTACGTGGCGATGACTTATGGTGCAGTGAGCTAGTGGCACCTGAAGCACTCAGCGTGTGCGCATCCTGCGATGATGCGTGGTCCATGTGGGCCGCACTGGTAGCAATGTGTTTTGTTTAATGAATTCTGCCTTAATAAGGCCACGTGGCGTTTACTTGTGGTGCACTGAGTTAGTGGTACCTCTGGCGCTCAGCGTGTACGCAGCCTGCGATGATGCGTGGTCTGGGCGGGCCGCACTGGGAGCAATGTGTCTTGCCTACTGGACTGCGTCATCTGCAATCGCGACTCAATCTGAATTGTGAGCCCTGCTGTCCGCAGTGTAGATCGAAGGCAGTAGTCTGTACAGACATAACTCTGCAGTGCTGTGCCGCTGTGTTCGCAGGGGGCTTGTGTCGAGGAGGCCCGCGGTCATGGTGGCAGCCACGTGGCAGGGTGAGGGTCGCCGCTCTGGCAGACGCGTTGGCTTTCACACAAGTGAACCACGCCCAGAACCCCGGCCTATTTATTCACACTTCTACGCTGGAGTGGCGTACGTTGGACCAGCCCACTGCGCTTCCGCTTACAGGGGGCGACGACACAGGTTCATGACCGAGATCTTCCCCACTGCCTGAGGTAACATGGTTGCGTCCACTGTCCACAACACTACAAGCACTAGCTTGTTTTTGGATCACACAGCAGATAGGTTTAATGAACATTATAATTAGAAATTAGCATTTAAAAAACCTTTGAAATTCACTGAAAAAAACCATAGGTTTCAGGGACGTTATAGTTACAAATTATCATGTTAAAAACCTTTGAAATTCACTGAAAAAACCATAGGTTTCAGGGACGTTATAGTTACTTGCACATTTCACTCGTACAAAACCATAGAAATTCGGCCATTATAGTTAGTTGAGCTAACTATAACTCACGCCCCCACAATGCACTGCTGATGACTTCACATATTACATCATTCATGACATGGTCAGTGACATCACTGATGACATCTCAAATGACATCACTGATGACATCATCCACGTGAAAATCTGATGCACCTCCTCATACCTTAATAAAACCTTTGATACACCCATTCTAAAATACAGACTACCATTTTCGAAACAATACAGACACCAATACCAGTTACTACATACGCACGCAGTGATTCCTAGGTCTACACACACATCCACTCATTCACACATAAAGTCACTGATACATGCAGTGACTCATCAATACAACACTATTATAGGCACTCATACACCTATACAAACACTCACACACCGCCACTCATCCAGTTACTCACACATCTAGTCAGTCATGCAAAGAATCAATCACACTTCTATTTACTCAGCTATACAGTTATACACACACAACCTCACTTATTCATAGTGATATTAACATATACTTACTCTCTTATACAATCACTGATACAAGTACACACTCATCCATACAGCACTCTCACAATCACTGACTCTCACGTATAGTCATTTATATACTCCAACTCTCTCATGCACTGCGTTTTACATATGTAGTTACTTGGACATGTAGCACTGAGATATCCATTCACTCACCAACACACCCATACACACACTCACCCACCCATACAGCTGTTTCCACATGCACTCTTGAACCCATACACCCAGTGAATAAAGAACTCGCACATCTATGCACAAAGTCACACACCTCCCACCCACTCACACACACACACTCAGGCACCCATACAAATACTCAGGCAACCAATCAATAACCCATATAGACACTCATGTAGCTACTCATCAACCAATGCAGCAGCTTACACAGCAATAGACAGACTGATACAGACATTCACACAGTTTAGTAACTAACCCATGAATTCAGTAAGAGACATTTAATCACTCACTTATACAGTCAGTCACACACCTACTAAATCCTCCATCCACACACTTATACAGCCACTCATTCTACAATATACCTTGGCCAATATATTTATAAAACATATTTAAACTTTACAGAAACACAGTCACTGGATGATGTCATCAGTGATGTCATTTGAGATGTAATCAGTGATGTCACTGACCATGTCATGAATGATGTAATATGTGACGTCATCAGCAGTGCATTGTGGGGCGTGAGTTATAGTTAGCTCAACTAACTATAACGGCCGAATTTCTATGGTTTTGTACGAGTGAAATGTGCAAGTAACTATAAAGTCCCTGAAACCTATGGTTTTTTCAGTGAATATATATATATATATATATATATACATACACGGCTGAAGAATGGTATGAATGGAAAGATAAATTACACAGTCCCCTATGGACAACAACAACCCACGAAAGTGGAACATCCAATATAAGAGCACCGCAAGAAGGGGGGATGCAGTTAGGAAGAAAAGAAATCCAAATGTCGCAAAAGCATAATAATTAATCCCAGAGGGCTAGAAACATTATGACACCCTGAACAGCAGAGTGAAAGGACCCAGCCAGGGTGATAGCATTCGAAGGGAACCACCAATCCCCACTGCGAACTAAGTCCAAAAAAAACGGCACTTTAATGTGCAGTGAACATGCGCAAGCAACAAAGAACGCACTGTAAGATAGAAGAGAGCCACCAACACAGAAGGCGGCTACATGACGGCACCTTAAGAATAAATATTTTGACACCTTGATGCAACGGTTGAGGCATGAGCACTTATAAAAAATGTCTGTGCCATGAAAGGTGGAAGACCTTGCCTGAAAGCAAGAAAGAACCACTCATGCCTTGCAGGGAAGGGATAGTCGAACACGAGATCGCAGTACAAGAGAACAGAATATGAGCATGACCCGCACATATTATGAATGTAGGCAGGATGCCACAAACAAGGCAGACAAGCAGCTTACAAGACTGAAAGAAAATGCTTTGCATAGAGAACACAAGAAGGAATGTGAACTTGTGTACCACAGATGCCTGCAAGACCAGTGGCAGGAGTCCATCCTGCAGAGGTAGATCGAAAGGAGCTCACTAAAAAGCGAAGTCCTAGCAGGGATCATTAGCTAGACCAGTAACAGGGAATGCCCTGCAGGGCATACTTTACACTTGTCCCACTGCTCAGATGGGAAATGAAAAAAAAAGCCTCTCGGGAGAAGAGAATAACACCAAAATAGGAGCTTAAGTAATGGTCCAAGATTGAAGCAAAGAGAAACAGAAGTCTACATAAGTAAGTTCTCGTGCAAAGTGGCAAGTCATATACCAGGTCTCCCAGGGAGTGAAAAGTTTAAGCTCCCTATAAGGGATACGAAAAGTAACAATCAGGCCTAGTAACGCCCGTAAGGCATACAGAAGATGCTCTACATAGAGCAGGGAAAAATTACCATACAGGTAACTAATCTCTTGAGCATGAAGCCCATCGCCAGAGAGAAGAAAAAGAAAATTCTGTTCCAGCAGGTTGAAAGCCCATTCAGGGAGACAAAAAAAATACCTCACAGGAAAAGCAGTCTCCGACAAACTTGAAAAAATAAAAATACACACACAGGGCAAAAATACCTAACTGGATGCCACTAGAAGGTGGGATTACTACTTTGAATCGCAAAGGAAAGAACCTAAAAGGGTAGGCCGTAGGAGGGAGGTTGAAACTTGCTCTCAACAGGAAGAGGCTATAGAACTCCACTCAGATATGCCACATCTATAGCAATAAGCAAATGCAGGTTTCCCTTACTACCTGAGCAAGTGGGGAGCGAAGGAAAGACGAAAGAGTAATGGATAAGAGTCTGTTCCACCCCGAGTGTCTCTAAAACGCCGCAACACACAATCAGCATGTGTGCCAAACAGGCGGGCGGCATCGAAGGGCATGTCCTCTCAAGTGGCTTGGACAGCTTCAGAAAATCCAGAGTTGCACAGCAAGGCATGAAGGCGAGGTGCCACCAAATAGGCCATGGCACGACCTACTGAGTCTGTGGCATCCATACCGCACCTTATTACAAACTTAGCTGCTTCTCGCTCATCCTGGAGTGTCTGGGTAAGTTCTCTCCGGGACTCTTTCAGGAGCGAAGGCAGCAGGCATGCCACCGAATCCCATAACAAATGGGAAAATCGTCCCAGAACGCATGCAGTATTTATTGATCGCAATGCTGAACTGGCTGAGGAAACCTGTTTCTCCCACAAGTTTCCAACCTTCTTGACTCCCTGTCCGGTGGAACGGTAGGAAGGACATTGGAGTCAGGGGTGGTCGCAGCAGCCTGCACCACAAAACTTCGTGGAGTTGGATGCCGGAAAAGATAGGCCATCCCGTGGGGCAGGCTGGTGTATATGGGCTATGGACTGGTGCACAGGGGCCCCCACTGCGGGCTTAGTCCAAGCCCCTAATAAACGGTCATACAGAGCCACACTGTAGGGGAGCACAGGCCCCACCCCCTTTGGCCCTGATGTAGCACTTCTATCAAGAAGTGTCACCTCCACAGAGGGGAACTGCAAGTCCAGGACCGCAGCTACCCTCTTCAGCACCTCAGCAAGGGAGGAACTCACCTCTGTAGCAAGCTGGGGAGGGGAAAGGTGGTCTGAAGCTGGCGAGGACTCCAGACCACTAGCCTCACCCAGCTGTGCCAGCCAACTCTCCTCTAGAGGATGCTGGACAGTGTCGTCCATGGAGTTCATAAACCAGCTCCTCACCTTCACCTCCAGAAGCCTGTACCCCCATAAGAAAAACAGCAAGGGATTGTGCAGAAGGAGGAGGGAAGGTATGAGAGCTGGATGGTACTACCAGTACCGCGCCTGACGCCATCAGTGCAGCGTTGTGTCCGTGTCGGAAAGAGTGATCAGCACCGCGTCGAGTGGCACGGCCGACACTGCTGTCGGTGGCCGCTGACTGGACTCCGGTGTTTCTGGTGGGAACCTGAAAGGGCTGTGCACCGGTGCCAATACGGATCAGACTATGGATACAGAGGGCCTAAAGGACACAGAGGGCGAATCCGCCAGCGAGCATTTTGTGAGGACATCTGGAACTTCCTTGGGGCTCGAAGGCGCACCAGAGGGGGGAGGAGGTCTAAAGATGGCATGGAGGGAATTATAGTACTCCTGCAACTGGCACGGAGTTGCCCTGGCTTCAGGAAGATCAGGGAGGCACGGAATGGAATCTTGCTCGGATTCCAATGCTGGAGGACGTCGGAAACGTGGGGCGTTTGTGGCGAAGTCAGGAGATGCTGCGACTTTGATCGTTTGCGTTTGAACGACTTACCCAGAGACGGTGAGGGCGATGGACGCCTGCGGGAACGGCTTTTGAGGGGCCTCGAGATGCGCTCCTAGGACTTTAAACGAGACCAGCGACGGCGTGAGGCCTTCGCTAGTCGTGACGCCAGGATCTTCATGCGCCGTTGCCGCAACACCTCTGGGCGAAGGCAGGAGCTGCAATCCTCAGTCGTGGTGCTCCTCAAGGCACTACAAATAGTATGAGGGTCCATGGCCAACATCTGCCATCCCCTGGACCCACCAAGTTTGATCCCCGAAAACACGAGGCAAAAGCACAAGTTACTAACTTGTGTAACGATATATCTGTAAGAGACAGTAGTTAGTGACAGATTCCTTACCTTAGAATATCCCCAGGCTGGATCCGGAAAGTTTTTTGCGTAGCAGTACCCTTGCGCATCGGTAGGCGGCGTCGTGCGGCTCCGCGTCCGTCGTCGGCGTCGTGATCGCCGGGATGACGTCGCGGGCAGTACTTAGACGCCGCCCCTGCGCGCTGACGTCAGTTCTGTACACGACTTTCCACGCCAGGAACGCAGAGCCATGCAAGAAGCTGACATAGGTGTCTGAAAAATACTAGGGCCCTGAAAGGGATGTCCTTAACCCTAGAAATCAGTTCGCAGAACGGGGAGGATGGGTGGGGCGGTAAGGAATCTGTCACTAACTACTGTCTCTTACAGATATATCGTTACACAAGTTAGTAACTTGTGCATCTGAAAGAGACACGTTAGTGACAGATTCCTTACCTTAGAATAGATACCCCAGCAATACCAACCCCGGTGGTGGGTCTGCGAACAAAGATCAGACAAGGAAGTCCCGGAGGACAGAACGGCCAAAGAAGCCGTCCCTCCGGACCGGACTGTCAAGGCAGTAATGCTTTGTAAATGTGTGCAGCGAGGCCCACGTAGCTGCCTGACAGATATCCTGCAGCGGAACACCGCGGCCCAAAGCCGTGGTAGCAGCCGTTGCCCTGGTGGAATGGGCACGCAGCCCAACAGTGGAAGGCAGTAACCACCTTTGGCAAGAAGGACGGACGCGTCCTAAGAACAACCTTGTCTGGATGGACAGACAGAAAGGGAGGTTTGCATGATAGAGCCTGGAGCTCACTCACTCGCCGAGCGGAGGTGATGGCCACCAGAAAGGCTGTCTTCAGAGTCAGAAGACGAAGAGGACAGTTATGTAGAGGCTCAAAGGGAGCGCACATGAGAAAGGTAAGAACCAAGTTCAAGTCCCACTGAGGCATCACAAACGGAACAGGAGGGAAGAGGTGTGTAATGGCTTTTAGGAACCTGTTAACAACAGGGGACTTGAAAAGGGAGGGCTGATCAGGAAGCTTGAGGAAGGCCGAAATGGCACAAAGATAGCCCTTGATGGTACCCAGGGCAGAACCCTGTTGGGCCAGGGAAAGAAGGAACAGAAGAACCTCAGAAAGAGGGGCAGAGAGGGGATTCACAGCCTTTGCTGTGCACCATGCCACAAACTTGTTCCACCTGCAGGCGTATACCACCTTAGTGGAGGGACGCCTGGCTGCCAGAATCACATCACAAACTTCGGGAGGCAAGTCGAAAGGAATCAACTGCCGCCGCTCAATCTCCACGCAAGCAGGTGGAGGCTGGACAGGTTCGGGTGGAGGACCGTCCCCTGCTGCTGCGACAGAAGATCCTCCCGAAGAGGCAGACGGATCGGGGGATCGACGCTCATACTGAGTAGCTCGGGATACCAAACTCTTCGAGCCCAGTCCGGAGCCACAAGGATGACTTGGGCCCGGTCGCGCCGAATCTTCTTCAACACTCTGGGTAGAAGTGGTATAGGCGGAAAGGCGTACAACAGACCGCAACTCCACTCGTGACGAAAAGCGTCGCCGAGCGAGTGCCGCCTTGGAAATTCCAACGCGCAGAACTGATGACATTGCGCGTTCTCTTCGGTGGCGAATAGATCTAACCAAGGCTCTCCCCACTGTAGAAAGAGTCCTTGCGCCACTTCCGAGTGAAGACGCCACTCGTGATCCATCATGCACCTGCGGCTGAGTTCGTCCGCCCTGGCGTTCAGGGAACCTGCCAGGTGTTGAACCATCAGGAACATGCCCTGATGTTCCAGCCATGTCCAGAGGCGCAGAGCCTCCTGACAGAGGGTCCACGACCCCACCCCGCCTTGTTTGTTGCAGTACCACATGGCGGTGGTGTTGTCTGTGAACACCTGCACTACCTTCCCTTTGACAGAGGGAAGGAATGCCTTGAGTGCAAGTCGGATCGCCCGGAGCTCCAGAAGGTTGATATGGAGCCGGGACTCCGCCGGAGACCAGAGGCATCTGATCTCCGCCTCTCCCATGTGACCGCCCCATCCCAGAAGGGACGCGTCCGTCACAACTGTATGCTCTGGCTGGGGAAGGGAGAGGGATCTGCCCATGACCCATTGCCGGTTCGAGAGCCACCACTGCAACTGTTTTGCAGTCCCTGCAGTCCGAGATCTGGACGTGATCGGACAGGTTGCCCTGTTGCTACGCCCACTGGAACTTCAGGTCCCACTGCAGAGCCCGCATATGCCATCTGGCATGATCGACCAGCAGGATGCAGGAGGCCATGAGGCCCAGCAGCCTCAGGGTCATCCGTACCGAAACCCAGGATAAAGGCTGAAAGATCGGAATCATAGCCTGAATATCCCGGACTCGCCGCTCGGGAGGATAGGCCCGAAACTGCGTCGTGTCCAGAACTGCTCCGATGAAAAGGAGCTGTGGAGAAGGAATCAGATGCGACTTCGGCACATTGATGGAGAACCCCAGCGAGTGCAGGAGTTCGGCCGTAGTCTGGAGGTGGGAGACGACTGCCTGGGACGAGCCCGCCTTCAGCAGCCAGTCGTCGAGGTAGGGGAAGACTGGAACCCCTGCCCGGCGCAGATGAGCTGCGACCACCGCCATCACTTTCGTGAACACCCGAGGGGCACTTGTAAGGCCAAAGGGGAGCACGGTGAATTGAAAATGCTCGAGGCCTACCGTGAACCGCAGGTAACGCCGGTGGGCCGGCAGGACGGGGATATGGAAATAAGCGTCCTGCAAGTCCAACGCTACCAACCAGTCTCCAGGGTCTAGGGCAGTCAAGACCTGAGCTAGGGTGAGCATCTTGAACTTCTCCTTCCGGAGGAAGCGATTGACGTTCCGGAGGTCCAAGATAGGACGCATGTCCTCCTTGTCCTTTTTGGGCACCAGAAAGTAGTGGGAGTAGCAACCACGTCCTACTTCTGGGGTCGGAACATGCTCGATGGCCCTCTTGGCCAAGAGGGCAGTGACTTCCTTCTGCAGAAGCACCAAGTGATACCCTGACATGCGGTGGAATTGAGGTGGCATGGCTGGGGGGGTGGTCTCGAATGGGAGGGAGTAGCCCCTTCGGACAATGTCCAAGACCCACCTGTCCGAGGTGATGGCACGCCAGTGGTGAAGGTGATGGCGGACCCTGCCCCCTACTGGCGTGCTGTGCACCTGAAAGGAGGGACTAGGAGGGCTTGGAGGCCGCGGACGGGGCGGAGGTGGTGGCCTGACCCGCACGCTGGTTGCCCGAACCGCCACGGCGGTAGCCACGTCCCCGGCCACGTGAAGACGCTTGCTGTGCGGGCCGGTGGTTGGGCTGCGGACGTGACTGGGCGCCCCTTCCGTGGCCACGAAAGGGGCGAAAAGCAGAGGTTAGCGGAGGGCGCACAACAGAAAGGCCCAGGGACTTGGCAGTAGCCCGTGAGTCCTTAAAACGCTCCAGCGCATGGTCTGCTTTGGAACCAAAAAGACCGACTCCATCAAAGGGCATGCCCATGAGTGTATTCTGGACATCACCCGAGAAACCAGTTGTTCTCAGCCAGGCGTGGCGACGCAGCGCCACCGTCGTTGCAAGCGATCTGCCCAGCGAGTCGGCGGTATCAAGGCCACATCGTATGGTGTACTTTGCCGCATCCCTACCTTCCGCAATGGTGCGGGTAAGCAGTGTCTGGACCTCCTCAGAACACTGGGGCAAAACAGCCGCCACCGAATCCCACAGGGAGTGGGTATATCGGCCCAAAAGGCAAGCGGTGTTGACGGACCGCAAGCCAGCACTGGAAGAAGAAAAAGCCTTCTTCCCAAATTGGTCCAGGCGTTTGGATTCCCTATCCGGAGGGGCGGTAGGGAAGGCGGTTTGGGAGGCAGAGGCTTGGACAACCAAGCTCTCGGGGGTGGGATGTTGAGAGAGAGAAACAAGGGGTCGCGCGGTGCAGGGCAATGGCGTCGGGCCACGTTCCTATCCACAGGAGCCCCTGTGGTGGGCTTGGACCAGGTGCCCAAAAGAACGTCAGATAGTGCATCATTAAACGGCAGCACAGTCTCCGAAGAGGAAGCTGCCGGCTGAAGCACTTCGGTCAGGAGATTAGTCCTGACAGCCACAGTAGGCAATTGGAGGTGCAAGGCTCCAGCTGCTCTACGCAACACCGTTGCGAAATTTGCTCCCTCCTCCGTAGCCACGGGAGGAGACAGCATGCCAGTGTCAGGGGAAGTGTCTAGACCACTGGCATCCCCAAGTTCCTCTGCCCAGTCCTGATCATACGCACACTGCCGTGTGAGAGGGTCTCCGACCCCTCCCAGCTCTCCTGGTCCTCCTCTGGTTCAAAATATGGAGGAGGAGGGACATCTGGGACCCAAGGTCTCATCGGCGCCGGAGCCGGCGTCGAGCGACGTCGGTCCGGCTCCATGTCCGGAACCGGAGAGAACCGGGGAACAACGCCGCCCGGAGCCCCGGACGGCGTCAGGAACGGCACCGGGGACATCGACGCCGGCGGAGGCGTGGTTAGGTCAACCGGCGTCGATGGGGGTTGCGGCACCACCGGAGCTGGGATCGAGGCCGGGGCCGGAGCCGAGGCCGGGATCAAGGCTGGCGGGACAGGCGATGCCGGGACCGGAGTCGTCGGCGACGCCGGAGCAACCCCATCAAGGCCCGCGGGGCCCGAAGGCGCACCGGAGGGACCTTGAGGCCCGAAGAGGCGGGCCATGGCAGACAGGAATTCCTGTATTTGGGTCGGAGTCGCCTCCGAACCCGGAAAGGACGGGTAATGCGGGGGCGGCTCCACAGGCACGTCCGGGGCCGCGGGGACGGTGCAGACAGGGGCCTCAGCCGAGTCGCGAGACCGGTGAGGCGAAGTCTTAGAGCGATGATGCTTCTTAGACTTTTTGTGCTTCGACTTACCCGAGGAGCGCGAAGACTTGGACTCTGACGACGGCGGGGGCTCCGCGACCGGCCCCTCGACCTCTCACGGGACCGGGGCTTGGTGCGGCGCGGAGCTGACTGCCGGACCACGAGGAGCTTTCGAGACCGCTCTCGCAAAGCCTTCGGGTGAAGTTTCCGTCAGTCAGGGCACGACTTCGTGTCGTGGTCTCGGCCAAGACAGTAGAGACACTCTAAGTGCGGGTCTGTGATCGACATCATTCGACCACAGACGTCGCATGGCTTGAAGCCGGGCATCCCTACCGACACCTAGGAGTCGAGAAGACTCGAAAAGAAACAGTGAAAAAATTCACCAAAAATGTAGTCAAAAATTGACTAGGGCACTGCTCTTCCCGGATCTGCGCTTACTGGCGCGGAAAAAGAAGAACTGACGTCAGCGCGCAGGGGCGGCGTCTAAGTACTGCCCGCGACGTCATCCTACCGACGCGCAAGGGTACTGCTACGCAAAAACTTTCCGGATCCAGCCTGACGCCTGGGGATATTGTAAGGTAAGGAATCTGTCACTAACGTGTCTCTTTCAGATACAAAGAATAAGACTCCCGCCCTTCCTCTCCGAACCAACAGAGATTAGATAAGGAGTACCCCAAAGATCCTCCCTCAGCTCCACGCTCTTCAATGTCTACATGACCCCCCTCATAACAATCGTCAGAAAACACAGACTCAACATAGTCTCATACACCAACGACACCCAGCTCATCCTCTCCCTCACCAAGGAACCCAACATCACCAGGGCAGTTTCCAAGAAGGGATGAAGGACGTCACCACCTGGATGAGCAGCAGCTGCCTGAAGCTCAGCTTGGAGAAAACAGAAGTCCTCATCCTTGGCTCCACCCCCTTCGCATGGGACAACACCTGGTGGCCCCCTCGCCCTCGGAAACCCACCCACCCCTACGGACCACGCTCGCAACCTCGGCATACTTGACTCTTCGCTCACCATGACCTGCCAGATCAACGCAGTGTCCTCCACATGCTTCAACACCCTCCGCATACTCCGCAAGACCTTCAAATAGATCCCCCCCGACTCTAGGAAGACAGTCACCCACACACTCATCACCAGCAGACTGGACTACGAAAACGTGCTCTACGCCGTAATCAACAAAACACTCCTCTGCAAACTCCAGACCGTCCAGAACGCCGCAGCCAGACTTGTCCTCAACATCCCATGACATGACCACATCACCCAACACCTCCGCGACCTCCACTGGCTCCCCATAGAAAAAAGAATAACCTTCAAACTGCTCACACACGGCTACAAAGCCCTCCACAACACCGGACCCCAATACCTCAACGAAAGACTCTCCTTCCATGCCCCCAAGAGAAACCTCCGCTCTGCCGACCTTGCCCAGGCCATGGTCCCCCGCATCCACAGGGACAGAGCGGGTGGCAGATCCTTCTCCTTCATCGCTGCCAAGACCTGGAACGAACTCCCCCTCCGCATCAGACTTAGGCCGACACCGCACCTATTCAGAAAGGATCTCAAGACCTGGCTCTTCGGATAACCACAGAGCTGATCGAACCCCATCACCCCAGCGCCTTGAGACCCTCACAGGTGAGCAGCAAGCTTCAAAAACCCCGATTGATTGATGGATCGATGCCGGGCACCACGCTGCTCCAGAACCCAGGTAAGTAGTTAGTCCAGTGTTATTGGTTATAGTGTTATTGGAATTAATATTGTGCTCTCAAGAAAATCATTCTTTGCATTTACATAAGTTTCTTTGTGGTAGATGAAATTAATAGGACTTGGCAGTAACCATTAGTAGGAGGTATAGGAGTTCATGCAGATGATTGGTGGGATTAATAAGCAAACTAGAGGGGATTTAGGGGCATTTCTTACAAAGTAGCTTGTTTTGATGTTCAGAGAAAGAAGGCGTGCTAGGGCGGAAGGTAGGAAAGAGTCATTGAAGGAAACGGGGGGAGGGGACAATCAGAGCTTGAGAAAAGGTCAGTTTTCATGCAGGGTTTTAGGAATATAGAGAAGGCTTTTTCAAACTGAATACCATCTGAGGATGCAACACTGTAGAAAATGTTAAATTGGCGGTGGCTGGGAGTCCTTTTTTTCTCAGGGGTCTAATTTTTCTGTGCCTGTTCCCAAGAAGGGGGGAGATTTAGTCTAGACCACATGTGGAAAGCTAGATACAGAACTGCAGAAGAAAATCTTCATAAATGCTGAATTGTGCCTAGCTATCGTCACTGAAGGCCAGCTAACAGATAAAAAACATGGACTTTCCAAATATCTTGAAAAAAATGCTTTAGCTGCATAGAAGCAACAGCAACCAAGTGATAACTTGGAAGAGAAAGTGACAAGCTCTATAGAAAATTATGTTGTAAGATCAGGGGCGACCTTATGTATATCATTATCCCAAAATCTTTTTCTTGGAGTTCTCCCATTAAGTTACAGGACTTTCAGAGGAGTGTCTAGATGACCTTATGTTTATGTATACCAACTGTAAATGTACCACTGTCATTTCTTTTTTGGAGTAATTTTCTTGCAGGTAAACTAAACTCAATGTTGTGCTGTCTCCTCCTGGATCCTACAAAGGAAACTGAAATGGCCACTTGAACCGCACTATAACTGCTTAGAAATAGTAGAAGTGCAATATTAGGTGCTACAAAGAAATGAGCCATTATTAAGTAATTACTGTATTTTAT
Source organism: Calotriton arnoldi (assembly GCA_963921515.1). NCBI lineage: Eukaryota > Metazoa > Chordata > Amphibia > Caudata > Salamandridae > Calotriton > Calotriton arnoldi. Next base: position 4,428,271 of record CAWUFW010000255.1, on the reverse strand, counting down.
TGACTCCTGCTTCAGGAAACAAACATTAAAATGTTTTGAATAATCCATTGAAGATGGAAGAAAAATGTCTCCCAGCATATATAACTCATCACAGATTTATCTAACGTAAATAAACTTTCAGCCCTCTCTAAACCAGTTATTTTGGGGCTCTATCGCATTCAGACAACAGTCAAAATGAACACCAGACAGGCGATGGTGAACTATTCCAATGAGGAAAACTCCTTTACTTAAATAATTTGTAGACATTCACAAACAAGGCCAGATAAGGGGAACAAAAAATAGCAGAAAGGAAACATATTATGAGAAAAGGAGCAGGTTGTGGGTAGAGATACTAGGGTACAGTAGCATTAGAGATACTAAAGTATAGAAGTGTGTATAAGTACTAAGGCAGTGGTACATGTTCTAGGGTATAGGCAAGAGTAGAGCTAATAGGGTATAGGACAAGCTGCAAAGATGTAGGAAAGTGCCCCTTTTTGCATGGTTACCCTCTAGCTTTTTGCCAGATACATGATGCCAACTTTATAGTGTGTGATGGGACCCTGCTAACCAGGCCCCAGCACCAGTGTTCTTTCCCAGAAATGTACATTTATTTCCACAATTGGCACAACTCTGGGCCACATGTAAGTCCCTTGTAAAAGGTACCCTTGGTACCAAGGGCCGTGTGACAAGAGAGGGCCTCTGAGGGCCGCAGCATGTATTATGCCACCCTCAGAGACCCCTCACCTTAACACCCACACGCTGCCACAGCAGGCTGCGTGTTTTAGTACAGACCAAACTGAAGAATCGACATGGCACACCTCTCTGTGAGCCATGCCCCTCAACACTGCCTGTGCCATGGGTAAGTCACCCCTCTAGCAGGGCTCACAGCCCTACGGCAGGGTGCACCATACCACAGGTGAGGGCATAGCTGCATGAGCAATATGCCCCTACAGTGTCTGTGCCATTCAGAGGCATTGTGAGTGCAGTGAAGCAACTTTGAGTACATGGGCTGGGAGTTTGTCATTACGAACTCCACAGCTCCATGATAGGCTTTACAGAAAACTGGGAAGTTTGGTACTTAACTTCTGAGCATAATAAACCCACACTGACGCCAGTGATGGCCTCTTAAAAACGACCAACTTCTAGTGTATCCCCGCCAGCCAGCCACCACCTGACAGGTTTCTGACCTCATGGGGTGAGAGCCTTTGTGCTCACGGAGGTCAGGAACAAAGCCTGCTGTGGGTGGAGGTGCTTCACACCTCCCCCTGGCAGGAACAGCAACACTTGGCGGTGAGCCTCAAAGGCTCTCACATTCTGATGAGCTGATTTGGGCAGCTCCAGCTAGTGCACTTTTGGTGGCAGAACAGGCGGGAAAATAAGTAAACAGAGTAGGAGTGTCCACCCTAGTCTGGCACACCACTAGGGTTGCCAGGAGCTGAGGTGAACCCCTCTCTTAGAAATTCTCCATCATGCATTGGAGAATTAGGCCAATATGAACATGGATGTGCGCCTCTCCCCAAAAAGGAGGGGGCACCCAAAGGGTGTAGTCACCCTAGAGGACAGTAGCCATTGGCTACTGCCCCTCAACGTCAGTAACGCCCTTAAATTCAGTATTTAAGAGCTCCCCTGAACCTTGTTCCTCAGATTCGACGGACCAAAAGAAGACGGCGGAAGAAGAACGCTTCCAGACCAGGAACTGAACTGCTGCAGAAAGAACCCGGCAAGACCCCCGCCACCTGTAGCTGGTTCGAAAACTGGACCTGCTGTCTGTCCAAACACCAGACATGACTCTCTGCTACTAAAGGAACCACGAGACCGCAGCGGTAGAGGACCGACACTTGGGTCGACGTGACTCTGCCATGCCAGAAGAAAGTGCCGCAGCTGGACGGCCTCCACGACCTAGAGGGATCCTCTCGACCTAACGACCCAAGCTGACCACAGCTCCATTCCAGAGAGCCTGTGCCCTCCTCTAAGTGGCCCTGTCTGCCTCCTCCTGCTCGACCGCGGCCTCTCCGAGACGGCCCAACATCGGCGGAACTCCTCCATCCCTGCGCATCTCCACCCCCATGACCACAACTGCTAGGCTGGTGGTGCCTCCCTTCTGACTCGCTGATGACTATTGCGACGGTACTGGTGTTGGCGGCTCACTGACTCCCATTCATCCCATTGTTCTCCGCTGATTGCAAGAGCAAACATCATTGCCGGTATCGACCGCAGCGGCGTGGATACTAAACTCTGCACCCGGCCACCCCAGTGCCGTTGGTGGTGCAGTGCCCACCTCAAACAGACTCTTGCTCAGGATTGGACTAACACTTGAAGACTGGCAACGTAAGTCGCGTACTTACCCGCTGATGCATAACACGGTTTTCCTTCCTTAGGATTGCATTGCGCTCTACCGCATACCTACAACTGTCAATCTTGTGCCGGTACTAAATGTTAATGTCTCGAATTGACAATACCAAAGTACTTCCAAGACCATAAAGTATTCCTACTGCCTTTTTGAAAGTATTACCTGCCTGTAACTGAGTTCAACTTGGTTCCTAAAATAAAGGCATCTAAAGTAATATTTTTTACAAAACATTGGTCTGAAATTAGTCAGTGTGTGATCCAGTTTTCTATGAGTATGTACACCAAATGCATTCACACCACCCTCTGATAAGGCTAACTGCTCAGCCCAGCTACCACTAAATTGAGAGTAAGGTATTATCTAGTTTAACCTCTGCCATACATTTGGGGACTCACTGGACTCTGTGCACACTATACCTCTTTTTGGTATTGTATATACAGAGCCGGCTTCCTACAGTAAGGGTGTAGGAAGGTAATAAACTGTTTTGACTTTTTCAAGCCGTTTTAAAAAGCCAGCAACTTGCTATTTAGAAGAGAAGCGGGAAACAGTTGTAAAAAGATTCTTGTCTAGAATCAGGTTTGATAACCAGGGTTTCTTTAAGCCACATATGCAGGCAATCAAGACAAAGTCTAAATCTTTATTCTTTGCATTTGCAACCCTACCAAAAAAAACAAATTCTAAGTTGCCCCTCACTGGAACCTATTTTTACAGTTATTAGCAGTAAAGTCCTTCTATCAGTGACATATGGATCCACAATTTGTAGAGGGAAAGATGATACACTACTGGATTCCATACAAATCCCTATATTTAAACACCTTTTCTACGCAAGCCCAAGTACATCTGGAGCTTGGCCTTGTGTCGCCTAGCTTGGCGAGGCGCATTCATTAAAACTTGTAAAAGGAAGGAGGAAGCTTCAGGGAACACGTTGAACCATCAAATATGGCAATAAATCATGTATTCTAGACCAGATTATCAGAGGCCGAAATACTTAAAATCCTCATTGATATAGCTGGGCCTTAAAGATTTGTGGGCCACAGCAGCTTTGCCTATCACCTTTAGATGTATGGTTAACAAGAGCGTAAAAATAGTTTTGCAACTATCCGATAAGGTCATTTTGGCCAAAAAAAACACAAGGCAATCTGTTTTAAACTCGTATACTCTTGCTGCCACAATATCTTAAAATTAACTTCTGCTTTACTTGAAGCTGAAGTTACTTTCATATAGAATGGGTAACTTTCCCACAAAAGCTTTGTTCCTGGATGTAGATCAGCATGGCTTGATGCAAAGTGCAGACTTGGAGACGATGTTGCACATGTTATGTACATGCCCAGCTTTGCTAGAGACCTGTAGGAAATGGCTGAAGAAATGTTTTAATCAACTTAGCATAAGGACGTGTAGGAAGGCTCTGGTTCAGAGTTTAAATGTAGCATATTAGGCTAAGCTGCAATTTTCTTAAGTTTATGGACCATTTTTTTTTTAAAGCTGTTGTAAACGATTGATTTTAGAATTTAAATTGCATGGTTGTTCGTACTATTTTTGACTGATTTTTTAGATTTAGGTTTGTGACTATAAAATAAGAGTGCTTTGTGCTTTATATTGTAACGATTTTAATACCCTCTGTCAAATGTCCTTCTCCACAAAGTTTACTTATCGATTGGTAGCTCTTTTTCTCCAGTCTCTTCCTGTTTGGCGCATGAGGTGTTGAATGCTCTACTTAAAGTGATCATCGATGCTTCGGAATATCATGGTGAGAGTGCTATTATTAATCACCAAGTAGCAGTTTCTGATCCCTTGTTGCCATTTGTGATTACATTGAGGAGCACTGAACATTTCTGAATAACCGCAGATGAAAGTGAAATATATTTATTGTATGTTGTTAGTTAAGGAGGCATGGGGCAACATGTGACACAAGGATCTCAACCTTCTAGGTAAAAGTTATTCTATTTGCCTTTCGGATTAACATACACCAAGGAATAATATCCAAAATGAGGGCAGATGGACAATGTAAATTTTTTAAATCACACTGCTACATAGCCCATTCATTGTGAATACAAACAAGTAATAACGTATAATAAAGTATTTATGATGTAAACAAACATTTTAGCTGGAAGTTGCTAATTCATAAACCACGTTAAAAACACAGATACAAATTCAGGATCAACTCAAGGTTTATTAACAGTACAATTAACTAGTATTTTTTATGGGAATCTTAGACATTGCAGAGCAATATTTATGCAACACAGCAATTGGTTTAAGCAACAGAATGCACAAGTTACTAACTTGTGTAACGATATATCTGTAAGAGACAGTAGTTAGTGATAGATTCCTTACCTTAGAATATCCCCAGGCGTCAGGCTGGATCCGGAAAGTTTTGCGTAGCAGTACCCTTGCGCGTCGGTAGGTGGCGTCGTGCGGCTCCGCGTCCGTCGTCGGCGTCGTGATCGCCGGGATGACGTCGCGGGCAGTACTTAGACGCCGCCCCTGCGCGCTGACGTCAGTTCTGTACACGACTTTCCGCGCCAGGAACGCAGAGCCATGCAAGAAGCTGACACAGGTGTCTGAAAAATACTAGGGCCCTGAAAGGGATGTCCTTAACCCTAGAAATCAGTTCGCAGAACGGGGAGGATGGGTGGGCGGTAAGGAATCTATCACTAACTACTGTCTCTTACAGATATATCGTTACACAAGTTAGTAACTTGTGCATCTGAAAGAGACACGTTAGTGATAGATTCCTTACCTTAGAATAGATACCCCAGCAATACCAACCCCGGTGGTGGGTCTGCGAACAAAGATCAGACAAGGAAGTCCTGGAGGACAGAACGGCCAAAGAAGCCGTCCCTCCGGACCTGACTGTCAAGGCAGTAATGCTTAGTAAACGTGTGCAGCGAGGCCCACGTAGCTGCCTGACAGATAACCGGCAGCGGAACACCGCGGCCCAAGGCCGTGGTAGCAGCCGTTGCCCTGGTGGAATGGGCACGCAGCCCAACAGGAGGCTCCTTCTTGGCCAAAGAATAGCAGGTCTTGATGCACAAGGTAACCCAGCGGGAGATGGTCCTCTTGTGCACCGCCCGACCTTTTTGGCGCCCACGTAGCCAACAAAGAGCTGGTCACCCACCCGGAAGTGTTTTGTGCGGTTGATATAGAAGGAGAGCGCACGTTTTGGGTCCAGACGGTGGAGCCTCTCTTCCTCTCTGGAAGGATGCGGAGGCGGAAAGAAGGTGGGCAAAGTGATGGTCTGCCCAATGTGGAAAGCAGTAACCACCTTTGGCAAGAAGGACGGACGCGTCCGAAGAACAACCTTGTCTGGATGAACAGACAGAAAGGGAGGCTTGCAAGATAGAGCCTGGAGCTCACTCACCCGCCGAGCGGAGGTGATGGCCACCAGAAAGGCTGTCTTCAGAGTCAGAAGACGAAGAGGACAGTTATGCAGAGGCTCAAAGGGAGCGCACATTAAAAGGTAAGAACCAAGTTCAAGTCCCACTGAGGCATTACAAACGGAACAGGAGGGAAGAGGTGAGTAATGCCTTTTAAGAACCTGTTAACAACAGGGGACTTGAACAGGGAGGGCTGATCAGGGAGCCTGAGGAAGGCCGAGATAGCACAAAGATAACCCTTGATGGTACCCAGGGCAGAACCCTGTTGGGCCAGAGAGAGAAGGAACAGAAGGACCTCAGAAAGAGGGGCAGAAAGGGGATCCACAGCCTTTGCTGTGCACCATGCCACAAATTTGTTCCACCTGCAGGCGTATACCACCTTAGTGGAGGGACGCCTGGCTGCCAGAATCACATCACAAACTTCGGGAGGCAAGTCGAAAGGAATCAACTGCCGCCGCTCAATCTCCACGCAAGCAGGTGTAGACTGGACAGGTTCGGGTGGAGGACCGTCCCCTGCTGCTGCGACAGAAGATCCTCCCGAAGAGGCAGACGGATCGGGGATCTATGCTCATATTGAGTAGCTCGGGATACCAAACTCTTCGAGCCCAGTCCGGAGCCACAAGAATGACTTGGGCCCGGTCGTGCCGAATCTTCTTCAACACTCTGGGTAGAAGTGGTATAGGCGGAAAGGCGTACAACAGACCGCAACTCCACTCGCGACGAAAGCGTCGCCGAGCGAGTGCCGCCTTGGAAATTCCAACGCGCAGAACTGATGACATTGCGCGTTCTCTTCGGTGGCGAATAGATCTAACCAAGGCTCTCCCCACTGTAGAAAGAGTCCTTGCGCCACTTCCGAGTGAAGACGCCATTCGTGATCCATCATGCACCTGCGGCTGAGTTCGTCCGCCCTGGCGTTCAGAGAACCTGCCAGGTGTTGAACCATCAGGAACATGCCCTGATGTTCCAGCCATGTCCAGAGGCGCAGAGCCTCCTGACAAAGGGTCCAAGACCCCACCCCGCCCTGTTTGTTGCAGTACCACATGGCGGTGGTGTTGTCTGTGAACACCTGCACTACCTTCCCTTTGACAGAGGGAAGGAATGCCTTGAGTGCAAGCCGGATCGCCCGGAGCTCCAGAAAGTTGATATGGAGCCGGGACTCCGCCGGAGACCAGAGGCCTCTGATCTCCGCCTCTCCCATGTGACCGCCCCATCCCAGAAGGGACGCGTCCGTCACAACTGTATGCTCTGGCTGGGGAAGGGAGAGGGATCTGCCCATGACCCATTGCCGGTTCGAGAGCCACCACTGCAACTGTTTTGCAGTCCCCTCCGAGATCTGGACGTGATCGGACAGGTTGCCCTGGTGCTGCGCCCACTGGAACTTCAGGTCCCACTGCAGAGCCCGCATATGCCATCTGGCATGATTGACCAGCAGGATGCAGGAGGCCATGAGGCCCAGCAGCCTCAGGGTCATCCGTACCGAAACCCAGGATAAAGGCCGAAAGATCGGAATCATAGCCTGAATATCCCGGACTCGCCGTTCGGGAGGATAGGCCCGAAACTGCGTCGTGTCCAGAACTGCTCCGATGAAAAGGAGCTGTGGAGAAGGAATCAGATGCGACTTCGGCACATTGATGGAGAACCCCAGCGAGTGCAGGAGTTCGGCCGTAGTCTGGAGGTGGGAGACGACTGCCTGGGACGAGCCCGCCTTCAGCAGCCAGTCGTCGAGGTAGGGGAAGACTGAGACCCCTGCCCGGCGCAGATGAGCTGCGACCACCGCCATCACTTTCGTGAACACCCGAGGGGCACTTGTAAGGCCAAAGGGAGCACGGTGAACTGAAAATGCTCGGGGCCTACCGTGAACCGAAGGTAACGCCGGTGGGCCGGCAGGACGGGGATATGGAAATACGCGTCCTGCAAGTCCAACGCTACCAACCAGTCTCCTGGGTCGAGGGCAGTCAAGACCTGAGCTAGGGTGAGCATCTTGAACTTCTCCTTCCGGAGGAAGCGATTGACGTTCCGGAGGTCCAAGATAGGACGCATGTCCTCCTTGTCCTTTTGGGCACCAGAAAGTAGTGGGAGTAGCAACCACGCCCTACTTCTGGGGTCGGAACATGCTCGATGGCCCTCTTGGCCAAGAGGGCCGTGACTTCCTTCCGTAGAAGCACCAAGTGATCCCCTGACATGCGGTGGAATTGAGGTGGCATGGCTGGGGGGTGGTCTCGAAGGGGAGGAGTAGCCCCTTCGGACAATGTCCAAGACCCACCTGTCCGAGGTGATGGTGCGCCAGTGGGGAAGGTGATGGCGGACCCTGCCCCCTACTGGCGTGCCGTGCACCTGAAAGGAGGGACTAGGAGGGCTTGGAGGCCGCGGACGGGTTGGAGGTGGTGGCCTGACCCGCACGCTGGTTGCCCGATCCGCCACGGCGGAATCCACGTCCTCGGCCACGCGAAGACGCCTGCTGCGCGGGCCGGTGGCTGGGCTGCTGACGTGAAGGGGCGCCCCTACCGTGACCACGATAGGGGCGAAAAGCAGAAGGCAGCGGAGGGCGTGTAGCAGAAAGGCCCAGGGACTTTGCAGTAGCCCGTGAGTCCTTAAAGCGCTCCAACGCATGGTCTGCTTTGGACCCAAAAGACCGACTCCATCAAAGGGCATGTCCATGAGAGTATTCTGGACATCCCCTGAAAAACCAGTGGTTCTCAGCCAGGCGTGGCGCCGGAGCGCCACCGTCGTTGCAATCGACCTGCCCAGCGAGTCGGCGGTGTCAAGGCCACAACGGATAGTGTATTTGGCCGCATCCCTTCCTTCCGCAATGGCGCGGGAAAGCAGTGCCTGGACCTCCTCAGGGCACTGGGGCAAAACATCCGCCACCGAATCCCACAGGGAGTGGGTATATCGGCCCAAAAGACAAGCGGTGTTAACGGACCGCAAGCCAGCACTGGAGGAAGAAAAACCTTTCTTCCCAAACTGATCCAGGCGTTTGGATTCCCTATCCGGAGGAGCGGTAGGGAAGGCGGTTTGGGAAGCGGAGGCTTGGACAACCAAGCTCTCAGGAGTGGGGTGGACAGAAAGAAACAGGGGTCGCCCGGAGCGGGGCGATGGCGTCGTGACACGTTCCGATCCACAGGAGCCCCTGTGTTGGGCTTGGACCAGGCGCCCAAAAGAACGTCCGTGAGGGCGTCGTTAAACGGCAGCACAGTCTCCGCAGAGGAGGCTGCCGGCTGAAGCACCTCTGTCAAGATGTTAGTCTTGACCGTCAAAGTAGGGAGCTGGAGACGTAAGGCCCCAGCAGCCCTACGCAACACCGTACCAAAATTGGCCCCCTCCTCCGTAGCCACGGGAGGAGACAGCATGCCAGTGTCAGGAGAAGTATCCAGACCACTGGCCTCCCCTAGACTCTCTGTCCAGTCCTCATCATACTGACAGTTGCGTGTTAGAGGGTCATCAGACCCCTCCCAGTCCTCCTGGTCCTCCTCTGGTTCAAAATAAGGAGGAGGAGGGACATTTGGGACCCAAGGTCCCATCGGCGCCGGAGCCGGCGTCGAGCGACGTCGCTCCGGGACCATGTCCGGAGCCGGAAGGAACTGGGGGACGACGCCGCCCGGAGCCCAGGGCGGCGTCGAGAACGGCACCGGAGACATCGGCGCCGGCGGAGGTGTCGTGAGGTCGACCGGCGTCGATGGGAGTTGTGGAGCCGGGATCGAGGCCGGGGCCGGAGCCGGAGCCGGGATCGAGGCTGGAGGCTCGGGCGACGCCGGGGCCGGAGCCGCCGGTGACGCCGGATCAACCCCATCAGGGCCCGCGGGGCCCGAAGGCGCACCGGAGGGGCCTGAAGGCTCGAAGAGGCGGGCCATGGCCGACAGGAACTCCTGTACCTTGGCCGGATCCGCCCCCGAACCCGGGAAGGGCGGGTATGACGGGGCGACTCCACAGGCAAGTCCGGGGCCGCGGGGGCGGGACGGTGCCGGGAGGGGCCTCAGCCGAGTCGCGAGACCGGCGAGGCGAAGTCCGAGAGCGACGATGCTTCTTGGACTTCTTGTGTCGAGACTTACCGGACGAAGAAGACTTCGACGCCGACGACCGGTGTGCACTCCGCGAGCGACCCCTGGACCTCGCACGCGACCGGGGCTTCCGCGGAGCCGAATGCCGGGCCTCGAGGAGCTTTCGAGACCGCTCTCGCAAAGCCTTCGGGTTGAGGGCCTGGCATTCGGGACAAGACTCGGTGTCGTGGCCTCGGCCGAGGCAGAAGAGACACTCCCAATGCGGGTCGGTGACGGACATCATCCGCGCACAGGCGCCGCATCGCTTGAAGCCGGGCATCCCTACGACACGTGAATGGTGGAAAAAGACAGTGAAAAAATCACCAAAAAGTATGGTCAAAAATTGACCAGGGCACTGCTCTTCCCGGATCTGCGCTTACTGGCGCGGAAAAAGAAGAACTGACGTCAGCGCGCAGGGGCGGCGTCTAAGTACTGCCCGCGACGTCATCCCGGCGATCACGACGCCGGCGACGGACGCGGAGCCGCACGACGCCACCTACCGACGCGCAAGGGTACTGCTACGCAAAACTTTCCGGATCCAGCCTGACGCCTGGGGATATTCTAAGGTAAGGAATCTATCACTAACGTGTCTCTTTCAGATGCAAAATTACTATATACATTTACACTGTGTTACATAACCAACATATGAATTTAAACCAGTTATCATGCCAAAGCGCAAGAGGTCACAGAAAAGAATAAAACTCTGTTAAAGGTTTGAATAGAGCATATACAAAAATGAACAATGCAAAAATTATATTTCTACAAATTTGCTAGTCTTATTTCTACTCTTTCTCTTTGTCCAATGCTCTATTGGACAAAGAGAAAGAGTAGAAATAAGACTAGCAAATTTGTTCAGGACTGCACAATCTTGATAAATGCTCAAAAGGTTGTAAAGTGAATCTTTAGGTTTAAGTGGATGATGCAATCTTACTATCAAAGCTGTTCTTTATAGGATTACCACCTCACTTTTCTAGCCTGATGGTGTACATAATGTTTCCCCAAAACACTACAAATGAGCTAGATATTTCAAAACAAAAACTATAAAAACGAAGATCATACTGTAAATGGAATGATACTATATAAGTTTCCAACTTTAAGAGGACAAGTAATGAATTCTTTATAAGTGGGGCAGATTAGTTATTCTTGGTTGAGACCTATTAAGGCGTGTTACAAAATAAAATCTATTGAATACACGTACTTTTGGCCCTCTCCCTGTCACCATATATCAAGTACATTCTAAGCATCCTCAGAGTAGGGCTAGCCTGCATAGCATGTTACATTAGCGATATCTGCTTCATAAGATCATCTGCAGCATCTCAATTTCAGACACCACGAGGCATCAATGGCTGATTAATGAAAAACAGCTGGAACAGAAAAGGGTATCAGGGCTTCTGATCTTTTATAAGTAGATGGACTTTTGAGAAAAAAAAGGGTAATAGGCAAGCATGAGTCTTTTCAAAATGTTATCACAAGTCAAAACAACAAGTGAATAACCAGTAGTCTACTGAAGATCTTAGTCACTTTATGAAAACGTTGCCGTTTAGCCTTGGCAATAGTATACTTCTATACTGGCCCATCTTTTCCACCTCTTTGAGAAGAGGTAAAATGCAAATTGTTTTACAACCTTTACTACAGATGCAGATTAGCAATGAACGATGGAACGGAAAGAAAATAAGATTTTTAGGAAATGTTTTCTTGCTAAAAGCACTTTTCCTCAACAGAAAATGATCCTTCAATTACATGGAGTCATCTGATTTTTAAGGCGGATAATAAACATTTCAATTTGGCTTGCGAAAACACGAAAATACTTTAAAATAAAACCACCCGTTTCTGACTGCAGCATTTCAAGATAGCACTTTTATTGCTAACGTACTCCACAAGACACTTCATAAAACAAAGTCAAATTAAAATATGGAAACTAGTACTTGATGAAAGTTATCAAGAAGAGTCGCACTTTGTTACAACGGACATTTATCTGTGTACCATGCTTTAAAAATCATAACATGAAGAGCAACCCACGACCTACCCCAAAATGTAATGTGTTTAAAGACTTCTGAAAAAGAACAAGTGGTTAAGTTATAAAAATGGAGAATACACAGAGATGCATGCTGTCACGTTGATCATTAGAGGCTATTTTGAATAAAAAATAACCTTAGTGAAAACCTTTACCACAGTAGAGCGTGAGGATATATCATAATCAGAAGTGCATTTATCGTATTAAAAGAATAGATCTTCTGTATTAACCGGAGGCTGCCACCCAGTGATTGCTAAGATTAAATACCCTCATGCATTTGCATTGCTGAAATTAAAATAAGAAATGAATGAAGTGTGTCTGGGCAAAATACAAATTCCTTACCCAAATGAATAAACAGGGATTAGAAGGATGACTAGGAGGCATGTTAACTCCTGAAAAACACATTTACAAACTTTCAGCAGCATGCATTTAAGTGCATCTTAATTGCATGTTCAATTGCATGAAATGACACTTTATGAATTATAGTGCAAAAATAAAATAAAGAATACGGCAGGTATAGGGACTATAATAGTAGACACTCCATTTTCACAATCTATTACTAAGTAGAAGCCATGATATGTTCACAGAGATTTGTATAGCGCTGTACTCTCACTAGTATGGTTTCTCATCTGGTTTCCTGTATCATCACACACAGGTCTAAAGGACACATAGGAGTGTTAAAACTAACTTTTAAAAAAACAACAACAAAAAACATGTATAGCGTAAGGGCTACATCTGCCATGAGGGAAACACCATAGGGAACATAATAGCCAGGAAATCTCAAAAAGCTATCTGAAACCTTGAAACCTTACCATTGAGAAAATATCACAGTCTGTGCAAGCATCTATGTTCTCAAAAAAGTTATAAAATGTAAGCACCACAGGTTCTTCTTACCAATTCTGTGGCAAATGAGCTTTACACTACCAATGTAGTTAAATAACTATTTAACACTGACTCAATATAGGATACAATGCAGAATCATGCTCCAGCAAAATGCAAAGCACTTTCTCCCATGTCCGCTGTGAATAAACATAAATCACTATTTCCACAACGAATAGAGCCCAAAACTAAATTGCCTTATTTCATAGGCTGAACCCCCATCCAAAATTAACTACTAATGAATACTGACCCCACATACATACACATATATATATATATATATACACACACACACACACACACACAAACCAATGCTCAGTTATTTTACTTTGCACTTGGGTAACTCAACAGTTCTATTTACACACCCCTTGCCACATCAAATTTTCAGTCTTTAGTAAAGTGAAATACTACTTAATGTAAAAAAAACTTCCAAAATCAAGACAGATTATGCTTCTACTAGAAAAGAAAATATAAAAATTGTTTCATGTTGACGAACGTGGAGACCACTTATGCTCAAGTTATTGATGAATTCCTAATATTAAAGGTCCATAAAAATAAGCACTAAGAGTCATCTCTTGAAAAAAATGGCAATCTGTACACTGAATTCTTTACAGGGAATGTCGAAAAATTGGAAAGTTGGTCTATATAATATGAATCCTAAAATTAGCAATCCCTCTCTAAAATAGACTCCAGAACTTTGTAACAACGTAGCATGCTTTTTAAGGAATAGTCACTCCTTTAGTTTACTCCATTAACCCCTTAATTTTCATATAGAAAAAAATAAAGCTCCTCAAATACATCTACGTCCTTTGTGCAATCGTATTATAAAAAGATATGACAGTAATTATATTTGTTATACTTTAAGGCCACTACTTTGGTATCATTTGCACAATCAAAGCCCCTCAATGCCCCAAATATACTGGTTTTATGTTAACTTTCTGAGGCAATCACTTTAAAGTACAGAGCATCGTACAGTTTTTTTCTGAAAGTGGACAGCCCAAAAATGGTCTAGTCTTTGCTTTACAAACGTAGAATATAATAAAAACTATGTATACATTAACTGAAATAATTTATTAGTGTCTATAATCTGTTATCATATTAATTTGCTTCCGGATAAAATGTGATTTTTTAAAATAATTGTTTTCTTTTTGAATAGTACACTTTGCAGTTTATGTTCCGCGAATAACACATTGGTTTAACAGAAATCTCTATATGGAATTACACCAGAACATCTTTACAGTTACAACAGAAACAATGCAGCTTGAGTTTCAAATGTACTACTTGGGAACCAGTTGGGGCTTTCAAAGTTTTGCAATTTAAATGCTGTTATACTCTGCCGGGGAGGTCATACGTAGGTTTAGTAGATCTGCAGGTATGCCAGATTTCCAGGACAACCACTGCCTATGTAAAATATGATGCTCTTTGAGCCAAAATGATCAGCTCTTTACAATAATCATTACAACGTTGGGCAATGAGAATGTTGTTGACATCAATTCAAATTCACAAACTAGTCAACCAATTTTGCTACTTTAAAACACTTCTGTGTGGCCAACGCTCCCAAATAATCCATCCACTTTAAATGTATAATGGCATCTTTGAAGTGCACCCTGTATGCAGGTATTTAAAAATTAAACTATAAACACAGTAAGTCTTTGTTCAACACCGAAAATATACTAAAATCCAAGGAAGGAATTCTCAAAAATAATTTGTATTTTATAAGCATGAAGAAAACGCCCTTTAATAAACAACCCTGGTTACACCTTTGGCATTAAAAATTTAGAGCTTAAAAGTATTACATTTTCCAATAACATTACATAATTTTCCAGCTTGCGATAATAGCCTTACTACATATTAAACATTGGACAGGAAAAAATCCTTGTTTACAATAAATCCAGAACTCAAAGTCAGTACTAAAACTGAAAAGTCTACCAAGTTAATAAACATGTAAGTCATGCTGAAAAAAGAATAATTACTCACCAATGCAAGCCTAGCTTAATCTAAACCCCATACATCAACTAGTTAAATGAACTGGACACTAGTTTTACAAACCTATCAGGCAATGTGACATGCAGAACATTTCTGTCATGAATCTCTGACCTATTATCCATCTTCCGTGCCTTGCTTTTAAGATCCCAATTATGAAAAGCTGCCTACACAGATTGCCATAGCAGAGTTGGAAATTGTAGGTCAAAAAGAACAATCATAGGCTACTTATCACAAACAACTGTTAATTACACTTAAGTTCAAATATGTTTCAATTGAGCCAACAGAATTCAATTTGGAAGGTCCATCGCACTGCACTGCTTAGCAGAAAAGCAGGAAAAGTTCTGAAATGCAACGAATACTGCCTGAGTAGCTCAGTGAAGGTTCAAGAAGAAAGTAATTCAGGACACAATCCAAGCTGAAATACAGTAGGTGTAAAACTGAACGTCTTACCTCAGCCAACAAAAAGTTCAAAGCAAATCTCAAATACACACTATTAAATATTACCTTGGCCCACAGGAACATAAAAGGAGAGAGCTCTCAATTTTTAAGGATATATATGTAATTGGATGAAGGGTTGATGGGAAATCTGTAAAATCTGATCTATGTGAAAATAGTGCACACCTGTAAAGAAAGCTTCAAGCTCAGTGACTCGAAAGCTCAATGGGATTACTACTAGAAAGTTTGTTCAAGTTGGAATCAACCAAAATAAAGACAATGGGCTGACAGGTGGTTTTGTCACAATGGCTGAAAAAGTGTTCGCAGACAATTCAATTAAAAAAGAAGCGTTTAATTTAGAGAAAACATGCAGAGGTTATTCAGAGTGACTGCTAATATGTACATTTTCTTCACTTATTCATCAGGATTAGTCAGAACGCCTAAAAAGCAGCTGCAAAATTGTTAAATGCGGAATCTGTATTAAATGGACATGCAGGTGCAGGGTTGGCAGTCCACTGAGCAACACAATGATTGCACCTTACACTCCAAAGGCCAATAACAAACTAAGCCACTTGCTTATCTAGGTAGGTCTTCTAGAAAAGCCTTCTAATACATCACCACCACTGATTGTGCAGCAAAATAAATGTAGATTCAAACGAACTCAACAGGTATTCTGAATTTTGGCCAATGCTTTTAGACACTCCATGTTTTCCACACCGTCAATGTCAAAAGTTAGGACAAGAGTGCAACAGAACTTTGGGCAGCAAAGGAGAGATGAAGAAATCCTTGTATGGAAAAGAGCGTCATTGAGTGAAGGTTATCAAAGCCACTGGATCGTTGAATTAATTGGGCAGATGGGACCCCCTGTGGATCAAGGCTAAAAGGGTTTATCCCAAAGGATCCCAAAAGTCAGCAACCCACAGCAGCCACAGATGTAGAAAGGAGAATGCAACAAAGAAGATCCCAGGCACCATTGGCCACAGCACATGTGCAAATGTTAGTTTTGTAAAATCTGAAGTGGGGGCAGGAGTTGTAGGAAAAGGGTGGTCCTTAGTTACGCTTCATTCAAAGCCTAGAAGATTAAAAGGTTAGTCAGTCAGTGATTTATTATTGTATGGTTAATTAAAAACCTTTACAAACTTCTAAAAGAGATATTAGTATGCAGCATACAATGCTAAAACCATATGATGAAAACAAGCATCACTAAATACAAGCAGAGAAGATTCAGCTGAACCGTTCTTTAAAAAGTAGATAAGAAAGCAGTCAGGGTAAGAAAGCAGTCGTGGTTAAAAGGTTAGGAAAGGTCGCTGAGAAAACATCCCATGTGAAAGATGTGGCTCACAGATCATAAATGTAAGCTAAGGATATCTGGTTTCTAACCTGTAATGTCAATCTCTAGATCCTGTATAGTTATCTGAAATATCAGTAACTTTAAAAGATAATCTGTACTTAGGAAATATCTGTTCTTGCCAAGGTAAATGACATGAGCTACTTGTTTCTCTGCCTTGTCCTTTGGCCCAGACATATTTCGTTTTGAGTAACCTGAGGGTGAGAATGAACCACTGAAATCTACACAGAAGAAAAAAACAGGATGATTGAGGCATACAAGCATAACCTTGTAAACGTTTTAAACTGACAATGGGAAGTTTGGTAATCAATCATTGGTTACATCATTACTCATGCATCAACGCTCCAAGAAGGAAAGACATTTGCGAAAGTAATACCCTTCAAGGACTGAACCATGTATCTAGCTAGAGGTGACAGCCACTTTGAAGATATCTAAGTCGCTAGTCTTCCTTTTTGGGATAAAATGAATGTCAAGAAATTATGCAAACTGCAAAGCCCTTCTTAGCTCCACATATTGCTGGCCTTTTTATAATAAGGTTCAGTCTCTTAAGGTCACCAGTGCTCAATGATGGATCTTCCTGAGGGCCCATTAACTAACAATCGCTAACATTTCAGGCTGTGTAATCAGGCTCTGAGAATCACAATTACAGTGCTGGAGCTGACAAAGTGCATAACCAATGCTGCACAACTGCGGAATATACTTGCCTAGTTGGCATTTAGAAACAAAACTACACAAGAACGAAAGTGGTAAAAAGAAGTCAGAAAATTCAAAACTGTGTGCAAACTAGAAAAAGAACATGGTACAGGTTGAGCCTTCACTCCTGATGCAAAAGAATAATCTAAAAAGTGAAATATGTAGGAGCCAAATGGGTTGGGGGAGCAAGCAAACCCAGGTTCCAGAGAAAGGATAAAATATGTTTTTGTACTTAACACACCTGAAACTACTTTACAACATTTCTAAGGAGGGCCAAGACATAGGAAAGAAGGGAGTGGGAAGACAGGAACAGCAGATCTTTCCTCAGTGACCAGTATAGTCAGCAGTGCATGAAATATTTATAGTTTGCTTTTCATTACAGATCTAGTAACAAAGATATGAATGTCCTACACGTCTCTTCATTTTCAGTAGAAATACATTTAGAGATACCTTTATATACTTCTTAGTTTATCAAAATGTGGAAAAGACTAAATGCCAAACTCTTGTCACAGATACAAACACTAAAGAGATGCAGTGCATTTATAGTCTACAGTAGTTCTTAAATGTAAGTAATAAATCTCTCTTAGGTGGTCATTGGATGTAGAGAGACAATTAGGTCACTTTTTAAAATCGAGCTATAAGATAAAGACACTAATAAACCTGCAGATATTAACAGAAGAGAAATACTGCAGTTCTACGTAAAAGGAAAATGGTGTTTGTTGGCACAGTTTCCCCAATGAATCGGTTATCATGCCCGAAGAAAGAATAAACTGACAAATATATGAAAAAGAAAATTTCAAAACAGTCGCAATGCTGGATTCTTGTACAACTGACATTTGAAGTGAACAAACTCAGTGCATTGGATGGCTACCATGGAAATCAGACACCACACCGTAATTTAATATATACCTTCTTCTCATTTAACAGGGTGATGTTTGTGTGGAAAAAAATGGGAGGAGCCACATGGGACTTCAGTATCATTTCCATTAGCAGAAAACTCCTTGTTTGCATACATAATTGGTTGCATTACCTACAATGTATGTTTAGAGAACAAGTGATTCCAACACCCTCTCCTCTAATGGAAACTCAAAGCAGTGGTGCTTTAGCAAATCTCAACATGCATTAACTTTCAACCCACAAGACAACTTTGTAATCATAAGGCCAGTAAACATTTCAAAAGTAAAGGCAAATGTCTACTTTGGAGAGCAGCAGATGGAATTATTTACATTACATCATGCTGCACACAAGTGGTGCAAGTTATGCTTGCACACATATAAAATAGAATGCACATTTAATTGGAATTTGGGGTTGGTTATACTGCATGTAAAAAAAAATTCTGATTGAAAGTTATGACAGGCCAGTGGGCCACCACTCCAATGCTCTAATAAATGAACTTGTGTAAAATTGTTCATTGAATTGTTCAGGCATCAGTGGTTTAGTCAAGGAATCACATCAGGTCGTACTTGTCAGACCCTGTAGTTTAAATGGCAAAACTTCAGAAACCATATCTGCTGTTGACCTAGAATGGTAAGGTGAAACATGTTATAGTAATATGTCCCCTTTGTCATTTAACTCATCCACTACAGTATATGTCACTGCTGCTGGTTAAACATTGACTACAGAGGATTCCCAGCCTGACAATAGAGAATAACTCAAGTTCTCCAACATTTTCCTCATGCCCTAGACAGTGTTGCTTTATACAGTACAATCTGAGCTTTTGATAGCAGTCTGAGAAGCATATTAGGGTCTGTGAGCATACCATACAGAAAATCTACATTGCTGTGATGTACCAATTATCATAATACTAATGACACCATTTTCTTGAGAGCACTGCAGCCCAAACCAAAACATCTGGCTCATATCTTATACTTAAGGAGAATTCTAATTGCATACTTGATCCAAGCTTGGATCCACCTCTCTAGAGTGATAAAGAATTTGGCTTTACTCAAGGATATGTATTAGGAGGATGGAAGAATGTGTTTACAGATGTGGACAGCTCAACAAAGGGGGGAAAAGGAATTCTGGTTGAGGTGAAAAAATTATTTTTTCAAATTGATTATCAACAATACTCCTTCATAAACATGCAACATCTGGTCACTGCTCTTGGATCACAAGCCCCTACAGATTAACTGGAGGACCAACCAGCTCTAGTCTCAACATGGTGATGAAAATAATAAATGCACTGATTAGGCCTTCGGGATTGGAAGAACAGAGCAAAATGAGGGGTGAACAGAGAACTTAATGGATAGTCATAAAGGTGACTGTTAGATGGCATCCCCATTCCTTAAGGTTTCAGGAATGCCTTGTTTGAAGACGTTAAATACAAGACAATGTACCCGGTGTTTATTGGTGGAGGGTGGGGTTGTGGCAATACACTGTAAAATATTAACATGCTTACTGAACTACTGTAGCTAAGCAAATGACTGATGGTTTCCGGTTTACACTCATTGCATGCCAACCAAAAACTCACTTGATTTGGTGAAAATCAAATCATGCTTTTTTGCTGCTACAAGGCCACTTTCATTTAAAATGTTCATGTCCTACTGCACTGTCTGGTGAGCAATCTGATTGAAGCATTTTATGGAGTGGGTGAATGGACAGTCTGACATTCAATATAATGCATTCCCCAATTAACAGTTTGTGTATTTGAAAAAGGTAATACGTAGTTAAAAGGTTTACAAATAAAAGATAGCTAGAGCTGGGCTTGTAAAAGCAAAATTGTTTGAGACGAAGAATCCATGTTTTTTTCACATTTTATTAATTGATGTTTTACAAGAGCAGGGAAATGTGTGAAGTCAGGAATCATGTTGATGAAACAAAACCGTTGTTGTCTGCCCTTTTACCTTTACTCAACTTCCACCTCCTCAGATTGCACAACTGATGTTAAGTAAAGTAAACAGAAGGAAAATGCTGGGTTTCTAACACTAGTTCATTTGCTGGGTCAGAGCAGTCACTTTAATTGTGAAGCATTAACTACCAAGCAAACTACTACTGAGGCAACTTCCAAAGAAAGTATAAATCAGTATTAGGCTTGGGTTAGGGAAAGTCACATGTTCACAACATTCAGCCTGATTTGAAAATATTTCCAGACCACATTATTTTCTTAAAAGAATTAATAAAAGCATATATTATACATAGTATGTTATAGTTTTAAGACCGACATGAAAAACAATAATAAAAAAAGTTGCTATACACACAATGGTTTTAACAGAGAAAGTGCCTAAATAATTTAAGCGTGGCTCTTTTTAAATCTACAACTAATTACTGTTGTTGTATAAATACTGCCTTTGTAGAGTTCACAACAATGAGTGTTGCATATGGGGTACATTAGAGATGAAAGCCACTGGAACTCCATAACATGCCTGTAAGGCGTGCTGAGGTTTGAGGATAAAAAAAACAAAAAACGACGAATAGCTTAAGTTTGCAAAATACAAATCTGATCTAATACAAAAGGATTCTTCTTTCAATGCCTTTACGGCAGATTGGACATTCACTCATTCGATCGCCACAAAGCTGACATGTCCCATGACCACAGAGGAAGATCATATTCTTCAAACGATCCAAACAAACAGGACACATCGTCTGCAAAAAAACAAAAAATAAAAAACGTCAGCATTTCAAATAGGTAATGGTCATACAAGCTTTGCAAAAAGCGGAATGTCTGTAGCACAAACCGGACAGATCCAAGCAACAAATCTCTTCATAAGCAGTACTTTCAATAATTTTGTTGGATAATGGATTTTATTCTTGGGAGAACACACTGAATAGCATCTGTCTGTATCAGAAGCCACCAACCTTTTATAAGCAACGAACATCATTTCCGTGTCTATCGAAATAATGAGCAACATCTAAACCACAAGGGAATATGTGATTTGGCCAGAGGTGTGTTGGTGAAACGACTGAAACATGAACCAGCTCTCTCATGATTACAAAATTCACAAACTTAACGCATATAAATGAGCAGTAATTAACAGCATTTTGGGTGGGCACAGAGAAGACAACCTGTTTATTTTAAGGCCCAGTATAAGTCAATGGCTTCAACAAAATGTCAACAGATTTAAAGAGCAAGGTACATCGGTTGTAGTCTCTTCTCAAGAAATTGTTTTAAAAATAATGGGAAATTGTGAATTTTACAAGGCATTAGCTCAGAAAAACTGGTCAAAAGTAGAAGGATTTATAATTGTATCTTGGCAACAATCTTGCCAAAATCCGAGTTACAAGCATTGCTGTATTGCAAAACAGCATTTTTAACCATCAATAGAAAACTCACATTGATCTTTATTATTGATGGAGATCCTGAATGAGACAGGAGTGATTGCGTGTTTGTTTTTAGCTCTGTGACTTGAAGCGTTTTCTTTAAAAAAGACTTGAAAAATACTTGAAGGATTAAAAGACTAAAGAAAAGGGAGTTGTTGGCTCTCCCCCATGAATATTTGGGAAATTAGTGACCAGTGGAGCATTTTAAAGAAGAGTAGCGTAGTGGCATTCGTATAAACATTAGGCTTAAATAGGATTTTACAAGGCGATTTGAGAGTTCTATTGCAGGAACTGTCGGGAACGTTAATGGAAAATTGTTTATTCCAAACACATTATTTGCCAACATTGGTTAATCCTTGGTAGATCACTTGATATAGAGGTGATTGCGGGTTCTTTCTAAGAAATATAGAGTCAGAGAGGTGCATTTTATATGTGTTAGCTTAGTAACATTGGCCAAAATGTGGTAGGACACAAAGACAACCTAACATAGGTTTAGGATTGTCAGCAACATTTTTGTCAGTTCCGGAGCAGACTGTGTTTTTTGTAGCACATTTGGAAAGTATCACTGTAAAATCTTGGTAAGGTTTAGGGCTGCTTTAAACCCATGTCGTAGTACATTTTGCTACTTTTCACAGTGCCCTAACTTTCCACACTTTCCAAGATTCCATAATACATCTTTTAGCATTCTGTGCTCGGCAAGTTTCTACAATTCCCCAAAGTTAAGGCTTAGCAAATTCCATCCGAGCACTATCAGGGAATCCACTGGCAGGCTTAACCATTGAGTGAGCCAAATTTAGACACTTTTTTTTTTATTAAACAAGTGCTACAAGAGACCTGTGAGGCGTCAGTGCAGCTTTGTAAGATGCATGACTCCGAACTTGAAGAACAAGTTACTTACCTACGGTAGCGATATATCTTTAAGAAACATAGGTTAGTTATAGATTCCTTACCTTTAGAATTACCCCCAAGCGTCAGACTGGATCCAGAAAGTTTTTCGTCAGCAGTACCCCTGCGCGTCGTAAGGTGGCGTCGGTCGACTCCGCGTTTGTCGTCGGCGTTGTGGTCGCCGGGATGACGTCGCGGTAGCTACATAGACGCCGCCCTCGCGTGCCGACGTCAGTTCTGTACACGACTTTTCACGCCAGAAGCGCAGAGCCATGCAAGACACTGACCACTGGTGCACAAAACTAGGGCCCTGAAAGGAAGTCCTTAACCCTAGAAGTCAGTTCGCTGAACGGGGAGGATGGGTGGGGCGGTAAGGAATCTATAACTAACCTATGTTTCTTACAGATATATCGTTACCGAAGGTAAGTAACTTGTTCATCTGAAAGAAACAGTTAGTTATAGATTCCTTACCTTTAGAATAGATACCCCAGCAATACCAACCCCGGAGCGCCCACGTAACCAACAAAGAGTTGGTCGTCCACCCGGAATTGTTTGGTGCGATCCAAGTAGAAGGAAAGCGCACGTTTTGGATCCAGACGGTGGAGCCTCTCTTCCTCTTTGGAAGGATGCGGAGGCGGAAAGAAGGTGAGCAAAGTGATGGTTGGCCAAAGTGGAAAGAAGTAACCACCTTGGGAAGAAAGGAAGGTCTAGTTCTAAGGACGACCTTGTCCGGATGGACAGCCAGAAAGGGAGGCTTGGAAGAAAGAGCTTGCAGCTCACTCACCCTGCGTGCAGAGGTGATGGCCACCAGAAAGGCAGTTTTTTAAAGTGAGAAGTCTAAGAGGACAGTTATGTAGCGGCTCAAAGGGAGCGCACATAAGGTAGGTAAGAACAAAGTTCAAGTCCCACTGAGGCATTACGAAGGGAACAGGAGGAAAAAGATGAGTAATGCCCTTAAGGAATCTATTTACAACAGGGGACTTGAAAAGAGAAGGCTGACCAGGAAGCCTAAGGAAGGCTGAAATGGCCGAGAGGTAGCCATTTAGAGTGCCCAGAGCAGAGCCCTGCTGGGCCAAAGAAAGGAGGAACAAGAGAACCTCAGAAAGAGGGGCGGAAAGGGGATCCACAGCCTTTGCTCTGCACCATGCCACAAATTTGTTCCATCTGCAGGCGTGGAGTGACGCCTGGCTGCCAAGATAACATCGCAGACTTCGGGGGGCAGGCCAAACGACGTCAACTGCCGCCGCTCAATCTCCACGCAAGGAGGTGGAGACTGGACAGGTTCGGGTGGAGGACCGTCCACTGCTGCTGCGACAGAAGATCCTCCCAAAGAGGCAGTCTGATCGGAGGATCGATAGCCATGTTGAGCAGCTCGGGATACCAGACTCTTCGAGCCCAATCCGGAGCCACAAGAATGACTTGGGCCCGGTCGCGCTTGAGCTTCTTCAGCACTCTGGGCAGAAGTGGTATAGGCGGAAAGGCGTATAGAAAACCGCAACTCCACTCGCGACGAAAAGCGTCGCCTAGCGAGTACCGCCGTGGAAATTCCAACGTGCAGAACTGCTGCCATTGCGCGTTCTCTTCGGTGGCGAATAGATCTAACCAAGGCTCTCCCCACTGCTGAAAGAGACCTTGCTCCACCTCCGAGTGAAGACGCCATTCGTGATCCATCATGCACCTGCGGCTGAGTTTGTCTGCCCTGGCACTCAGTGAACCTGCCAGGTGTTGAACCACCAGGGATATGCCCTGATGTTCCAGCCATGTCCAGAGGCAGAGGGCCTCCTGACATAGGGTCCACGACCCCATCCCGCCTTGTTTGTTACAGTACCACATGGCAGTGGTGTTGTCCGTGAACACCTGCACCACTCTTCACCGGACAGAGGGAAGGAATGCTTTAAGTGCAAGACGAATCGCCCGGAGCTCCAGAAGGTTGATGTGGAGCCTGGACTCCGCCGGAGACCAGAGGCCTCTGATCTCCGCCTCCCCCATGTGGCCACCCCATCCCAGAAGTGATGCATCGGTCACCACTGTGAACTCTGGCTGAGGAAGGGAGAGGGATCTGCCGTCGACCCAATCCTGGTTCGTTAGCCACCACTGCAATTGGTGTGCAGTGCCCTCCGAGATCTGGACGCAATCGGACAGGTTCCCCTGATGTTGTGCCCACTGGAACTTTAGGTCCCACTGCAGAGCCCGCATATGCCATCTGGCATGGTCCACCAGCAGGATGCAGGAGGCCATCAGACCCAGCAGCCCGAGGGTCATCCTGACCGAAACCCGGGATAGAGGCTGAAAGATTGGAATCAGAGCCCGAATATCCCGGACTCGCTGTTCGGGAGGATAAACCCGAAACTGCGTCGTGTCCAGAACTGCTCCGATGAAGAGGAGCTTCTGAGAGGTGGCAGGTGTGACTTCGGCACGTTGATGGAGAACCCCAGCGAATGTAGGAGGTCTGGAGAGACGACAGCCTGGGGCGAGCCCGCCTTCAACAGCCAGTCGTCGAGATAGGGGAAGACTGGAACCCCTGATCTGCGCAGATGAGCTGCGACCACTGCCATCACTTTCGTGAACACCCATTGGGACGCTGGTAAGGCCGAAGGTGAGCACGGTAAACTGAAAATGCTCGTGGCCTACCGTGAACCGCAAGTAGCGCCGGTGGTCCGGCAGGACGGGGATGTGAAAGTAAGCGTCCTGCAAGTCCAACGCTACCTTCCAATCTCCAGGGTCGAGGGCAGACAAGACCTGAGCGAGCGTCAACATTTTGAACTTCTCCTTCTAGAGGAAGCGGTCGATGTTCCTGAGATCCAAGATAGGACGCAGGCCTTTGTCCTTCTTGGGCACCAGAAAGTAGTGGGAATAGCAACCACGACCAACTTCTGGGACAGGAACACGCTCGATGGCCCCCTTGGCCAAGAGTGCCGAAACTTCCTGTTGGAGAAGGGCCAGATGATCCTCCGACATGCGATGGTAATGAGGTGGCATGGATGGAGGGGTAGTCTCAAAGGGGAGGGAGTAGCCCCTTCGGACCATCTGCAAAATTCACCTGTCCGACGTGATGGTGCGCCAGTGGGGGAGGTGATGGCGAATCCTGCCGCCCACTGGCGTTTGGTGGCCCTGAAAGGTCGGACTAGGAGGGTTTGGAGGCTGCTGCAGAGGGGGCTGTGGTGGACTGGCCCGCCCTCTGGCCCCCAGAACCACGGCGCTGGTTCCCACGTCCCTGGCCGCGCAGAGGCTGAACAGCTTGCGCCGGTCTGTGGCGCTGGGCGGGATGTGGTGGGGCACCCCTTCCGTAGCCACGAAAGGCAGACTGCGCAGGGCGGGTGGTGGAGAGGCCCAAGGACCTGGCCGTAGCCCGAGAGTTCTTAAAGCGCTCCAACGCGTTGTCTGCCTTGTCGCCGAAAAGGCGACGGCCATCAAAGGGCATGTCCATAAGAGTGGATTGGACATCCCCGGAAAAACCAGTCGACCTCAACCAGGCGTAGCGTCGAAGGGCTACTGACGTGTAAATCGTCCTGCCTAGTGAGTCGGCGATATCCAGCCCACAGCGGATGGTAAACTTCGCTGCTTCTCTCCCTTCGGCAACCGTCCGAGGGAGTACGGCCCGGGCCTCCTCCAGGCACTGAGGCAGCACCTGCGCTACCGTATCCCACACAGAGTGGGTGTAACGGCCCAACAGACATGAGGTGTTTACCGACCGCAGTCCCAAGCTGGAGGAAGAAAACATCTTCTTACCAAGATGATCCAGCTTTTTGGATTCCCTGTCCAGTGGAGCGGTAGGGAATGCGCCCTTGGAGGTGGAGGCTTGGAGTACCAAGCTCTCAGGGGTGGGGTGTTGGGAAAGGAAAGTGGGGTCGCCCGGGGCCAGGCGGTGGCGTCGAGCAATCATCCTGTCCACAGGAGCCCCTGTGTTGGGCCTGGACCAGGTGCCCAAAAGGATGTCCGTCAGGGCTTCATCAAACGGCAGCAGGGGCTCCGAAGAGCTTGCCGCTGGTTGAAGCACCTCTGTCAGGAGGTTAGTCCTGACTGCCACCGTAGGTAGCTCGAGGTGGAGAGCCTCGGCCGCCCTACGCAACACCACTGCGTACGACGCTCCCTCCTCCGTAGCCACGGTAGAAGGAGACAACATGCCATGGTCTGGTGAGGTATCCAGACCACTGGCTTCCCCCAGTTCCTCTCTCCAGTCCTGTTCATAAACTAACTGGTCGGTTACTCCTCACCCTCCTCTGGCTGCCAATCTGGTCTCAAAGAGCCAGGTTAGAACAGGGGCACAAAAGTACCCGTCGGCGCTGGGTCCGGCGTCGGTCGACGCCGGTCTGGCTCCATGTCTACCTCGAGGTGGAGGCCGGGGTCGACGTCGGCTGGGGACACAGCTGAGCCGGCTGCGGACGAAGTGCCGGTGGAATCGGCGCCGGGGGAGGCGTAACAAGGTCGACAGGCGCCGATCCAGATCTGGATCAAAGGGGGCCCTGCGGTGCCGAGGCCGAAGCCGCCTGAGTTGAAAGCGCAGGGCCCCCAGCCGAGTCCCCGGGGCCCGAAGGCGCGCCGGCGGAGATGGTGTGCATCGCTTCGTAAAACTGACTAAGCTGGGCAGGGGTCGCTCCCGGGAAAGGGGGGGGGGAACCCAGAGCCGACCCTTCGGGCTCTGCACGCGGAGCAGCGGGAGGGGCACCACCCGCATCCCTCGTCGCGTCAGCCGACGGACGGGGATTAGTCGAAGAGCGACGATGTTTCTTCGACTTCTTCTTGTACTTCGACTTACCTGACCCCGAGTGCGAAGACTTGGATGAAGAGTGGTGGTGGCTCCGCGACCGGTCCCTCGACCTCCTGCGCAACCGGGACCTAAAACGGCGCGGAGCCGACTGCCAGGCCTCGAGAAGCTTTCGGGACTGCTCCCGCAAAGACTTCGGGTTCATGGTCCGGCAGTCGGAGCACGACTTTGGGTCGTGGTCGCGCTCCAGGCAGAAGAGGAACAAGCGGTGCGGATCCGTCACCGACATCAGTCGGCTACAGGAACCGCAAGCCTTGAAGCCAGGCATCCCTCGTGCACCAGGAGTCGTTACTCAAACAACGGTGTTGACAAAAGTCGAGAAAAAAGTCAGTCAAAAAGTTACAGGGGGTACCGCTCTCTCCGGATCTGCGCTTGCTGGCACGGAAAAAGAAAGAACTGACGTCAGCGCGCGAGGGCAGCGTCTATGTAGCTACCGCGACGTCATCCCGGCGACCGCGACTCCGACGACGAACGCGGAGTCGACTGACGCCACCTTACGACGCGCAGTGGTACTGCTGACGAAAAACATTTCGGATCCAGTCTGACTCCTGGGGGTAATTCTAAAGGTAAGGAATCTATAACTAACTTTCTTTCAGATTTGTGGAATAAAATTCAGTGCTCAATAGTTCAGCAACTTATTTCAAATCAAACCAGCCTGGTGGACTGCACTTTCACAAGCTATTTTAAAAACAAAATATGTTACGATTCCCTAGTATCCACCTCAAACCCTGATAGGCAGTCCGGGCACTCCGCAGTAGCAGGAGTCTTCCTAGGATAATCAAAGCTCACTGTTGTATAAAAGCACTCGGTTGCAGCTCCATTCATTGCATAAAGTCATAATTACAGGGTTTAAAAGGAACAATAAATAGGGGGAACAAAATGCAAATGGAATTTCCTATTGTTGGAGTTTAACAATTTTTCATTATATCTCAATTAGCACATGCGAATTTCTGCAGCAAACACTTCACAGTTTTCTGTAATAGCCAGCGAGCACACGTAAAAATTTTGGAAAATGCTCAAGTGTTTACTTTGCAAAGAAAGGGGTGCCCCTTTTCCACATGACATTTGCCTTGGCAATGCAACCATTTGCCTGCTGGGTACGAGGGGACCCCCTTGGTGAGGGGACTGAGGTAGGACACAGGGTGGGAAGATTGCATTTCAATGTAGGTGGGTGATTTATTATATGTGTTGGACCATGACCTGTCATTGACTGACTCATGGAAATGTTGACAATTTTAGGTAAATATAGTGGGTTCAGAGTTAACTGCAGGACGTCAACTCTGTATCCACTTTCTACCTGGAACTCGAGGGAACCAAATAGGATTCAGATACCGGTGGATCCACCAGGGTTTTGCTACCTGGGTATGTAAGTTATGTGTTCCAGGGACTTAATCCTTAAAATCTATATAATGTCCTTACCCAGTTTAGAGACAACACTACTTATTGGAGGCAACTGCTGCTTTCATTGATGGGCAGGGCAACCATGTTTAAGAGGACTGTATTACCCAAATTCATATAACCATTACAGAATACGCCATATCAGGTACGCAAAGAATACTTTCATAGTGCGGACGCAGACCTGAGGTGACTACTGTAGAATGAGCGCAAGTCCCAGAATTGCCCTGAATAAGTTAACACAAGTCTCTCAAAATACCCTTCGAAGACCCACGCATCTGTTGAGGCCCAGAGCCCATCGGCAGTTGTCTATGCTGACGCCATTATGAAGACTACTTGTCTCGTTTTATAAAAGATTTCATTGGATATCTATTACAGAGGAAAGCCTATCTCGGCGTTTTCAATCTTGGCTTAAGTTAATTACACATCCGATAGATTTTGCCTCATCGTTTTCTGTCATCTTCCATGATCGTATATTTACCAATACCATACATTCGGGTCCACCATCTTAGTGACAAGATATTCCTCCTCCTGGCATTTTTGGAGGTTTCCAGTTAATCGCCTGGAAGTGCATGTACTCAGACTTGGTATTAACTTTCAATGTGGTTTTCCTGATGAAGGCACCATGCTCACCGAAACTCGCGTCGATACTTTGAAGAACCAACTTTGTATCATTTTGATCATTTTCCATTTTGCCCTTACTTCTCATTAATTTTTATCTGCCCTCACGTTGCTTGTGAATTGTTTGTATACATTGTGATGTTTTATCAGTTTGTGTGATTATTTAGATCTCTTGGTGTGAAACAACAGCAAGGCACTTATGGCCACACTAGATTCATTGTGACATAGCTTTTAAATATTCTTTGTCATTGAGTTTTTTTGTTCTGTCAACTTTATGTATGTGTGATGTTTATTGATATTGAACCTCATGAATTCATGTACTTTGTAGTCATTTTTTACTAGTGTTTTGTATTAATAAAATTAACTGTTTAGATATTAATAGTGGCACACTGAGTATTAGTCTTATTAGTGTAGAATGATGGTCTAATATCCTTGATGACCAATTAGTTGCATAAGGTTTGCTAACATGAACGATTGTATTTTCCCTGTCCTAGGAACGTTTATTAGTAACAGGGGGTCCTAGTTTTCACATTAAGTTAACACAAGGGGAATAAGACGGAAGCATCGCCCACCTTGATATAAGGACATATTAGTGGGCCCCGCAGAACATAGTTGTGAATGATTAGGAATTTGCCCACAAGAGGAGCTCTCAATTAGGCATGACAGACCAAGAGAAACTGGCAGCACTCTACGCAAGGTGGCACACAATGGGGTGACTAATATATAAGAGTGATCCTGCACATCTGAGAAAAGGGTGATCAAGAGCCTGGGTCAACTAGGAGTCCTGACAAGGGAGATGCTACTCTGTGATTAGGTACAACTAGGTGAGACTGGTAGGCCTACAAACTTTGTTGGGTGGAATTTAATAGGTATCAGTAAACTGGGTGATATATGGGCAGAGGATGCTGTAAAACCTTTTCAAGATCATAAAGAGGAATATGGGATGCCAGAGAATGAGGTCTTCCGAAACCTGAAACTGCAGAATGCATTGCAGAGTGATACAGCAAGGGGTGCAAGGGTGGATAACAGTACCACCCTGGAGGAGAGATTGCCGACAGAACACTTACCACAAAAGGCAAGATCAGTCACCTATAAAGAAAATGATTAACAATAATGTATTGTATTGTAATTGCATTTATATAGCGCTTACTAGGGGGGCGTGGCCAACCGCCGATCATGGCGGACGTAGATTGAGAGAGCTCCGGAGCCCGGGAACATTTATCCGGTGACACTGCAGTAATTTGAGCTATGCTGTGCCGTGCCAGCCTGGCATGGTGCAGTGGGTGTCGAGGGCTGAGTGTTTAGGTGCCGCGACTGCATCGATCCCGGACAGACAGCGAGGCTGGGACTGCGGCCCGTGTGACGGCCGTTGGCTGAGGAGACGCACCCTGCCTGCGCAACACATCGGCGAGGCAGCGTGACGCGGACTGATCGGCCGGAGGCAGCCCCGGTCTGCGGTGCTGCGGGCCTGCCGGCGCTGAGGAAAACGGAGGAATTATCCCGAGGCCGAGAGGCGGCTGCGACTTGAGGCTGGGCCCGGGCGGGGCCGGAGGTACGCCGCCATAAGGCGGGAGGGCGGCGGGAGCGCGTCAGCCCTAAAACTGTGGCGTGGGCCTGCGTATCCCCTCTCTGGCGGAGCGGACTGATTGACCGGATACAGCCTGGGTCTGCGGGGTTGCGGACTTACCGGCAGGATACCGGCGCTGTGTGCAACGGAGGCCCCACTCTGCGGCCTGCGGACGGATGCGGAGAGCCGCAACTCGCGACTGTGCCTGGACGGAGCTGGAAATACGTCGCCGGAGGTCGGTGAGGGTGTGCCGACCCCGACGCTGGGACGGGGGCTCGTGAGCTCCTTTGCGGTTGAGTGGTGGCCCATCTCTGGAGGCGGGGGGACTGGAGAGCGCGCTCCCCCCCTCTCTCCCCCCCCCCCCCTAGTCATCGGGGGCATTGGCGGTGGACCCTGGGCCTGGGGCCTTTTCCCCCCCTCCCACTTCCCCGGCCTGGATGAGTGGTGGATGGCTGCACTGAACGTGCTGGTGGCGGAAACACGGCCCTAATAGGGCCTCTGAGACCAATCTGCACTTTGGACGGCACGATCACGCCTGCTATTGCCCCTCGTAGGTGCTAGCTGGGAGCTGGCGGCGCAGTATGGGGCACGCATAGCCTGCGAAGCTGGGACTCCCCACCGGTGTCGTCCAGAACTGGGGACTGTGACTTTGCGCATACTGCTGGTGAGGAGGGGGGGGGTGCGGGATCCCTGGATGCTGCCACGTCGCTGCTTTCTTCTTCTCCCTCTCTCATCCCATCTGGAAGTTCCATAAGGGTCCTCACCCGTTGCCCTGACGCCACCGGTGGTGCCCCTTGGGCGTGGGGCGACTGACGCTCCCTGCTGAGCGCCCTACTACATAGCTGAAGACTCTGGTTGGGACCTGCAGCTCATACTCCCCGGCTGCGCCCACAAATACTACCGTAGATCAGCCTGGGCTTGCAGAGGGCGCGTCACAACATGGTTCACTCTGCATGGCGGCCCTAATTTGGTCCTGACGTTTCGCGGCCACAAGACGGAGCTTTATAACTGCTCAATTTTTACACGCTATCCTGCTGACTCCAGGGGCTGCTGGGTGGTCCGTCTCTCCCTGCCGCTTGTGGCTGGACTCTCTCTGTGGCACGGGGTACTGATGCACGCCTTACTTTGGAGACCCAGCGGTCATCCTTATTAGCACTGTAATCACCTATCCAGTGCGCACGAATACCTACCGGACCAGAGACATTCGGAGCGAAGCGTTCCCGAAGAGAGATGGGCCGAGTAAAGGGGAAACCACAGGAGGTGGCCGCCACGCACTCCCAAGAACACAGAGGATGGAGACCCCGCCTTGAGTATGCAATCAACTAACACAATCCCGCCTACGGGCGACACGGGATCCCAGGATAAGTTGGACTTGATACTTAACGAGGTCCGAGAATCCAGGAAAGCCATAGAACAACAGATAGGAACTCTTACCACCGGCTTTACCCTGCTGAAGGCGGATAACTAGAAACTAGCTGCGACGGTAAAGGACCACAGCTCCACCCTAGATGACTTGGCGCCACAACAGAAGGAGCACACAAAACAGATCCAGGTCTTCCAAAACAGGTCGCGGGGCTGCTGGACAGGGTTGAAGATGCAGAGGGCAGAGCAAGGCGCAACAACATCCGCGTGATTGGACTCCCGGAACGGAGCGAGGTGATAGCGGCGACAACTTACATGGAGCAATGGTTCCGCACGCATGTGGCCCCGGAGGGCCTCTCGGACTTCTTTTGCGTTGAAAGAGCGCACCGTATTCCTACGGGAAAGCCGAGGGTGGGCGCCCCGCCAAGACCCTTGATAGTAAAGATCCTCAGCTACAGGGACCTCGATGTGCTGCTTCAAAAGGCACAGGAGAAGCCACAGATCCACTTTGAGAATTGCCAGGTTTCATTGTACCCGGACTACACGTTAATGGTGCAGCGCCGCAGATCTTCATACCAAGCAGTGAAAAAGAAGTTACGCACTATGAATCTCAAATACACGTTATTTCCTGCACGTTTGAAGATAATCTATTATCAAAAGACATACTTCTTCGAAAGGCCGGAGGATGTAGAGGAGTGGCTGGAAGTCATGGAACCCACGCAGCTTTCCGGACAATCTCTCCCAAAGCCGCCGCGAAGCCCTGGGAAAACGCGCCGACATCGATCACGACGTGTGACCGGACCTGGGACTGCGGGGCGGCTCCCTGGCCCTACACAGCAGCAGGCACAGAAGAGTAGGGAGATGGCCTTGGAGACTGCGACTGCCTTCAGAGACAATGCCTCCTGCCGGACTTCGGAGTCATCAGAACAGAGCACGGTGCGCTCGGACTCCGAAAACAGTGTGAATCTCTTCCCTAGCGTGACTCCTCAAACAGCAGATGACCTACTGGGGCAGTAGGCTCTCCATACCCTATGGAACACTGGGCGATGCCACGGCGGAGGGCGTTGACGGCACGCATACCTGAAGACTCACATATCCTTTTTGCTCTGGTTCCTTATAATCTTCATTGTCAAAATTGATGCTATTCAATATATACCTGGGCCCGGAGGGGCTCCTAACTGTGTGTTTCTTATATGATGGGTACGGCTATTGTTCCCCACTTTGCAAGCGCTACAGTTTATTATGTACCAGTTCAATGTATGTTTTGTTTGGTCTGGCCTGGTTTAGTTTATAGGCGAGACCTGGTATGTTTACATTGGGGGTTCGTGGGCTCTGGCACATCGCAAATGCAATGTCTCACACAACAATATGGTCCTCAAACTGGAATGAGTACGACACAATTTACTGTGAATGCATACTCTAGACAACTATAAATTTGTGACATGGAACGTCCGTGGGTTAGGTTCTGTGCACATTAGACACAGGGTACATGCACACTTGCTACGCCGTGGGGCACAAGTGGTATTCCTCCAAGAGTCGCACTTGATGGAAGCCAAAGCTGCTAAAATGCGGAAGAAGTGGAGAGGGCAAATAATCTCCACAAATTACTCTGCCTTTGCCCGTGGGGCGACGATTTGGATAAGAGGGGGAGTCCCATTTGTTGTACTGGACAAAAGGGTGGATGCACAGGGTAGATCTATATTTCTGCGAGACACACTGGACGGAGCACCGCTAATTCTGGGGAACGTCTATGCTCCCAATTTTGACCAACACAAATTTCTTGCGAGTCTGAACTCGATTTTGACAGGGTGGGAGGCCTACCCATGGATAATTGGGGGCGACTGTAATGAAAGATGGACATTGCCCTAGATCGGTCACACCCCCCCTTGAGGGGCACGGTGGCCAGTAAACAGGCGGAAGCATTAAGTGAATGGGTGGAGGGTTGGTCCCTGTGTGACGCGTGGAGACTTAAGAATCTGGCGCATAGGGAGTACTCCTTTTTCTCCCCGGTACACCAATTACACACCAGGATAGACAGAATCCTATGTTCCGATTCCATAGCAAACCAAGTTACAAACACCACTTACTTAGTGAAGACATTCTCGGATCATAATCCCCTGGAAGTGGCCCTTAGCTGGGGTAGTGTGCCCACCCCGGTTCCCACATGGCGGTTGTGGCCCCAAACACTGGAAGACACAGTGTTTCGTAGCACACTCTCCACGGCGCTACATAACTACTTTAAGGAAAACAGGAACACAGCCTCCACAATCCTGGTCGAGTGGGATGCAATGAAATCAGTCATACAGGGAACAGCGATTAGCGCCAAGGTGGGAGCTAGACAAGAGACGCACAGGAATCTGAAAGACACTGAGGACAGACTGCCCAAGCTAGAGCAGGAGGCAGTACATGGCCCCTCGAAACAAACGTCCTTACTGGAAACACGCATTCAACATGCAGAGTTGCTGGAACCTCTTAGGCTAATTGACTATAGATCCTATACTCAATTACACCACTCTGACGCGGATAAATCAGGTACGCTGTTAGCGAAATTGATACGGAATGATCCTCCTACAACAGTCATAGGCCATATTAACCTCCCTGGGGGAGGTTCTGCGGACACGCAATTTGATATAAATGAAGCTTTTAGCTTATATTACGAGGGACTGTACAGTGAACCGCTGGTATTGGAGGGGTCCCATATTGACGAATTCCTCGCTAATTTACCATTTCCACGAGTCCCAGAGGGTATGCAGGATGACCTGAAGGGTCCCATTTCTAGGGCAGAGATCAAGGTAGCCATGGGTGGGCTCTCCCGCAATAAAACACCGGGACTAGACGGATTGCCGATAGAATTTTTCGATGCATATGCGGACATATTAATTCCACAATTGGAAGAGGTATATAACAAGTCGCTCGAATTAGGACATCACCCTTACACCACTGTCCAAGCACTGGTAGTTTCTTTGCCCAAACCAGGTAGGGACTTAACGGATATGTCAAGTTACCGCCCACTATCACTTTTATCCACGGAATACAAAATCCTCAGCAAGATTTTGGCAAATAGATTTTAACCCTACCTCAATAAACTGATCCACAACGATCAATGTGGATTTACCCCAGCTAGGAGTACGTCCCTAAATATACGCAGTTTGAACCAGATCATGACCACAGATCTTACACAATACCACCAAGCCGGCTGCATATCATTAGACATGAAACAAGCGTTTGACACGCTGGCGTGGGAATACATGTTTAAGGCCATTGCACGTTTTCGTTTACCCCCTGAGTATATCAAATGGATAAGGCTATTGTATGCTGCTCCAACCGCAAGAGTTCGGTCTGGGAAATTTATCTCCAGGGGGTATGGCATCCACAGGGGTACGCGACAGGGCTGTCCCCTGTCCCCCATTCTGTTCGTCTTGGCGCTGGAGCCATTGGCACTCCGGCTTCGATTGGAACCTACACACTGCGGTATACCCATAGGCGCTGCAACGCACCTGGTATCGGCCTATGCTGATGACCTAATCATATAGGTGACATATGTTAGGGGGCCTGGGTCCCATCCCCCGTATCTTTGCCGACTTTGAATTGATTTCAGGCTTGGCTATTAATGA
Source organism: Calotriton arnoldi (assembly GCA_963921515.1). NCBI lineage: Eukaryota > Metazoa > Chordata > Amphibia > Caudata > Salamandridae > Calotriton > Calotriton arnoldi. Next base: position 4,392,713 of record CAWUFW010000255.1, on the reverse strand, counting down.
ATCCAAATCAATCGCTTTCTTTTTTCACGACCGCTCGTGCCCAGATAGTATCATCTTTGGGAGACTTACATTACCAACGGCCCCACACACCTTTAAATACCTGGGCATTAATGTCTACCGCTCTCAGGCGGACCTACTGGAGGGTAACCTCAGTAAGGCTATTCGGGGTATACGATCTCAGGTAGCCTTTTGGATCACGCTCCCCTTGTCAGTTATGGGGCGGGTGGCATTGTCTAAAATGGTGGTACTTCCTCGTCTTCTGTACTATTTAGCGAATTTGCCTTTACTGGTACCATCGACCATTTTTACTACGCTGGACACTATACTGCTAGAGCTAATTTGGGGTGCGGGTCGGCGTAGAATAAGTCTTAAGAAACTGCAGATAGATACACGTAGGGGCGGCCTGGGTGCACCCGACTTTAGGGCGTATTATTACGCATGCCAGTTGCATTGGTTATCTTACTGGACGGCAGGACGAAACTTACAAGAAATTGGCTATACTACTAGACATAGAGCAGGGAACTCTCCACACTTTACTCTTACCAAATAGCAGACCTCCCTCGACTTTACCACCCCTATTGCACACTGCAGTGCAATGCTGGAAAAAAGCCCTGAAATACACTACCGATGGTGGGCGTTATGCAGACAATATCCCATTACTAGGAATACCACTGGCGAGCGGCAGATTGACGCGACAGACAATTGGACCCTGGCTGGACACGGGGGTGGAGACTGTTGGGGCATTATTCGAAGGCGGGATACTGATGGATCATGATGCCTTTACGAGACACACGGGAGCGCCAACCGCACTATACATGAAACATGCAGCCTTACTGCAATATATTAAGAGACAGTGGTCTCCACAACGAGAGGAAGCCCAAGTGAATGAGCTAGTAAAGTATCTGTATTTGATGGGACACGGCAGTCATCTTATTAAGTGGTTATATAGCAGCGTCCGCACGCATGCCAGACTCCCCCTAGATAGCATCAGAGTGCAGTGGGCGACGGATATGGGACGAGAGCTCACAGACAGGGAATGGAAACATGTAATAGAGTACCCACGGAAAATACCTCGCAATGCTAAGTTCAAGTTTATTCAATGCATGATACTACATAGAGCCTATTTGACCCCGCATAGATTGCAGAGAATGTACCCGGCCACTGCCCATCAATGCCCCAGGTGTAAATCACCAGCAGCAGATTTACTTCACATGCTATGGGCGTGTCCCTGTCTTGCAGTTTTTTTGGGGAGGGGTTACGAGATCACTCGAGGGGACTACTCATCTCTCCATAGGGGGCGCAGCACTGGAGTGCTTATTAGGCATCCGTAGACGAACAAAAACACAGAAGGTCCAGCTACGATTTCTGGACCTGGCGCTCATAGTTGCTAAAAGGGACATCACTATGCGCTGGAAGTCGGCCAAAGCCCCTTCGTTGCACATGTGGCACAGTGAACTGTCCAGGTGGGCAGGGACGGAAAGCGCGGCACTGCGCAGGGAGGAGGCCCGCGGCCTGCCGAAGACACCAATATCCCTAGACTGGGACACAATGGTAGAAGCACATAAAAATACTGATCCCGAAGACACCCCTGACGTTCCGCACACACAACAATAGAGCAGTGGAGCTTTTCTTCTTTTTAGGTCTCGCCTAGCGATGCAGCGCAAAGCGCTGCTCGCTATGCGAGATCTATTGTTGCCGACTTTTGGTCGGAAGCGGGACAGGAGATGTGCACGCGCATGGTGCGAGCAGGAGTTGAAATAACGCCGCAAGCCGTACGCGTGCACATCAACTGTCTGTGCCGAAGCTTAACAGACAGGAGATGTGCACGCGTACGGCTTGCGGCGTTATCACAACTCCTGCTCGCACCATACGCGTGCACATCTCCTGTCCAGGCGCGGCAGGCCCGCGCCCTCCCGGTGTGTCAGGCGTCTTGGCACACACCGGCCGGCTCTGGAGAGCTCGAGTCAGGCGCTGTTCCGGTCTGAGGAGCCCACAGAAAGGTAACAGGGCGTCTCCATGGATTACACTCAAAAGCAACATCTTCAGTCATGTAGCTGTGGTATTTCTTTAAAACTGAGCTGCGCCTTCGTGTATTACGAAATTGCAGGAACACAGGTGCTCTGATTGTTAACAGCATTGCCAATCCGGAAAACCTATTCACACTGTGAAAAGCGGCTTGAAGAGGGTGGCAAAGCGCTTTGCTGGTTACTATCCGAGACGCCTAAAGGGGCAATGGAAGCGGTGGGTCAACAGAGGATGTGGGATTTTGGGCTTGTTGCACCTAAGAAGCCTCCCCTTTTAAAAGTACAAAAGCTTTTGTCCCCTCTGCTGTCCTGGGGATGACGCAAAACGCTTAATGGACTTTGAGTGCAGAGCCTCGGACAACCCAGCTGGAAAGCTCCTCTGGGTAGAGCTTTGTGGCTCGCCCTGTGCACATCGCGAGACTGTGAAGAGAGCTGATATCGCGTGACACACAGTGGGCGCTGCACGAGCTGGAAGGCCTTGGCTGATACCGTTAAGAATTCGTCGACCGCTGCCAGACGTGCAGTCATTTGCATAATTGACTCACCCGTCAAGCATTTCTCCGCTAGATGTACATGCTCATGCAGAACCGGCCAGTAGTTACTGTTGCCCAGGGCACGCACAGGTCTGTCTCTGGCATGTGGAGGAGTGTTGGAGGCAGGGCTTTAAGTGGGATGAAAAACTGGGGGTCTCAAAGGGCGTGGCCAATGTAATTAAGGGCGTGGCTTAAAACACGTAAGCTAAAAATCTGTCTTTAGCATACTGTGTGCCGCTGGACTTGTATTTTGCTGTTTCTGTCATTGCATCCAGATATGATACAAGTAACATCATACTTACAACAAGTCAGGACTATTGGCTTTGTCAATGGTTGTTAGTTGCATAAGATGAATAAGCAGCAACTATGGCTTGTATATAATATTGAAAAGCTTCCACTTACAGCCCTGGTGACACATGACAATGTTGCTGCTCCTGTGTTTCAAAGAGAAGGGAAATCCAGAGAGAAAATGACTCTCTTTAAAGGATTTCCCTTCCCCTAGAACGCTCACCTGACATGAGGTCATGCCGTAACTTCTCCACTAGTGAGAAGAGAGCAGTGTGAGCAGCGCACATCAATGTGCCTGCTGTTGCTGCAGTCCGAAAAAAATGGATTGCCTGTGCTAGGGGACAAAACAGAGCCTGATTAGAGACCCGTTTCGAGGCCTCCTTAAAAAAACTGCCGGTGCTCAGACCCGGTGACACCCGGCCCACTTAAAGCCCTGGTTGGAGGTAATAAAAGCAAAGTCATCCCAGACAGATTGACTGCCGAGCTCCTCCCCAGCCACCTTCCCAGCTAATCTACTCACCCCACCATACTTCACAGCGGTCGTCCATCCTACCTCTCCATTCTCGCTCCATTTACTCTATATATGTGTATATATATATTTTATTAATAATATTTAATACTCAATGCACTCATTGACCCCCTGAGTAGGCGTCGAGGGCCCCAGAGGACTGTGGATCAGAGGCTAAGAATTATTGCTCTAAATCACTTCTCTGACATATCCATAACCTCCCAAACGTTCCCAGTTTCTATACATTTATGCACAACATGTTCATTCACAACATTTACCCGTCCTGTTAATTAAGCACTATTTAGTTTCAGTGACTTAGTACCACTGAATATATTGAAATTTAAGTTTAGATGAATAGACCAGTGGTCCGACCAGTGATGGCTCCTCCGCTATGGCGAAGGAGCGTCGCCCCTCCAAAAACGTTAGGAAAGGAAAAATAAAACAATACTAAACACTCGTTTTATTTTTCCTTTCCTGACGAGTCTTGGGGCTGGGGCCTGGGGGGTGACGGGCAGTGAGGGGAGTGGTAGGTGCACTCCCTTCACTGCGCATGACCGTTTGGCCGACCGTCTCAGGCCGGCCAAACATTTATGCGCATTGACCCTTCACTGCCCATGGCGGTTTGGCCGGCCGTCTCAGGCTGGCCAAACTGTCATGCGCATTGAAAGCTCTCTCCAACCCAGCAGCTCAGCTGGGTTGGAGAGAGCAGGCACAGACTCCCAGTCTGTCCTGGAGCGCAAATCGAGGGAGCTCAGGCCAATCCTGAAGCTGCTCTCATGCGTGAGAGCAGCTTCAGGATTGGCCACAGAGCATTCTGGGAGCCTGTGCCGCCTGGAGAAGAAGAGGATCAGAAAAGCTTGACGCGGCCAGCTGCAGGTACGTTTTTTGTTTTTGTATTACTTTTTTATTGTGTTTCTTTTGGGGAAAGTGTGTTATAAAAAGAGGGCCCAGGGTGGAGTATTTGGGATTGTACCTGCAAAGATTGCTCAGTACCAGGATACTAAAATGAGAGGTTGTGTGGAATTCCTATCTACAGGGTATTCCCTGGTCCTAAATGTTAAGTAATTCTGCCCTACTCCTATAAGGTTTAGTGCCTGACTAAGTCTTTGACGAGGCCATTTGCTTCCAAACGAGAGGCAGGTTGGTAAGTACCAATTGCTGCTTCAGGTGCCTTAGCAACACGGGATAGTACAAGAGGTCTGTTATAGGAAATATTGTTAGGATCCACTGAAGGTGTCTTTAGGATGGGAGTGATGATAGTATGCTTGAGAGGTTGAGGAATCGATCCACTGGCGAGTAGACTGGTGATGAGCAGCAGATTTGCAGAGAGACCCAACTCAAGATGGGAAGGATTTTTTGAAGGATCTGAAGTTTATTCTTAGTTTGTCCTCTGTGGCTGGTTTAATCTCCAGGAGTGGGGTAGGAAGGCATTGGTTTGAGGGTCTCGGAGTAGTGGGGCGGAGTAGTTAATGCTTCTCTTAGAGCTTCAATTTTGTTGAAGAAGATGGCAGGACGTAATTGCAGAGAAAATTGCAAGGCTTGACAAATTAGTCACCTTGTAGTAGATGTGAAGAAGCTTTAGTGGAGTTTTAAATCTCTGATGTGAGCTTGAGCAGACAGATTATAGCAGCCACATCTTCACACCAGGGTTTTGATATGTAATAGCTCATGGTTTTCCCTTTTTTTTTTTTTTAAAGCCAAAGAAATTTTGTACTGATCTACTGGTAAATACCCTTAAATGTTCAGTTTCGTGTAGGGTGACTAGAACCCAATTGCAGTAGCTTTACGTTTTGCTTCAAAGGTCTAAGAGCAACTGGCCTTCAGTAAAGGTAAAGGGGTGTGGAATGGGACTCTGAGAAACATGTTCGCCAACCCCATTGTGGGAGGACGGACTCTCTTATCTGCGCCTGATTGTATTAATTGTCCCAAAAGAGGTGTAACATTGTAAATGCGTGTTATAAACCAGTATGCTTGATCCAAGTCATTCATCGTCTCCTTACCTGTGAGCTCAAGGAGGTCTTATTGGAGCTACCTTGGGTCTCCTTTTTATTATAATTTTATAAACAGAAGATAAGTGGTAGAGGCAGACAGCAGAGTTGGACCACCCCAGGACTTTCAGGCCACAGCAGATTATTTTCACTTTTTGCTAATAGTAGGGCCGGATCAAAAATCTTATTGTCATCTGTCATGACTTTCTTCCCTGGAAGTGGCATTGATTAAGGATGGATTCAGGGTGCACAACAGGGATTTACCAACCAATTCTACTAGTATATCTGTGACCTTCCAACAAAAATCTCACACTGCTTTACAATGCTGTATATAATGCAAAAGACCTCTGTATCACCTCTTAAGTTTGTGCTCCTGCTCTGTTAGGTGGCTGTAGTTTTTTGCTGGTTTTGAACCTGGTATTGCTAGTAACCCGACACGTATGAACAGACCTGTTCCCTTTCAGTGGTTTTCCTAGGTCTTCAGTCCTTTCTTGCACATTCTAGTCACGTCCGTAAGAGTCTTGAACATTTTACTTGCTTCCACGGCCCAGATCTAATATTGTGCACTGTCACTTGTGTTTTTTTTCTCTAGTTGATTTTGGTTCCCCCTCCTCCTATGCCCGGCAGTCCTCAGTTCTGCCCTATTCTAATAACTGGACAGTTGGAATACCAAGGTCTTCCTAACCTATGCAACAGTGTGCATTATCTGGCCCTCGTGCTGATCATAGATCTTGTTAAATATTTGTGTGCACCAGATACATGTGGTGAATTTTAGCTGTGGCTTTGAGTAACAAGCAGGCCACTACTATGAATCTATAAGAATGTTGGTCCCATCTTAAGTTTTCTGCAAAACTGTATCCAGGATTACATAACTGCTATAACTCTTTCACACGTTTCCACCATGCCTGCAAGCCACCCTGTTTTGTACGAGTTTCCACACTGGATTCTGAATGTACCATCCTCTAGGCAGCGAGAAAATGAGAAATGTATTAATACTTCACTTTTCAATGTGTTTTCTAGTCAATTCGGTCATGTTCGGGACACTGCAGGCAAAACTCTAAGCACGTTCTCAAGGGTTACGATCTGTATCATGTTAGCTGGTAATAGTTTCTGTATTGCTTAAACTTTAACTGTCCTGTGACCGCCACCAACATTTTGCAGAAATCTAGGCCATGTATGCTGGAAATGGAAAATAAGAGCCAAACATATCATAAATCATTTGTTGGAAGCAAAGATCGAAATGTATAACAATTACTTCTCTTTAAACAAGCATTGGCAAAGCCATTTGGTCTCACCTTTTAATTTTTTTAGTTAGCTACTCAAGGCTGGTTAGGGGTGCAGCCATGTGACAAGTTAATGTAACTAATGAAGTTTGTTTGGAGTGAGATATATCAGCAGGATAGTATGTTTGGTAGCCAGAGCCTGGGGGCGGGAGTTGACAGGTTGGAGGGGGGGGGGGGGGTTCATGGGTATCAATTGCACATAGTTGTATGTGACATGATCGATGCCATGGCACATGGGGAGGTGAGCCATGTGTGGCTTTCTCTTCCCTTTTCTTTTATCCTACCGCTTCTGTTGCTGGACATACTGCTTCTTATATGACGAATTTGCAGGTGGGACATGTATATTGTTGTGTAATCTGTGCCAATGGTGTGTTTAATACGTGGTGGAAGAATAAAAAACCCAATAAAGTTTGTTTAAAAAAAATAAATATATAGCGCTAACCCTGACGAGGCGTCGAAGCGCTTTTTCTGCGAGTAGCACGCTACTCCGGAACCCATAAAGGATTAGTGGTGAATTAGTATAGTGAAATATGAAAGTAATTTGAGAGATCCCTTGGTGGGGCTCCTTGAGTGATGGGAGCAGGATATTGGGGAATTGACGGATGATGATTGGAGTGCAGCCTTGCAGTGTCCTATGGATGCCTCAATCAAAGTCGGGTTTCAGCTGGTGCCGTTGAATATTACCCATAGGGTTTATTACACGAGAATAGTGATGGCAAGAATCTGGCGGGCTCACACTTTTGACTGCCTCCGGGGATGTGTGTTACCGGGATCTTTCTTTCACACCATATGGGAATGTTCAGAGAGTCTCTTGGGGGAGGTTACCGGCAGGTACCAAAAGCTGTTTAGTAAATTGGGGCTTGTAGTAGCACGTCAAACTATCACCTAACCATTGAGGCAAGTTGGGGGGGCGCCCATTTGCCCTCGCTCAGAACGGGAGAGAAAGATTTGGATTGGTGCATGAGTGCAAAAAAAAAAAGAATTAGGTTACTTACCCTGTAAGCATCTGTTCTTGGCATGTAGAGCTGTAGATTCACATGCTTTGCATACTCCTGCCATCTAGTGCTGGGTCTGGGTGTTTGTAAGTTGTTTTTCTTCGAAGTCGTTTCCAGTCACGAGGTAAGGTGACTCCTCCTTTTGGTGATAGTGCACATGGGCATCGACTTCATTGTTAGATTGTTTTCCCACAAGAGGGTGAGAATGGAGTAAATAAGTGTAGTATAGAGATGTCCATGCGTTTGTAATATGAATAATAATATAATTGCAACAACCATATGTGTCTGAGGAGGAGGGAGGGCGCATGTGAATTTACAGCTCTACATGCCAAGAACAGATGCTTACAAGGTACCTAACAATCCATTCGAGGCATGTGTGCTATAGATACACATGCTTTGCACAGACTGTATAGCAGTACTGTCCCAAAGCGGTGGCTAACTAGTGGGGTTTGCAGTTGTTTGAAAAAGTGTTCTTACGACTGCCTGTCCTACATTAGCTTGTTGATGTGCTAATACATCCACACAATAGTGTTTAGTAAATGTGTGTGGTGTAGACCATGTAGCTGCTTTATAAATGTCAGCTATAGGAATCTTACCTAAAAGCCACAGATGCCCCTATTTTAGAAGCAGAATGTGCTCTAGGAGGTATAGACAAAGTTATTTTGGCTTTGATACAACATGTTTGAATACATTTAACAATCCATCTAGAAATACCAGATTTAGGTTTTGTCTTATGAGGGGGAGCAAAGGCAACAAAAAGTTGTTTTGCGAAAATCTTTTGTTTTATCAATATAATACAATACAGCTCTTTTGACATCATATGTATGTAGAGATCTTTCTGCTACAAAATCAGATTGCGGAAAAAACACAGGTAATTCAACCGACTGGTTAATCTGAAAAGCAGAAACTACTTTTGGAAGGAACTTTGGGTTAGTGCGAAGAACTAATCTGTCTCGATGGAGTTGAAAAATGGGTTATTCTAGGGTTAATGCCCGAATCTTACTAACATGTCTTAGTGAAGTGCTAGGAATCAAGAAAGCAACCTTCCAAGAAAGGAATTGCAGTGGGCAATTGTGTAGCGGTTCAAAAGGTAGACCCATAAGCCTTGTTAGAACAATATTAAGGTTCCATGCAGGTGTAGGTGGAATTTTTGTTGGTGTCACTCTTTTAAGGCCTTCGATAAAGGCTTTAATTACTGACACTTTGACGAGAGTTAAGTGTTGTCTGTTTTGAAGGTATGCAGCTACTGCTGCAAGGGGTAGTCTTATGGATGTGTATGCAAAGCCTGCACATCGTAGATGCAACAGATAACAAATAATTTGATGTATAAAAGTGTTATGTTCCATACAGGTACCCCAATATCGGCTCAGGTAGTGAATACACCTTTCACCTACATTACCCTGATATTACACTACATAACGGTTCTTAGTACTGACCTTTCACCTAGTTACAGTAATGTCCAAAGATAACATGGGGTTTTCTCTGAAAAACCTAAGCCTCATTCATTATGCATGAGGATTCTTGGAATCACAGCAGGACAACAGGCCTACCATCTCCTGCATAATAACTATGTATAAGGGTCATTCCTTCCGTCATCCTAGTCCGACATGACACAGCAAGGTATATCCCTAGGGGGTACCTCTTTGGGTATATATAAACTATATCTTGCTGAGGTAGTCAGAGGAGAAAAGGACTTCCATGCCGACACACTGACGCGAGACGCTGAGGCTCCTGCACGCAGACACTCCAGCTCGCAGTGGTCTGACATCCCTTGCGGCGTGTCCCTCTCGAGATCAAGACAGGGTCCCACAGTCTCTCACTTCAGGTAATGGGGTTGACTTTATCCTAGAGGGATTCTTGGCTTTTACACCTACATACATGCTAGTTACACTTAGGTACATCTAGTTAGGGTCGCATTGTAGGAGTACGCATTTTACTGTCATGTATTTTATATACTTGCCTGTATTCATAGTTTTAGCACGATGGTAGAAATCTACCATCCTTTTACTCTGTTAGTGCTGATAATCATTTATATCTGTTACCGTCTAATGGTTGTTTCAGCACACCTATTTTACACTAGAATGACGCTGGCTCAATAAATGCTTATTGAAAAACGTTCCTATCATTTATTCTGTGCAATTCTCTCGAGACAAAGCGAGCACGAGTGACTGAGCGAAAAGTAGTACACTGTTTCCACGATCCTGAGGGATCAGGGTTGTCATGTTCGATAGTTGCCAAGAACTATTCTCTCCTTGGTAAGAGGGGTTTCTAGTGGCACTGTGAGCTAGCTGGTATACAGGCTAACATACCCAGTAGGGATGTCTAGAATCAGTCTAACACCAATCCTATAGTGTATGTTGTCTAAACGCGCAGTTCTTATATATGTTTATGGGAACTACACGACATGGTGCCGCCAACGTTGGTTTGATACTTATTTAACAGTCAAATCGGAGTAGTTCAGTCGTGCTATTCTCAGAGACCCCTACTCACATTTCCCCAGAGACGTCTGGAGTGGGAAGGGAACTATCCCCCACAGCTGAGTAGGCATATCCTACGTATTGGCTGCAGGTTTATCAAGCTTGAAGGACAAAGTGTTCCTATTGTGCATAAAACTTTTATAACAGTTTCCTTGAAACTTTTTCCTTCTTCAAAACAATGGCTGACGAGAACGCCGCTGTGCGAAAACAGCCTGCTGTAGTCAGGGAAGAAGAAGAGGAAAATGAAATTAACATTTCAGAAAATGTCAGAAATGCCCTTACTCAAAAGCTAACAGACTACGGAGTCACAGCTAGGGGTGGGACAGTAACCTTTGTGATTGAGACTCACGGATCATATAGAACAGAGGTATTCCATTCATGGGATAAATTCCCACAAGCAGATGCACAAACAAATACATTTCATTCTTACACTGAAGATGAAACACCAAATGAATACTGTCCGTATGAGGACGTTGAAATTCCGCTCACCTACGAGGAGCACATAAACTGGTTTAAAAGCGCCCTCCCCCACACAAAAGACAAAGTAAGACTAGGTCCGCTCGGAAGAGACGGAGCCACTTGGCCAGTCCTTGCGGCTTACAAACCGCAACCTGACATTGACTCAATGCCAGTAGCAGACTTGCGTCCACTTCACAAAGAAATAATAAAACTTTACAGAAACCGGACAGTTTGTGATGAGAACACTCACGCTTCAGCCAACAAGAGCTACACAAACAAGTCAAATTCAGGGTTCTACAACAAAAATTACAACACAAGCGCTATACGCAGTTATGGGTAAAATGCCCACTAAACGTGAGCAAATGCCATTCTGGATAGCTCAGAAAATAACACAGCTAGAGGCAGTATTTCCACACACAAGCCCTCAAGAAAAACACAGAATGCTAACAATCTGCTTGCCAATGGGGATAGCTCTCCAGATAGAGGATTGTACGACTTGGGGTACAGTTTTCGCTGCCATATATTTCAGAACTCATGGTATCCCTTCATTAGCAGTAATACCAGACGTATTAAGACAAATACAAACTGAGTATGGAACAGAACCTGCTCTGAACTTAGGGATGAAATTATTAAGTAATTTTGCCCAGGTATCAGCTATAATATTAGCAATTATAAAAGGGGAGGCAGCAGCAGTGGAAATACGCCAACGCCTGAGGGATTTTACTCCTTTACAACAGGAACGTGAATTACCTAAAATTATCACAGACACCTATGCTGAATTAGGTACAGATAGTTTGGGAGCTAGAGCAACAAAACCTCAACTCATGGGTGGTCCTGAAAAAGAACACCAAGCAAGCACCTGATTCTTCCAAGAAGAAATGGGATAACAACAACAAAAACCAAACAAATGAGAGAAAATAGATCTCTATCTAGGAGTGGGTCTCCTCAACAGCGGCCCTCCGAAAGGAGATATAACCTTAGGAATAGAGATAACATTAAAAAACCTGACAGGTATCAGGATACTGATACACGTTCCTCTCGTTCCTTTCAGGGTTCACCAAGAAACTCAGAGAGAAGGACGGTCAGAAAACAGACAAGAAGAGCGTACAAAGTCCAGAGACATGCCACACACTTCAGTTTACACTTCCAAGAAAGAAGAGAAGCCAAAATCAAAACCTCAATTTAAAAAGAAGAAAGTAGCAGGTCTTAAAGTTAGACATGCCCAGAATTCTGAGGACTCAACCACTGAACGGGGAATGGGCGCTGACGATGCTAGGCAGCGCAGCAGAAGTAACAGCTCGCCAGAACCTGATGGAATTTCTGGTGACAGCAGAGTTGAATGAGCACATCACGGTGGAAACACCTGATACGAGGGTAAGTGTCCCACATAGGTTACATGAAATAACACTCCAAATGGAGGGGGACAAACCCAGAAAAGTTAAATGTCTCTTTTGGGAGAACCTGACTCATGGCTATGACATCCTTTTAGCTGAAAAAGATTGGCCGCCTGAAATTGTTATGGATTGCCCAAAGGGAGAAACGTATAGTTTCTTAACTGTCGGTGTAGTTTCGCAGCTTGAAGAATTTTCTGGATTCACTATGCTGTGCATTATTCCGCCATCTAGTGGTTGGGTCCGGAATTGTAGTATTTCTTCTTTTTTTTTTCATGGCCGGTGGGCATCGACATACCACCATTTGGTGTCCTTCGGTGACATCGGCGTGCTTCCTCCGGAAGCTCCCACCTTTGGTCGCCATCTTTGGATTCTTTTTTTTTTTAACTGTTCGTTCTTGTTTCATTTATTTCTTCCTCTTGTCTCATCTTTCTGGCGGAGGAGGGTGGGTTCGCTAGTGAATCCAGAAAATTCTTCAAGCTGCAAAACTACACCAATAGGTAAGAAACTATACGTTTTGCAGCGTGAATCTTTTCTGGATTCACTATGCTGTGCATAGACTTTGTAGCGGTTTGCTAGTCTTGTGGTGGTTGGGTGGAAGATGAGCGTTGGTTTGTGAAAATATGTTGTAAGACCTTTTGTCCTACTTGTGCTTCTTTATTCATTTGAATATCCACGCAGTAGTGCTTTGTGAACGTGTGCACTGAAGACCATGTTGCTGCTTGGCAAATGTCTTGAATAGGCGTATTTGTTAGAAAAGCTACTGTTGCTCCTTTCTTCCTTGTTGAGTGAGCATGCGGTGCTCTTTGTAATGTCTGACCTGCCTGTTTGTGGCACAACTGTATGGCTTGTGCAATCCATCTTGCAATGGTATTCTTTGTGACTGGTCGTCCAAGAAAACGGTTGGCAAATGATACAAAGAATTGCTTTGTTTTCCGGTATTCTTTGGTTCTTTCTATGTAGTACATGACTGCCCTTCTGGCGTCCAGGGTGTGTAATGCCTTTTCTGCTTGTGTCTTTGGTTTTTGGAAAAAACTTGGTATTTGTATTGCTTGGTTTACGTGGAACTTTGATATCACCTTTGGCATAAATTGTGGATCAGTTCTCATGACGATTCTGTCATTATGCATTTGGAAGTAGGGCTCTTGCAGTGTTAGAGCTTGCAAGTCACTTACTCTACGTAGTGATGTAATTGCAACTAAAAACGCAGTTTTTAGTGTGAGCATTTGTAGCGTTGCTTTGTGGATTGGTTCGAATGGTGCCTTCATCATTTGAGCTAGTACTACATTGAGATTCCATGCAGGTGGTGGCATCTTTTTTGGAGGTGCTATTCTTTTTGCTCCTTCTAGGAATCTTTTGACCACATGGGATGTGAAGAAACTCTTCACTGTTTCTCCCCTTGTGTACGCTACGATTGCTGCTAAGTGTACCCTTATAAATGTGTAGCTCAGTTTATTCTGTAGTAAATATGTTAAGTATTTTAGTACTGTTGATTCTCTTGTGATCCTTCTTGAAAGTTTTTCTCTAAGGCACCATTGAGAGAATCTTTTCCATTTGGCTGTGTAACACTTCCTTGTTGTAGGTCTTCTCGCTTCTCTGAGTACTGCCATTGTGCTCTCTGGTAGTCTGAGGTGAGCAAATTCTAAGTCCTCAGGAGCCATGCTGCTAGGCTTAGGCTCTCTGGTTCTGGGTGTAGCACCCTTCCGTTCTGCATTGTTAAGAGGTCCTTTCTGTTGGGGAACTTGTGCATTGCCCCTTGAGTCATCTCCATTATTTGTGAAAACCAGGTTTGTCTGGCCCACTGAGGTGCTATGAATATTAATGTCATGTGGCTGATCCTGCATTTGTAGAGTACCCTGTGTAGCAGTGGTATCGGGGGGAAAAGCGTAAGCAAATGTCCCTGACCAGTCTAACCATAGCGCATTCCCTAGGGACTGTTTGCACAGTTGCCTGGATGCGAAGTGTTGGCATTTTGCATTCTGGGGTGTTGCAAATAGGTCGATTTGCGGAGTTCCCCATTTTCTGAATATCTTTAGGATTTCTGATTGATTAATTTCCCATTCGTGGGATGCTGATGCTTGCCTGCTCAGCCTGTCTGCTTCTACATTGTCCTTCCCTGGAAGATGTATTGCTAGTAAGTCTATTTTCCTTGGGATTGCCCATCTCCATAGTTCTTGGGCTAAGTTTGATAGTGTCATCGATTGTGTTCCTCCTTGTTTGTTGATGTAGAACCTGGTAGTTGTATTTTCCATTTGGATTAACACCCTCTTCCCGTAAAGCTCTTTCTGAAAGGCTTTTAAGGCTAGGAACACTGTCTTTAATTCCAGGAAGTTGATGTGTTTTATCGCATCCTGTTGTGTCCACAATCCCCTTACTCTGAGGTTGTTCATGTGCGCTCCCCATCTTAGTTGGGAAGCATCTGTTGTAATGGTCACTGTTGGAGTTGGTTGTGTGAGAAGTCTCCCCTGTGCTATGTTCTTTCTGTTCCACCATGCCATCTCTTGATGAACTGTTTGAGTGACAACCACTAGATCCTCCCAACTCCCCGTTGCCTGTGACCATTGCTGTTGAATCCATTCCTGGAATGGTCTCATATGTAGTCGAATGTTTGGGACTAGATGAATGCATGAAGCCATCATCCCTAGCAGTTTGCCCACTGTCCTCACTGTCAGAGCTTGCCCCTTGTGGTATAGATGTGTCTCCTTCAGTATCGCTAATGTTCTCTTCGTGCTCAGAAATACCTTTCCTAGTATTGTGTTGATTTCTGCCCCTAAGAATATCTTTACTTGTTCTGGTTCGATTGGCGTTTTTTCCCAGTGTATTGAGAAACCGAGTTGGACCAATGTCTCTATGACTTTCTGTATGTGTTTTTTGCAAAGATTGTATGAGCTTGCTCTTACTAACCAGTTGTCTAGGTATGGGTAAACATGAATCCCTTGTCTTCTTAGGTGGGCCACTACTGCTGCTAGGCATTTTGTTCAGACTCTTGGTGCTGATTTCAGTCCGAATGCTAGCACAGTGAATTGGTAGTGTGTTTTGTTGATCACAAATCTCAATAGACCTTTGTGTCTGTTGTTCATGGGGATGTGCAAGTAAGCATCCTTTAAGTCTATAGTTGCCAGGTAATCCCTTCCTGTATCTGAGGTATTACTTCTTGTAAGGTTGTCATTTTGAATTTTTGAGTCTTTATGAATTTGTTTAGGAACCTTAAGTCTAGTATTGGTCGTAAGGTTACATCCACCTTTGGTATGAGGAAGTACGTGGAATACACGCCCCTGTTCCTTTCCTTGTATGGTACCTTCTCTATGGCATTTTTGTTCAGAAGCTCTTGTGCTTCTTCGAGCAAATGAGATAGTTTTTTTGCTGAATGAACCTTGTTGTTTGGTCTTTTGCTTGGAGGTTGTTTTGCAAGTTCTATGCAGCAACCGTATTGTATTATGTTTAATATCCATTTGTCGGATGTAATTTTCTTCCACTCCTGGAAGAAGTGTCTTATCCTTCCTCCCAACTGGTGTTATATGTTGGAGGAATTGTTTGTTCTTTGGGACATGTTCTTTTGTTATGTTTGTCTGTTGTTGCACCCTCTGAGATTTTGTTTGAGTGTGCATAATTCTTGCAGTGAAGTCACTTGGAGGTGGGTTGCTGTCCCCCTCTTTGCGTTTGGCCTCTTCCTCAAGGGCGCCCTCGAAAAGATTGTCTTCCGTGTTGGTATTGCCAACCTTGTTGTTGTTGGCCCTGCTGCTGGCCCTGGCTTCCTCCTTGGTAATCTTGTTGAAAAGTTTGGTGAGAGGCTACAGGCTGGTGGTTACCTCTACCTGCTGGTCTCCGTGATGGTGCTCCCCTACGCATGCCTCTGAATTGTAGTGCCCCCATGGACCTTGCAGTCTCATTCTCTTTCTTTAATTGATTTAATTTCTCGTCCACAGCTGTTCCGTATAGTTGTTCACCATTGAACGGGGTGTTTAATATGTTATTTTGTACTTCTGGTTTGAAACCTCAAATTCTTAGCCAGGCGTGCCTTCTCTCAGTGACCCCGATCATCATCCGTCTGCTAGATGTTTCTGCTGCATCTAGGGCAGATTTTAAACATGTGTTCGCCATGTTCGTCACTTCTTCCACTAAGTGGCTTGCCCTTCTTTGGAATTGGTCTGGCCGATGTTTTAGTAGTTCACCTACTTCTTCCCAGTGTTGGTATGCATGTCTATTGATTAATGCATTTGTATTTGCGATGCGCCACTGAATTGCCGCACTTCGTTCCACCTTTCTTCCCATGAGATCCATTCTCTTGCTCTCTTTGTCTGGTGGTGGCCCCACATTAGGGGGTACATTAGCTCTCTTCCTAGCCTTGGAAGTTATCATAGAATCAGCTGGCACTGAACCCCTGATATACATAGGATCCTTTGAGGAATGTTTCTATTTTTTCTCACCCCTTGGTGTTACAGCCTTGCATGTAGCAGGTTCTTTAAAGGCTTCCTTACCCTGGTCCAGCATACTTGGTAGCATGGGAAGGAATTGACTCCTTGTTTGTGTAGGCTGCAAGGTCTCTAGGAGAAAACAGGATTGCGGTTTTTACTCCTCTAACTGCACTCCATAAGTGTCTGCAGCCTTCTTTATCACCTGATTGTACATCCCAATGTCATCTGGTGGTGAGGGCCTCGAAGGGTATGAGTCTACCCCTTCTTCTGGTGATTCGACGTCAAGATCTTGCCACTGCATGTCTTGCGCCTCCGAGGTCGCCGAACCGTGATAGGTCCTCTTCCTCTCCTTCGGCTTCGAAGTAGTACTCTTCTTCCTCCTCTTCCTCGACCGGTTCTGGCGTTGTCGGCAGCTCTAGTTCTTCGACGTCTTTTTCGGCTTCGGTTGAAATTTTCGGCAGAATTTGGAATTGTTTCTTTTTCTCGTCTAAATCCTTCTTGTGTTGCAAGATACTCGCCATTTTGGCTTCAAGCCTTTTCTTTTTCTTTTCCAACTCCGACGCTTGTGTTTCGGCGTCAAGATTTTCTGCCTTTCTTTTGGAGCTTGTCGACGTCGAAGTCGAAGCTTGTTTAACCCTTTCTTCTTTCGACGTCGAAGAGTCCTTTTCGTGACTGCTCTTCGACAACTTTGTCTTTTCTAGGGTTTTCGCCGTCTGGGAGTCCTTGTCAAAGGAACCGACGGACTGTTTGTCCTTGGACGCACTTGCGGTCGTCGAATGTTTCGATGCCAAGGCTCCTTTCGAGGACTTGGAGTCACTCTTTCGTGGGTCGGCTGACTGTTTGGGGGTCGATGCTTCTCTTACCTCCTTCGGAGTCTTCTTTTCGACCTCGACGACTGGGACGTGCGCGTCCTCTTCGCCTTCAGGCCCTTCGGCGACGTTGTCCTCTTCTTCGCTGGAGAGGCAAAGGTCTCAAAGCGACGGAGGTGGTCCTTGACCCTGCATGTTGTAATTTGCTCTTCTCTGCCTCTCTCTCACCCTTAAAGTCTTCGGGGTGAACGTCGAGCATGCGTTGAAATCTTCGCTTCGGTGGTCCAGCGGCAGGCAAAGGTTACAGACCGGATGCTGATCCTTCTGTGCGTACTTGTGGTGACAATTGTTGCAGAACTTGAATGGTGTCTTGTCCATTACCGCGCACAGGGAGCCCCCCCTATGCGCATTCTCCGTAGGAGGTCGAAGATTTGGTCTTTTTTCCTCTACGCTGTGTCCCGGTTGTAAGAAACTGGCTCTATATATACTACACCAAAATGAGGTATAGTGTGTACAGAGTCCAAGTGACCCCAGAGGTAGGCAGAGGTTAAAGTTAGATAGAACCTTACTCTCTATTTGTGGTAGAGTGGTCGAGCAGTAAGGCAGTATCAGAGGACAGTGTTAAGCATTTGATGTACACACTCAGTCAGCAAATGAATTCACACACTCAAGAACTGAACTCTAGGCCAATTGTTTTTGTATAAAAATATACTGTTTTATTTTAGAACCAAGCAAGCCTGGCACAGGTAAGCATAAAATACTTTGCAGTAATAAGTTGCTGAATATAGAACAGTTTGAAAATGCAATAGAAATTGCACTTTGTTTGATTTACAGGGGATGCAGTAGGTTGCAACACTTAGCAAATATAGTACATTGGAATGAATAGGCTTTTTCAGTAAATTACAGGTAAGTTACTTTGTACGTTACTTTTCTTACTCAGTGCTGGATACCTAGATTCAGCACTGGGACATTTCCGGCAAACAGGTAAGTAAACACGTTTTGGTTATTTGTGCGATTTTTAAAGAATATTTTTAGATTTCAAATCTCCACACTTGGAAACTTTTTGGAGAAAAAGTGTCAATGTTATCCTATGTATGAAAAATAGGTTATCGGTTTGTAGGTAAGTAATCGACTGTGGGAGTTAGGATTCTGGGGTTAGACTCAGGGGTCCCCCAGGGTCAGTGATGCACTGTTGTTGCACCCTCAGCGGCACTAGGGTGGCCGGGTGCAGAGTGTTGAGGCCCAATGTTATCCTATGGAAGATAGGGGGTCTCCGGTTGGTGGCTGCTGGCAAGCAGGCCACTGGGTTGTGGGAGCAAAGCTCCTAGGGTTTAGGTCAGGGCAAATAGGGAACCAAATTAGCACCGAAGGTGCACCCTCAGCAGCACTAGGGCAGCCGGGTGCAGGGTGCTGTTTTGCGGTCGGGTGCCCTGTTTTCAATGGAGCGCCTCCGGTTGGAAGAAACACTGCAGGTTCGGGGACGAGGATCTTGTGGGTGCGACCACCACTTCGAGGGGTAAGTTGGGATGTCTTGGGTTGGTTAGGCACCGTTGGTTTGGGCACACAAGGCCGTGGGGCATCGGGTGCAGGGGTGCCTTGGGACGTTGGAAAGTCTTACCCGCTCTGGTCGCGGTAAGAGGGGATCCTCTGGATTGAGGTTGCAGGCGTAGACCGGAGGCTTGAGGCAGGTCAGGAGTCGCCGGATATCGGGCCAGGATCGCCGGGGTGACCTCCTCGTGGTGTTTTTCCACTCGAGCTCGGGCCGGGTTCGGCGGGTGCAGAGTGGGCTGGATTCGCGGTATCCGGCCGGAGCCAGAAGCTGCAGTTTGAACAAGTCCGGTGTTCACGGGAGAAGCAGGCTTGGAAGTGAAGGCAGGCAGGTCCTCCGGGGTTTTTGAGGTTGCTGGCTGCAGGACACACCGGGATTTTGCAGGAGCAGGTTCGAGGGGAGACAGGCCTGTAGGGCTGGGGCTAAGTCAGTGGGCGTCGTCCTCTAGTTAGCTCTGCACGGCTCTTCGTCCTTTTCTTCTTGTTTCTTGTCTGGATCTGAGGAAGCAAGGTTCAGGGTGCCCCCTAAATACTAGATTTAGGGGCGTTACAGGTAAGTAAAGGGCAGGGACCAATGGGTCCCTTCGCTGGGGTGGATACACCCCCTATCGTGCCACCCTCCAGTGGGAGGGGGGCAGGAGCCTGTCCCTGGTTGGCTAGGTCCCCCCATCCTCAAGATGGCAGGGACTCAGAGTTGTGCTTCACCTCGCCTCCCCCACCTAAGGGGTGGAGTTGGCAGAGGTGGGCACACCTCTTTCCCTCACTTGTTTTTCCCGCCGGTTCTCCCGCCCAAAGTGGGGGTAGAACCAGTGGGGACCAGTTGCTGAAAGCAGCAATTGGTCTGGGGAGGCTCACAAAGGCGGCATGCCTTTGAAGCTTCCCCTTCGTGAACCCTGCCCATCCTGGGGGAGGAGGCTTGGCACCTCGTCCCAGCATTGTTTCAGGCCCCCGAGAGCAGCAGGCTCTCGACCCAGGGGTCCAGAAACATGTCTGTTGGTGGCTGCCTAAGCAGCCACCCAGTCAGGTCACTAGAAGTTGGTCGAGTTTCAGGGGGCATCTCTAAGATGCCCTCTGTCGTGCATTTTACATTAAATCCCACACTGGCATCAGTGTGGGTTTAATGTGCTGAGAAGTTTGATACCAAACTTCCCAGTCTTCAGTGTAGCCATTATGGTGTTGTGGAGTTCGTAATGACAAACTCCCAGCACCATATACTCTTAATGGCAGCACTGCACTTACAGTGCCAGGAATGGACTTGGGCACTGTAGGGGTACAGGGCTCATGCACCTGTACCCTCACCACTGGCATAGGGCACCCAGCTAGAGGGGTGACTGATGTATGCCAGGGCAGTGGTTTGTGGGCATGGCACACAGGGATGTGTACCATGTCGACTCTTCACTTTGTTCTGCACCAAGACACACAGCCTGCAAAGGCAGTGTGTGAGTGTCAGGGTACAGGACCTCTAAGGGTGGCACAATAAGTGCTGCAGCCCTTAGAGGCCTTCTCTGGTCACAGTGCCCTGGGTACCTGTGGCACCATTTACCAGGGGCTGACATGTGGCCAGAGATGCCAATTGGGTTTAGGCTTCAATGCAGTTTTAGGGAAGGAACATAGGCCCAGGGCACACTCAGTCAAAGAACATCAGCAATTCAGCAAAAAGTGGGGGCATACCATGCAAGAAAGAGGGCACTTTCTCACACCAGTTCACTGACTCGAAGGCCGGTACGTCGATAAAGTTCTTTTCTTGGTGTTTTTGTTATTTTTCTTCGATTCTTCTCTCCAAAGTTCTGGAGCTACTTCCGTATCGATCCAGACCCAACGGCGGAAAAAAAGAATCTGAAGTTGGCGACCAAAGGTGGGAGCTTCCGGAGGAAGCACGTCGACGTCACAGAAGGACACCAAATGGTGGTATGTCGACGCCCACTGGCCACGGAAAAAAAAAAAAAAAAAAAAAAAAAGAAATACTACAATTCCGGACCCAACTACTAGATGGCGGAATAATGTACAGCATAGTGAATCCAGAAAAGCTTCATGCTGCAAAACTGTAATTTTACCAACTTTTTCCGACCACGTTCCAATATACTTAAAGCACACATACGCGCGGGAGTGGGCAGTAGCCCTTGCTCCAGCACTAAATCGCAACCATGTTGGGTGGAATGCGGAGTCACCACACCATGTAATCCCAGTAAAAACTACTCCAACTCCACAGAGACAGTACCCAATAAAACAAGAAGCGAAAAAACAGGTCAGGGAGATCTTAGATCAACTTGAATACCAGGGTGTTACAGAAACTTGCACCTCTCCAATGAACAATCCTTTGTTTCCCGTAATAAAACCTGATAATTCATACCGTCTAGTTTTAGACTACAGACGTCTGAACACATGCGCAAAGACATTTGCAGTACAGAATGCACATAGTGCCGCATTAATGAATAACATTGTGCGGAAAAAATACAAAACAACACTAGACATCTCAAATGGATTCTTCTGCCAAAACATAGCGCCTGAAAGCAGGTTTCTAACAGCATTTTCTGTGCTAGGTTCTCAGCATCAATTTTGTCAACTCTCTCAAGGGTATAAGAATAGCCCCGGGTTGTTCAGCGCTAGGGTAACGGAATTACTTCCGAATTTGGATGAAGAGGCATCGTCCTATGTAGATGATATTTATCTGACGGATGAGGATTTACAGGATCACTTGACCAGGGTGAGCACCATAATTTTGGGGTTCGCCTCTGAGGGCTACAAATTCAACTTCAAAAAATCAAAAATAGCCCACCTCAATGTCCTATTTTTGGGATACGAGTTATCAAGTGAAGGAAAAGCCTGGCAGCTAACTTTTTAGAAAAGTGTACGCTGCTCCAACCTCCTAAATCTTTGAAGAACTTACAATCCATATTGGGATTTTAAAATTTTGGCAGAACATACATTTTAGATTACGCAGAAAGAGTAAAACCTTTCTACGACTTAATCAGACCTAATTTCTCAGTTAGGCATTGGACACAGGAACACACAGATATCCTTCATTCCCTACAAGCTGACATGATAGCTTCAAAACACTTGCAGACACGTGTAAACGTACGCAATCTTGTGATCCGCGTTATAGCGGGTCAATCTGGGTACACTTACCTAACCTTCATTGAAGGCGAAACAGTACCCATAGCATACAAATCACATTTGTACATAAACGCTGAAATGTGCTTTGCTTCTACAGAAAAAATACTAACAGCAGTACAGACCGCTGTAGTAAGAGAAAGTAATAGCAACAAGGGGCTTGGCCCTAGGCGGCTGGACGGGGCCGTATTAAACTAAGAGCAAGAAGTGTCCTAGCCGTCACCTTTCAAATGCTGCTACATTAATTTAACAGACTATGAACCTTGAGGCATTTATTTGCTGCTCATTTCTATGTACTTTACTCCACATTTGAATCATGGGTCAGAGAAGTTAGATACGTTTCAGTCTAGAACAAATTACACTTATTTATGCCACAGATCAAACAAAAACATACAAACTTCGTGGTGAAGTAGTGTGTTGTACAACACAATACATGAACAAGTGATACAAAACAACAAATTATACAAACATTATGTCACCAGTCTTAATTCACAAACTAAGCAGCTACTTGGATATCCTTTAACATCCTTTAACATCCACATTGTGTAACTGAGTTAAGTAGCTGCTATCACGGGGAACAAAACAATCAAATCCAGTAGTGAGAATTCAAAAGCATTTCCACTGGGTGGAAAAATTAAATCAAATACAACAGTCTCCGTGTTGTGTATAATTTGTTTTGCATCACTTGTTAATGTATTGTGTTTTACATCACACTACTTCACCACGAAGTTTGTATGTTTTTGTTTGATCTGTGGCATAAATCAGTGTAATTTGTTCTAGACAAACGTATCTAACTTCTCTGACCCATGAGTCAAATGTGGAGTAAAGTACATAGAAATGAGCAGCAAATAAATGCCTCAAGCCAATATCAATTGAATTGTTGGTTCATAGTCTGTTAAATTAATGTAGCAGCATTTGAAAGGTGACGGCTAGGACACTTCTTGCTCTTAGTGTAGTAAGAGAATAAGCACTGCCTCAGAGGAAACGAATAATAGTCGTAACTCCGGTACCAGCCTTAGAGGCTGCTACAAAGGCAAGCGTTCCTAATGCTAAAGACTTACATCCAAGATGGATACAATGGGCTAATTCTCTCACTGCAACGGATGTAGAATACAGATATGACCCAAGGTTAAAGACACAAGCATTCCTGCAATATGAACAAGAATATCCTCTCCAAAACGAAATAATGCCTCTAGAGCAGAATGAATACATTATTTACACTAACGGATCTGCTCAGCCGGCCGTAGGAAGTAAACAGCAATACAGCACCGCTTGTGCGATGGTAAACGGTCGTATGCAGGATGGCAAGTTCCATCCCAGCGATACGAAGACACAGTCTCTAGGAGACTGCACGACACAGCTGGCACAATTAAGCATAAAATGCTGTGGGAACACGTAGCTGCGTTGAAAAACTACCTACCAACAGCTCACGTGATACACACGCTGAGTCATCAACGTGATGACGTTCACGTTGAAGGGAATTCATTGGCCCATGAAGCCGCAAAGGGGGCAGTACATACTGCTGCCGTAGCTGCAATCACTCGTTCAAAAACGAGAATAGACGGACAGATAATGGTAGCTGTCATTGCTTCACACAAAAACAGCACAGCCTTACCAAAAGGTTTTCCACTCAAGTACTCCTACAAGTTAGATGCAAACAACATTCCGTATGCTCAGATTCCGGGAGTGGGGGATAGAGTAATACCAAACATGGATCGCAGATTAGGCTTAATACTAGCTGCACACGAGGGTCTAGGTTCTGGACACGGAAGGGATTACTGCGACGGTTTCTTTATTGAAACAACGCTATTGGTGGCCTGGTTTAACAAAACAGATGAAGAATTTGGTCTTAAATTGCGACATCTGCCAGCAGATGAAGGGTTCCACTGTAGCACGTCCAGCGCAGACACAGTTTCTAATATCAGACGGACCACTCGCTTGTGTCTATTTGGACCACTGCGACTCCCTACAATCGGATGGTGGCAGTGGATTCATGCTCCAGATTCCTATGGGTATGGCCTCGGCGCTCGGTTGATGGGCGAACTGTTATAAAAGATTTGCGAGTCTTTATAGGGACATACGCAGTTGGCACATTACATTCTGACCGTGGGCCCGCGTTTAGCTCTAGGGCTTACAAGGAAGCCATGGAAGGTTTGGGTGTAGCATTGCGGTACTCCTCTCTGTACCATCCCGAGGGAAAAATCGGTCGTGGAGAGGAAAACCCGAGACTTAAAGCAATCTTTAACAGCTAGAGTATTAGGTTCGGGTGGTAGTTGGGTCAATCACTTATATGGGGTACAGCGAGCCCTTAATAATTTGCAAAGAAGTCCTCTAGGGGGTGTCACTCCTTACGAGGTTCTATTTGGGAAAAGAATGTGGGTACCTGATCACGATTATGGAAGCACAGTGGCGGATGAAAAACCATTTGACATCAATAAACGTTTGGCTGTTTTACAGGATCTGAACGAATCCAGAGCACTATTAAGCAACGTGCAAGGAAAACGAACCGCCACTGGGGAAGTCAAAACAGTCACCGGTCTGGATCCCAAAAGTCGGGCATCTGGTCAGAGAAAAGATCGAGGACAAGAAAGAATTTGGGCCATCATACAGGAAGCCTGTACCTGTCCTGGCTGTCGAAGGAACAAGAACAGTACTTCTTCCGCCCCTTGCCGGAAAAAAATGAAAGCGATTCGTCTCCATTGATCTGATCAAACCACACTATGTGGCCGATACTGAATAGTAGGCCTCGTGGGCTTCTGGGTAGCCGGCGCTCTCCTCTCGCTACCATACAGGAAGTTCAGACAGAAAGACTTATAACATTCGAAGAGTCGCCAATTGGAAGTGATGGAATTTCCAACAATGAAATGGAACTTGTTCCTCCGAAAACAGAACTTCAAACTACAAATGAAAGACAAATATCTATTTGACCTAACACAGATGTCTATATCAATATGCCTCCACAAGAGACACCTGCCAGTTCAACAAAACCTGCTGAGCTACCAAAGATAGATCGAACTGCATCTGGCTACTTCGATTTTGATTCCTTCTCTCTTGATCCCAGTGAACCTGAGACACCGCCAGCTCCAGGTTCCCCTAAGCAACAAATTCATGAATTCTACACTTTTCTGAAAAAGACCTACTTAGTATCACCTTCGCTCCAGCTCTGGATAATATCTGGAATATTGTTTTTTCTGTTCTGGATTGGCCTAGTGACTGTCTTTTGCTTACTATTGAATGGAAAATATCTACCAGAACGCTCCGCAGTATCAAATGTGAACTTGGTCTTGAAACCTCATACATCATCTCATCGTGAACAAAGACTTATTTCCGTGAACATTACAGCTGTTCCAATTCCTGATGGTTTAGTTTGGGACAAAGTTGATTATGATGTATTTGGCCCCACTGAACTTTTGAAGATTCCACATTTATTTAATATTTCTCTAAATGATATCATTACCTCCAGTGCATTTTCTGATGATTGGGATTTTGAAACCGTAAATAATATGTTGTCTGATTTGGAACAATCCGCTGCATTCTCAAACAATGAAATGTTAGAGGAAACATCTGACTTTGATAGCATGTACTGTTACCAACATTATGGTCATCACTTTTTACACAAATCCAGTATCCCGAGAAATGTTTTCACATACCAATGGGAACATTGCCCGACACCACCAAAGGTAATTTGAAAACGTTTGCACAAACATTTTCATATTTTTGAGGGTTTAACACTTCTGACCCGACCTCATATTACTATAAGGTTGCACCTACACCTGCACAGAAAAATATGCTGACTAACACCAAACAGATTTATTCTACATACTTTATTTCCCAACTGTCTGAACAGGGTTTCGTCTTATGGAAGGACACTATAGACACAAAATCTGTCTGGGGTTCTAAAGAATGGCAAGTTCAGGGTACAGAAGCACTTTTTAGAGTGTGCCTCATTCCACAGCAGATAATATTTCTAAATGAAACTGTGCAACAGACTTCCTGTTTTGGACTAGCCAAGAACAAGGATTTGAACACACCGCGGTTTCCTACACCTTCACACAACAATTTTACATCACGTGGAGGGGATACAATAGAGGACATCATGCAGCACAATACTTCAGACCCAAATTGGAAGGGATGGTTAGTTTGGCCCACAGACACCAACAGATGTCAATCAAGATTCAGGGGTACAACCGAAGGGATTAGTATCCATAGGCCAGACCCACGATATGTACAAAGAGAACATCCGGGGGTAGTGACTTCATACAGTGTTGGGAAGTTGTGCCTCGATTGGCTAAAAACCTCGACACTGTCCCAGGTGAAACTGCACTTATCCTTACTCTCAGATGGGCTGGATCTAAGGAATTTTTTGTTAGGTTCCCCGAAAGCCACGTCAGAAACGTTTCTATTACGCTGTCTATAATGAAATATGGAAAATCTCTCAACAAAAAGCTGCGGAGAGACTTCGTGAAATAGATAAAATTAACATAGAAAAGGCGTTAGCTGTAGTTGACAATGGTATGACTACATTAACACCTAGGATTTATCCACTGGACAACATTGTATCTTCTGCTATTGATATACTAGAGCAAGAATTGTCCATACTACAACACGGACAATCTCAACTACGTTCTATTATGTTATTAAGCTGGACGCTGCAATCATTGCGTGCTGGTTATGTGCCTTGGCGATTTATCAACAGTACGTCCCTATTTTCTGCATACAATCTAACGGAAAAACAGATAACAATGGCACAAAGGGGAGCAAAATATACAATGCTGCGTATTGAAAAACTGGACAAATTACCTTTTACTGTGGCAGAGTCACCATTCACAGAATGGTTAATCCATGGCCATATAACACTACCGGTCACAACTTTCCAGTTTCAGTATTGCCTAGAACAACAACAGGTAGGCAGATATGAAGCGATGGGTAGGGAATTCATCAAGGAATCTTGGGAATTATCATACAGATTTTGATGTAGGAATGGGGACATGGAAGGGTTTCTTAGCGGTACCAACTGCGAGAATTCCTTAAGTGGATCTCTCATATGCCAGGATATCATGCTTCACGGGGCCTCAAATTGTTCAGTTGCTAACTTATCCTGTCACTTAAAAGGTTCCCCAGCTGCCGTGATTAATCCGGTGTTCAAGTTGCTTTCAAATGGGAGTTACTTGATGCTGAATTATCAAGGTTGTTGTGGGATGCTCCCGGGCATCGCATATCTGGTCACTGTAAGCTCCAGGGTTACTTGATGTATGCAAGTATTGTTTCCACCGACCCATACAGTCAGGGTGGCACCGTTATGGCCTTCGTTGAATGTTTCCTTTATACGGTTTGATACTCTGAGCAGAATGAAAGCCATGCTTCTACAGCAAACCGTGCCCTTAACCTCCGCCCGAGAAACTTATGATCGCCAGGTTGCAAGGTCCTCGGCTGAGATACAGGCACTGATACGAACAAACTGCCCTTTCCATTTCAGAGAAATGGTACAACGTATCTTTAACATGTCTGACACGAGGGGTATTGCCACCTATTTAAGACTGTAGGTTCTGGACTGTTAAGCACCTTTCAGACAATCCTTGGAGTTGTTCCCAACTTCATACACTCCGTATTCGGAAGCATTTTTGGTGGGTTTCCGCTAATACTGTTTCTAATAGCAGGTATCCTGATTGTCCTTTTTCTGCTACGCAATGAACGTCCCAGTCACCAAGGAGATGGAACGAACGCTCTTCGAGTGCCGATACCGTGATCGCATGGTAAACCATCTGGGCACACCTCGTCTTCGAGAACTAAGCTAATCTTGGTTCTTGTCATTAAGACCAGTCTGGATCGACTGTATTCTGCCTGTCCTCCGATGCCTGTTCTGCGGACAAGAATGCGTGTTGGACCTCTGTCTGACACTTCCAACAAATGCGCCACCGGACGTTGATGCTTTACTGGACCCAATAACGGCCCATGTTCTGCAGTGTCCTCAGCGTATTCCGATGTAATGTCTGCATTCTTAGAGCCACCACAGGATGCTTCAGCTCGTGTCGGGAAGGATACCGGCTCCTCAACAAATACTCAGGCCTCGGATGACACTAGTACATCCCCAGCAACGGCTGTGGTGAATACGGAGGAACATCTGTGCTCAACTGACCCGATCTGCGAGGTGTTGCAGGGACCGTCGTCTGCGATTGCAGGCAACAGTGATGTTGCGTCTCCCAGCCAGGACACAAACATTTGGCTCATCATGTGGTGGGAAAATTCGGCCTTTTTCAAAAACAACCAAATTTGGAATTTTAAACAAAACACTTTTTCTAAGCTGCATGGTTTTCAGTCTCTCGTTGTTCGGACTATATATACGAACTTAGTACAGACTCCTGTCGCATGCACTATATATATATATATATATTTTTTTGTTGAAATTTTAAATTTTAAGTACCATTTTTGATTGACTTAATTACCACGTTTAGCGGTACGTAGAATTTTTAGTATGTCGTCCAGTCGGATGAGGAGTGGGTGTTATGTTCCATATAGGTACCCCAATATCGGCTCAGGTAGTGAATACACCTTTCACCTACATTCCCCTGATATTATACTACAAAACGGTTCTTAGTACTGACCTTTTACCTAGTTATGGTAATGTCCAAAGATAACATGCGGGGTTTCTTCTAAAAGCTTAAGCCTCATTCATTACGCATGAGGATTCTTGGAATCACAGCAGGACAACAGGCCTACCATCTCCTGCATAATAACTATGTATAAGGGTCATTCCTTCCGTCATCCTAGTCCGACATGACACAGCAAGGTATATCCCCAGGGGGTACCACTTTGGGTATATATACACCATATCTTGCTGAGGTAGTCAGAGGAGAAAAGGACTTCCATGCCGACACACTGAGGCGAGACGCTGAGGCTCCTGCACGCAGACCCTCCAGCTCGCAGTGGTCTGACATCCCTTGCGGGGTGTCCATCTTGAGACTAAGACGGGGTCCCACAGTCTCACTTCAGGTAATGGGGTTGACTTTATCCTAGAGGGATTCTTGGCTTTTACACCTACATACATGCTAGGTACATCTCGTTAGGGTCACATCGTAGGAATACGCATTTTACTGTCATGTATTTTATATACTTGCCTGTATTCATTGTTTTAGCACAATGGTAGAAATCTACCATTCTTTTACTCTGTTAGTGCTGATGCACAAGTTACTAACTTGTGTAACGATATATCTGTAACAGTAGTTAGTGACAGATTCCTTACCTTAGAATATCCCCAGGCGTCAGGCTGGATCCGGAAAGTTTTGCGTAGCAGTACCCTTGCGCGTCGGTAGGCGGCGTCGTGCGGCTCCGCATCCGTCGTCGGGATCGCCGGGATGACGTCGCGGCCAGTACTTAGACGCCGCCCCTGCGCGCTGACGTCAGTTCTGTACACGACTTTCCGCGCCAGGAACGCAGAGCCATGCAAGAAGCGGACATTGGTGTCTGAAAAAATACTAGGGCCCTGAAAGGGATGTCCTTAACCCTAGAAATCAGTTCGCAGAACGGGAGGTTAGGTGGGCGGTAGGAATCTGTCACTAACTACTGTCTCTTACAGATATATCGTTACACAAGTTAGTAACTTGTGCATCTGAAAGAGACACGTTAGTGACAGATTCCTTACCTTAGAATAGATACCCCAGCAATACCAACCCCGGTGGTGGGTCTGCGAACAGATTCAGACAAGGAAGTCCCGGAGGTCAGAGCGGCCAAAGAAGCCGTCCCTCCGGACTTGGCTGTCAAGGCAGTAATGCTTGGTAAACGTGTGCAGCGAGGCCCACGTAGCTGCCTGACATATATCCTGTAGCGGAACACCGCGGCCTAAAGCCGTGGTAGCAGCTGTCGCCCTGGTAGAATGGGCACGTAGCCCAACAGGGGGCTCCTTCTTAGCCAAAGAATAGTAGGCTTTGATACACAAGATTACCCAGCGGGAGATGGTCCTTTTGTGTACCGCCCGACCTTTTTTGGCGCCCACGTAGCCAACAAAGAGCTGGTCATCCACCCGGAACTGTTGTGTGCGGTTGAGGTAAAAGGAAAGCGCACGTTTTGGGTCCAGACGGTGGAGCCTCTCTTCCTCTCTGGAAGGATGCGGAGGCGGAAAGAAGGTGGGCAAAGTGATGGTCTGCCCAATGTGGAAGGCAGTAACCACCTTTGGCAAGAAGGACGGACGCGTCCTAAGAACAACCTTGTCTGGATGGACAGACAGAAAGGGGGGTTTGCACGAAAGAGCCTGGAGCTCACTCACCCGCCGAGCGGAGGTGATGGCCACCAGAAAGGCTGTCTTCAGAGTGAGAAGACTAAGAGGACAGTTATGTAGAGGCTCAAAGGGAGCGCACATTAAAAAGGTAAGAACCAAGTTTAAGTCCCACTGAGGCATCACAAACGGAACAGGAGGGAAGAGGTGTGTAATGCCTTTAAGAAACCTGTTAACAACAGGGGACTTGAAAAGGGAGGGCTGATCAGGAAGCCTGAGGAAGGCCGAGATTGCACAAAGATAGCCCTTGATGGTACCCAGGGCAGAACCCTGTTGGGCCAGAGAAAGAAGGAACAGAAGAACCTCAGAAAGAGGGGCAGAAAGGGGATTCACAGCCTTTGCTGTGCACCATGCCACAAACTTGTTCCACCTGCAGGGGTATACCACCTTAGTGGAGGGACGCCTGGCTGCCAGAATCACATCACAAACTTCGGGAGGCAAGTCGAAAGGAATCAACTGCCGCCGCTCAATCTCCACGCAAGGAGGTGGAGACTGGACAGGTTCGGGTGGAGGACCGTCCCCTGCTGCTGCGACAGAAGATCCTCCCGAAGAGGCAGACGGATCGGGGGATCGACGCTCATACTGAGTAGCTCGGGATACCAAACTCTTCGAGCCCAGTCCGGAGCCACAAAATGACTTGGGCCCGGTGGCGCAGAATCTTCTTCAACACTCTGGGTAGAAGTGGTATAGGCGGAAAGGCGTACAACAGACCGCAACTCCACTCGCGACGAAAAGCGTCGCCGAGCGAGTGCCGCCTTGGAAATTCCAACGCGCAGAACTGATGACATTGCGCGTTCTCTTCGGTGGCGAATAGATCTAACCAAGGCTCTCCCCACTGTAGAAAGAGTCCTTGCGCCACCTCCGAGTGAAGACGCCACTCGTGATCCATCATGCACCTGCGGCTGAGTTCGTCCGCCCTGGCGTTCAGGGAACCTGCCAGGTGTTGAACCATCAGGAATATGCCCTGATGTTCCAGCCATGTCCAGAGACGCAGAGCCTCCTGACATAGGGTCCACGACCCCACCCCGCCTTGTTTGTTGCTGTACCACATGGTGGTGGTGTTGTCTGTGAACACCTGCACTACCGTCCCTTTGACAGAGGGACGGAATGCCTGGAGTGCAAGTCGGATCGCCCGGAGCTCCAGAAGGTTGATATGGAGCCGGGACTCCGCCGGAGACCAGAGGCCTCTGATCTCCGCCTCTCCCATGTGACCGCCCCATCCCAGAAGGGACGCGTCCGTCACAACTGTGTGCTCTGGTCGGGGAAGGGAGAGGGATCTGCCCATGACCCATTGCCGGTTCGAGAGCCACCACTGCAACTGCCGTGCAGTCCCCTCCGAGATCTGGACGTAATCGGACAGGTTCCCCATATGCTGCGCCCACTGGAACTTCAGGTCCCACTGCAGAGCCCGCATATGCCATCTGGCATGATCGACCAGCAGGATGCAGGAGGCCATGAGGCCCAGCAGCCTCAGGGTCATCCGTACCGAAACCCAGGATAAAGGCTGAAAGATCGGAATCATAGCCTGAATATCCCGGACTCGCCCGTTCGGGAGGATAGGCCCGAAACTGCGTCGTGTCCAGAACTGCTCCGATGAAAAGGAGCTGTGGAGAAGGAATCAGGTGCGACTTCGGCACGTTGATGGAGAACCCCAGCGAGTCCGGAGACGACTGCCTGGGACGAGCCCGCCTTCAGCAACCAGTCGTCGAGGTAGGGGAAGACTGGAACCCCTGCCCGGCGCAGATGAGCTGCGACCACCGCCATCACTTTCGTGAACACCCGAGGGGCGCTGGTAAGGCCAAAGGGGAGCACGGTGAACTGAAAATGCTCCAAGCCTACCGTGAACCGCAGGTAACGCCGGTGGGCCGGCAGGACGGGGATGTGAAAATATGCGTCCTGCAAGTCCAACGCTACCATCCAGTCTCCAGGGTCGAGGGCAGTCAAGACCTGAGCTAGGGTGAACATCTTGAACTTCTCCTTCTAGAGGAAGCGATTGACGTTCCGGAGGTCCAAGATAGGACGCATGTCCTCCTTGTCCTTTTTGGGCACCAGAAAGTAGTGGGAGTAACAACCACGTCCTACTTCTGGGGTCGGAACGCGCTCGATGGCCCCCTTGGCCAAGAGGGCCGCAACTTCCTTTTGAAGAAGCACCAAATGATCCCCTGACATGCGGTGGCATTGAGGTGGCATGGCTGGGGGGGTAGTCTCGAAGGGGAGGGAGTAGCCCCTTCGGACAATGTCCAAGACCCACCTGTCCGATGTAATGGCACGCCAGTGGTGAAGGTGATGGCGGACCCTGCCCCCTACTGGCGTGCTGTGGAACTGAAAGGATGGACTAGGAGGGCTTGGAGGCCGCGGACGGGCGGAGGTAGTGGCTGGTTACCCGACCCGCCTCGGCGGGAGCCACGGCCGCGCGAAATCTCTTGCTGCGCGGGCCGGTGGCTGGGCAGCGGACGTGACTGGGCGCCCCTTCCGTGGCCACGAAAGGGGCGAAAAGCAGACTGTTGCGGAGGGCGCACAGTAGAAAGGCCCAGGGACTTGGCTGTAGCCCGTGAGTCCTTAAAGCGCTCCAGCGCATGGTCTGCCTTGTTGCCGAAAAGGCCGACACCATCAAAGGGCATGTCCATAAGCGTGTTTTGGACATCGCCCGAGAAACCAGTGGTCCTCAGCCAGGCGTGACGGCGCAGCGCCACTGTCGTCGCAAGCGATCTGCCTAGCGAGTCGGTGGTATCTAGGCCACACCGGATAGTATACTTCGCCGCATCTCTTCCTTCCGCAATGGCGCGGGAAAGCAGTGCCTGGGCCTCCTCAGGACACTGGGGCAGAACCTGCGCCACCGAATCCCACAAGGAGTGGGTATATCGGCCCAAAAGGCAAGTGGTGTTGACGGACCGCAAGCCAGCACTGGTGGAAGAAAAAACCTTCTTCCCAAATTTGTCCAGTTTTTTGGATTCCCTATCCGGGGGAGCGGTAGGGAAGGCGCTTTGGGAGGCGGAGGCTTGGACAACCAAGCTCCCAGGGGTGGGGTGTTGGGAAAGGAACAGGGGGTCGCCCGGAGCAGGGCGATGGCGCCGGGCTACGTTCCTATCCACAGGAGCCCCTGTGGTGGGCTTGGACCAGGTGCCCAAAAGAACGTCCGAAAGTGCCTCGTTGAATGGCAGCAGTGGCTCCGCAGAGGGAGCCGCCGGCTGAAGCACTTCCGTCAGGAGGTTAGTCCTGACAGCCACTGTAGGTAACTGGAGGAGCAGGACCTCAGCTGCCCTACGCAGCACCGTAGCAAAGTTTGCTCCCTCCTCCGTTGCCACGGAAGGAGGAGACAGCATGCCAATGTCTGGAGAGGTATCCAGACCACTGGCCTCCCCAAGTTCCTCAGCCCAGTCCTGATCGTACTCACATAGGGCAGTGAGAGGGTCCTCAGACCCCTCCCAGGTCTCTTCGTCCTCCAAATCAGGATCAATGTAAGGAGGAGGGACATGTGGGACCCAAGGTCCCAGCGGCGCCGGAGCCGGCGTCGACCGACGTCGGTCCGGCGCCAAGTCCGGATCCGGAGAGAACCTGGGGACGACGTCGCCCAGAGCGGCGTCGTGAACGGCACCGGTGAGATCGACGCCGGTGGAGGTGTCGTTAGGTCAACGGGCGTCGATCGGGGTTGCGGCAGCACCGGAGCCGGGGTCGAGGCCGGGACCGGGGCTGGTGTCGCTGGCGGCGCCGAAGGAACCCCACTAGGGCCCGAAGGTGCACCGGGGGACCTTGAGGCCCGAAGAGGCGGGCCATGGCCGACAGGAACTCCTGTATTTCGGCCGGAGTTGCCCCCGAACCCGGGAAGTGCGGGTAATGCGGCGGCGGCTCCACAGGCACTCCCGGCGCCGCGGGGACGGTGCCGACGGGACCCTCAGCCGAGTCGCGCGACCGGCGAGGGGAAGTCATCGAGCGATGACGCTTTTTTGACTTCTTATGCTTCGACTTACCGGAGGAGTGCGAAGACTTTGACCCCGAAGAACGATGAGGACTCCGCGACCGGCCCCTCGACCTCTCTCTCGACCGGGGCTTGGCGCGGAGCCGACTGCCGGACCTCGAGGAGCTTTCGAGACCGCTCTCGCAAAGCCTTCGGATGCAAGGCCCGACAGTCAGGGCACGACTTGGAGTCGTGGTCGCGCCCGAGGCAGTAGAGACAATCCTGATGTGGGTCCGTGATTGACATCCTTCGACCACAGGCGTCGCATGGCTTGAAGCCGGGCATCCCTACCGACACCGTAGGAGTCGTAAGACTCGAGAAAACAGTGACAAAAAGTCACAAAAAATCAGTCAAAAATTGACTGGGGCACTGCTCTCTCCGGATCTGCGCTTACTGGCGCGGAAAAAGAAAGAACTGAGGTCAGCGCCCAGGGGCGGCGTCTAAGTACTGGCCAACGACGGACGCGGAGCCGCACGACGCCGCCTACCGACGCGCAAGGGTACTGCTACGCAAAACTTTCCGGATCCAGCCTGGCGCCTGGGGATATTCTAAGATAAGGAATCTGTCACTAACGTGTCTCTTTCAGATAATCATTTATATCTGTTACTGTCTAATGGTTGTTTCAGCACACCTATTTTACACTAGAATGACGCTGGCTCAATAAATGCTTATTGAAAAACGTCCCCACTGTTTATTCTGCGTATCTCTCTGAGACGAAGCTAGCATGAGTGACTGAGCGAAAAGTAGTACACAGTTTCCACGATCCTGAGGGATCAGGGTTGTCATGTTCGATAGTTGCCAAGAACTATTCTTTCCTTGGTAAGAGGGGTTTCTAGTGGCACTGTGAGCTAGCTGGTATACAGGCTAACATACCCGGTAGGGGTGTCTAGAATCAGTCTAACACCAATCCTATAGTGTATGTTGTCTAAACGTGCAGATCTTATATATGTTTATAGGAACTACACGACAGAAGCATCTAGTGGTTCAATTGTTAAGTTATTACAATACATAACGAATAGTTTCTTACCTGTCGGTGTAGTTTTGCAGCTTGAAGAATTTTCTGGATTCACTAAGCTGTGCATTATTCCACCATCTAGTGGTTGGGTCCGGAATTGTATTTCTTCTCTTTTTTTTTTTGCTGTTGGTGGGCGTTGACGACGTAGTACCATTTGGTGTCCTTCTGTGACGTTGACGGGCTTCCTCCGGAAGCTCCCACCTTTGGTAGCCATCTTCGGATTCTTTTTTTTTTCTTTTTTCTCTCCTCCTTATAGTTCTCTTCCTTGGCGGAGGTGGGTGGGTTCGTTAGTGAATCCAGAAAATTCTTCAAGCTGCAAAACTACACCGACAGGTAAGAAACTATTCGTTTTGCAGCGTGAATCTTTTCTGGATTCACTATGCTGTGCATAGACTTTGTAGCGGTTTGCTAGTCTTGCGGTGGCTGGGTGAAAGATGAACTTTGGTTTGTAAATAGATGCTGCAAGACTTTTTGTCCTACTTGTGCTTCTATGTTCATTTGAATGTCCACACAGTAGTGTTTGGTGAATGTGTGTACTGAAGACCATGTTGCAGCCATGCAAATGTCTTGGACTGGAGTGTTAGCAAGAAATGCAATAGTTACTCCTTTTTTCCTTGTTGAATGCACCCGTGGCGCTCCATGTAAAGTTTGTCCTGCTTGTTTGTGGCACAATTGTATAGCTTGTGCTATTCATCTTGCGATTGCGCTCTTGGTTACTGGTCTTCCAAGAAAACTTTTTGCAAAGGATACAAATAACTGCTTCGTCTTTCTGTATTCTTTAGTTTTTTCCACGTAATACATGACTGCTCTTCTTGCGTCCAGTGTGTGCAAAGCTCTTTCCGCTTTGTTTTTAGGGTTTTGAAAGAAACTTGGAATTTGTATACTCTGATTTATGTGAAATCTTGACACCACCTTTGGCATGAATTGTGGATCTGTCCTCATGACAATCCTGTTACTATGTATTTGGAAGTAGGGTTCCTGTAGTGTGAGTGCCTGCAGTTCACTAACTCTACGTAAAGATGTTACTGCCACTAAAAATGCCGTCTTTATTGTAAGCATTTGTAGCGTTGCCTTGTGTAGTGGTTCGAAAGGTGCTCTCATCATTTGTGCTAGAACTATGTTCAGATTCCAAGTTGGTGTAGGTACCATTTTTGGTGGTGCAATCCTCTTCGCACCTTGCAGGAACCTTTTGACCACATGTGAGGTGAAGAAGCTCTTCCCTGTTTCCCCTCTTGTATATGCCACAATAGCTGCTAAATGTACTTTTAGTGATGTAAAACATAATTTACTTTCTAGTAAACGTGTGAGGTATTTTAGCACTGTTCTTTCTTTTGTAATCTTTCTTGAAAGACGCCTTTGAAGACACCATTGGGTGTACCTTTTCCATTTTGCTGTATAACATTTTCTTGTTGTTGGTTTCCTAGCTTCTCTTAGAACAGCCATTGTGCTTTCTGGTAGTTTGAGATGTGCGAATTCTAGGTCCTCAGGAGCCATGCCACTAGGCCTAAGCTCTCTGGTTCTGGATGAAGCACTTTCCCGTTTTGCATTGTTAGCAAATCTTTTCTCTTTGGAAGTTTGTGCCTTGTTCCTTGTGAGATTTCCATTAGTTCCGAGAACCACGTTTGTCTGGCCCATTGTGGTGCTATGAGAATCATTGTCATTTTGCTGATTCTGCATTTGCTGATCACTTTGTTCAGTAATGGTATTGGGGGAAAAGCGTACGCAAATTTCCCTGACCAGTCTATCCATAGCGCATTCCCTCGATGCGAAGTTTTGGCATTTTGCATTGTGGGGTGTTGCAAATAGGTCTATTTGTGGTGTTCCCCACTTTTTGAAAATTATTTGCACTTCTGTTTGATTCAGTTCCCACTCGTGGGATGCTGTTTGTCTGCTCAGTCTGTCTGCTTCTAGATTGTCCTTCCCTGGTGGGTGTATTGCTAAAATGTCTATTTCCTTTGGAATTGCCCATCTCCAAATCTGTTGTGCTAGAGTTGAGAGTGCTACAGACTGAGCCCCTCCTTGTTTGTTTATGTAAAACATAGTTGTTGTGTTGTCTGTTTGTATCAACACCCTTTTCCCGAATAGCTCTTTCTGAAAGGCTTTTAAGGTTAAGAACACAGTTTTTAGTTCTAAGATATTGATGTGTTTCACCGCATCCTGTGGTGCCCACAATCCCCTTACTTTGAGATTGTCCATGTGTGCTCCCCATCCTACTAGGGATGCATCTGTTGTTATGGTCACTGTTGGAGTTGGAGGTGTGAAAAGTCTCCCCTGTGCTATGTTCGCTTTGTTCCACCATGCCATCTCCTGATGAACTCTGTTTGTGACAACCACTAGATCCTCCCAACTCCCTGTAACTTGTGACCATTGTGTTTGGAGCCATTCTTGAAATGGTCTCATGTGCAGATGAATATTGGGAACTAAATGAATGCATGAGGCCATCATTCCTAGTAATTTCCCAACTGTCCTCACTGTCAGATCTGGTATAGATGAGTCTCCTTCAATAGAGCTGATCTCCTTTTCTCGCTGGGGAATGCTTTCCCTAACACAGTGTTTATTTCTGCGCCCAAAAACACCTTCTTGCGTTCCGGTTCTATGGATGATTTTTCCCAGTGTATGAAGAAACCCAGTTGAACTAGTGTCTCTATCACTTCTTGTATATGCTGTTTGCATAGGCTGTATGAGTTTGCTCTTACTAACCAGTCGTCTAAGTAGGGGTAAACATGAATTCCTTGCCTTCTGAGATGTGCTGCTACTGCTGCCAGGCACTTTGTGAACACCCTTGGTGCTGATTTTAGACCGAAAGCAAGTACTTTGAACTGGTAGTGTTGTTTGTTCACGACAAATCTCAATATTGTTTTGTGTTTTCTGTTCATTGGGATGTGTAAATACGCATCCTTTAAGTCTATTGTTGCCATGTAATCTCCCGTTTGCAATTGAGTTAACACCTCTTGTAGTGTAGTCATTTTGAATCTTTGCGTTTTTATAAACTTGTTTAGAAACCTTAGGTCTAATATTGGCCATAATGTTCCATCCACCTTTGGAATTAGGAAGTATGTTGAATATACTCCGTTGTTCTTTTCTCTGTGCGGTACATGTTCTATTGCATGTTTTTCCTGAAGTTCTTTCACCTCTTTGACTAGGTGAGATAATTCTTCTTTTGAATGTGTCCTTTGTTTTGGCCTCCTGCGCTGAGGTTGTTTTGTTAACTCTATACAGTAACCGTACTGTATTATGTTTAGAATCCACTTGTCTGTGGTTATTTCTTTCCAATTTTGTTTGAAATGTTTTAGTCTGCCTCCTACTGGAGTGGTATGTTGGAGGAATTGTAAACTGGTTTTCTCTTGTTTTGGTAACTGCTTCTTTGTTGTGTGTACTCTCACTGCTGTGGTTTGTGAGTGTACCTCCTTGTGAGTGCAGTCACTTGGTAGAGGTTTGTTGTCCACCTCTTTGTGGCTGTCTGCCACGGGGATGCCCTCAAAAGGATCCTCTTCCTTGATATTGCCAGCTTTGTTGCTGTCCCTGTTGTGTGCCCTGGTTTCCAGCTTGATATGGCTGTTGGTAACTTTGATGTGAGGTAGTAGGTTGGTGCGTACCTCTTCCTGCTGGCTGTCTTGATGGTGTGCCTCTACGCATGCCTCTGAACTGCAAAGCCCCCATGGATCTTGCGGTTTCGTTGTCCTTCTTTAGTTGATATAGCTTTTCATCAACCACCGTTCCAAACAATTGTTCGCCATTGAATGGTGAATTAATGATTTTGGTTTGCACTTCCGGCTTGAAGCCTGAGATTCTAAGCCATGCGTTCCTCCTTTCCATTATGCCAATCATCATTTGCCTGCTAGACGTTTCAGCAGCATCAAGGGCTGATTTTAAACATGTATTAGCAATGTTTTTTCCCTCTTCCACCAGGTGGCTAGCTCTTTTCTGGAATCGTTCCGGTAGGTTTTGCAACAGTTCTCCTACCTCCTCCCAATGTTGGTACGCATGCCTGTTCAGCAATGCATTTGAATTTGCTATGCGCCACTGATTAGCTGCGCTTCTCTCCACCTTCCTTCCTACGAGGTCCATCCTCTTGCTTTCTTTGTCTGGAGGTGGTCCCACTGTAGTAAGGATATTTGCTCTTTTCCTTGCTGTTGAGGCAATGATAGAGTCAGCTGGCATTGATCCCCTGATGTATAAAGGGTCTTTAGATGAGTGTTTATATTTTTTCTCTGCTTTTGGTGTTATAGCCTTGCATGTAGCAGGCTCTTTGAATGCCTCTTTCCCCTGGTCTAAGACACTAGGCAGCATTGGTAGAAATTGATTCCTTGATTGTGTAGGCATCAGAGTCTCTAATAAAAAACATGACTGAGGTTTTTCTTCCTCTAGCTGAACCCCATAAGTTTCTGCAGCCTTTTTAATCACCTGATTGTACATGCCAATGTCATCTGGGGTCGATGGCCTCGAAGGATATGATTCCACAGCCTCCTCAGGTGATTCGGCGTCGAGATCTTGCCATTGGATCTCTTGATTCTCCGAGTTCGACGATTCTGCATATGCTTGTTCGTCTTCCTCGACGTCTTCCCTGAAGAAGAATGAACCTTCCTCTTCTTCTTCGATCTGTTCGGGGGTTTTTGGCGGTATTGGTTTCTCGGCAACCCTTTCGGCTTCAGTTTCCCTTGTTTTCGGCAGTATCGCACAAGTTACTAACTTGTGTAACGATATATCTGTAAGAGACAGTAGTTAGTGACAGATTCCTTACCTTAGAATATCCCCAGGCGTCAGGCTGGATCCGGAAAGTTTTTTGCGTAGCAGTACCCTTGCGCGTCGGTAGGCGGCGTCGTGCGGCTCCGCGTCCGTCGTCGGCGTCGTGATCGCCGGGATGACGTCGCGGGCAGTACTTAGGCGCCGCCCCTGCGCGCTGACGTCAGTTCTGTACACGACTTTCCGCGCCAGGAACGCAGAGCCATGCAAGAAGCTGACATAGGTGTCTGAAAAATACTAGGGCCCTGAAAGGGATGTCCTTAACCCTAGAAATCAGTTCGCAGAACGGGGAGGATGGGTGGGCGGTAGGAATCTGTCACTAACTACTGTCTCTTACAGATATATCGTTACACAAGTTAGTAACTTGTGCATCTGAAAGAGACACGTTAGTGACAGATTCCTTACCTTAGAATAGATACCCCAGCAATACCAACCCCGGTGGTGGGTCTGCGAACAAAGATCAGACAAGGAAGTCCTGGAGGACAGAACGGCCAAAGAAGCCGTCCCTCCGGACCTGACTGTCAAGGCAGTAATGCTTTGTAAACGTGTGCAGCGAGGCCCACGTAGCTGCCTGACAGATAACCGGCAGCGGAACACCGCGGCACAAGGCCGTGGTAGCAGCCGTTGCCCTGGTGGAATGGGCACGCAGCCCAACAGGAGGCTCCTTCTTAGCCAAAGAATAGCAGGTCTTGATGCACAAGGTAACCCAGCGGGAGATGGTCCTCTTGTGCACCGCCCGACCTTTTTGGCGCCCACGTAGCCAACAAAGAGCTGGTCATCCACCCGGAAGTGTTTTGTGCGGTCAATATAGAAAGAGAGCGCACGTTTTGGGTCCAGACGGTGGAGCCTCTCTTCCTCTCTGGAAGGATGCGGAGGTGGAAAGAAGGTGGGCAAAGTGATGGTCTGCCCAATGTGGAAAGCAGTAACCACCTTTGGCAAGAAGGACGGACGCGTCCGAAGAACAACCTTGTCTGGATGAACAGACAGAAAGGGAGGTTTGCAAGATAGAGCCTGGAGCTCACTCACCCGCCGAGCGGAGGTGATGGCCACCAGAAAGGCTGTCTTCAGAGTCAGAAGACGAAGAGGACAGTTATGTAGAGGCTCAAAGGGAGCGCACATTAAAAAGGTAAGAACCAAGTTCAAGTCCCACTGAGGCATCACAAACGGAACAGGAGGGAAGAGGTGAGTAATGCCTTTTAAGAACCTGTTAACAACAGGGGACTTGAAAAGGGAGGGCTGATCAGGGAGCCTGAGGAAGGCCGAGATAGCACAAAGATAACCCTTGATGGTACCCAGGGCAGAACCCTGTTGGGCCAGAGAGAGAAGGAACAGAAGGACCTCAGAAAGAGGGGCAGAAAGGGGATTCACAGCCTTTGCTGTGCACCATGCCACAAATTTGTTCCACCTGCAGGCGTATACCACCTTAGTGGAGGGACGCCTGGCTGCCAGAATCACATCACAAACTTCGGGAGGCAAGTCGAAAGGAATCAACTGCCGCCGCTCAATCTCCACGCAAGCAGGTGTAGACTGGACAGGTTCGGGTGGAGGACCGTCCCTGCTGCTGCGACAGAAGATCCTCCCGAAGAGGCAGACGGATCGGGGATCTACGCTCATATTGAGTAGCTCGGGATACCATACTCTTCGAGCCCAGTCCGGAGCCACAAGAATGACTTGGGCCCGGTCGTGCCGAATCTTCTTCAACACTCTGGGTAGAAGTGGTATAGGCGGAAAGGCGTACAATAGACCGCAACTCCACTCGTGACGAAAAGCGTCGCCGAGCGAGTGCCGCCTTGGAAATTCCAACGCGCAGAACTGATGACATTGCGCGTTCTCTTCGGTGGCGAATAGATCTAACCAAGGCTCTCCCCACTGTAGAAAGAGTCCTTGCGCCACTTCCGAGTGAAGACGCCATTCGTGATCCATCATGCACCTGCGGCTGAGTTCGTCCGCCCTGGCGTTCAGGGAACCTGCCAGGTGTTGAACCACCAGGAACATGCCCTGATGTTCCAGCCATGTCCAGAGGCGCAGAGCCTCCTGGACAAAGGGTCCACGACCCCACCCCGCCTTGTTTGTTGCAGTACCACATGGCGGTGGTGTTGTCTGTGAACACCTGCACTACCTTCCCTTTGACAGAGGGAAGGAATGCCTTGAGTGCAAGTCGGATCGCCCGGAGCTCCAGAAGGTTGATATGGAGCCGGGACTCCGCCGGAGACCAGAGGCCTCTGATCTCCGCCTCTCCCATGTGACCGCCCCATCCCAGAAGGGACGCGTCCGTCACAACTGTGTGCTCTGGCTGGGGAAGGGAGAGGGATCTGCCCATGACCCATTGCCGGTTCGAGAGCCACCACTGCAATTGTTTTGCAGTCCCCTCCGAGATCTGGACGTGATCGGACAGGTCGCCCTGGTGCTGCGCCCACTGGAACTTCAGGTCCCACTGCAGAGCCCGCATATGCCATCTGGCATGAGTGACCAGCAGGATGCAGGAGGCCATGAGGCCCAGCAGCCTCAGGGTCATCCGTACCGAAACCCAGGATAAAGGCTGAAAGATCGGAATCATAGCCTGAATATCCCGGACTCGCCGTTCGGGAGGATAGGCCCGAAACTGCGTCGTGTCCAGAACTGCTCCGATGAAAAGGAGCTGTGGAGAAGGAATCAGATGCGACTTTGGCACATTGATGGAGAACCCCAGCGAGTGCAGGAGTTCGGCCGTAGTCTGGAGGTGGGAGACGACTGCCTGGGACGAGCCCGCCTTCAGCAGCCAGTCGTCGAGGTAGGGGAAGACTGAAACCCCTGCCCGGCGCAGATGAGCTGCGACCACCGCCATCACTTTCGTGAACACCCGAGGGGCACTGGTAAGGCCAAAGGGGAGCACGGTGAACTGAAAATGCTCGAGGCCTACCGTGAACCGAAGGTAACGCCGGTGGGCCGGCAGGACGGGGATGTGGAAATAGGCGTCCCGCAAGTCCAACGCTACCAACCAGTCTCCGGGGTCGAGGGCAGTCAAGACCTGAGCTAGGGTGAGCATCTTGAACTTCTCCTTCCGGAGGAAGCGATTGACGTTCCGGAGGTCCAAGATAGGACGCATGTCCTCCTTGTCCTTTTTGGGCACCAGAAAGTAGTGGGAGTAGCAACCACGCCCTACTTCTGGGGTCGGAACATGCTCGATGGCCCTCTTGGCCAAGAGGGCCGTGACTTCCTTCTGTAGAAGCGCCAAGTGATCCCCTGACATGCAGTGGAATTGAGGTGGCATGGCTGGGGGGTCTCGAAGGGGAGGGAGTA
Organism: Calotriton arnoldi; assembly: GCA_963921515.1. Classification (NCBI taxonomy): domain Eukaryota; kingdom Metazoa; phylum Chordata; class Amphibia; order Caudata; family Salamandridae; genus Calotriton; species Calotriton arnoldi. The sequence continues at coordinate 4,349,623 of CAWUFW010000255.1, read as the reverse complement.
GCCCCTTCGGACAATGTCCAAGACCCACCTGTCCGAGGTGATGGGACGCCAGAGGTGAAGGTGATGGCGGACCCTGCCCTCGACTGGCGTACTGTGCACCTGAAAGGAGGGACTAGGAGGGCTTGGAGGCCGCGGACGGGTTGGAGGTGGTGGCCTGACCCGCACGCTGGTTGCCCGAACCGCCACGGCGGTATCCACGTCCTCGGCCACGCGAAGGCGCTTGCTGCGCGGGCCGCTGGCCGGGCTGCGGACGTGACTGGGCGCCCCTTCCGTGGCCACGAAAGGGGCGAAAAGCAGACGTGAGCGGAGGGCGCACAACAGCAAGGCCCAGGGACTTAGCAGTAGCCCGAGAGTCCTTGAAACGCTCCAGCGCATGGTCTGCCTTCGAACCAAAAAGACCGACACCATCAAAGGGCATGTCCATGAGTGTATTCTGGACATCTCCCGAAAACCAGTGGTTCTCAGCCAGGCGTGGCGACGCAGCGCCACCGTCGTTGCAAGCGATCTGCCCAGCGAGTCGGCGGTATCAAGGCCACAGCGGATGGTATATTTAGCCGCATCACGCCCTTCCGCAATGGCGCGGGTAAGCAGTGTCTGGACCTCCTCAGAACACTGCGGCAAAACAGTTGCCACCGAATCCCACAGGGAGTGGGTGTATCGGCCCAAGAGGCAAGCGGTATTAACAGACCGCAAGCCAGCACTGGAGGAAGAGAAAGCCTTCTTCCCAAAGTGATCCAGGCGCTTGGATTCCCTATCCGGAGGGGCGGTAGGGAAGGCGGTTTGGGAGGCAGATGCTTGGACAACCAAGCTCTCAGGGGTGGGGTGTTGGGAGAGAAACAGGGGTCGCCCGGAGCAGGGCGATGGCGTCGGGCCACGTTCCTATCCACAGGAGCCCCTGTGGTGGGTTTGGACCAGACACCCAAAAGAACGTCAGTCAGTGCCTCGTTGAACGGTAGCACAGTCTCCGAAGAGGAGGCCGCCGGCTGAAGCACTTCAGTCAGGATGTTAGACCTGACGACCACTGTAGGCAACTGGAGATTCAAGGCTCCAGCAGCTCTACGCAACACCGTTGCAAAATTAGCCCCTCCTCCGTTGCCACGGGAGGAGACAGCATGCCAGAGTCAGGGGAGGTATCCAGACCACTGGCATCCCCAAGTTCCTCAACCCAGTCCGGGTCAAACTCGCACTGTTGTGTGAGAGGGTCGTCAGACCCCTCCCAGCTCTCCTGGTCCTCCTCAGGTTGAAAATATGGAGGAGGAGGGACATCAGGGACCCAAGGTCTCATCGGCGCCGGATACGGCGGTCGGGCGACGCCGTTCCGGCACCATGTCCGGACCCGGAGAGAACCGGGGAACGACGCCGCCCGGAGCCCCGGACGGCGCCGGAAACGGCACCGGGGACATCAGCGTCGGCGGAGGCGTGGTTAGGTCAACCGGCGTCGATGGGGGTTGCGGCCCCACCGGAGCCGGGGTCGAGGCCGGGACCGGAGCCGAGGCCGGGACGAAGGCTGGTGGGACAGGCGACGCCGGGACCGGAGTCGACGGCGACGCCGGAGCAACCCAATCAGGGCCCGCGGGGCCCGGAGGCGCACCGGAGGGACCTTGAGGCCCGAAGAGGCGGGCCATGGCCGACAGGAATTCCTGTATATCGGCCTGAGTCGCCCCCGAGCCCGGGTAGGGCGGGTACTGCGGGGGTAACTCGACAGGCACGTCCGGGGCGGCGGGGACGGTGCCGACAGGGACCTCAGCCGAGTCGCGAGACCGGCGAGGCGAAGTCTTAGAGCGATGACGCCACTTAGACTTCTTGTGCTTCGACTTACCGGAGGAGCGCGAAGACTTTGAATCCGACGAACGGCGGGGACTCCGCGTCCGGCCCCTCGACCTCTCCCGGGACCGGGGCTTGGTGCGGCGCGGAGCCGAATGCCGGACTTCAAGGAGCTTTCGAGACCGCTCTCGCAAAGCCTTAGGATGAAGTTTCCGGCAGTCAGGACACGACTTCGTGTCGTGGTCTCGGCCGAGACAAAAGAGACACTCGAGGTGCGGGTCCGTGATCGACATCATGCGACCACATTCCTCGCAGGGCTTAAAGCCGGGCATCCCTACGACACCTTAGGAGTCGTGAAGACTCGTTGAAGAAACAGTGAAAAATTCACCAAAAAAGATAGTCAAAAAGTGACTAGGGCACTGCTCTTCCCGGATCTGCGCTTACTGGCGCGGAAAAGAAGAACTGACGTCAGCGCGCAGGGGCGGCGCCTAAGTACTGCCCACGACGTCATCCCGGCGATCACGACGCCGACGACGGACGCGGAGCCGCACGACGCCGCCTACCGACGCGCAAGGGTACTGCCACGCAAAAACTTTTCCGGATCCAGCCTGACGCCTGGGGATATTCTAAGGTAAGGAATCTGTCACTAACGTGTCTCTTTCAGATTTGAATTGCTTCAAGCTTTCGTCGAAGTCTTTTTTGCGTTGAGGATATTTGCCATTTCGGCTTCGAGCCTTCTTCTCTTTTTCTCGATCTCCGCCTCATGTGTTGTGGCGTCGAGATATTCTGTTTTCCGTTTTTCGGCTGACGACGCCAAGCCGGTCGTCGAGGTTTGTTTCGGTCTCTCTTTCTTAGACGCCGAGGCGTCCTTTTCCAGACTGTCTTTCGACGTCTTTGTTATTTCGAGGACCTTTGCTGTTCCCGAGTCCTTATCAAAGGATCCTACGGTCTGTTTTTGTTTGGATGCAACTGCGGTCGCCTAATGCTTCGACGCCGAGGATCCCTTTGGAGGTCTAGAGTCTGATTTTCGAGACTCTTCTAGTTTTTTCGAGGTCGACGACTCTCTTACCTCCTTCTAAGTCTTCTTCTCGACTTCCACGACCAAGACTTCTTTCCTCGTCGCCTTCAGGTCCTTCTGCGACGTTATCTTCCTCCTCACTGGAGAGGCCCAGGTCTCGCAGCGATGGCCCTTGGCCTTGCATGTTGTAATTGGCTCGTCGCTGCCTTTCTCTTACCCTCAACGTCTTCGGGGTGAAGACGGAGCAGGCGTTACAGTCGTCGCTTTGATGATCCAGGCACAGGTTACAGACTGGGTGCTGATCCTTTTGAGCGTATTTGTGGTGGCAGTTCTTACAGAACTTGAACGGCGTCTTGTCCATTACCGCGCCCAGGGAGCCCCCTGCATGCGCATTCTCCGATCGTCGACGAATTCTTGATTTCTTCCCTTTGTCGAACTGCGGTTGTCGTAGATTTAAAGTTGAAAATGGAAGGCACCGTTCTACCGATTTTTCTCCAATTTTCCACAATTCTTCTCTCCAATCTTGGGAGCTTCTCCGTATCGATCCAGATCCAACAGCGGAAAAAAAGAATCTGAAGATGGCTACCAAAGATGGGAGCTTCTGGAGGAAGCCCGTCGACGTCACAGAAGGACACCAAATGGTACTACGTCGTCGACGCCCACCAACAGCAAAAAAAAAAAAAAAAAGAGAAGAAATACTACAATTCCGGACCCAACCACTAGATGGCGGAATAATGCACAGCATAGTGAATCCAGAAAAGATTCACGCTGCAAAACAAACTTTTTACCACTTCGCAGCATAGCATGCCCTAGTGGTAGGCTGTCTTGCTTCTTTGAGAATTGTCATGCAATCTGATGATAGATTTAGGTACCCAAACTCTATGACTTCAGGAGCCAAATTTCTAGGTCGAGTTCCTTGGGATTCGGATGCCTGATTTCTCCATGGTTCGGAGTGAGAAGGTTTGATGTGAGGTAAAGCTTATGGTGTGGACTACTGAGTTTCAGTAGTGTGGTGAACAATGGTTGACGAGCCCACGTGGGAGCTATCAAAATTAGGGAGAGAGATGTTTGCCTGAGCTTCCAAACCAGAAATGGAAGAGGTGGAAAATAATAAGCAAATATCCCTGACCAGTTCATCCACAGGGCATTGCCTTTGGATAGCGGGTCTGGGAACCTGAAGGTGAAGTTTGGGCATTTTGAGTTGTGAGCTGTTGCAAAGAGATCTATTTGTGGATATCCCCATTTGGGGAAATATGGGAGGAGGACTTGGGGGTGGAGTTCCCACTTGTGGACTTGTTGCCGCATCCTGCTGAGGTCGGCAAATTTGTTGTCTGCCCCTGGAAGGTATTCTGCTAGCAGTTGGATTTTGTGATGTACTGCCCAACGCCAAATGGTCTGAGAGAGGCATGATAACTGTAGTGTCTCTCCCCTGTTTTTGTACATAGCTGTCATATTGTCCGTCCGGACTAGGTCAACTTTCCCTATCATGTAAGGTAGAAATGCTTTTAGAGCTAGTTTAACAGCTATAAGCTCTGGGTAGTTGATGTGGCGACTCTTGTGTTTGGTGTCCCATAGACCCTGAACTGTTAGAGGTTGTAGATGGGCACCCCACCCTGTAAGGGATGAGTCCGCTGTGAGCACGATCTGTGAAACAGTGTCGATAAAGGGCAGCCCTTTTTATAAGGTGTGTGTGTGTGTGTGTTCCACCACTGCAGAGAGCGATGGGTGCGGCAGTCTATCAATACTAGATCTTTTATTTGACCCTGTGATTGATTCCATTGACGTGCTAAGCATTCCTGTAGAGGACGCATGTTTAATCTTGCATGAGGTACTATGGCAATGCCTGATGCCATCATTCCTAAAAGTTGCATGAAAGTTCTCAATTAGATACTGGTTGCTTTGGAATTGTAGTAGCAGTGTTTGAAAATTGTGAATCCTAGTTGAATTGGGAGAGGCTAAATCTGTGAGTGTTTAGCACAGCTCCTAGATAAGGTTGCAGTTGTGCGGGTTGGAGATGGGATTTTTGCGCATTGACTAACTCTCAATTGATGATGGAGATTTATTGTAATTTGAGTGTTGTAAACACTTGAGATGTGTGTTTGCTTTCGTCTAGATATGGGAAGAGATGTTCAACACCCATTTGTCTGATGTTATTGATTGCCAAATGGGATGAAATTGATGCAGTCTTCCTCCGACAGGTGTATGATGATCGGGGGAAATTGTTATCAAGTCACTGCTTGTTGGGAAATGGAGAGGTGCGTGTTGGTGTACCTCTATCGCTGCCTTTAAAATTGTTTCCTCTGTAACCACCTTTGTAAAATCCTCTAGAGGGGGAGGATTGATCCTGAGGTTTATAGGAAGATGTGTTGGTGTCTGTTGATGTACTTTTTGAGCATCCCCTATAAAATGAGCAGCGAAAGGAGCCTCTGTTAGAGGGTGACTGTAGTGCTCCCATGGATTTTGCCACTTTTGTGTCTTTTTATTTTTTCAAGGGATTCATCCACTTGAGGGCCAAAAGGATGCTCCTTGTCAAATGGGGCATGAAGTATTGTTTGTTGTACCCCTGGTTTAAACCCAGAAATTCGTAATCATGCGTCTCTACTGAGGAGAATACTGATGTTCACTTCTCTGGCTGCAGTATCAGAAGCATCTAACCCACACCTAATAGAGGAATTGAAAATTAGTTTCCCCTCCTGCACTAGTTCCGGTCCTATTTTTCTATGCTCCTCTGGGAGATATTGGATTAAGTCTTCCATTTCGTCCCAGTGGGCCCTCTCATACCTAGCCAAAAGACCTTGTGTATTGGCTATGCACCAATGGTTGGCTGATCGTGCAGCCACTCTTGCCTGAGGCATCTATCTACTTGGACTCCTTGTCTGGAAGAGGTGCATCACCTGAAGTTTGTGAATTTGCTCTTTTACGAGCATTGGACACAACTAAGGAATCTAAAGGAAGCTGGCCCTTAATAAAAAGAGGGTCAGATGGTGGGGATTTATATTTTTTATCAAACCTGGGTGTTATAATACGTGCCCTCACTGGATCTTTAGAACTGTCTTCAGCATGCCTCCTCATACCCTTTACCATAGGTAACGACTGTGTTGTCTTATGTGTGGTCCCTAATGTTTCAAATCAGATCTTCTTCCAAAGATTTCTTGTGTAAAGTGACTCCATGGTATGTGGCTGCCCTGGCAATTAACTCCTAATATGAAGTGTTATGATCAGGAGGGGAAGGTTTACCAGGGTATAGATCTGTGTTTGTAGGGGGGATCTATATTATAATCATCCCATGGATCTGGTGGTGGTTGTCCGCAAGTGTCATCCCCAGCCCCTACATCAGGATCTGCACATGGAGAGTCCTGTGGTGTGATGTTTAGAGGGTCTGAAGGGGGTATAATAGGTACTGGTGAAGATGATGGAGGGGTATGAGTAATAGGATGAAGAGGGCTAGTAGCCATGCCCTTCTCTTTGAGAGGGATTTTATACCCTGTGTCCATTTTCCTTTTGGAGGATGGTATCACTGGCTTTGCTGAAATATGTCCAGTGTCTGGATTTATATAGATTTTCTTTTGTTTTGAATCCAGCTTTTGTTGCATGGTTTCCAGAATTGGCTCCGGAGGTTTTTGAGAAGCATCTTTGTTTCGGCACTGACATTTTCAGTGCCAAGCTGGATTTGTCCATTTTGTCTTACGGAACCGATGTTTTAGGTGCCAAAGGAGTGGTTTCTTGTCTCGAGCCCGAGCAGGAAGGCTGGACGTGCGCTTTTGGTGCCGAGCCGGAGGGCGGGGCGTTGGAAGCAGAGTTTGGATGCCTACTATGGCCAGAGGGCAGTGGTGGCCCAGAAAGAAGCCTTATGTTTAGTGGAAGTGGGTTTTGTGGGCAAAGGGGCTTTGGGACTCACTGCACCTTGACCGGCTGGAACATCATGAGATTCATGAGTTCTATCCCCAGCTCGGAGTTGGAGTCTTGGACGGAGAAGGCCTCTTCTTCCCCTGCGAACACTTTCATCTCTTCCTGTTCAATATCTTCTAGGAAGATATCGGGGGTGTCTGCGATACTTTGTTGCTGCATTTCTTTCCGACGAGCCCGACGGACTAGGAGGGTCTTTTTCGAGCAAAATGAATGACAAGCATCACAGTCTTCTTCGTTGTGCTCCGGAGAGAGACAGGTTACAGACTTTGTGAAGGTCAGTGCGCAGATTTTTGGAGTGGCACCGAGGGCAGTATTGAAACGGAGTCTGTTCCATCAGCAGATTACTCGATGATGTTTGTTCAAGTAGAAGTGAATAAACGGGCTAGGCCCGAAGGCTGCGTTGGAGTTTTCTCGAACCAACTAGGAAATGTTTTTGATTTTTGACACACGGAGAATGGGAAAAGCTTTTGAAACAATATCGACGCGGGTACAGTGGGTTGCAAACCGAAGGGATCCCGACAATTTGTCTCAAACTGGAGCACAGCAAACCACGTCAGAACCCAATGGTGGAAAGAAAACAATCTAACATTGGAGTAGATGCCAGGGGTGTGGAATTTTTGAAAAAAATGTACTTGTCCAAGGGACAAAGTGCTACAGAAATCTTCTTGTCCTGTAATGAAATCCACTTGTCCCCTTTACTACCTAAATCATTTAGATGAGGCAGCACACTTGCTTTATTAATCAGGAACAGCCTCCTAAGTAAACTTGCCCTCTGTTTCCGCCCATCAGTTGTAAGCAACCACGCAAATTCCCTTACAGCAACCTATAAGCTTCCACATTCCTCTCACCATAGATACTAAACTGGTCCCATTTCCTCTTAATTACAGTCCATAACCCTTCCACAGACTCATCACAGGCTCCATCACCCTTTGTTTCTGATCTTTCACACTATAAGCTTTATCCCCTTACCCATTTCTCTCAATACAGACCGAATAGTGTTTTGCCTCCACTCTATCACTGCAGGCCACAGGTTCTATGCCCCTTCATCCACTACAGACAATACAGGTTTCATGCTTGCCTTCTTTGCTTTCAGCTCACTACATGTTCTATGCCCCTTTCTCCACTCTCTACAGGTTCCATACCTCTTCCACTCCAATATCTTATCTTTACACCAAATAGCTCTATTGTAGTTTTGATAAGTGCTTTAAATCCCTTGCCGTCCACTCTTTCACAACAGGCTACCTGCATTTCTTAAGATGGTTTGCGAGTTGTGCTTGGCTAACAGAAAGGCTGCCAACAGTCGATACCTCTTCACCAAACCACTCTCCTTCCTGTACACCATGAGCCCTGCAATCTGCCCCTACAGCAACCACAGTCCTGCAGGGTTGCTGTAAATGACCAGTGTTGATCAAGGTAGAAACCCAGATAGGCTTAATAATGTGACGAGTGCAGAGGTGACAAAATGTATAAGACAGAAGATCTGTTTATGCCCACTTACATTGGCATCAACAAAATCTTATGTAGAAGTGTGCATTCTTCATTGAAACAGAGTGCACGTAATTTCCTGCTGATACAGGACGTTAGCCATCAGCAGGAACAAGCAAAGCTTCATGGCTGGAGACATACTTCTGTGACAAAACAACCAGGTAAAAGGAAGGTGGAAAAAGCAGTATAATGGTCTTCTGGGTGGAAGAAAGCAGCATAAGGGACAAGTCAATTGCAAAAAGCAGAACATGGAATAGTCAAGCAAGACGAAGTAAATACTGAACCACACTGGGCAGGCTAGTGATGTGCGTGGCTACTCCAGCAACCTACTAGCTGCATCAGTGAGGGCATGGCCATGGGACAAATATCTGACAATTAAGCATACCTGAAAGTGTTGAGCAAGATAAAGGGAGACAGGAAGCTCAAGCTATGCACTGGTGAAAGTGAGGACCATTAAGCATGATGAAGGATAGTGTGAGGGCAGACAGGCTAGGGGCAGTTTGAGAGACTTACGAGGAGATCCTATGGTTGGCTTGAGGGATGTGATGTCTGCCATACGTCTAGGACACGGAGATAGGGGTGACTCGGTGAATGGGAAAATGCAGTGTCGAGAGCAGGGGCAGAAATAAAATGGTAATCGAGAAAAAAGGTTTACAACTCAGGTACAGGGTGTAAAAGGGTAGGAAGTCAGAGAATACTGGGACAATGGAGGAGCAGGAGACTGAATCATGCCACAGTGGGAGAGACAAGCACCATTGCTAGGCAAAATTTGCAAACCGGCAAGATGGCTCACTAGGTCAGGGCTCACCTCTGACAACTGGTGTGATATGCAGTAGGCAGTTCAAAACCTGGCAAGGATCCACCTTCCATCGTTCAAGTTCAGTAAATGGAGTATCACAAAACTGAATGGCTATATTTAAAACATTGAGAGGAATGGATTAAGAGGAATGGATTGAGGCAGAGGTAAAGGCCACAGAAAAGGAATGACACGGGGGACCTAAATGAAAAGGGATGTGAAGTGTTAGGGGGCTGGAAAGAAAACCTGGAGAACGTGGGCAAAACAAGACTGCCTTGCGAAATAGAAAGACATGAAATGAAGAAAGTCAGATAATACCAGGACAGAGGGGGCAAGTGACTAGACTAGGGCACAAAGGGAGAGGCATGAGTCCTTGCCTGTACCTCACAAAGGTAGCATGAACAGATAAAAGCAGAATCTGCGAACCGGCTAGGTGAGTCAGTGGATTTTGGCTCCGCACTGACAACTGGTGTGATCTGCGTGCCATGAGTTGAAGTATAAACTAACAAAAGAGGGTTTTGGCCCTTAATCAGTAAGGCTGAGCCAAATATTGATATGCAGCAACAAACATGCCAATACTGATATTCCTTTAGTCAATCTTTCATTAGGGTACACGTAAACAACTCAATGTGACCCAGAAACGTCCGTTTCAATTTCTACTTTGTTTTATTTTTGGAAAAAATTCATTTCTTTATCAAAAAATCATCAATTTCTACAAGCATCACAAATAGACTATTACAAACCCACAACCACAATTTTCAAAAAAACATTTTCAAACATAAATTTAGACAAGAACACAAAATGATCTAAACAACACATATAACATACAATTAATGACTAATTTGAAGGTAACATTGGACATGATCAAAGACAAGACAATGTGAATACATAAATAGAACAACAAGACAATATTGCCCACATAGGGTTGAATGTATGGCTAGAATTTTAAACCTTTCATAAGGGCAAGGACCAAGCAGTGCACTATTCACAAAATCCCCAACGTGCATCGAAAACGGAAACAATTAATTCACATCTATGTCCCTACAGAACAAGTTACTTACCTTCAGTAACGATATATCTGAAAGAAACATTAGTAGTGATAGATTCCTTACCTTATAATATCCCCAGGCATCAGTTTGGATCCGGAAAGTTTTCGTCAGCAGTACCCCTGCGCGTCGGAAGGTGGCATTGTGCGGCTCCGCGTCCGTCGTAGGCGCGTGATCGCCAGGATGACGTTGCGGCAGCTACTTAGACGTCGCCCTCGCGCACCGACGTCAGTTCTGTACACGACTTTCCGCGCCAGGAACGCAGAGCCATGCAAGATACTGACCACTGGTGCATTGAAACAAGGGCCCTGAAAGGGATGACCTTAACCCTAGAAATCAGTTCGCAGAACGGGGAGGATGGGTGGGGCGGTAAGGAATCTATCACTACTAATGTTTCTTACAGATATATCGTTACCGAAGGTAAGTAACTTGTTCATCTGAAAGAAACACGTAGTGATAGATTCCTTACCTTAGAATAGATACCCCAGCAATACCAACCCCGGTGGTGGGTCTGCGAACCAAGATCACACCAGAAAGTCACGGAGAACAGAACGGCCAAAGAAGCCGTCTCTCCGCTGTCAAGGCAATAATGCTTAGTAAAAGTGTGCAGCGAGGCCCACGTGGCTGCCTGACAGATGTGTTGCAGGGGGACACCACGTCCCAATGCAGTAGTAGCTGCTGTTGCCCTGGTAGAATGGGAGCGCAGCCCCACCGGAGGCTCCTTTTTAGCTAGAGAATAGCAGGCTTTTATACACAAGACAACCCAGCGGGAGATAGTCCTCTTGTGTAACAGCCCGGCCTTTCTTGGTGCATACGTAGCCAACAAAGAGCTGGTCATCCACCCGGAACTGTTATGTGCGGTTGAGGTAAAATGAGATCGCACGTTTTGGGTCCAGACGGTGGAGCCTCTCTTCCTCTCTGGAAGGGTGCGGAGGCGGAAAGAAAGTGGGCAAGGTGATAGTTTGCCCGATATGGAAGGCAGTAACAACCTTTGGCAAAAAGGATGGACGTGTGCGTAGCACAACCTTGTCCGGATGAACAGACAGTAAAGGAGGTTTACATGAAAGAGCCTGGAGCTCACTCACGTGCCTAGTGGAGGTGATGGCAACCAGGAAAGCAGTCTTCAAGGTTAATAAACGAAGAGGACAGTTGTGAAGCGGTTCAAAGGGAGCGCACATCAAATAAGTAAGAACCAGATTCAAGTCCCACTGTGGCATCACAAACGGAATAGGAGGGAAAAGGTGAGTAATGCCTTTGAGAAATCTATTTACAACAGGGGACTTGAAAAGAGAGGGCTGATCAGGTAGCCTGAGAAAGGCTGAAATTGCAGAAAGGTAGCCCTTGATAGTGCCCAGAGCAGAGCCCTGCTGGGCTAAAGAGAGCAGGAACAGTAGGACCTCAGAAAGAGGGGCAGAAAGGGGATCCACAGCCTTTGCTGTGCACCATGCCACAAATTTGTTCCACCTGCAGGCGTATACCGATTTAGTGGAGGGACGCCTGGCTGCCAGAATGACATCACAGACTTCGGGAGGCAAGTGAAATGGAATCAATTGTCGCCGCTCAATCTCCACGCAAGGAGGTGGAGGCTGGACAGGTTCGGGTGGAGGAGCGTCCCCTGCTGCTGCGACAGAAGATCTTCCCGAAGAGGCAGTCGGATCGGGGGATCCACGCTCATACTGAGTAGCTCGGGTTACCAAACGCTTCGAGCCCAGTCCGGAGCCACAAGAATGACTTGGGTCCGGTCGCGTCTGATCTTCAGCACTCTGGGTAGAAGTGGTATAGGCGGAAAGGCGTACAATAGACCGCAACTCCACTTGCGACGAAAAGCGTCGCCGAACGGGTGCTGCCTTGGAAATTCCAACGCGCAGAACTGCTGACATTGCGCGTTCTCTTCGGTGGCGAATAGATCTAACTAAGGCTCTCCCCACTGTTGAAAGAGACCTTGCGCCATGTCCGAGTGAAGACGCCATTCGTGATCCATCATGCACCTGCGGCTGAGTTCGTCCGCCCTGGCGTTCAGTGAAACTGCCAGGTGTTGAACCACCAGGGAAATGCCCTGATGTTCCAGCCATGTCCAGAGGCGCAGAGCCTCCTGACATAGGGTCCACGACCCCACCCCGCCCTGTTTGTTGCAGTACCATATGGCGGTGGTGTTGTCTGTGAACACCTGTACTACTCTCCCCTTGACAGAGGGAAGGAATGCTTTGAGTGCAAGTAGGATCGCCCGGAGATCCAGAATGTTGATATGGAGCTTGGACTCCGCCGGAGACCAGAGGCCTCTGATCTCCGCCTCTCCCATGTGGCCGCCCCATCCCAGGAGGAACGCGTCCGTCACCACTGTGTGCTCCGGTTGGGGAAGGGCGAGGGATCTGCCGCTGACCCAATGCTGGTTCGTGAGCCACCACTGCAACTGTCTTGCAGTGCCCTCCGAGATCTGGACGTAATCGGACAGATTTCCCTGATGCTGCGCCCACTGGAACTTCAGGTCCCACTGCAGAGCCCGCATATGCCATCTGGTATCGCTTTGTTCGCCCTAAGTTGGCAGGGTATGCCCAGACGTGGGTCCCTTGCTCACTTTGCCACTGGATTCAAGATAGCCTGGCTGATGAGGGTTTTGAACCCGAAACCGGTCCCAGGATGCTTGTTTCCGGTCCAGGGAAGACATGGCTTGGCAGTTCGGGCTGGACTGTTCCCATGAGGCACAGGGTCAGACTGATTTGCATATGGCCATGTCTGAACTGGGGTGGTGGAGTGAGCTAAAGAATGATGATGGATTAAACCCAGATCATTTGACTGGGGGTGAGTGTTTGATTTGCTCTAACGCTCCGTTCATCATCCCCTTTGGTATCGATCTGGCATGATTGATCAGCTGGATGCAGGAGGCCATGAGGCCCAGCAGCCTCAAGGTCATCCTGACCGAAACCCAGGACAAGGGCTGAAAGATTGGAATCATAGCTCGAATATCCCGGACTCGCTGTTCGGGAGGATAGACCCGAAACTGCGCTGTGTCCAGAACTGCTCCGATGAAGAGGAGCTTCTGAGAGGGAATCAGGTGCGACTTCGGCCCGTTGATGGAGAACCCTAGCAAATGCAGGAGGTCGGTCGTAGTCTGGAGGTGGGAGACGACTGCCTGGGGCGAGCCCGCCTTCAACAACCAATCGTCGAGATAGGGGAAGACTGAAACCCCTGATCTGCGCAGATGAGCTGCGACCACCGCCAACACTTTCGTGAACACCCGAGGGGCGCTGGTAAGGCCGAAAGGAAGCACGGTGAACTGAAAATGCTCGTGGCCTACCGTGAACCGCAGGTAACGCCTGTGGGCCGGCAGGACGGGGATATGAAAGTAAGCGTCCTGCAAGTCCACCGCTACCATCCAGTCTTGTGGGTCTAGGGCAGACAAGACCTGAGCAAGTGTGAGCATCTTGAACTTCTCCTTTTGGAGGAAGAGATTGACGTTCCGAAGATCCAAGATAGGACGCAGGCCCTTGTCCTTCTTTGGAATCAGAAAGTAGTGGGAATAACAACCACGACCTACTTCTGGCGTTGGAACGCGCTCTATGGCCCCCTTGGCCAAGAGGGCCACAACTTCCTGCGGGAGAAATGCCAAGTGATCCCCCGACATGCGGTGATATTGAGGTGGCATGGCTGGAGGGGTAGTCTCGAAGGGGAGGGAGTAGCCCCTTCGGACTATCTGTAAAACCCACCTGTCCGACGTGATGGTGCGCCAGTGGGGGGAGGTGATGGCGAAGCCTTCCACCCACTGGCGTTTAGTGGGCCTGAAAGGTCGGACTAGGAAGGTTTGGAGGCAGTGGTGGCTGGGGTGGTGGTGGACTGACCCGCCCGCTGGCCCCCTGAACCGCCGCGGCGGTTCCCACGTCCGCGGCCGCGCGTTGACTGTTGCGCCGGCCTGTGGCTCTGTTGCGAACGTGGTGGGTTGCCCCTTCCGCGAGCACGAAAGTAGCGAAAGGCAGAAGGCTGAGGAGGCCGTGTGGCCGAAAGGCCAAAGGACTTGGCCGTAGCCCGCAAGTCCTTAAATCTCTCCAAAGCACTGTCTGCCTTGTTGCCAAAGAGGTGAATGCCATCAAAGGGCATGTCCATCAAAGTGTTTTGGACATCCCCCGAGAAGTCAGTTGTTCTCAGCCAGGCGTGGCGGCGGAGCGCCACTGTCGTGGAAATCGCCCTGCCCAGCGAGTCGGCAGTGTCAAGGCCACAACGGATTGTGAACTTGGCTACATCTCTCCCCTCAGCAATAGCCTGGGAGAGTAGTGTCCAAGCCTCCTCCGGACACTGAGGCAGCACCTGCGCCACCATATCCCACAGAGAGTGAGAATAACGGCCCAAGAGGCATGTGGTGTTCACTGACCGCAGCCCTAGACTGGCGGAAGAAAAAAACCTTCTTCCCAAATTGTTCCAGCCTCTTGGATTCCCTGTCCGGGGGTGCGGTAGGGAATGCGCTTGGGGAAGCAGAGGCTTGGACAACCAAGCTCTCAGGGGTGGGGTGTTGGGAGAGGAAGATGGGGTCGCCCAGGGCCGGGCGATGGCCATGGGCCACGTTCCTGTCCACAGGAGCCCCTGTGTTGGGCCTGGACCAAGAGCCCAAAAGAACGTCCGAAAGTGCGTCATTAAAGGGCAGCAGTGGTTCCGCAGAGGTAACTGCTGGCTGAAGCACTTCCGTCAGGAGGTTAGTCCTGACAGCCACAGTAGGTAGCTCGAGGTGGAGAGCCCCGGCTGCCCTACGCAACACCACAGAAAAAGAAGCACCCTCCTCCGTAGCCACGGTAGGAGGAGAGAGCATGCCAAGGTCTGGAGAGGTGTCCAGACCACTGGCATCCCCCAACTCCTCTGCCCAGTCCGGGTCATACTCGCATTGAGCAGCGAGAGGGTCCTCAGACCCCTCCCAGTCCTCCCCTACCTCCTCATGCTGTTGTACAGGCCTAAAAGGAGGAGGATGGAAATAGGGAAACAGATTCCCAAACGGCGTCGGTCGACACCGTTCCGGCACCGTCTCCACTTCGGGGCTGAAACCGGGGACGACGTCGTCCGGCGTGCCGGGCGACGCGAAACGTGATGCCGGTGGGGTCGGGTGAGGTGTCACGAGGTCAACCGGGATCCACGACGGGATACACGGGAGTCCTGCGGTGCAGAGGCCGGAGCGACGGCGTCAAAGGGCGAGGACTCCCAGTCGGGCCCGCGGTGCCCGAAGGCGCACCGGAGGGGCCTGACGGCCAAAATAGGCAAGCCATAGAGGACAGGAATTTCTGCACCTGGGCCGGAGTCGCCGATGAACCTGGGAAGGGCGGGTAGGTCACCGGCGACTGCATAGGCTCCGCCGGAGCCGCGGGGGTGGCACCACCCGCACCCTCAGCCAAGTCGCGCGACTGGCGAGGGGAAGTCGGGGAGCGATGACGTTTCTTCGACTTCTTTTGGCGCTTCGCCTTACCTCACCCAGAGTGCGAAGACTTGGATTCGGACGACTTCCGATGGTGGTGGCTCCGCGACCGGTCCCTCGACCTCCCACTGGACCAGGATCTTTCACGGCACGGAGCCGACTGCCAGGCTTCAAGCAGCTTTCGGGACCGCTCCCGCAAAGACTTCGGTGCCATGGACCGGCAGTCGGGGCACGACTTGGGGTCGTGGTCGCGCCCCAGGCAGAAGAGACAGACGCGGTGCGGGTCCGTCACCGACATCATCCGATGACAGTCCTCGCAAGACTTAAACCCAGGCATCCCTAACTGCACCAGGAGTCGTATCGACTCAAAAAGGTGAGACAAAAAATCTCAAAAAACTCAGT
Source organism: Calotriton arnoldi (assembly GCA_963921515.1). Classification (NCBI taxonomy): domain Eukaryota; kingdom Metazoa; phylum Chordata; class Amphibia; order Caudata; family Salamandridae; genus Calotriton; species Calotriton arnoldi. The sequence continues at coordinate 4,333,814 of CAWUFW010000255.1, read as the reverse complement.
CAAAAAAGACTGGGGGTACCGCTCTCTCCGGATTTGCGCTTGCTGGCGCAGAAAAAGAAAGAACTGACGTCAGTGCGCGAGGGCGGCGTCTAAGTAGCTGCCGCGACGTCATCCCGGCGATCACGACGCCTACGACGGACGCGGAGCCGCACAACGCCACCTTCCGACGCGCAGGGGTACTGCTGACGAAAACTTTCCGGATCCAGACTGACGCCTGGGGATATTCTAAGGTAAGGAATCTATCACTATGTGTTTCTTTCAGATATTGAAAACAACAAGGGGTAATTTCTTTTTATCACACTTGTTTGGATAATCAGCGGTCGACGCGTTTTGAACCCAATTGTCAATTTATAGGGTTCTCTTCTGGACCAAGAGCTGAAAAAAGAGAAATTAAACTCTTATTACCATCTGCGTCACACAATTACCAAAAACAACACAACTACACCTTCCATAAAAAACGGTTTCAAAAAGATTACCCATTTCTGAGATCAGCCGATCTCGTCTGTTCAAGACGAATCCGATAACAGCCTTAATGTTTCGATCAAATTACTGTAAAACGAACAGGAAAGATAAAGAGAAAAAAGTTAAGAAAAGTTCAGTCATATGTCTGATCTTGTGTCGGTTGCTTCATTTGCTTAGACAAGCTAAAGATTTGTAAAGCAACTTACTTAGATCCGATGGAATGTTGTCTCATACGGTCATTCTTAAATCCTTTGTGATTGGACATATATCTTTAGGAGAGAGAAAAAACGAACGATTAAAAATGAAGCTCCTCTGGGTTAAATGAATCAAAGGTAGTGATCTTACTGCAGTTCGATCACATATCTTATAAAATGTCGTTTTCCTCAGGATGGACGCAGCTGTTTTTGCGCTCTGTTTGAGCCTGCACGAAAAATATGTAAATGAATAACCAAAGTGGGTAACGAAGAGTCATTCCTAAAGCTCTTATTCTTGCCAATCGCAACACATCTGCGTGTGTGTGTGTTTATTTATCAAATGCAAACGTATTTTTTGGAAACGTATTTTTTCAGGCCAAGCACTTCTCTTTCCAAAGTCGAGTGGAAAACATATGAAGAACCCTATTTCACAACGTAAGCATACTTATTTGTTCTGTGTGTAGGGACCTGCTTGAGCCTGACCCAACGATGTGCTGGCCCTCGATAACTATACAGGGGACCGCGGTTAATTACAGAGGCCGTACCTTCAAATATCTTTTTCAAGCGTGGCGGCGTCCAAAACCATATGTTCTTGAGGTCTCTCTCTTTTGCCGGCAAGCGTAGCTGCGTTGAAACCATGTGTTCTTGTGATCTTTCTTTTTCCGGCGGTGTTTTAAACTTCCGGGTGGCGGCCGCAATCGTTAAGTCAGTTGATCTGCCTCAAAGAATTCTGGGTGATGTAGTCTTGGCATCTTGAATTACGGTTGTTGTGAAAACCGACATGGATTTTTTAGTGGGATCTTTGAAGGAAATGAATACCCATACATAGAATGCGCTCCCCTTTGTTATGAAAAAATGAATGAATGAACAGTCATCCAGTGAATGGCTCCAACAAGGCCATTTTCATGTGTCACAGTGAGATAATTGTCCTTATTGTCGGAGTGTTTCTGTCGGGTGACTCGAGTCCCAAAAATTGCTATAAATGATATATTTCAGATAGCTTGTTTAGTCCATCTACTGCTGTATTGAATTTTACAATTAGCATGGCTTCTCTTTGGATTAGTTTTCTGTCTAGATCACCTCCTCGGGGATCTTGTTCAATCTTAGATATTATAGTCCATAACAGGTCTTTCTCTACGTGGTTATTTATCCAATGATTGACCAACTGGGCCGTCTGCACTTTTCTTGCGGATTCTTGATTTATGTTGTATTATCCGTTGTGGTACCTCTTGATTGGTTTTTCCAATATAAAGTTTGGGACAAGGGCACAAAATTTCGTAGACCACATTTCTTGTTTTACAGTTAGTGAATGTGTCATGTCTCCAATTGACATTCTTATGCGAAAAAATAGAACCTTCAATAGTTTGATTGCAGCATACACAGGTCCCACACTTGTGGTGACCCGTGATTGGTGGTAAGCATAATTGCTCACGCAATGTATTTTTAGGTGATGTTCTTGGTAATAAAGCACGGATCACTTGATTTCCAATGCTGCTTTCCTTTTAAGGGCAAAAGGGGGGGGGTGGTCTGGAAAATAACATATCCAGATTCTGGATCAGGTGCCAGTTTTGGTTGATGACTTTTTTTTAGAAAATTGGTATTGGGGCAAAATGTAGTTACACAGACTAAGCGATCTGTTGATGATTTTTCTTTTTTCTGTGAGAGGGTCTCCCGAGGTGTCCACCAGGCTCTCTTCATGGCATTTTTCAATAGTTTTTTTGGGTAGCCACAGTCTTTTTAAGAGCAATTACGCCTAATCCTTAAAAACGGACCGAAGGGAAATAACACTTCATAAAAAACCGACCGACAAAAATAAAGCACTTCATTATACGAGCCACCATCCGCGAAGTTTACGGGATAACTTACCCTTCGGTCAGTTTTTAAGGATTAAGCGTAATTGCTCTTACAAAGACGAATACACCTTCCATGCAAATAACCTACTTGACAGGTTAAAAGACCGTGGCGACCCAAAAAACACTATTGAAAAATGTTATGAAGAGAGCCTGGTGGACATCAACAGATCGCTTAGTCTGTGTAACTATATTTTGCCCCAATACCAATTTTCTAAAAATAGTCATCAACCAAAACTGGCACCTGATCCAGAATCTGGATACGTTATTTTCCAGACCCCCCCCAAAGAGAAGCTTGCTAATGGTAAAATTCAATACAGCAGTAGATGGACTAAACGAGCTATCTGAAATATATAATTTATAGCAATTTTTGGGACTCAAGTCACCCGACAGAAACACTCCGACAATACGGACAATTATCTCACTGCGACACTTGAAAATGGCCTTGTAGGAGCCATTAACTGGATGACTGTTCATTCATTCATTTTTTCATAACAAAGGGGAGCGCATTCTATGTATGCGTATTTATTTCCTTCAAAGATCCCATAAAAAATCCATGTCGGTTTTCACAACAACCGTAATTCAAGATGCCAAGACTACATCACCCAGAATTCTTAGAGGCAGATCAACTGACTTAACGATTGCGGCCGCCACCCGGAAGTTTAAAACACCGCCGGAAAAAGAAACATCACAAAAACACACGGTTTGAACGCCGCTACGCTTGCCGGCAAAAGAGAGAGACCTCAAGAACATATGGTTTTGGACGCCGCCACGCTTGAAAAAGATATTTGAAGGTACGGCCTCTGTAATTAACCGCGGTCCCCTGTATAGTTATCGAAGGCCAGCACATCGTTGGGTCAGGCTCAAGCAGGTCCCTACACACAGAACAAATAAGTATGCTTACGATGTGAAATAGGGTTCTTCTTATGTTTTCCACTCGACTTTGGAAAGAGAAGTGCTTGGCCTGAAAAAATATGTTTCCAAAAAATACGTTTCCATTTGGTAAATGCACACGCAGATGTGTTGCGATTGGCAAGAATAGGAGCTTTAGGAATGACGCTTCATGTCCCACTTTGGTTATTCATTTACATATTTTTCGTGCAGGCTCAAACAGAGAACAAAAACAGCTGCGTCCATCCTGAGGAAAATGTGATCGAACTGCAGTAAGATCACTACCTTTGATTAATTTAACCCAGAGGAGCTTCATTTTTAATCGTTGTTTTTTCCGTCTCCTTAAGATATATGCCCAATCACAAAGGATTTAAGAATGACCGCATGAGACAACATTCCATCGGATCTAAGTAAGTTGCTTTACAAATCTTTAGCTGCTCTAAGCAAATGAAGCGACCGACACAAGATCAGACATATGACTGAACTTTTCTTTACTTTTTTCTCTTTATCTTCCCGGTTTGTTTTACAGTAATTTGATCGAAACATTAAGGCTGTTATCTGATTTGTCTTGAACAGACGTAATCTTTTTGAAAACGTTTTTTATGGAAGGTGTAGTTGTGTTGTTTTTGGTAATTGTGTGACGCAGATGGTAATAAGAGCTTAATTTCTCTTTTTTTTAGCTCTTGGTCCTGAAGAGAACCCTATGAATTGACAATTGGGTTCGAAACACGTCGACCGCTGATTATCCAAACAAGTGTGATAAAAAGAAATTACCCCTTGTTGTTTTCAATTGTAGGAACATAGATGTGAATTAATTGTTTCCGTTTTTGATACATGTTGGGGATTTTGTGAATAGTGCACTGTTTGGTCCTTGCCCTTATGAAAGGTTTAAAATTCTAGTTATACATTCAAACCTATATGGGCAATATTGTCTTGTTCATCTATTTATGTGTTCACATTGTCTTGTCTTTGATCATGTCCAATGTTACCTTCAAATTAGTCATTAATTGTTGTATGTTATATGTGTTGTTTAGGTCATTTTGTGTTCTTGTCTAAATTTATGTTTGAAAATGTTTATTTGAAAATTATGGTTGTGGGTTTGTAATAGTCTATTTGTGATGCTTGTAGAAATTGATGATTTTTTGATAAAGAAATGAATTTTTTTCAAAAATAAAACAAATTAGAAATTGAAACGGACGTTTCTGGGTCACATTGAGTTGTTTACGTGTGCCCTAACGAAAGATTGAGTAAAGGAATATCAGTATTGGCATGTTTGTTGCTGCATATGATGTGAAGTATGGCAGACTGCCTGCCATATCCAGAGGTCGATAAATGGAGTGCCATTAAAAACTGGAGTGTACCAAGCGCTGTTGTGAAAGCGAGTTATTAGTAATTGTGAAGACCTCGAGGAAGGCAAGGATGATGCAGTACTAGGGGAGAGAGTAGTGTTGTAGCTCGTGGGCATGTAGCAAAAAAGACACTGGTGGCTGACTTACTAGCCGGGAGAACAGAGACAGATGGTTGTTGCAGTCAGTTCACAGAGTGGAAACATGTGGGACCTGAGTTTGAGGTGGGGGGCTACAGTGATGAAGTAGTGTACAGGAATGCAAGGAGGTGTGCAAAGAAGATGCTGGGAAGAGAGGTGGGCAGGTTTGTAGAACAGGAGTTGAAGCACTAAGCAGGAAGTGAGTGGCAGAAGGAAAGATGGTGGTGGCAAGAAGGGACTATAGCTACAAGCAACTGAAAGATCAAAGACAAACGGGAGGCATCAGGATAAGGAGGCAGGCATCTGTAAGATTATGAGTTCACTTTTCTTGGCAAGTGGTCAGGGGACGGTTTATCCTGGGCAGAAAGAACAATCTGGTTTAACCCCCAATATTCTGGTTTATAGAAGCATCTTTCACCCCCGACGGCAGTAGGTCAACACCCTGGGAGGCTGAGGAAAGAAGAATAAACAGGGAACACAACAAAAGGGGGACTCAAACATAAAACCCAATAACCTGCACAGATGTAAGGCAAACCATCTTGAAATCAAGACACAGGCAATAGTCACGGGGTAACAGACACCCTCTAGACTGAATTATTCTGGGCAAAAGTACAGGAAAAGCAACCTGAAATTGAAAATGTGAAATATCCCTCTGCATATTTTGTGTACATTCACTGTAAATTGCAGATCCTAGTACACGACTATAATATAATGCGCACTTTTGCCACTTTTTGCAGCTTTAATTATAGTTGATTAATCAGCATGTGCTATTTTGAAAGCAATTCATGTGTCCAGGGTGCTGTGCAGGTACAAGTTAGCAATGATTACATGGCAAGCTGAACACCTATAGCTGCAGAGGGTCATGATCCAAGGGTATAGGCTCATTTTTTTTTATATTAAGAGCTGTGCAGACAGGGGCCAGACAATCAGAGGTTAAGTCAGTGCATCGACCGCTCCAGACATATGTATGATGCTTGCATATTTAAATCTGATACCTACTCACAAGCAGTGGAGTAGCCACTGTGTCATGGGCTCTAGTGCAAGAAAGGAACTGTGGTCTCAGGCTACTGTTTGAAGAGTCCGTGCTGCTGTCAATCTGCCTCATGATTGAAACTCCGATGCAAACACCATGACCGACCACAAAGGCTGAGTCAGCAATCCAATGAGGTTGTTGTATGCCTGGTGCGAGGGGGGGTTTGAATCCACTCAGCCAATGGAAACGATGCCAACCTTTTGAAAAACACTAAGGACCCCCTGTTTGGAATTAGTCGACGGGGCAGGGAAACACAGACTCAAAAAATGCACACAAAAAAACGTCCAACCTTACTTTATCAATGCACAACCATCACCAATTTATCATGAATGTGATAAAGGCTCAGTGAAATATTATTTGTGTTCACATCAACAATATTTATTTGTTCACTTATCGTGATACTTTTCTTTTCATCATATATATCTTTTCTTTTTTTCTATAAAACTCTGGCTAATGCAAAAACTGTTTTTTAAGAAGACATTTTAAAACACACTCTTACTCTCATTCACATCCACATACATGTCTCAATCAACTGTATTCCTCACAAAAAAAGGTTTCATAAATCAAAAGTCATTGGTTAAATCATCATTTCATATGAGTCTGGTTCAAAGTAAACGTTTCTGCATCCAACTCAGAAAAGCTGTTCACCGTGAAACTTTGCTTCTATGTTCTTAAAGTAGAACAAATCATAAATCAACAACACCCTCAGGTCAAGACAATTAAATACTCTATTTCTTTACAGCGTTCCTAGTTCTTCTTATGTTAATGTTATTATACCCTTATGTGGCTTAACCAATCTTCCTCTAAGCGCGCACAAACGCCTTGTTCTGGGGTGCCACACCTGTACGACCCCAAAGGCCACTCGAAGCCTGTTCTGACAAAATATCACTAAGCCACACATTCAAATATGAGCATTAAATATAAAGTGCTACTTAGTTCCATTAGATTTACAATCCTCAGACTGAGTCATCAAAAGTGCCACAAAATATCCATCACCAAAGCAAAGAACTTGAGAAGAGACACCAGTACTCGAATTCAGACTCTCCCAAGGCCAGTGTATATGGTTATAACAGAAAATGGAAACGTGCTTGACTGGTAACATGCATAGTGTGACTGGTCCAATGGCACATAGATACACCTAAAGAGGTGTGTACAGTCAAACAAGGCTTACTTCTATTGGAACAAAGAGATGAGCGTGATTATCATCTGACAATCTGGAGGCTCTAAATGTATCCTTACGGGCCTCTCAGAACATGATTACTTAAACAAGCCAAAAGAATGGCATTACGAGAATAGTCTGCATGAACCGAGAACTGCACATAACGGAAAGAAATAATCGTCACGCTACCTTGACGTGCACTGAAAACAGCCTTGATTTGTTTCCGAGGGTCACTACAACTGAAGGGAGATTATATGCCTTCAAAGGACATCTGCATTCTTCAAATATAATTAGCATACATAAATAATGCACGGACATGAAGAAAGACCTCTCTCATCCTACCAAAAGTTAATCTGCTGCATTCTGGAGAAAGCTGGCATGCTATCATCTGTTCTGGAGAGCGAAAATCCAATACCACCAAATCGGACTACCTGTGAGGGGCTCCAAACTGCTTACTCATCGTAAGGGAAGGAAACTCGACCTCCCGGTCCCTTCTTAAGTATTTATTCATACATATGTGCAACACACCGGCTTCCGTGGAAGCCTGAACTTTAGCACTATAAATCAATCAATCAATCATGTCACTTATAAAGCGCACTACATACCCGCGAGGGTCTCAAGGCGCTGGGGGAAGAGGGGGTGGTGCTGCTACTGATCGAAGAGCCAGGTCTTGAGGAGTCTTCTGAAGGCCAGTAGGTCTTGGGTCTGCCGAAGGTTGGTGGGGAGGGTGTTCCAGGTCTTGGCGGCGAGGTGGGAGAAGGATCTGCCGCCGGCGGTCGTTTTCCGGATGCGGGGGACTGTGGCGAGGGCGAGGCTGGTGGAGCGGAGCTGGCGGGTGGGAGTGTAGAAGCTGAGTCGTCTGTTGAGGTAGGCTGGTCCGGAGTTGTGGAGTGCTTTGTGTGCGTGGGTGAGGAGCTTGAAGGTTATCCTCTTGTTGACAGGGAGCCAGTGCAGGTCTCTCAGGTGGGGTGTGATGTGGCTGCGTCGGGCAATAAGGGTAAACGTACTTACTACGTGCCCCCCAAAAACCAGAGTTATAAATATGCTTGCTCCTCGATGACAGAGTAATGGCCGCTAAACTCCCCAAGTTCACTGGACTGTTGCTCATCGCTGGAATGGTGCCAACCTTTTGACACTGAGGCAGTGCTTGTTTTTTTACGTAAGCCTCACGGCAGCCACAAACTGCCTCAAGCAGAGACATGATGTTTCACTCCCCCAGCCAATCACTGGCTAGAGCCCAGTCTTGGGCTTCTAGCCAATCAGGGGCCTCCAAAGGTTCTCTGTCAGCATTTGATTGGCTGTGAGCCCTCGAGTGCCCACAGCTCATATATCATTTAAGTGATTTAATGTCTACTTGTCCGTCGGACAAAATAGACATTAAATCTTCTTGCCCATCATAAAAATCAACATGGTTCGGGCGTCGGGCGATATGCTTCCCCCACCCCTGCGATGCCCATGCGCACTATCACCGAAGAGAGGAGTCGCCTTACCTTGTGACTGGAAAAGACTTCCTCGAAGAAAAACAACTTGCAAATATCCGGACCCAACACTAGATGGGGCAGCAGTATGCAAAGCATGTGCATCTATAGCACACATGCCTCAAACACACTTATACGAGGGTCGTGGCTGTCCCTACAAGTTTGAAAAGGTTTGTGGCCCTTCCAAAAGATATAGTGGTTATGAATAATTGTGAGCTGCATGACTTTCAATCGTCCCTCATTGTAATGGATAAGAAGTAGTACTTAGGATTGTTATACAATGGACAAATTGTACTGTTGAATCCAATGCATATATATATACTCAAATATGAGAAAATGTTAGAGTTGTGCGTCTTGATTAGGAGTTGATATCCATTTTACAATGCACTACCACCACAAAATAATAACATTTAAAAAAAGGTTGTCACTTTGCGTTTTTTTTTTCTTTAATTCTCCAATTCATTGTGCAAGCTTCTGCAATGCCAACAGCATACACTGACTGCTAATACCATAATTTCCAGTTAGCTCACCTTAGCATTGAACAATCACATAGCAAGCACACTTAACATTTTCATAATGCGATTCCTGGCACATTGTTTTGCTGTTTTCCCAAGACAACTTCTAGTATGAATACTTAATGAACTTCCAAATGCTCTAGTTCTCACAATGTATAGTGTTTACTTCAGTCTGGATAGTTGGGCCCTGGGTTAAGGGAATTTGCTGTGGTCAGCCTCTTTGTGGTGTTGATGGTGTCTCATTTGAACCCAAGATACCACCACTTGATCTGCTAGCAAAGGAAAAGGCAGCAGCTCTGGCAGACAGGACAGAGTCTGGTCCAATGGCAGGAGCTGGAAGGCCAGAGTAGAGGTGTTCTGTTATTTTCCCCTACCCAAGACTCTCTACTCATTACAAGCCACATTATGCCTCCTGCTCTCGTCTCAAATTGGCAATTTAGAAGGAAACTAGAAGCTCCCTTCCTGAGCCTTAAACTGCCACTAAAGAGGATCCAGCCATAATGTCTCAGACCGGAGGAACAAGTGTTGGGGAAATAGAAGCACTGAAGTAAACTAATCAGGAAAGTGTTCCCACTCTCTCCAAAAAAAGTCAAGTCAAGTCAAAGAGATTTATTAAGCGCACATATCACCCGGAGGTCTCATGGCGCTAGTGCAAAAACTCCACTGGGACTGAAAGTCAGATGAAATAGGGCGGTCGTTATAGCTGATCAAATAACCAGGTTTTTAATTCCCTGCGGAATAGCTTGTGATCTGTGATGGAGAGGAGCTGTGATGGAAGTTTATTACAAAAAGCAGGTGCCAGGAAGGAGAAAGATCTACCGCCATTCCTGACGGTGCGGATTCTACGAGGGGTAAGGAGAAATTTGGTACTTGACCTCCTCTAGTGTAACAATAGCAAAATAAGGATAGAGGTTTAGATCATCTACTGAGGAACACTTTAGGGTTCAGTGAGCAACATCTTGCTCACGAGCTACACGTTTGGTACCAATGTTCTATGTAGTGTATGTCTCATTAATTTGGCAGGTGTGTGTGTGTTCGCGAGCTCGTGCAAGTACTTACTAGAAGGAGCACCTAATTGCAAATTGAGTCACAGATTTTTCACTTTAAGAAAAGGTGTTTACCTACTTTTAAACACAGATTCAGGGGGAACACTCTTGCAAATGGAGAAGCAGCTTCTTTTTGGATTATTCCTGGTCAATGTTTTGGTACTCAAACTTACACAGTGGGGTCATCAGACGTTACAACCTAATTCAACATAACTATTGTGAAGTATGTTTGAAGGCTACATAGAAATAACTGTCTGTAGGCCCTTAGATGCACTTCATCCACATGTGGTATATTTCTAAGCAAAGCTGTAGTTAGGAACCTCTATGTTATTGTAACCTAATACAGATCCCCATGTTTATTCACCTTTTGATGGTCTATGTAATGATAACCTCTACTGCAGTCTACAGTATAAATCAGAGAGTTGGCTAGCCTTGTAATAGAATACTGTGCATTCTTTCAGGTACAGGCGATAAACTAATTCAGGTGAAAAGCTGGAATTACTTTCAGTAGAAATTAAGGGCATGATTTAAATGTTAGCGGCGAGGGAATTCTGTTGCAACAGATGGAGTTCCATCCCCGCAAACATGGACCACCTGCCCAATTTAGAATTGTGTGGACCATAGGTTTGACGATGGCAGAGACTTCTCCGTCTCTGCCGTGGTTACACCCTCTGCCGTCGAAGATTTGGCTGTATGTCTGCCCACCTAATTTAGATGGGCGGGCATTTACTAAAATGATAAAAGAAACAGTGTAAGTTTGCTATATAGCTGTTATGTTGACAGAGCCATCCACTTACAATGCATTGACCGGGACCGCTGTGAAAGCAGTTTCTGACAATGCTAGAAATGTCCGCTGGGCTTTAAATCAGGCCCTAAGAGTTACTTAACATGAACAAAAAGGTTTTTGGGAAAAAATCTGAAAATGTTGGTCAATCACTAATGCACGAAACTCACTGCCCTATTAGGTGTGACGGTCTTCCAAGAAACACACTATCAACAATTTAAAAGTGCAAAAGTGAATACGTTTAAAGGGCCTATTAAATGAGCACAATACAAGCTTTCACATAATTTCACATAACACAGAGGAATACTTCTAACAAAACAAAAACATTTGCTTTGGCTGAGGCTTTCTTTAAGACAAGGATGGTGAAAGATAGCCATGAAGCATGTTGATATACAACCCTAAGCAAAGATCATGAAGTCCAGAGGCTAAGAAGAACAAGCATTTGCAATGCAATAGGTCTCGCATTCACGCGCGTTTGAGCTATTGGCAATGTAAATGACATTGCCTTTTATTTATGTTTTGGGTTTTAAAACAAATAAAAGGTGTAGTACCGCAAGCTGTACCTAGAGGTCCCTAGTGAGCAAGGCACCAGCACTGCTTGTCTAGGTGCAGCACTGCAAGCTGCGCCTAGAGGTCCCTAGTGAGCATCATAAACTTTGAAGATATGGTAAATCCACCCTACCCATAATGCATTGCATGCAAGACAATACCACGAGTACATTCAAATAGCTATGTCCATATATACAATTAGTAGCTTTGAAATGTGACAAAAGAATTATATTAATTCCGGATTAGGTTAGGTTGTACTCTTTGAGGAGCTGATGAAGGGAGATTTATAGAAGGTCTAATATAAATGTGAGATGTGGTAGGTGCAGTACCGCAAGCTGCTCCTAGAGGTCCCTAGAAAGCAAGGCACCAGCACTGCCAGTACCGCACGCTGCTCCTACAGGTCCCTAGTAGGCAAGGCAACAGCACTGCCAGTACCGCAAGCTGCTCCTAGAGGTTCCTAGTGAGCATCAAACTTTTGGTCACATATGGTACTCCCATAATGCATTGCATGCAAGACAGTACCACAGTACATTCAATATATACAATTAGTAGCTTAGAAATGTGACAAAACAATTATATTAATTCCGATTAGGTTGTACTCTATGTGGAGCTGATGAAGGGAAATTAATAGAAGGTCTAATGTAAATGTGAGATGTGTAGGTGCAGTACCGCAAGCTGCGCCTAGAGGTCCCTAGCGAGCATCAAACTTTTGGTCACATATGGTACTCTCATAATGCATTGCATGCAAGACAGTACCACAAGTACATTCAAATAGCTATGTCCATATATTCAATTAATAGCTTTGAAATGTGACAAAACGATTATTATATTAATTCCGATTAGGTTGTACTCTATGTGAAGCTGATGAAGGGAAATTTATAGAAGGTCTAATATAAATGTGAGATGTGTAGGTGCAGTACTGCAAGCTGCGCCTAGAGGTCCCTAGTGAGCATCAAACTTTGACCGGACACTCAGAGCACTGGGACTGGGGGACGACTTCTGTGACGAGGTGACCACAATGCATAGAGACATCTCCAGCACGGCGTTGGTAAATGGCTGGAGAACCGATTCCTTCCACGTCCTGTCGGGGGTGAAAGGGATGCCCGCTTTCCCCCCTCCTGTTCATCTGCGTGAGTGAGCTCCTCGCCGAACGCATTCGGCAGAACAAGAACATCAGAGGAGTGAAGGCACCAGGAAGCAGGGGACAAGGCGAAATGAAGTGCTCCCTCTACATGGACGACGTCTCAGTCTTCTGCATGGACGGACCATCTGTGAAAGAGCTGGAGAGGAACTGTATCAAGTTTGGGAAAGCATCAGGAGCAAAGATCAACAGCGCCAAGTCGGAACCCTACTCTTCGGACACTGGACCCCCACCCGAGACCCTCTGCCATTCCCCATCAAGCAGGACTTCCTGAAGATCCTTGGAGTCTGGTTCGGTGGAGAAGGTGCAGCGGAGAAGACATGGGAAGAGAGACTGGCGAAGACGAGGCGGAAGCTGGGACTCCGGAGCCTCCGGAAGCGGACGATCGAAGGGAAGTCTTTGGTCCTGCAGAGCGAGACCCTGCCAGTGCTCCAGTACGTCGCTCAAGTGTGGCCTGTGCAGACCCGAACGGCCAAGACCATCACGAGAATGATCTTCTACTTCATCTGGAGCTCGAAGATGGCAGAGTGAAGAGGGCGGTGATGATCAAGACCCACGAAAAGGGAGGCAAGGGAGTGCCAGACATTGCCACCATCCTGAGGGGAATCTTTGTGTGCCACTGCGTGAGGAACACCCTGAGGAACGAAAATGAGAGCCATGTTGGTTTTCTGAAGGCACGCTTCTTCCTGTTGCCAACGTGGAGGCGCCTCGGATGGACAGAGTGGGTGAGCGCTGTCCCGTACAACTGGGAGACCCCCTGGTTCTACAAAGAAGTGGAGAAGTTCGTGAAGGAGTTCGGGTTGGAGGCTGCCGTCCCCGCCACATGGACCCCGAAGCTTGTCCAACGCTAGATACGAGCAAAGGACATCAGTGACGGACTACAAAGCTTAATGACCAATGAAAAGCCACCATTTAGTAAAGAAAGGGACAGGAGTCAATTAAAAAGATGGGCGGGAAGTAGGCAGAGCTTTATGCACCTATCCTGAATACAGCATGTCTCCAAGAGACAGCGCAAGCGCTGCCTAGGCAAGACCTAAAAAGAAGTACTAGATGTGATAATGAATTAATGAACACTTATAGAGCGCATGGTTACCCATGGGCATCCCAGCGCTAGGCATCCAGTAGGCTACAAAATAGATAAGCTAAAAAAGGACTAGTGAAAAAGAAAAGTTTTCAAAAGTTTTCTGAACTTAAGATGTTCAGATTCAGAGCGTATGTGTAGAGGCAGACTGTTCCAGAGTCGAGATGCATTATATGTGAACAGTCGACCTCCACTCCGTGAACGTTTAATCTTAGGTACACAGATCAATCCTTTTTTCCCCGATCTCAGGGTTCTGTTGGGTACATAAGGTTTACTCCAGGAACGGATCAGAGGCGGACCTTTCCCAAAAAAAGATTTATGGGTGATACAGAGAGCCTTAAATTGCACTCTTTCCTGAACAGGCAGCCTGTGAAGGGTAGCAAGAGCCGGTCTTGCAGAGGAACGTTTAGGTATATTCAGGAGCACATGCTGAACTACGATACACCTGGTTCACAATTTAACACCTGAGATGAATATCACCCATGTCAAATTAAACTTTTCAATATGGGGCTTAACATGCATAGCCCAGTATTTTCCAAGCATTTCCTGGAGGTAAATAGCAGCAGATTTGATCTGCTGATATATACATGGCAAAAATAGTGGAGGCGCGGGCTTTATTACACCTGGTAATTACTGAGTGCTGTAAACTTTGACAAAGAAGAGGGTATGCAGTTCCTTAAGTGGGTCAATAAAAATAGGGGAGAGATATGCAAGTAGTCAGGCTATCTATGAATGTAAGCAGGAGGGGAATTCCTCCTTTCGGAACTAAGGCCCTCACACACCCAGCCCGGTAGGTGTCATGCTTCATCATTGGGCTTGCTCCTCGTCGGGTCGGCGCTGCAATACCCGACTGGCACCCAATGAGGGGCTCTTTAGCGGAGATCTTTTGTTCCTTGCCGTTTAGGTGCCGTGGGGGTAAGGGGCCTAGGAGAGTGTAGATGTGATGTAGTGAGAAAGTGATTAAAACAGGTTGGGTAGTCCTACGAACGACTTTATTCTAGTTGGCTAACCACCTGATTAAAAATGAAGAGAGGGGGGCAGCTATCTGAATGCAATGTCTCAGAGTAACTGCACTCTCAAAGAGTCGACATGTTTCTTGCCTAAATAGTCTGGAGGATCAGTGGCAATTCATCAGGACCTAATATTAACTATCTACACGTCGTGGTGAGGTGGAAGCCCTACCTCCCACGTGGTAACTCTGTAGGAAAGGTCCCCACAGATGTAGAGGACGACCTGGAGAAAAAAATAATAAACAGTGGCAAAATATAGAAGACATAAAATGCAACGTTATCATTGTTACAACTTATCTATCTCATTCTTAAAAACAAATGGTGACCCATATTGTGTGTAAAAGTGACTGAGTTATGTCACACAACAAAAGTGATGATAGTGCAGTAAACAAATAAGTGGTTAAAAAGCTTCCAAATCGGAGCTCTCTCAAACAAAGTACAATGGTATACAAGAGAGTAGTTAGGTGGAGAACTCAGGACTCACCTAACAATTCTGAGCGGTTCGCCTCAACAGTATCCGGCGGGACACGAGACGCAAAG
Organism: Calotriton arnoldi; assembly: GCA_963921515.1. Classification (NCBI taxonomy): domain Eukaryota; kingdom Metazoa; phylum Chordata; class Amphibia; order Caudata; family Salamandridae; genus Calotriton; species Calotriton arnoldi. Next base: position 4,318,595 of record CAWUFW010000255.1, on the reverse strand, counting down.
TATTGTGTCCTACGGGGTCAGAATAGCACGGAGAGATCAAGGAAAGAATTACTGCCAACACGGAGTTACTGCAACCCTCAAGGTACTGGCGAGCTATATGTGAGGGGTTAAGGCAGTGGCATGACTGTATAGGCGCACGCACTTAACCACCGGGCGGTATAGTCCCTCGTATACCCGAGCTACCTGCAAGCCTGAGGGCCCCCCCCCAACCGCCCGCCAGGCTTAGCTCACGGAAGGTAGTGTCAGCCTGGCGAGCGGGGCGGGGCCACGCTGCCGTGCTCACAATGGGTATTGCGGAGGACCGGCTCAATATGAAAACAGCGTGCGTCCGCCACAATAATCAGTTGCCCCATGTCCCGTATGCTCACCTGTAGCGTAGCAGTAGGTAGAGTCGAGCATGCTCGTAGCTTCAGGAATACTTACCAGAAATCCTCAGATGCAGGATGGGAAACCTACCCCTCGCCGCCGGAACCGGGTGGTGTACTGCAGCCTCGCCGAGGTGCAGATATACACCCCGGCTCCCGGTAGGCAAAGGGGCTGGCCGTCAATTAGCGTCAGCTGTTGCTTGTTACTGGCACGGCATGCCTGGAGGTGGTTCGAAGTAAGGGTATGGCGGCCATCTTGTAATGGTAAAGGCCATTGAGTTGTGTGTAACTACCCGAAGGTGGTTCGAGATGCGGGTATAGCGGCCATCTTGTAGTAGCAGTGGCCATTATGTGGAGTATATTCTGGGATAAGGTGTGCAGATACCCGGAATAAGGTGTAAAAAGACACAGTACAGTACAGAAACGGAAAGGCATTCATATGGCGATACTGACTGTCTAATGAAAGGTGACATATAGCCCAACTAGTCTCTTCGGGGATGCGGGTATGGTGGCCATCTTGTAGCATAGCATGCACGGGTGACCCCCGTGGGACGCATTCATTAGGTTACCAGAGAGACCATTCATCTCTACTGGCCCATTCATATCACTTCAGTGTTAAGTGATCTGTAGTCATCCACCTGTGACCTTTGTCACGATGGAGGATAACCAGGGACTTAGCTTCAACGATGATGCAGTAGCCGAGATCTTGAAGATACCTTCCCTCTTAGGGGCGGAAGGCAGCTACAGCAATATAAAGAGATCAACCTGTCTAAGAATAATATAACATGTGCCCGTTAGGGTCACTCAATAATTCAAACAAAGCTGGGCTAACAAAACAAAATCTTACAAAAAATAAATTTTTATTTTCATTGGTAACATTCATATAATTAGTCAGAATTCACAAAAACAAAATTAGAGACATATATATAATATTACATACTCAACATATAAATATAAATATAAATACGGTCCCACATAAATACATTCAATACCAACAATCATTCAAAGTTTCATACACACTCAAACATTCAAACCAGTAATCAACATTTTAGCAACAAGTAGATCCATACAATTATGAAGTGATAAAGGATCCTATACAAAGGGTAGATATTAGCAAAAAGAGGGGGCTCTCATGCATTCTCTTGATTAGAAATAGAAGCTAGGTCCGGAAGCACGAGATCGTTCAGCGCCAACGCGCGTTTCGGTGTCTAACCCAATGTGGGTCACACCTTCATCAGGGCAACCAGATGTATATGTGGGACACAAAAGAGACCACCTTGATACGAATAATCCAAATAAATAAGTAGAACAATCAGAAATATTTATTGAGACCAGCTCAAAGATGAATATCTAGCAGGAATACTGCCTGATAGAAGTATGGACGGATTCCTACGGATCCAACATGTAATAAAAAACGGGTTCCTGGTGTTCCAAGTCCATATGCAAGGAGGCTCATCCGTGCTAAGTCAGCTCAGCCTCAGGCACTCAATCAGAAGACTGGACTTCCTTAACAACTATGAAAAGGGAATGGCTCAAAATCACCCTCCATGGAGCCATGATGACTGAATACCTGTGAACAAACATCGGTCCCAAAGGCCTAATTGTTAATAATTTCCCCAGACTATTCCTGGAGGACGCCACATTCAAGAAAGAGTGGTCCCTAGTCGCATGGAAATGCACTAGGGACTTACTTGTGTTGATTATCAACACTGCCAAAAGGATTGCGGACACCCTTCTGGTCAGAATACAGATTGCAGAAGGGGCACTTAAAACTACTATTCAGATCTCTGCATTTAAATCCAAACTAACGGAAATTAATAACGAAATTGCCGATAACAAGGAATATCTAATGAAGCAGAAAATCGCAAAGCTTCAGAAAGATATACAAAAATTTGACAAAGAGAAAGTTTACCTCTATTTTAAAGCGGACTACACATCAGCCAGAAACAGCTACTCATCGGATGAAAATTCCGATACCAATCGAAGGGATTCCACAAATAGTGACTCTAGCACTGGCAGTTGGGGCAACAACAACTCAAGAAGGGCAACACGCCCTCCGTACCCCAACTACAATACTCCTGCCTACCCAGGTCCTCCCCCCCCCCCCCATTTCTGGCAATTTCCCATGTACCATCAAGGACAACCCCAATTCTTCCCCACCAGTAACCCCCCTTTTTAGGTCGAGCCTCGAGTAGCGCGCAAGCGCTGCTAGGCGAAGACTTTAAGTAAGGGGGTTTCAGAAGCAGTCCAAACGCTCGTGCGTCGTGGCTGGCCTTTTTAGGATGGTTTCGCGCGGCAGACATGTGTTTCCAATTATCGTGCCCAGACGCGGGCGCGATAATTGTAAACACATGCCGGCAAAAGGCCATGACGCACGAGCGTCTGGTCAGCTGAGCAGGCTGCCGCGCTCGCTCGCCTCCGCTCCTCTCTTGTTTCCGTTGTACTCGCTGTCCGCTACTCGTACTACCCACCTACCCGGTGCTCTTTCCTCTGTATCTCTGCTCGTCGACTTTCTTCCCTTAGCGGCTCTCTTCTCCTCTCTACCATATTCTCCCTTCTTTCGCTTCTTGTCCTTCTCTTAACCCCCTTCTCTCGCTACCCACCCCCCCTTATGTTTTCTACGTGCGTCCGTCCCCTTTTTCCCAACTTCTTTATCCCCTCCCGCCTCTCGCTCTTAATAGCGCTGTTTTCTATTCCACTCCTTGTTTCTGTTAACTTTCCATGCTCGTTTCTGTTTTTCCTCTTCTGTCCTTCGACCCTAACGCACCCCCTATTTATCTTTCTCTTCTGCGCCCTTTCCGGTTGTTCTGTTTTTCACGTCACTTCTCCTCCCTATTTCTCTTTTCTTCCCTTCTTTTGCCAACCCCGGATCGCTCTTTTTTCTCACTCTATCCCTTTCTGCCCGTGTCTACGGCCCTCGTGTGCCCTGAGGCAGGCTCTCGACTCATTAAGGCGCTGGAATGTGCCGGTCACAGAACGGAACATTAAGCGGCTCTTAAAATGTAATGAACTATTTATTAACTTCTAATACACTCCATTTAAAGGGCAGAACAGCGCCCCTGACCCGCTAGCAGCCGGTATGTGCGCAGTCACTCTGGCACGGGGTCTGTGGCACACCTAGGGCTGGTCTCCTGGGGATTTCACTTCTCAAAGTAGGGTAACCTTGTGCAATCCGAGTCGCCGCCTCTCAGCTATGCATAGGAGTCTAGTTCACTTCGGGTTGTACATGTGATCTTCGTGGTGCACAGTGCACACCTGTGTGCCCGGAAGCACGCTCCTTGCAGCTTTCTTCCAGTGTTGGGGCCAAGCTTCCCTTTGGTGCGGCAGGTGCACCGGCGCCTTGGCCCAAAGACCCGAGGGCCCCCCCTGAGCCCTAGCTATTGCGCCATTTCACAGTTCACCCAGGAGCCCATTTCCTTCCTTGCGCACAGATAAGCTCGGCTGTGTGCCCGCTGCACGGAAATCGAAGCTGTGAGTAAGCGCACACCGAGCTGTGCATGTATTTTTAATGTCCCGTCTCCGCTCCCTGAAGGGTCATCCGCACAGGGCGCTGGCAGGGGTGAGCCGCGAATCCAGGCCTGGTGCCGGGGGAGGAGAGGCCCACGCACCAGCAGCTAGGGCGGGCGCACGTGGAAGGAAGGAGGGGTGCCCAGGCGAAAGGACGCCATAAGAGCAGGAGGGCAGAGCCGGGGGTGGCAGCGGCTGCTCTGGAAACAGCTAGGCGGGAGAACACACAAGGGGTCCCACTGTACACATTGGAGGCCCTCTGGCACTGGACAGGTGCCGTTTGCAGGGCCTTTAAACAACGGTGTGGACATTCAGAATGCGTCATTGACAGACAGGGTCCTCCTGGGAGATACCGGTGTGGGAATAACCTACAGGTAGCCAGGGTAGGGCTCTGCAGGGCAGACCCAGCAGTATAATACGGGCCCCTGCGTGCGGGGAGGCTCGCAACCCTTCAGGGCCGCATTTAGCCCAAGAACAATACTTTTCTATGAGACATAGGAGTCTATGGGGCCCCTCCTGACTTTCTTCACGGGTGGGGGGGGCATCATTTTGCGTTAAGCCACTGGCCAGACCGAGCGAGCAGCGCCCTGGCCTGGAGCATTGGGAGGCTCCCTAGTAACCAGGGCACCCAGCCAGCCCGGGGCCCTAGACCGCTGACCTGCTGGGGCCCCATTAGAACTAGATGGCAGAAGCCTGCTTCCCCAGTCGGTAGGCTATGATGAAAATATTCTGTTTTGGTTGGTAAGATCCCTCTGGTCTATTCCTGCCAGAACACTACCAGTCTTCCCCCTAGCTAACCTAGCCCTACCTTGTCCTGTGCTAGTGAAGACTAGTCTGCGACCCTCACGTCCCCCGGGGCCAACAGTCTCAACCGTCGTGACAGGAACAGGCAGGCGGCCTCAAAGTATGGCTGCCGCCCCACACCTCACAAGCCCAGACCCCCGAGTGTGGGCGTTCCGCAGGGCTCGGCTCTCAGTCCCACCCTGTTCAATGTATATTTGTCGCCCTTAGCAGCTCTCACGGAGTCCTTAGGCACAAAAGGCATCTCTTATGCAGATGACACGCAGCTTCTTTTTGCTTGTGAGAAGGTTAAATACTTAGATGGGAAGCTGATCTCCCGATGTCTCACCAAGGTGTTTCACTGGCTGGATTTGCACCATCTGAAGTGCAGGCCGGATAAAACGAAGATCGTGATCTTTGGAGATGTCCCCCACAACTTTGTGTAAACCTGCTGGCCTAGCGATGTGCCACACCCTGGCTCCCCACAAAACTGCGTAAAGAACTTGGGGATCAAAATTGACAGCTCCCTCTCCTTCCAACTTTTGATTTAAGCCCTAGTTGGGTCTCAACGTGCTTCGCATGTTGAAAACATTTCTACCTCTTCTATCTGAGTCTGCTGGTAGAAAGGTTGTACAGGCCCTGATTACGTCGAGACTCGACTATGGGAACGCTCTGTACCGCGGTCTCCCAGACTATCTTCTTAACAGACTGCAGGTGGTGCAGAACTCAGCGGCGAGACTGCTACTCCCACCTAGGTCCCACATGACCCCTCACCTGAGGGCCCTTCAATGGCTCCCGGTAAAAAAGAGGGCGGTCTTTAAGGCTATGGTCCTAATGCACAAGGCCTTGCACGAGACGGGCGCGTCATATCTCAGTGAGAGGATCGGCGCATACATTCCAGCACGCAACCTTCGCTCTGCCTCAGCGTACCTTGCAAGAGTGCCCACATCAATCGCCTCAGAATAGGTGGGAGATCTTTTTCCTACCTGGGACCACTCTATTGGAATAAACTCCCACTAGACCTTCGTCTAGCACACAGCCTGGATATCTTCAAGTGGAAACTAAAAACCTGGCTCTTTAACAGCTAATCCAGTTGCCTGGTTGGTCTCCCACTGCTTAGCACCGGGACACTCTGCTGAGTAGCTACGCGCTTTACAAAACAGTATAACATAACACGCGGGAACGTTGTTCTGCAGAGAGCGATGGCGCCTCCATTGAGTGAGGATGATTCGCATGGGCTCAGACCACTTGCTCCTCTTTGCCCCTTCCAGTTGACCCTGGCCCTCTCGCATGGCTGGCGGAAGTGGCATGCCAACGAGGGCCAGAAGGGCCCTCGCTCATCTGGAAAATGGACACGACTGGACCGCTGGCACGCGATTCAGGATAGCTGATTACTAACAAATGATCTCTTCTTTGTATGTCTGATGCTCTGTGAAGCGCCTGCAGTGGGCTTCGAGGCAGTTGCAAGTTCTTGACCGGTGCTGCCATATATCTCCCACTGTACTCATTAATAATAGACTACCATGAGAAGTGCAGCTTGCTTAAATATTAGCAGTTTGCTCCATCGGCCAGTAGCTTCAAAATTCAGAAAGGCAAGAATCCCCCTTCAAACTCGAAATCCAACAGCGCTACGCCTACAACTTTGCCCCCCCGCCCCACAAACACACACTCACCAGAATAGTACTGTCCCTTTTACAGTTTGACGATTTAGTTTAAAGCTGTTTATTTTACCCAAATTTGGGGTACTCATTTTAACAACTGCATCAGGCTAGCTTAGATTCGAACCCGCGCCCTTGGAAAGGGCGAGCTTTGGGGGTGGGGAGTAGTGGCTCGAGTTTAGGGCTGCAGGCTCATTAACCCACAGAGCCACATTAGATTTTGTTTAAAACGGAGGAATTGCTAAGGCAGTCTTCTCAGGGTGGGCCACCGTCACTGGGCACAGGTTCATTCTGCTTTCAGTGTTGTGCCTTCTTTCCCGGGGTGTTTTTACTGGATAATTCCTTCTTGTAATGCACCAGCCCGGAAAGCAAAAGGTCATCGTAGGATTCATCACTGTAGCTGTGTCACGCGGCATTAAGTAGTTGTGTGGCGGTAGCTCGACTCATTGTGAAATATTTTCCACAAAGGCCAAGTTCACATGGTTCCATACTGTCCTTGCCCCGAGAGGCACGAATGCAGCATACCACCTACAGAGTGCAACCTTTCATTTTTGAACACGTTGGCAACGGGCAGTGATGTTACATGGCAGCACCCGGCTCACCTGCAAATACAGACTTTGCTTGCAAAAGGGGAAAAAGATTAAGGCACAATTGCACCCGCTTGGTAAACGTAAGGGAAGGGGTCCACAATGGTGAATTGCAGGTCCTGGCCTTTAAAAAATTAAACCCAAGAAGTAAATACAAGGGCAAAGTTCAACCCTCTACAATGCGACAGTCAATTTAAGAACCCAGGCAGGAAAAAAATACACCATTATTACACTTCAAACAGATTACTGTCCTTTACACAAAGGTGAAATTCCTCTAGTTTTTTTTCATGTTCTTCCATTGCCTTCATATTCCGGTGCAGCGCTTGTGAGAACCAAGTCACTACAAGGAGCTTTGTGCTGTTAACTCGTCTCCAGACCAGAGGCACATGGGTCACTCCAGAATGGTTACCTATTTTTGTTGCCCTCAAAGCTCACATTCCCATGATGTCTCCCTTGCAGTGTTGGTGAAGGCCTGGAATGTGATGCCATTGGTGGTTGTGGTTAGCAAGGCCCCACGAGCCCTCTACAGGCGAGGAGTCCTAGTGAGTCTAGCCCTATGGTGACAAGGCCTGGTGACCTACCAGCCAAAGTTTATTCTGACTGCTGCCTTGTGTGCTCCTGTTTGCTCAGGGGCAATGCTTAATTTGTAAAAAAAAAAAAAAAAAAAAAAAGTGCCAGGGCTCTCGCCAGGAGGCCATTGCAGCTGCCACAACATATTGTCTCTGCCATGCTGCCAATGATCGTAACAACACAACTACTAACCATCACACACAAGTGTGACTATTCAGACTGTTCCAGACACCCAAATAATGACTTGGGTTGCAGGTAAGAACCTTTTTTAATGTATATTAAATTAATAATTAACTGGTGCTGTGGTCCTCTCCAAATTGGCCAGACAGCCCCATTTTCTGGCAGACTGTCACAAGCGCCAGTGTTGACAGTTTAGTGCTGGTGTCGAGCACTGGAAACCGCCGGCTCAAATTAAGCACTGCTTAGAGATGATCCGCAGCCCCTGAGCATCACAGCTTCTTGTCCTGTTGCTCCTTGTTTGCAGCCAGTGCAGTTTGACTATTAAACGAGTGCCCGGAGTGTGAACGGGCTTTGTACATTCAAACGGTGGAGCCCGACCATCGCCATAAACAAGCTTAACTGATCCACTTGGTTAGTTGCCCTGAGACTTATGCCGTTTTTTCTAAAGAGTTACATGATGTGGGGTGATTTGACACCCCATCTCCAGTCGCACTGCTTAATTGCGCTTGTTTAGCGCCTACTTATTTGTTCAAACATTTGACTCCGTTGTATTCCATGTACTCCATATTTGAAATCACATTTTTGTTGCTCAAATGTGCTTTAAATGTGATTTAAAATATGGAGTACATGGAATACAACGGAGTCAAATGTTTGAACAAATAAGTAGGCGCTAAACAAGCGCAATTAAGCAGTGCGACTGGAGATGGGGCGTCAAATCGCCCCACATCATGTAGTTGTTCATCGAAGTGTCATTGGGGCAAGGCATTTTTCCAGTGAGCACGCAATCTTGGAGGATGAGGATTAATATGGATAACCTTTGGATTAAGAGGTGTGCATCCCACAACTATAATTGTTTTTCTAAAGAGGCCTTTTTTTACAAAAAGACCATTGAGAATGCTTGGGCTTTGGGTTGAGCTGGATTTTTAGGTCTAGGTCTTGACAAGGCTGCTGTCAAGTAGACCAATTGGTAACAATATACATGGAGTGGGCTTTGAGTCCGCCCTTTCAGCTATTGGCTTTCTTCAACTAGCCCTTTTTAGGTCTCTCCTGAGCCAGCGCGCATGCGCTGCTCTGGCGAGAGTTTTAGTAAGCGGGTTTTGGAAGTGCAAACAGTGGCTTTTGCTGGCGACCAGCTTCCGTTCACGTGAGCGTGCACGCGCACCATCTGCTTTTCCTCCCCCTCCCTCACCAGAGAGCGCGTTTCCATTCCTTGCATCGCTGGTGAGGCGCCATCTGCCTTTCCTCCCCCCCCTCCCTAACCAGAGAGCGCGTTTCTTGTTTTTTTTCCCCTTCTTTTAAAGACCAATCACTCTGCCCAGGATTACAGGACGTTGAACCATGCCGAGACCCAAACCCAATCTCCCCCCCCCCTCCCAAGTCGGCAGCTCCGGGCATAAGTCCCCCCCCCCGAAACCCCACCATGCCATCTGCCAGCACTTGTGCGCACCATTGAACCGCCACCTCTACCACCCGTCAAAGCAACCCGATAGTGCCTGCCCTCCGTAACCCACCTCCCTGTGCCTACTCCGATCCCCCTGTTGCTCACTCAACTCTAGGCCTGTGGCAAGCACCACAACTCTCGCCCTCCACTACTCATGGATGTGCTCTTCCCCGGATGAACCCCGCGCCGGGGACAGTGCCGTCCCCAGTGCCCGCCACTGCGAGGCTCACCAGGTGGCATCCGGGCCAAGCCGCGGGTGGAGCAGCATTCTGCCGCTCAGCATAGATGACCATCTGCCCCCCCCCCCACCTGAGCAAACCACCTCCGCTCTCTCCAGCATTACTCCCCGTACAGCGCCCTCATCCCTCCCCAGACAGCGCTTCACCCCGGTCCTCTGTCTCCTCAGCGCCACCGTAGGCACCGCAGCCACCCCCTCCAACTGACCCCGCAAGGATGAAAGCCCCAGTAAATCCCGACTAGGGCTCGAACCGCCATCAAAGACACCAGCGGCTCCCAAGTCCTCTCCCCCTGCGAGTGTGCCAGCCCGGCAATCCCCCAAGGGCGGAAGACCGACAGCCCCCCACGCCTGTGTGCTGTGACGAGCCCCCCGCCCATCCGACCACACCGTGATCCGAGGTGCGCCCTCCCCGTGTGCCCCCACTACTACAGGACCAGCAGCAAACCCTGCAGCTGCCCGCACATCTCTCCCACCCTGCTCAACGGTAGAGCCCCCATAAACTCCTCCTCATCTGAGGGTGCTATTGTGTGCCTCCCCCAACCACCGGCATCACCTTAAAATCGCGCCACTGTCAGAAATGGTGCCTAATTCATAACTTGCTGTTATTCCCCCAAAGTGCCTGGCGCCGCCAAGCCCTGACCCCCAGATGTGGGAGGCACACCCAATGTGCTCCAACCGACCCCCTCCCTTCTCATCCGTAAGCCCCCCCCTCCTGCGCAGCCCGGGTACCGGCCTCCTAACTTGTAACCAGCCCCTTACCTACCGCTCCCCCTCACGCGCCCGCGTCACCTCCAGGCCAAATTCCTCATTGCAAGTCTTTGGGGACCGACAATCGGCCCAACATCATAAGATGTTGAGCACGCCGAGCTCCAACCCCATACCTCGCTCCCAATTCAGCCGCTCTGAGCCCCAACCATCCGCCCAAGACCACAGGATGATGTGCACCTAAGTGAAAGATCTATGGTTAAGCAGCTTTTAAAAGTTAATGGCACTACAGAGTTTCTATTGTGTGCTGCGTACAATTTGTATGAACTTGTTCTTTATGGGCAGGTACTCCATTTGTGCCAGTACCCCTTTCAGGCCACTGGTTACCTGCTGGCCTTTATGCCATGCCTGCTTTGCGTCTGCAAAATTTAGCAACCCTATCAATGGTGTCACTGCCTCTGCCACTATTTTGGATCTGTTGCAACCTACAAACCGTTCCCTTCCATGCCTTTGGTACAGCCCTCTGGCACCAGTATTCCTTCTGGAGAATGAACCTTGTATTGTCTCATCTCAAGCTCCATCTTGGCAACGTGGCTTAAAATGTGGCAGTGCCATGGTGTCACCTGGCACAGGTTTTCCACTGGTAAAAAAAAAACAAGCATTGGCATAGCCAATATGTCTCGCCTTTGGGACATTATAAGTGTTTAGCCATGCAACAGTTGATGTTGCACCAAGGATATTGTGCTGCATAATTAAATACTTATAAGGTCCCAAAGGCGAGACCTATTGGCTATGCCAATGCTTGTTTAGACAGAGGTTGGGGCAGAGGAAGAGGGCGAAGAAGAGGCACACAGAAACAAGTGCAGTGGCAAGAACAACAACCACCCACAATAGAGACGAGGAGCAAGACCAGAGGAAAGAGGAATTAGTGGTTAACCTCTCACATAGGTCACTCACTGAGACGGAAAAGGCAGTACTTGAGAAAGGCCTAGGCTATGTCCCGACACAAAGGGTTGACAGATTCTGGGACAATTGCGAGATACAGAATCTTTTCAGGAAAATCCGCCTGAAAGCCTTCTTTCATGACAAACCCCAGATTACCCAAGAGGATACGGGGTTACGGAACCCTTCTACGTTCACCCCTAACAACAGCATGGTCCCGGTGGAAATACTTGCCTTTGAGCAAGCTGTACTTAAAGACCTGTCACAACCCCCGAGGAGGGTTCCCTTTCACAACCTTTCAACAGCTGAACTGGCTGCAGCCAGATCCCTTGCCGATGACCTAAGCATTACAATCAAACAGGCTGACAAGGGAGGGGCTATTGTGATTCAGTCTACTACCGACTATGACCTAGAATGCCAATGCCAACTCCATAACGAGAGGTATTACACACCTATTGAGGAAAACCCTACCTCACGCTTGACCACCCAGATTTTCACAATAGTGTTTGAAGCAGAAACCAACGGCTGGATTAGTAGAAAGGAGGCAGATTTCCTTGTTACAAAGGAACCTAAGACACCCTATTTCTACACTCTGCCCAAAATCCATAAGGGTACAACACCAGTCCCTCGACGCCCTATAGTCTCTGGCATAGGCTCACTGCTAGAGCCTTTATCTAAATTCTGCGATCACTTCCTCCAACCACTAGTAAGACAAACTCCTTTTGTGCGCGACACCACAGATATCCTGCGCATAATAGAAGAGGTAAAAGGCACAGACGAGATCAACTTCCTTGTTACCTTGGAAGTTGAGGCTTTGTACACTAACATCCTTCAACGTGCCACTCTGTCATTGAAACAGCCCTTGAGAAGATCGAATGGACTTCCTCCACACCTGTCCCATTCATCATGGAATGTGCTACTCTAGCATTGAAAGAGAACTTCTTTGAGTTCAAGAAACAACTCTTCCACCAATCCCAGGGTACTTCCATGGGGAGTACCTTTGCCCAGAGTGTAGCTTGCCTCTACATGGCTGCCTTTGAAGAGGCGGTCATCCTACATCCTAACAACCCCTACACAGGCAATTTGAGGTTATGGAAACGATTCATCGATGACATCCTTATCTTTTGGAAGGGTGACCTGTCCACCTGTGAGGAATTCTGCCGGTGGATTAACACGCAAAATGAATACTTGAACTTCACACATACCATATCAGACACCTCTATACCGTTCTTGGACCTGAGGCACAAGTTACTAACTTGTGTAACGATATATCTGTAAGAGACAGTAGTTAGTGACAGATTCCTTACCTTAGAATATCCCCAGGCGTCAGGCTGGATCCGGAAAGTTTTTGCGTAGCAGTACCCTTGCACGTCGGTAGGCGGCGTCGTGCGGCTCCGCGTTCGTCGTCGGCGTCGGGACCGCCGGGATGACGTTGCGGGCAGTACTTAGACGCCGCCCCTGCGCGCTGACTTCAGTTCTGTACACGACTTTCCGCGCCAGGAACGCAGAGCCATGCAAGAAGCTGACATAGGTGTCTGAAAAATACTAGGGCCCTGAAAGGGATGTCCTTAACCCTAGAAATCAGTTCGCAGAACGGGGAGGATGGGTGGGGCGGTAAGGAATCTGTCACTAACTACTGTCTCTTACAGATGCACAAGTTACTAACTTGTGTAACGATATATCTGTAAGAGACAGTAGTTAGTGACAGATTCCTTACCTTACCTTAGAATATCCCCAGGCGTCAGGCTGGATCCGGAAAGTTTTTTGCGTAGCAGTACCCTTGCGCGTCGGTAGGCGGCGTCGTGCGGCTCCGCGTCCGTCGTCGGCGTCGTGATCGCCGGGATGACGTCGCGGGCAGTACTTAGGCGCCGCCCTGCGCGCTGACGTCAGTTCTGTACACGACTTTCCGCGCCAGGAACGCAGAGCCATGCAAGAAGCTGACATAGGTGTCTGAAAAATACTAGGGCCCTGAAAGGGATGTCCTTAACCCTAGAAATCAGTTCGCAGAACGGGGAGGATGGGTGGGCGGTAAGGAATCTGTCACTAACTACTGTCTCTTACAGATATATCGTTACACAAGTTAGTAACTTGTGCATCTGAAAGAGACACGTTAGTGACAGATTCCTTACCTTAGAATAGATACCCCAGCAATACCAACCCCGGTGGTGGGTCTGCGAACAAAGATCAGACAAGGAAGTCCTGGAGGACAGAACGGCCAAAGAAGCCGTCCCTCCGGACCTGACTGTCAAGGCAGTAATGCTTTGTAAACGTGTGCAGCGAGGCCCACGTAGCTGCCTGACAAATAACCGGCAGCGGAACACCGCGGCCCAGGCCGTGGTAGCAGCCGTTGCCCTGGTGGAATGGGCACGCAGCCCAACAGGAGGCTCCTTCTTAGCCAAAGAATAGCAGGTCTTGATGCACAAGGTAACCCAGCGGGAGATGGTTCTTTTGTGCACCGCCCGACCTTTTTGGCGCCCACGTAGCCAACAAAGAGTTGGTCATCCACCCGGAAGTGTTTTGTGCGGTCGATATAGAAGGAGAGCGCACGTTTTGGGTCCAGACGGTGGAGCCTCTCTTCCTCTCTGGAAGGATGCGGAGGCGGAAAGAAGGTGGGCAAAGTGATGGTCTGCCCAATGTGGAAAGCAGTAACCACCTTTGGCAAGAAGGACGGACGCGTCCGAAGAACAACCTTGTCTGGATGAACAGACAGAAAGGGAGGTTTGCAAGATAGAGCCTGGAGCTCACTCACCCGCCGAGCGGAGGTGATGGCCACCAGAAAGGCTGTCTTCAGAGTCAGAAGACGAAGAGGACAGTTATGTAGAGGCTCAAAGGGAGCGCACATTAAAAAGGTAAGAACCAAGTTCAAGTCCCACTGAGGCATCACAAACGGAACAGGAGGGAAGGTGTGTGTAATGCCTTTTAAGAACCTGTTAACAACAGGGGACTTGAAAAGGGAGGGCTGATCAGGGAGCCTGAGGAAGGCCGAGATAGCACAAAGATAACCCTTGATGGTACCCAGGGCAGAACCCTGTTGGGCCAGAGAGAGAAGGAACAGAAGGACCTCAGAAAGAGGGGCAGAAAGGGGATTCACAGCCTTTGCTGTGCACCATGCCACAAATTTGTTCCACCTGCAGGCGTATACCACCTTAGTGGAGGGACGCCTGGCTGCCAGAATCACATCACAAACTTCGGGAGGCAAGTCGAAAGGAATCAACTGCCGCCGCTCAATCTCCACGCAAGCAGGTGTAGACTGGACAGGTTCGGGTGGAGGACCGTCCCCTGCTGCTGCGACAGAAGATCCTCCCGAAGAGGCAGACGGATCGGGGATCTACGCTCATATTGAGTAGCTCGGGATACCAAACTCTTCGAGCCCAGTCCGGAGCCACAAGAATGACTTGGGCCCGGTTGTGCCGAATCTTCTTCAACACCCTGGGTAGAAGTGGTATAGGCGGAAAGGCGTACAACAGACCGCAACTCCACTCGTGACGAAAAGCGTCGCCGAGCGAGTGCCGCCTTGGAAATTCCAACGCGCAGAACTGATGACATTGCGCGTTCTCTTCGGTGGCGAATAGATCTAACCAAGGCTCTCCCCACTGTAGAAAGAGTCCTTGCGCCACTTCCGAGTGAAGACGCCATTCGTGATCCATCATGCACCTGCGGCTGAGTTCGTCCGCCCTGGCGTTCAGGGAACCTGCCAGGTGTTGAACCATCAGGAACATGCCCTGATGTTCCAGCCATGTCCAGAGGCGCAGAGCCTCCTGACAAAGGGTCCACGACCCCACCCCGCCTTGTTTGTTGCAGTACCACATGGCGGTGGTGTTGTCTGTGAACACCTGCACTACCTTCCCTTTGACAGAGGGAAGGAATGCCTTGAGTGCAAGTCGGATCGCCCGGAGCTCCAGAAGGTTGATATGGAGCCGGGACTCCGCCGGAGACCAGAGGCCTCTGATCTCCGCCTCTCCCATGTGACCGCCCCATCCCAGAAGGGACGCGTCCGTCACAACTGTGTGCTCTGGCTGGGGAAGGGAGAGGGATCTGCCCATGACCCATTGCCGGTTCGAGAGCCACCACTGCAACTGTTTTGCAGTCCCCTCCGAGATCTGGACGTGATCGGACAGGTTGCCCTGGTGCTGCGCCCACTGGAACTTCAGGTCCCACTGCAGAGCCCGCATATGCCATCTGGCATGATTGACCAGCAGGATGCAGGAGGCCATGAGGCCCAGCAGCCTCAGGGTCATCCGTACCGAAACCCAGGATAAAGGCTGAAAGACCGGAATCATAGCCTGAATATCCCGGACTCGCCGTTCGGGAGGATAGGCCCGAAACTGCGTCGTGTCCAGAACTGCTCCGATGAAAAGGAGCTGTGGAGAAGGAATCAGATGCGACTTTGGCACATTGATGGAGAACCCCAGCGAGTGCAGGAGTTCGGCCGTAGTCTGGAGGTGGGAGACGACTGCCTGGGACGAGCCCGCCTTCAGCAACCAGTCGTCGAGGTAGGGGAAGACTGAAACCCCTGCCCGGCGCAGATGAGCTGCGACCACCGCCAACACTTTCGTGAACACCCGAGGGGCACTGGTAAGGCCAAAGGGGAGCACGGGGAACTGAAAATGCTCGGGGCCTACCGTGAACCGAAGGTAACGCCGGTGGGCCGGCAGGACGGGGATGTGAAAATATGCGTCCTGCAAGTCCAACGCTACCAACCAGTCTCCAGGGTCGAGGGCAGTCAAGACCTGAGCTAGGGTGAGCATCTTGAACTTCTCCTTCCGGAGGAAGCGATTGACGTTCCGGAGGTCCAAGATAGGACGCATGTCCTCCTTGTCCTTTTGGGCACCAGAAAGTAGTGGGAGTAGCAACCACGCCCTACTTCTGGGGTCGGAACACGCTCGATGGCCCTCTTGGTCAAGAGGGCCGTGACTTCCTTCTGTAGAAGAACCAAGTGATCCCCTGACATGCGGTGGAATTGAGGTGGCATGGCTGGGGGTGGTCTCGAAGGGGAGGGAGTAGCCCCTTCGGACAATGTCCAAGACCCACCTGTCCGAGGTGATGGCACGCCAGTGGTGAAGGTGATGGCGGACCCTGCCCTCTACTGGCGTGCTGTGCACCTGAAAGGAGGGACTAGGAGGGCTTGGAGGCCGCGGACGGGTTGGAGGTGGTGGCCTGACCCGCACGCTGGTTGCCCGATCCGCCACGGCGGAATCCACGTCCTCGGCCACGCGAAGACGCCTGCTGCGCGGGCCGGTGGCTGGGCTGCTGACGTGAAGGGGCGCCCCTACCATGGCCACGATAGGGGCGAAAAGCAGAAGTCAGCGGAGGGCGTGTAGCAGAAAGGCCCAGGGACTTGGCAGTAGCCCGTGAGTCCTTAAAGCGCTCCAACGCATGGTCTGCTTTGGACCCAAAAAGACCGACTCCATCAAAGGGCATGTCCATGAGAGTATTCTGGACATCCCCTGAAAAACCAGTGGTTCTCAGCCAGGCGTGGCGTCTGAGCGCCACCGTCGTTGCAATAGACCTGCCCAGCGAGTCGGCGGTGTCAAGGCCACAACGTATTGTGTATTTAGCCGCATCCCTTCCTTCCGCAATGGCGCGGGAAAGCAGTGTCTGGACCTCCTCAGGACACTGGGGCAAAACATCCGCCACCGAATCCCACAGGGAGTGGGTATATCGGCCCAAAAGACAAGCGGTGTTAACGGACCGCAAGCCAGCACTGGAGGAAGAAAAACCCTTCTTCCCAAATTGATCCAGGCGTTTGGATTCCCTATCCGGAGGAGCGGTAGGGAAGGCGGTTTGGGAAGCGGAGGCTTGGACAACCAAGCTCTCAGGAGTGGGGTGAACAGAGAGAAACAGGGGGTCGCCCGGAGCTGGGCGATGGCGTCGTGACACGTTCCTATCCACAGGAGCCCCTGTGTTGGGCTTGGACCAGGCGCCCAAAAGAACGTCAGTGAGGGCGTCGTTAAACGGCAGCACAGTCTCCGCAGAGGAGGCCGCCGGCTGAAGCACCTCTGTCAAGATGTTATGCTTGACCGTCAAAGTAGGGAGTTGGAGATGTAAGGCCCCAGCCGCCCTACGCAACACCGTAGCAAAATTGGCTCCCTCCTCTGTAGCCACGGGAGGAGACAGCATGCCAGTGTCAGGGGAAGTATCCAGACCACTGGCCTCCCCTAGACCCTCTGTCCAGTCCTCATCGTACTGACACTGCCGTGCCAGAGGGTCATCAGACCCCTCCCAGTCCTCCTGGTCCTCCTCTGGTTCAAAATAAGGAGGAGGAGGGACATTTGGGACCCAAGGCCCAATCGGCGCCGGAACCGGCGTCGAGCGACGTCGTTCCGGGTCCATGTCCGGAGCCGGAAGGAACTGGGGGACGACGCCGCCCGGAGCCCAGGGCGGCGTCGAGAACGGCACCGGAGACATCGGCGCCGGCGGAGGTGTCGTTAGGTCGACCGGCGTCGATGGGGGTTGTGGAGCCGGGATCGAGGCCGGGGCCGAAGCCGGAGCCGGGATCGAGGCTGGAGGCACGGGCGACGTCGGGGCCGGAGCCGTCGGCGACGCCGGAGCAACCCCATCCGGGCCCGCGGGGCCCGAAGGCGCACCGGAGGGGCCTGGAGGCCCGAAGAGGCGGGCCATGGCCGACGGGAATTCCTGCACTTTGGCCGGATCCGCCCCCGAACCCGGGAAGGGCGGGTATGGCGGGGGCGACTCCACAGGCATGTCTGGGGCCGCGGGGACGGTGCCGGGAGGGGCCTCAGCCGAGTCGCGAGACCGGCGAGGCGAAGTCCTAGAGCGATGATGCTTTTTGGACTTCTTGTGTTTCGACTTACCGGACGAAGAAGACTTCGACGCCGACGACCGGTGTGGACACCGCGATCGACCCCTGGACCTCTCACGCGACCGGGGCTTCCGCGGAGCCGAATGCCGGGCCTCCAGGAGCTTTCGAGACCGCTCTCGCAAAGCTTTCGGGTTGAGGGCCTGGCAGTCGGTACAAGACTTCGTGTCGTGGCCTCGGCCGAGGCAGAAGAGACACTCCCAATGCGGGTCGGTGACGGACATCATCCGAGCACAGGCGCCGCAACGTTTGAAACCGGGCATCCCTACGACACCTTCAGAGAGAAAAACAGTGAAAAAATTTCACCAAAAAGTATGGTCAAAAAATGACCAGGGCACTGCTCTTCCCGGATCTGCGCTTGCTGGCGCGGAAAAAGAAGAACTGACGTCAGCGCGCAGGGGCGGCGCCTAAGTACTGCCCGCGACGTCATCCCGGCGATCACGACGCCGACGACAAACGCGGAGCCGCACGACGCCGCCTACCGACGCGCAAGGGTACTGCTACGCAAAAAACTTTCCGGATCCAGCCTGACGCCTGGGGATATTCTAAGGTAAGGTAAGGAATCTGTCACTAACGTGTCTCTTTCAGATATATCGTTACACAAGTTAGTAACTTGTGCATCTGAAAGAGACACGTTAGTGACAGATTCCTTACCTTAGAATAGATACCCCAGCAATACCAACCCCGGTGGTGGGTCTGCGAACAAAGATCAGACAAGGAAGTCCCGGAGGACAGAACGGCCAAAGAAGCCGTCCCTCCGGACCTGACTGTCAAGGCAGTAATGCTTGGTAAACGTGTGCAGCGAGGCCCACGTAGCTGCCTGACAGATATCCTGCAGCGGAACACCGCGGCCTAAGGCCGTGGTAGCAGCCGTCGCCCTGGTGGAATGGGCACGCAGCCCAACAGGAGGCTCCTTCTTAGCCAAAGAATAGCAGGCTTTGATACACAAGGTTACCCAGCGGGAAATGGTTCTCTTGTGCACCGCCCGACCTTTTTGGCGCCCACGTAGCCAACAAAGAGCTGGTCATCCACCCGGAAGTGTTGTGTGCGGTTGATATAAAAGGAAAGCGCACGTTTTGGGTCCAGACGGTGGAGCCTCTCTTCCTCTCTGGAAGGATGCGGAGGCGGAAAGAAGGTGGGCAAAGTGATGGTCTGCCCAATGTGGAAGGCAGTAACCACCTTTGGCAAGAAAGACGGACGCGTCCGAAGAACAACCTTGTCTGGATGGACAGACAGAAAGGGAGGTTTGCATGATAGAGCCTGGAGCTCACTCACCCGCCGAGCGGAGGTGATGGCCACCAGAAAGGCTGTCTTCAGAGTCAGAAGACGAAGAGGACAGTTATGTAGAGGCTCAAAGGGAGCGCACATGACAAAGGTAAGAACCAAGTTCAAGTCCCACTGAGGCATCACAAACGGAACAGGAGGGAAGAGGTGTGTAATGCCTTTTAAGAACCTGTTAACAACAGGGGACTTGAAAAGGGAGGGCTGATCAGGAAGCCTGAGGAAGGCCGAGATAGCACAAAGATAGCCCTTGATGGTACCCAGGGCAGAACCCTGGTGGGCCAGAGAAAGAAGGAACAGAAGAACCTCAGAAAGAGGGGCAGAGAGGGGATTCACAGGCTTTGCTCTGCACCATGCCACAAACTTGTTCCACCTGCAGGCGTATACCACCTTAGTGGAGGGACGCCTGGCTGCCAGAATCACATCACAAACTTCGGGAGGCAAGTCGAAAGGAATCAACTGCCGCCGCTCAATCTCCACGCAAGCAGGTGGAGACTGGACAGGTTCGGGTGGAAGACCTTCCCCTGCTGCTGCGACAGAAGATCCTCCCGAAGAGGCAGACGGATCGGGGGATCGACGCTCATACTGAGTAGCTCAGGATACCAAACTCTTCGAGCCCAGTCCGGAGCCACAAAAATGACTTGGGCCCGGTCGCGCCGAATCTTCTTCAACACTCTGGGTAGAAGTGGTATTGGCGGAAAGGCGTACAACAGACCGCAACTCCACTCGCGACGAAAAGCGTCGCCGAGCGAGTGCCGCCTTGGAAATTCCAACGCGCAGAACTGCTGACATTGCGCGTTCTCTTCGGTGGCGAACAGATCTAACCAAGGCTCTCCCCACTGCTGAAAGAGACCTTTCACCACCTCCGAGTGAAGACGCCATTCGTGATCCATCATGCACCTGCGGCTGAGCTCGTCCGCCCTGGCGTTCAGGGAACCTGCCAGGTGTTGAACCATGAGGAATATGCCCTGATGTTCCAGCCATGTCCAGAGGCGCAGAGCCTCCTGACAGAGGGTCCACGACCCCACCCCGCCTTGTTTGTTGCAGTACCACATGGCGGTGGTGTTGTCTGTGAACACCTGCACTACCTTCCCTTTGACAGAGGGAAGGAATGCCTTGAGTGCAAGTCGGATCGCCCGGAGCTCCAGAATATTGATATGGAGCCGGGACTCCGCCGGAGACCAGAGGCCTCTGATCTCCGCCTCTCCCATGTGACCGCCCCATCCCAGAAGGGACGCGTCCGTCACAACTGTGTGCTCTGGCTGGGGAAGGGAGAGGGATCTGCCCATGACCCATTGATGGTTCGAGAGCCACCACTGCAACTGTTTTGCAGTCCCCTCCGAGATCTGGACGTGATCGGACAGGTTGCCCCGGTGCTGCGCCCACTGGAACTTCAGGTCCCACTGCAGAGCCCGCATATGCCATCTGGCATGATCGACCAGCAGAATGCAGGAGGCCATGAGGCCCAGCAGACTCAGGGTCATCCATACCGAAACCCAGGATAAAGGCTGAAAGATCGGAATCATAGCCTGAATATCCCGGACTCGCCGTTCGGGAGGATAAGCCCGAAACTGCATCGTGTCCAGAACTGCTCCGATGAAAAGGAGCTGTGGAGAAGGAATCAGATGCGACTTCGGCACATTGATGGAGAACCCCAGCGAGTGCAGGAGTTCGGCCGTAGTCTGGAGGTGGGAGACGACTGCCTGGGAGGAGCCCGCCTTCAGCAGCCAGTCGTCGAGATAGGGGAATACTGGAACCCCTGTCCGGCGCAGATGAGCTGCGACCACCGCCATCACTTTTGTGAACACCCGAGGGGCACTGGTAAGGCCAAAGGGGAGCACGGTGAACTGAAAATGCTCGAGGCCTACCGTGAACCGCAGGTAACGCCGATGGGCCGGCAGAACGAGGATGTGGAAATAAGCGTCCTGTAAGTCCAACGCTACCAACCAGTCTCCAGGGTCGAGGGAGGTCAAGACCTGAGCTAGGGTGAGCATCTTGAACTTCTCCTTCCGGAGGAAGCGATTGACGTTCCGGGGGTCCAAGATAGGACGCATGTCCTCCTTGTCCTTCTTGGGCACCAGAAAGTAGTGGGAGTAGCAACCACGTCCTACTTCTGGGGTCGGAACATGCTCGATGGCCCTCTTGGCCAAGAGGGCCGTGACTTCCTTCTGCAGAAGCACCAAGTGATCCCCTGACATGCGGTGGAATTGAGGTGGCATGGCTGGGGGGGTGGTCTCGAAGGGGAGGGAGTAGCCCCTTCGGACAATGTCCAAGACCCACCTGTCCGCGGTGATGGCACGCCAGTGGTGAAGGTGATGGTGGACCCTGCCCCCTACTGGCGTGCTGTGCACCTGAAAGGAAGGACTAGGAGGGCTTGGAGGCCGCGGACGGGGAGGGGCTGGTGGCCTGACCCGCACGCTGGTTGCCTGACCCGCCACGGCGGGAGCCACGTCCTCGGCCACGCGAAGACGCTTGCTGCGCGGGCCGGTGGCTGGGCAGCGGACGTGACTGGGCGCCCCTTCCGTGGCCACGAAAGGGGCGAAAAGCAGAGGTTAGCGGAGGGCGCACAGCAGAAAGGCCCAGGGACTTGGCAGTAGCCCGTGAGTCCTTAAAACGCTCCAGCGCATGGTCTGCTTTGGTACCAAAAAGACCGACTCCATCAAAGGGCATGTCCATGAGTGTGTTTTGGACATCACCCGAGAAACCAGTTGTTCTCAGCCAGGCGTGGCGAAGCAGCTCCACCGTCGTTGCAAGCGATCTGCCCAGCGAGTCGGCGGTATCAAGGCCAGAACGGATGGTGTACTTTGCTGCATCCCTTCCTTCCGCAATGGTGCGGGAAAGCAGTGTCTGGACCTCCTCAGGACACTGGGGCAAAACGAGCGCCACCGAATCCCACAGAGAGTGGGAGTATCGGCCCAAAAGGCAAGCGGTGTTGACGGACCGCAAGCCAGCACTGGAGGAAGAAAAGGCCTTCTTCCCAAATTGATCCAGGCGTTTGGATTCCCTATCCGGAGGGGCGGTAGGGAAGGCGGTTTGGGAGGCAGAGGCTTGGACAACCAAGCTCTCAGGGGTGGGATGTTGAGAGAGAAACAAGGGGTCGCCCGGAGCAGGGCGATGGCGTCGGGCCACGTTCCTATCCACAGGAGCCCCTGTGGCGGGCTTGGACCAGGTGCCCAAAAGAACGTCAGAAAGTGCATCATTAAACGGCAGCAATGGCTCCGAGGAGATAGCTGCCGGCTGAAGCACTTCCGTCAGGAGGTTAGTCCTGACAGCCACTGTAGGCAATTGGAGGTGTAAGGCTCCAGCTGCTCTACGCAACACTGTTGAGAAATTTGCTCCCTCCTCCGTAGCCACGGAAGGAGGAGACAGCATGCCAGTGTCAGGGGAAGTGTCCAGAACACTGGCATCCCCAAGTTCCTCTGCCCAGTCCTGATCATAGTCACACTGCTGTGTGAGAGGGTCATCCGACCCCTCCCAGCTCTCCTGGTCCTCCTCCGGTTGAAAATAAGGAGGAGGAGGGACATCCGGGACCCAAAGTCTCATGGGCGCCGGAGCCGGCGTCGGGCGACGTCGGTCCGACGCCGCGTCCGGATCCGGAGATAACTGGGGAACGACGCCGCCCGGAGCCCTCGGCGTCGGCGTGGTTAGGTCAACCGGCGTCGATGGGGGTTGCGGTACCACCGGAGCCAGGATCGAGGCGGGGCCGAAGCCGGGGCCGGGAGCGAGGCTGGTGGGACAGGCGGCGCCGGGGCAATCCCATTAGGGCCCTCGGGGTCCGAAGGCGCACCGGAGGGGCCTTGAGGCTCGAAGAGGCGGGCCATGGCCGACAGGAATTCCTGTATTTCGGCCGGAGTCGCCCCCGAACCCGGGAAGGACGGGTAATGCGGGGGCGGACCCACAGGCACCTCCGGAGCCGCGGGGACGTGGCCGACAGGGGCCTCAGCCGAGTCGCGAGACCGGCGAGGCGAAGTCTTAGAGCGATGGTGCTTCTTAGACTTTTGTGCTTCGACTTACCCGAGGAGTGCGAAGACTTGGACTCCGATGACGGGCGAGGACTCCGCGACCGGCCCCTCGACCTCTCCCGTGACCGGGGCTTGGTGCGGCGCGGAGCCGACTGCCGGACCTCGAGGAGCTTTCGAGACCACTCTCGCAAAGCCTTCGGGTGCAAGGCTCGGCAGTCGGAACACGACTTCGTGTCGTGGTCGCGGCCGAGACAGTAGAGACACTAAGTGCGGGTCTGTGATCGACATCATTCGACCACAGGTGTCGCATGGCTTGAAGCCGGGCTTCCCTACCGACACCGTGGAGCCGAGATGACTCGAAGAAAACAGTGAAAAATCACCAAAAGTTAGTCAAAAAATGACTAGGGCACAGCTCTTCCCGGATCTGCGCTTACTGGCGCGGAAAAAAGAAGAACTGACGTCAGCGCGCAGGGGCGGCGTCTAAGTACTGCCTGCGACGTCATCCCGGCGGTCCCGACGCCGACGACGAACGCGGAGCCGCACGACGCCGCCTACCGACGCGCAAGGGTACTGCTACGCAAAAACTTTCCGGATCCAGCCTGACGCCTGGGGATATTCTAAGGTAAGGAATCTGTCACTAACGTGTCTCTTTCAGATCATCAGACTCCGAGAAGGACAACTGAGTACTTCCCTATACAAAAAACCGACCGACAGGAATAGTCTGTTACTATACAGCAGCCACCATCCGAGAGCTCTCAAAGATAGTTTGCCATTCGGACAGTTCCTGCGTATCAGAAGGAATTGTAGCTCACTAGCTGATTACAAGACAGAGGCCCAAACCTTGGCAATCAATCTCAGGCAGAGGGATTACCCACAGCGCCAAGTCATGGACTCTATGAAGCGGGCGAGGAACAACCCCTGTGAGGCCTTACTGGAAGTAACCCCCAGAGAACCATCTTATACCCTCACATGCGTGACTTCCTTCACGCCAGATTCAAACCGCATCAAAGGTATTATTAACAAACATTGGGGTATCCTGGGCCCTGGGGTTCTACAAATACCAAAACCTAGGTTCGCCTACAAACGGACCCAGAATTTAAAAGACATCCTGATACATACAAGACCTAAAATCCAGAGAACCACGGTGCAGAGACCTCTCTGGAACCTCCCCCCAGTCAAGGGTCACTATCCTTGTGGCTCGTGTGCGGTGTGCCGTCAAACTGCACCAACGAAAGAGATATACCTTTCAGACACATTCATATGGAAACTGAATAAGCACACGAACTGCAATACCACTCAGTGCATCTACATGGTCACTTGTCCTTGTAACATGAAATACATAGACATGACATCGAGAATGGTGAAAACGCGCATAACAGAACACAAGAGTAATATCCGTTGTCAACGAGTATCCACCAAGATGTATACACACTTCAAAGAGTTCAATCACTCTCCAGACACACTCCGTTGGCTGGTACTGGAAGCCCACCCACAGATAACACAGGCAGCTTTGTTTAGGATAGAACAAAGATGGGTGCATAGACTGTCTACTGACCGACTAGGACTGAATGATGATATACCCTGGGGGTCGTTGTCTAATACCTAAAACCAGCTCACCTGACTCCTGCCCATCCCCGAAGAGACTAGTTGGGCTATATGTCACCTTTCACTAGACAGTCAAAACCGCCATATGAATGCCTTTTCGTTTCTGTACTGTACACTGTGCCCTTTTACACCTTATTCCGGGTATCTGCACACCTCATCCCAGAATACACTCCCCACAATGGCCACTGCCACTACAAAATGGCCACCATACCAGCATCCCCGAAGAGACTAGTTGGGCTATATGTCACCTTTCATTAGACAGTCAGTATCGCCATATGAATGCCTTTCCGTTTCTGTACTGTACACTGTCTTTTTACACCTTATTCCGGGTATCTGCACACCTTATCCCAGAATATACTCCACATAATGGCCACTGCTACTACAAGATGGCCGCTATACCCACATCTCGAACCACCTTCGGGTAGTTACACACAACTCAATGGCCTTTACCATTACAAGATGGCCGCCATACCCTTACTTCGAACCACCTCCAGGCATGTCGTGCCAGTAACAAGCAACAGCTGACGCTAATTGACGGCCAGCCCCTTTGCCTACCGGGAGCGGGGGTGTATATCTGCACCTCGGCGAGGCTGCAGTACACCACCCGGTTCCGGCGGCGAGGGGTAGGTTTCCCATCCTGCATCTGAGGATTTCTGGTAAGTATTCCTGAAGCTACGAGCATGCTCGACTCTACCTACTGCTACGCTACAGGTGAGCATACGGGACATGGGGCAACTGATTATTATGGCGGACGCACGCTGTTTTCATATTGAGCCGGTCCTCCGCAATACCCATTGTGAGCACGGCAGCGTGGCCCCGCCCCGCTCGCCAGGCTGACACTACCTTCCGTGAGCTAAGCCTGGCGGGCGGTTGGGGGGGGGCCCTCAGGCTTGCAGGTAGCTCGGGTATACGAGGGACTATACCGCCCGGTGGTTAAGTGCGTGCGCCTATACAGTCATGCCACTGCCTTAACCCCTCACCTATAGCTCGCCAGTACCTTGAGGGTTGCAGTAACTCCGTGTTGGCAGTAATTCTTTCCTTGATCTCTCCGTGCTATTCTGTCCCCGTAGGACACAATACTTTGTGTCTCGTGTCCCGCCGGATACTGTTGAGGCGAACCGCTCAGAATTGTTAGGTGAGTCCTGAGTTCTCCACCTAACTACTCTCTTGTATACCATTGTACTTTGTTTGAGAGAGCTCCGATTTGGAAGCTTTTTAACCACTTATTTGTTTACTGCACTATCATCACTTTTGTTGTGTGACATAACTCAGTCACTTTTACACACAATATGGGTCACCATTTGTTTAGGTCTCGGCCTGACGTAAGCAGCGCATGCGCTGCTCTCGTCATACGAGGGCTTCTTGGAATCAATACGATTCCAGAAGCCGTGTCCCAGCTCTGCCTTCAGTTTTCATTCGTGCGCGTCGTTTGGCGTCACGAATTATGCCAAAGGCAGTGCAATGATTGCACCGAAGGCATGTCAATCCCTCCTTGTTGCCACCCTGTCTCCTTTTAGCCACGCCTAGCGGGATTGGATCTTTTACTGGCGGCAGTACACACACTCCTTTAATTATTAGCTACGCACTTTTTTCCCCACATGCTCTCTCCTAAACTTGCAAACTCGTGTTTTGTTTTGTTTAAGCAGTGCGGCCGCTCTTTATCTTGTGTTGTTTTAAAGCGCTGTGGTTGTAAGGCGCGCTTTATGTTCTTTTGTCATGTTGGAGAATGGCGCTGTACATTTGCTGGCTCGCCGAAATCAGCTGTGTGTTTATTTTTGCATCGTGCTTTCACTTAAAGTGAAAGCGCGATGCAAATATAAACAAGCGCTCTGCTCATGTTTTCTACAATAATCTGCCCACACTTCCTCGTTAGTGTCCAACGTCCTTCCAGTATGAAATTGTGGTAGAAAATTGTGTTGTGGCGCCTTCTGCCCAAAGACAAAAAGTGATAGTAACGCCGATTATTTACAGCGCCTCCAAGCAGCAATGGCAATGTAAAGCAAGGATTTTATTGCGATGTACTTGGATGGCATTTAAGGTCCTATTAAAGTGTTAACCATTTTTCAAATGTGAGCGTGTTTTCTGTTTTCTTGTTGGGGAAAGGCGCACATTTTCGGAAGCGCAGTCTGTTGCAGAATGGGGTGAGAGGTCGACCACCCTATGCTTTAAAAAAAACGTTGTGCCTCGCGCATGTGTTATCAGTAGCGGCCGCCCGGGTCCCGCAGATTTGCATTTGTTGAACTCGGCACTGGTTCCTGCCAACAGGCGCGGCTTCGCAGCGCTACAAGTGCGGATCACAGAGTTTCGGCAGCTGTTGGTCGGGCAGATTTTCTTCTAGTTTCGGCAAACTTATCCGGGGGTTTTTGTAAAGATGCGAAAAGTCGTACAATACTTCGGGGGTGAAGATACGATTGATCCCCAAATAAAATGATATAAAGGCATATCTGTCAGTGTAACTAAAGTTTCTTGTTTCCATTGTTACTAATTATTAACCATAAATACGGATGTAAGACCATCAGCTTCTTGGCTGTATTTATTTATGAAAACGAAAAAAAAAAAGGGAAAGTTGATCTACTTTTTTGACCGTCAGTGCTGCCAATCACAACTCGTCGTCTGTGCAGATGACACCACGGAGAGTTTAAGAAAAGTATTTTTTACAACGCGGCTGTAGCTGCGGGTGTGTGGCGAAATCAAACCAGGGTGTTTTATGTGAGTATCGTTTCTTTCTATGTGTGCATATAGCGTTGCTGCTACAGACAGACAGTCAAGGGCGATTCCAAGTTTATTGGTGACATAAATATGGAAAATACCAGTTTCAACTCCATGTTTTCAAAGCGTAATATATAGTAAATATCGATAAATGCAGATACACTGAACAAAATTAAATATGTAAACGTTTCAAACGGAAATGGCAAACAAAAACCATAAAACCTTGAGACCTGATTCTAATAATGCGGCAAGAAAGAATCTTGTGTGTGTATCAAGACTCGACTGGAAATGCGGGCACAAAGCTCCCCGGTCCAAATAAACTTTGCGCCAGATGTTGACCGCATTTTTCCATCTGATCACCGACTGCCTAAAAATGGAGATTGAGTTGAGACATGCAAATCCTCTTTGCGCAGTTAACTAACTCAGTTGTGAAGTTTTATGCTCGTTACCACCGGTGAACATCGCAGTTTCCTCTGTGCTGTACATTTTAACTAGAGTCAAAGCAGGTGCGGGCACCGCATTCGTCAGGGTGGGAAAAGCCCGTGGGTAGAGTTACCAACATCCCGGAGAGTGCCAGAAGTCTCCTTTGACATATGGGGACAAAGTGACACGTCGGATGCGGTTGTTTATTATTGATATTCCGTGCCTTAAGGTACCATTTCATTATGTCTGAATAACCATATTATCATCACTTACTTTCAAGTGTTTTATTGGTATGACCCAGGATTAAAGGGCTTTATAAAATGCCTTGTCCGGTAATGCATAAGAAAGCCGTGATTTGAGCACATGTTTTGAGGGTACAGCTTAACCGCAGAAACAAAGAACTGATCTGTTCTTGAGGTTGCCCAAGTGTAGCAACTGGCTGATTAATTTGGTGATGAACAGCGAAATATCCTTTTATGGCATCTCTTTGATTCAAATGAATATCTAAGCACCAGTACTTTAGAGAGCGATGAAACATGTTGAGTTAGTCTATAATATGAAGAGTACAAATTAGTACCTCTAGAAGAGGGATGTCAATAATTGATGGGATTGCACGAGTGACTGTCAAACACCTGGAGTGAATATCTTATATGGCCATATTCAACAAGTGGTGAACCTGCATGATTATATCCTGTGATTAACTAGCATATCCGGAGGATGAAAAACCTATACGATCTTACACCACATGTGACAACCCTGCATAATTGTATCTACATTGTATGTTCATAAAGAACATGCATAATCTCGCCACATGAATGATGAACCTGTGTTCCTGTACCCCAGGAGTGCTGAATCTGCATATTCATAGCTTGCGTGTGATGAACATGTTTAGTAGTATCCCAAGAGTGAGGAGTTCTAATGTTTGAATCCTGGGAGTTGTATACCATTGCAACTTTGTACACACAAACCTCTCGCAACACAGGGATGCATTTAAAATCAAAAGGCCTCATTCACAAGGTTTTGGCGCAGGGCATCACAGTAAGGAATCTTACTGCGCTGCCCTGCATCAAAAGTAAAGGGCAGGAATGCACTGTATCTATGAGATACAGCACATTCCTGTCCTTTTCCACTGTGCTGGTGCACAATGGGCTGCAATGAGGCAATGCAGGCACCCTTGCGCCATGGTGCAAGTGGGTCAGTGTTGCAGGGATCATTGTTTTTGTGCGGGAAGGGACACCTTTCTACAGAAAAACAATCAGGTGTTTTCCTCCTATGTGTGCTGCAGAATGCAGCATACATTAAAACAAGCATTAAAAATGCAATAGGTCTCGCCTTTGATTAAGTTAAAGCCATTTGCTTTGCTAATGGTATTGTATAGCAAAGCAAATGGCTTTAACTTAATGAAAGGCGAGACCTATTGCATTTTTAATGCTTGTTTTAAGAATGAGATAGATAAGTTGTAACAATGATAACGTTGCATTTTATGTCTTCTATATTTTGCCACTGTTTATTATTTTTTTCTCCAGGTTGTCCTCTACATCTGTGGGGACCTTTCCTACAGTTACCACGTGGGAGGTAGGTCTTCCACCTCACCACGACGTGTAGATAGTTAATATTAGGTCCTGATGAATTGCCACTGATCCTCCAGACTATTTAGGCAAGAAACATGTCGACCCTTTGAGAGTGCAGTTACTCTGAGACATTGCATTCAGATAGCTGCCCTCCTCTCTTCATTTTTAATCAGGTGGTTAGCCAACTAGAATAAAGTTGTTCGTAGGACTACCCAACCTGTTTTAATCACTTTCTCACTACATCACATCTACACTCTCCTAGGCCCCGTACCCCCACGGCACCTAAACGGCAAGGAACAAAAGATCTCCGCTAAAGAGCCCCTCATTGGGTGCCCGTCGGGTATTGCAGCGCCGACCCGACGAGGAGCAAGTCCAATGATGATGCATGACACCTAGCTGGCTGGGCGTGTGAGGGCCTTAGTTCCGAAAGGAGGAATTCCCCTCCTGCTTGACTACTTACATCTCTCCCCTATTTTTATTGACCCACTTAAGGAACTGCATACCCTCTTCTTTGTTATTGGCCTGGGCATGTATGTTGGACCTGCTAAATAGCCCTTCGTCCCTCCCTTTGTCGCATGCTGTAAACTTTGCACATTAGGTTACTGCAACCCCTAGGAAAAAAGGTAATTGGTTTTAAGATGACATAGTATTTTCCCTGAAAACTTCAGTTCACCAGGACACACTCCACTTTGATTGTGTTTTTTCCCTCCCAGAGGGTAGATGTGTGGGTGATAAAGCAAAGTGAAACTATTGTCTGGGTACTGTAAAGAAAATGAAATTCTACACGGAAAGTGCTTTGATAGGAAAATGTTTTCCAATATGCTCACATCTGGGGAGGTTGGCAAAGTACATGTGAATCTACAGCACTACAAGCTGCAAACCAGAGAGTTACAGTTTAGCATCATTCTCCATTTGCAGCATGTGTCACAGGCAGATTACATATTGTGCACAGACTGAAAAGCAGCACCCAAATCCTTAATGCAGCGGCTTGCAAGCAGAAGATGTTTGGAACAGGGTTTTAAGTACAGTTTCTCAACAAATGCCTTTTACCTAGCATGAATGCACAAGTTACTTACTTATGTAACGATATATCTGTAAGAGACAGTAGTTAGTGACAGATTCCTTACCTTAGAATATCCCCAGACGTCAGGCAGGATCCGGAAAGTTTTGCGTAGCAGTACCCTTGCGCGTCGGTAGGCGGCGTCGTGCGGCTCCGCGTCCGTCGTCGGGATCGCCGGAATGACGTCGCGGGCAGTACTTCGACGCCGCCCCTGCGCGCTGACGTCAGTTCTGTACATGACTTTCCGCGCCAGGAACGCAGAGCCATGCAAGAAGCTGACATTGGTGTCTGAAAAAATACTAGGGCCCTGAAATGGATGTCGTTAACCCTAGAAATCAGTTCGCAGAACGGGGAAGATGGGTGGGGCGGTAAGGAATCTGTCACTAACTACTGTCTCTTACAGATATATCGTTACACAAGTTAGTAACTTGTGCATCTGAAAGAGACACGTTAGTGACAGATTCCTTACCTTAGAATAGATACCCCAGCAATACCAACCCCGGTGGTGGGTCTGCGAACAAAGATCAGACAAGGAAGTCTCGGAGGACAGAACGGCCAAAGAAGCCGTCTCTCCGGACTTGGCTGTCAAGGCAGTAATGCTTGGTAAACGTGTGCAACGAGTCCCACGTAGCTGCCTGACAAATGTCCTGCAAAGGGATACCACTTCCTAAAGCCGTGGTGGCGGCTGTCGCCCTGGTGGAATGGGCACGCAACCCAACAGGGGGCTCCTTTTTAGCCAAAGAATAACAGGCCTTGATACACAAGACGGCCCAGCGGGAGATGGTCCGCTTGTGTACCGCCCGACCTTTTTTGGCGCCCACGTAGCCAACAAAGAGCTGGTCGTCCACCCGGAACTGTTGTGTGCGATTTAGATAAAAGGAAATCGCACGTTTTGGGTCCAGACGGTGGAGCCTCTCTTCCTCTCTAGAAGGATGCGGAGGCAGAAAGAAGGTGGGCAAAGTGATGGTCTGCCCAATGTGGAAAGCAGTAACCACTTTTGGCAAGAAGGACGGACGCGTCCTGAGAACAACCTTGTCTGGATGGACAGACAGAAAGGGAGGCTTGCAAGAAAGAGCCTGGAGCTCACTCACCCGCCGAGCGGAGGTGATAGCCACCAGAAAAGCTGTCTTCAGAGTTAGAAGACGAAGAGGACAGTTATGGAGAGGCTCAAAGGGAGCGCACATGAGAAAGGTAAGAACCAGATTCAAGTCCCACTGAGGCATCACAAACGGAACAGGAGGGAAGAGGTGTGTAATGCCTTTTAGGAATCTGTTAACAGGGGACTTGAAAAGGGAGGGCTGATCAGGAAGCCTGAGGAAGGCCGAGATTGCACAGAGATAGCCCTTGATGGTACCCAGGGCAGAACCCTGCTGGGCCAGAGAAAGAAGGAACAGAAGAACCTCAGAAAGAGGGGCAGAAAGGGGATTCACAGCCGTTGCTGTGCACCATGCCACAAATTTGTTCCACCTGCAGGCGTATACCACCTTAGTGGAGGGACGCCTGGCTGCCAGAATCACATCACAAACTTCAGGAGGCAAGTCGAAAGGAATCAACTGCCGCCGCTCAATCTCCACGCAAGGAGGTGGAGACTGGACAGGTTCGGGTGGAGGACCGTCCCCTGCTGCTGCGACAGAAGATCCTCCCGAAGAGGCAGACGGATCGGGGGATCAACGCTCATACTGAGTAGCTCGGGATACCAAACTCTTCGAGCCCAGTCCGGAGCCACAAGGATGACTTGGGCCCGGTCGTGCCGAATCTTCTTCAACACTCTGGGTAGAAGTGGTATAGGCGGAAAGGCGTACAACAGACCGCAACTCCACTCGCGACGAAAAGCGTCGCCGAGCGAGTGCCGCCTTGGAAATTCCAATGCGCAGAACTGATGACATTGCGCGTTCTCTTCGGTGGCGAATAGATCTAACCAAGGCTCTCCCCACTGTAGAAAGAGTCCTTGCGCCACTTCCGAGTGAAGACGCCATTCGTGATCCATCATGCACCTGCGGCTGAGCTCGTCCGCCCTGGCGTTCAGGGAACCTGCCAGGTGTTGAACCATCAGGAATATGCCCTGATGTTCCAGCCATGTCCAGAGGCCCAGAGCCTCCTGACAGAGGGTCCACGACCCCACCCCGCCCTGTTTGTTGCAGTACCACATGGCGGTGGTGTTGTCTGTGAACACCTGCACTACTTTTCCTTTGACAGAGGGAAGGAATGCTTTGAGTGCAAGTCGGATCGCCCGGAGCTCCAGAAGGTTGATATGGAGCCGGGACTCCGCCGGAGACCAGAGGCCTCTGATCTCCGCCTCTCCCATGTGACCGCCCCATCCCAGAAGGGACGCGTCCGTCACAACTGTGTGCTCTGGCTGGGGAAGGGAGAGGGATCTGCCCAAGACCCATTGCCGGTTCGAGAGCCACCACTGCAACTGTTTTGCAGTCCCCTCCGAGATCTGGACGTGATCGGACAGGTTGCCCTGATGCACAAGTTACTAACTTGTGTAACGATATATCTGTAAGAGACAGTAGTTAGTGATAGATTCCTTACCTTAGAATATCCCCAGGCGTCAGGCTGGATCCGGAAAGTTTTGCGTAGCAGTACCCTTGCGCGTCGGTAGGCGGCGTCGTGCGGCTCCGCGTCCGTCGTCGGCGTCGTGATCGCCGGGATGACGTCGCGGGCAGTACTTAGGCGCCGCCCCTGCGCGCTGACGTCAGTTCTGTACACGACTTTCCGCGCCAGGAACGCAGAGCCATGCAAGAAGCTGACACAGGTGTCTGAAAAATACTAGGGCCCTGAAGGGGATGTCCTTAACCCTAGAAATCAGTTCGCAGAACGGGGAGGATGGGTGGGGCGGTAGGAATCTATCACTAACTACTGTCTCTTACAGATATATCGTTACACAAGTTAGTAACTTGTGCATCTGAAAGAGACACGTTAGTGATAGATTCCTTACCTTAGAATAGATACCCCAGCAATACCAACCCCGGTGGTGGGTCTGCGAACAAAGATCAGACAAGGAAGTCCTGGAGGACAGAACGGCCAAAGAAGCCGTCCCTCCGGACCTGACTGTCAAGGCAGTAATGCTTAGTAAACGTGTGCAGCGAGGCCCACGTAGCCGCCTGACAGATAACCGGCAGCGGAACACCGCGGCCCAAGGCCGTGGTAGCAGCCGTTGCCCTGGTGGAATGGGCACGCAGCCCAACAGGAGGTTCCTTTTTAGCCAAAGAATAGCAGGCCTTGATGCACAAGGTAACCCAGCGGGAGATGGTCCTCTTGTGCACCGCCCGACCTTTTTTGGCGCCCACGTAGCCAACAAAGAGCTGGTCATCCACCCGGAAGTGTTTTGTGCGGTCAATATAAAAAGAGAGCGCACGTTTTGGGTCCAGACGGTGGAGCCTCTCTTCCTCTCTGGAAGGAGGCGGAAAGAAGGTGGGCAAAGTGATGGTCTGCCCAATGTGGAAAGCAGTAACCACCTTTGGCAAGAAGGACGGACGCGTCCGAAGAACAACCTTGTCTGGATGAACAGACAGAAAGGGAGGTTTGCAAGATAGAGCCTGGAGCTCACTCACCCGCCGAGCGGAGGTGATGGCCACCAGAAAGGCTGTCTTCAGAGTCAGAAGACGAAGAGGACAGTTATGTAGAGGCTCAAAGGGAGCGCACATTAAAAAGGTAAGAACCAAGTTCAAGTCCCACTGAGGCATCACAAACGGAACAGGAGGGAAGAGGTGAGTAATGCCTTTTAAGAACCTGTTAACAACAGGGGACTTGAAAAGGGAGGGCTGATCAGGGAGCCTGAGGAAGGCCGAGATAGCACAAAGATAACCCTTGATGGTACCCAGGGCAGAACCCTGTTGGGCCAAAGAGAGAAGGAACAGAAGGACCTCAGAAAGAGGGGCAGAAAGGGGATTCACAGCCTTTGCTGTGCACCATGCCACAAATTTGTTCCACCTGCAGGCGTATACCACCTTAGTGGAGGGACGCCTGGCTGCCAGAATCACATCACAAACTTCGGGAGGCAAGTCGAAAGGAATCAACTGCCGCCGCTCAATCTCCACGCAAGCAGGTGTAGACTGGACAGGTTCGGGTGGAGGACCGTCCCCTGCTGCTGCGACAGAAGATCCTCCCGAAGAGGCAGACGGATCGGGGGATCTATGCTCATATTGAGTAGCTCGGGATACCAAACTCTTCGAGCCCAGTCCGGAGCCACAAGAATGACTTGGGCCCGGTCGTGCCGAATCTTCTTCAACACTCTGGGTAGAAGTGGTATAGGCGGAAAGGCGTACAATAGACCGCAACTCCACTCGTGACGAAAAGCGTCGCCGAGCGAGTGCCGCCTTGGAAATTCCAACGCGCAGAACTGATGACATTGCGCGTTCTCTTCGGTGGCGAATAGATCTAACCAAGGCTCTCCCCACTGTAGAAAGAGTCCTTGCGCCACTTCCGAGTGAAGACGCCATTCGTGATCCATCATGCACCTGCGGCTGAGTTCGTCCGCCCTGGCGTTCAGGGAACCTGCCAGGTGTTGAACCACCAGGAACATGCCCTGATGTTCCAGCCATGTCCAGAGGCGCAGAGCCTCCTGACAAAGGGTCCACGACCCCACCCCGCCTTGTTTGTTGCAGTACCACATGGCGGTGGTGTTGTCTGTGAACACCTGCACTACCTTCCCTTTGACAGAGGGAAGGAATGCCTTGAGTGCAAGTCGGATCGCCCGGAGCTCCAGAATGTTGATATGGAGCCGGGACTCCGCCGGAGACCAGAGGCCTCTGATCTCCGCCTCTCCCATGTGACCGCCCCATCCCAGAAGGGACGCGTCCGTCACAACTGTATGCTCTGGCTGGGGAAGGGAGAGGGATCTGCCCATGACCCATTGCCGGTTCGAGAGCCACCACTGCAACTGTTTTGCAGTCCCCTCCGAGATCTGGACGTGATCGGACAGGTTGCCCTGGTGCTGCGCCCACTGGAACTTCAGGTCCCACTGCAGAGCCCGCATATGCCATCTGGCATGATTGACCAGCAGGATGCAGGAGGCCATGAGGCCCAGCAGCCTCAGGGTCATCCGTACCGAAACCCAGGATAAAGGCCGAAAGATCGGAATCATAGCCTGAATATCCCGGACTCGCCGTTCGGGAGGATAGGCCCGAAACTGCGTCGTGTCCAGAACTGCTCCGATGAAAAGGAGCTGTGGAGAAGGAATTAGATGCGACTTCGGCACATTGATGGAGAACCCCAGCGAGTGCAGGAGTTCGGCCGTAGTCTGGAGGTGGGAGACGACTGCCTGGGACGAGCCCGCCTTCAGCAGCCAGTCGTCGAGGTAGGGGAAGACTGAAACCCCTGCCCGGCGCCGATGAGCTGCGACCACCGCCATCACTTTCGTGAACACCCGAGGGGCACTTGTAAGGCCAAAGGGGAGCACGGTGAACTGAAAATGCTCGGGGCCTACCGTGAACCGAAGGTAACGCCGGTGGGCCGGCAGGACGGGGATGTGGAAATACGCGTCCTGCAAGTCCAACGCCACCAACCAGTCTCCAGGGTCGAGGGCAGTCAAGACCTGAGCTAGGGTGAGCATCTTGAACTTCTCCTTCCGGAGGAAGCGATTGACGTTCCGGAGGTCCAAGATAGGACGCATGTCCTCCTTGTCCTTTTTGGGCACCAGAAAGTAGTGGGAGTAGCAACCACGCCCTACTTCTGGGGTCGGAACATGCTCGATGGCCCTCTTGGCCAAGAGGGCCGTGACTTCCTTCCGTAGAAGCACCAAGTGATCCCCTGACATGCGGTGGAATTGAGGTGGCATGGCTGGGGGGTGGTCTCGAAGGGGAGGGAGTAGCCCCTTCGGACAATGTCCAAGACCCACCTGTCCGAGGTGATGGTGCGCCAGTGGGGAAGGTGATGGCGGACCCTGCCCCCTACTGGCGTGCCGTGCACCTGAAAGGAGGGACTAGGAGGGCTTGGAGGCCGCGGACGGGTTGGAGGTGGTGGCCTGACCCGCACGCTGGTTGCCCGATCCGCCACGGCGGAATCCACGTCCTCGGCCACGCGAAGACGCCTGCTGCGCGGGCCGGTGGCTGGGCTGCTGACGTGAAGGGGCGCCCCTACCGTGACCACGATAGGGGCGAAAAGCAGAAGGCAGCGGAGGGCGTGTAGCAGAAAGGCCCAGGGACTTTGCAGTAGCCCGTGAGTCCTTAAAGCGCTCCAACGCATGGTCTGCTTTGGACCCAAAAAGACCGACTCCATCAAAGGGCATGTCCATGAGAGTATTCTGGACATCCCCTGAAAAACCAGTGGTTCTCAGCCAGGCGTGGCGCCGGAGCGCCACCGTCGTTGCAATGGACCTGCCCAGCGAGTCGGCGGTGTCAAGGCCACAACGGATAGTGTATTTGGCCGCATCCCTTCCTTCCGCAATGGCGCGGGAAAGCAGTGCCTGGACCTCCTCAGGGCACTGGGGCAAAACATCCGCCACCGAATCCCACAGGGAGTGGGTATATCGGCCCAAAAGACAAGCGGTGTTAACGGACCGCAAGCCAGCACTGGAGGAAGAAAAACCTTTCTTCCCAAACTGATCCAGGCGTTTGGATTCCCTATCCGGAGGAGCGGTAGGGAAGGCGGTTTGGGAAGCGGAGGCTTGGACAACCAAGCTCTCAGGAGTGGGGTGGACAGAAAGAAACAGGGGGTCGCCCGGAGCGGGGCGATGGCGTCGTGACACGTTCCGATCCACAGGAGCCCCTGTGTTGGGCTTGGACCAGGCGCCCAAAAGAACGTCCGTGAGGGCGTCGTTAAACGGCAGCACAGTCTCCGCAGAGGAGGCTGCCGGCTGAAGCACCTCTGTCAAGATGTTAGTCTTGACCGTCAAAGTAGGGAGCTGGAGACGTAAGGCCCCAGCAGCCCTACGCAACACCGTACTCAAAATTGGCCCCCTCCTCCGTAGCCACGGGAGGAGACAGCATGCCAGTGTCAGGAGAAGTATCCAGACCACTGGCCTCCCTAGACTCTCTGTCCAGTCCTCATCATACTGACAGTTGCGTGTTAGAGGGTCATCAGACCCCTCCCAGTCCTCCTGGTCCTCCTCTGGTTCAAAATAAGGAGGAGGAGGGACATTTGGGACCCAAGGTCCCATCGGCGCCGGAGCCGGCGTCGAGCGACGTCGCTCCGGGACCATGTCCGGAGCCGGAAGGAACTGGGGACGACGCCGCCCGGAGCCCAGGGCGGCGTCGAGAACGGCACCGGAGACATCGGCGCCGGCGGAGGTGTCGTGAGGTCGACCGGCGTCGATGGGAGTTGTGGAGCCGGGATCGAGGCCGGGGCCGGAGCCGGAGCCGGGATCGAGGCTGGAGGCTCGGGCGACGCCGGGGCCGGAGCCGCCGGTGACGCCGGATCAACCCCATCAGGGCCCGCGGGGCCCGAAGGCGCACCGGAGGGGCCTGAAGGCCCGAAGAGGCGGGCCATGGCCGACAGGAACTCCTGTACCTTGGCCGGATCCGCCCCCGAACCCGGGAAGGGCGGGTATGACGGGGGCGACTCCACAGGCAAGTCCGGGGCCGCGGGGGCGGGGACGGTGCCGGGAGGGGCCTCAGCCGAGTCGCGAGACCGGCGAGGCGAAGTCCGAGAGCGACGATGCTTCTTGGACTTCTTGTGTCGAGACTTACCGGACGAAGAAGACTTCGACGCCGACGACCGGTGTGCACTCCGCGAGCGACCCCTGGACCTCTCACGCGACCGGGGCTTCCGCGGAGCCGAATGCCGGGCCTCGAGGAGCTTTCGAGACCGCTCTCGCAAAGCCTTCGGGTTGAGGGCCTGGCATTCGGGACAAGACTCGGTGTCGTGGCCTCGGCCGAGGCAGAAGAGACACTCCCAATGCGGGTCGGTGACGGACATCATCCGCGCACAGGCGCCGCATCGCTTGAAGCCGGGCATCCCTACGACACCTGAATGGTGGAAAAAGACAGTGAAAAAATCACCAAAAAGTATGGTCAAAAATTGACCAGGGCACTGCTCTTCCCGGATCTGCGCTTACTGGCGCGGAAAAAGAAGAACTGACGTCAGCGCGCAGGGGCGGCGCCTAAGTACTGCCCGCGACGTCATCCCGGCGATCACGACGCCGACGACGGACGCGGAGCCGCACGACGCCGCCTACCGACGCGCAAGGGTACTGCTACGCAAAACTTTCCGGATCCAGCCTGACGCCTGGGGATATTCTAAGGTAAGGAATCTATCACTAACGTGTCTCTTTCAGATGCTGCGCCCACTGGAACTTCAGGTCCCACTGCAGAGCCCGCATATGCCATCTGGCATGATCGACCAGCAGGATGCAGGAGGCCATGAGGCCCAGCAGCCTCAGGGTCATTTGTACCGAAACCCAGGATAGAGGCCGAAAGATCGTAATCATAGCCTGAATATCCCGGACTCGCCGTTCGGGAGGATAGACCCGAAACTGCGTCGTGTCCAGAACTGCTCCGATAAAAAGGAGCTGTGGAGAAGGAATCAGGTGCGACTTCGGCACGTTGATGGAGAACCCCAGCGAATGCAGGAGCTCGGCCGTAGTCTGGAGGTGGGAGACGACTGCCTGGGACGAACCTGACTTCAGCAGCCAGTCGTCGAGGTAGGGGAAGACTGGAACCCCTGCCCGGCGCAGATGAGCTGCGACCACCGCCATCACTTTCGTGAGCACCCGAGGGGCGCTGGTAAGGCCAAAGGGGAGCACGGTGAACTGAAAATGCTCGAGGGCTACCGTGAACCGCAGGTAACGCCGGTGGGCCGGCAGGACGGGGATGTGAAAATATGCGTCCTGCAAGTCCAACGCTACCATCCAGTCTCCAGGGCAGTCAAGACCTGAGCTAGGGTGAGCATCTTGAACTTCTCCTTCCGGAGGAAGCGATTGACGTTCCGGAGGTCCAAGATAGGACGCATGTCCTCCTTGTCCTTTTTGGGCACCAGAAAGTAGTGGGACTAACAACCACGCCCTACTTCTGGGGTCGAAACGCGTTCGATGGCCCTCTTGGCCAAGAGGGCCGCAACTTCCTTCTGAAGAAGCACCAAGTGATCCCCTGACATGCGGTGGCATTGAGGTGGCATGGCTGGGGGAGTGGTCACGAAGGGGAGGGAGTAGCCCCTTCGGATAATGTCCAAGACCCACTTGTCCGAGGTGATGGCACGCCAGTGGGGAAGGGGATGGCGGACCCTGCCTCCTACTGGCGTGCTGTGGACCTGAAAGGAAGGACTAGGAGGGCTTGGAGGCCGCGGACGGGGCGGGGGCCTGACCCGCACGCTGGTTACCCGACCCGCCTCGGCGGGAGCCACGTCCTCGGCCACGCGTAGACGCCTGCTGCGCGGGCCGGTGGCTGGGCAGCGGACGTGACTGGGCGCCCCTTCCGTGGCCACGAAAGGGGCGAAAAGCAGACTGTTGCGGAGGGCGCACAGCAGAAAGGCCCAGGGACTAGGCTGTAGCCCGTGAGTCCTTAAAGCGCTCCAGCGCATGGTCTGCCTTGTTGCCGAAAAGGCCGACACCATCAAAGGGCATGTCCATAAGAGTGTTTTGGACATCACCCGAGAAACCAGTGGTTCTCAGCCAGGCGTAGCGACGCAGCGCCACTGTCGTCGCAAGCGATCTGCCCAGCGAGTCGGCGGTATCTAGGCCACATCTGAGGGTATACTTTGCCGCATCCCTTCCTTCCGCAATGGCGTGGGAAAGCAGTGTCTGGACCTCCTCAGAACACTGGGGCAGAACCTGTGCCACCGAATCCCACAAACAGTGGGAATATCGGCCTAAGAGGCAAGTGGTGTTGACAGACCGCAAGCCAGCACTGGAGGAAGTAAAAACCTTCTTCCCAAATTGATCCAGTTTTTTGGATTCCCTATCCGGGGGAGCGGTAGGGAAGGCGCTCTGGGAAGCAGAGGCTTGGACAACCAAGCTCTCAGGGGAGGGGTGTTGGGAGAGAAACATGGGGTCGCCCGGAGCAGGGCGATGGCGTCGGGCTACGTTCCTATCCACAGGAGCCCCTGTGGTGGGCTTGGACCAGGTGCCCAAAAGAACGTCAGAAAGTGCCTCGTTGAAAGGCAGCAGTGGCTCCGAGGAGGTAGCCGCCGGCTGAAGCACTTCCGTCAGGATGTTAGTCCTGACAGCCACTGTAGGTAACTGGAGGTGTAAAGCCTCAGCTGCCCTACGCAACACCGTTTCAAAGTTTGCTCCCTCCTCCGTTGCCACAGAAGGAGGAGACAGCATGCCAGAGTCAGGGGAGGTGTCCAGTCCACTGGCATCCCCAAGTTCCTCAGCCCAGTCCTGATCGAACTCACATTGGGCAGTGAGAGGGTCCTCAGACCCCTCCTAGTCCTCTTCGTCCTCCAAAGCAGGTTCAAAGTAAGGAGGAGGGACATGCGGAACCCAAGGCCGCATCGGCGCCGGGGCCGGCGTCGACCGACGCCGGTCCGGCGCCGTGTCCGGGTCCGGAGAGAACCGGCGTCGGGAACGGCACCGGTGAAATCAGCGCCGGTGGAGGTGTCGTCAGGTCAACCGGCGTCGATGGGGGTTGCGGCAACGCCGGAGCCGGGGTCGGAGCCGGGACCGGGGCTGGCGTCGCCGGGACCGGAGTCGCCGGCGGCGCCGTAGGCACCCCAGAAGGGCCCGCGGGGCCCGAAGGCGCACCGGGGGGACCTTGAGGCCCGAAGAGGCGGGCCATGGCCGACAGGAACTCGTGTATTTCGGCCGGAGTATCCGCCGAACCCGGATAAGGCGGGTAATGATACGGCGGCTCCACAGGCACTCCCGGAGCCACGGGGGCGGGGACGGTGCAGACAGGACCCTCAGCCGAGTCACGAGACCGGCGAGGGGAAGTCGTCGAGCGATGACGCTTCTTCGACTTCTTGTGCTTCGACTTACCGGAGGAGTGCGAAGACTTGGATGAGGACTCCGCGACCGGCCCCTCGACCTCTCACGTGACCGGGGCTTGGGTTGGCGCGGAGCCGACTGCCGGACCTCGAGGAGCTTTCGAGACCGCGCTCTCAAAGCCTTCGGATGCAAGGCCCGGCAGTCGGGGCACGACTTGGAGTCGTGGTCGCGTCCGAGGCAGTAGAGACAGTCTCGATGCGGGTCCGTGATCGACATCATCCGACCACAGGCGTCGCATGGCTTGAAGCCGGGCATCCCTACTGACACCGTCGGAGTCGAACGACTCGAGAAAAAACAGTGATAAAAATCACAAAAAACTTAGTGAAAAAATGACTAGGGCACTGCTCTTCCCGGATCTGCGCTTACTGGCGCGGAAAAAGAAGAACTGACGTCAGCGCGCAGGGGCGGCGTCTAAGTACTGCCCGCGACGTCATTCCGGCGATCCCGACGCCGACGACAGACGCGGAGCCGCACGACGCCGCCTACCGACGCGCAAGGGTACTGCTACGCAAAACTTTCCGGATCCAGCCTGACGCCTGGGGATATTCTAAGGTAAGGAATGTCACTAACACGTCTCTTTCAGATGTGTAGTGTTCAGTGAAAGTGCAGATGGAAGAATATGTGGCAGCTTTATAAATACCTGCTGCAATGGAATATCTCCTAGGAAAGCCAGGTGGCTCCTTGTTTGTGAGCTGAGCATGTGAGAGGTGTGACACTAAGAGTACGTTTGGCTTTGGCATAGCATATTTGAAAACCTCTTTTCTTAATAGAGCGTGTTCAGTCCATATAGCACATGTTGGCTCTTCAAACATCTATTATGTGCAGTTCTCTTTCAGCTAGTGAATGTGGCTGCGGGAAAACCAAAGGTAACTATATAATGTGGTTGACATGACATGGTGACAACTTTTAGCAAGAAACATGGGTGCGTGTGTGTGTGTGTACACAGTATCACATTGTCTTTATGTACCTGCATAAAATGTTCATGAACTGATTAAGCATGAAATTTGCTTACTCTTCTGATGGAGGTTAGGAAACTAGTAAGACTACCTTCTATGTAGGAAATTGTAGAGGCCACAAGTGCAGTGGCTCAAAAGGTGCCCTTCCCAGAGTCTGGCATGGGCAATATTAAGGTCCCAAAAAGGCACAGGGGCAGTTTTGGAAGAATTTCTATTAAGAACTTACTGATTGAAGTTCTCTATTTTGTAGGTGTGCAGCTGACGGCCAAATTTACTCTCCGAAAGGTATTACCCAACATTGACTTCAGACTATGCAACAGTTACCCAGTATGTTGAATGATGGCTTGTAAAGGCTGAATTTGGCGACAAGTACAGTAAGCCACAAAATGTTTCCATTTAGCCACATAGCAAGCACGAGCTGTAGGTGCTCTAGCCTCTTTGAGAATTTGCATGCATTCAAGTTGTAACTTCAAGTGCCCAAATTCCAAATCGCAATACTGAGAAATTTGAGATTTGGGTGTAGTAATGGGCCTTGGATCAGCATGAAAAGGTGCAGGCGCAGTGGGAGCTTTTTGTGCAGGTGAATAGACATCTTTAGAGGCAGAAGCTGGCATGTGACATTTTCTGCACAGCATGAGGAATAAGAGGGAGCAATGAAAAGGAGCAGGAAAACATCTCAGACCAACAGATTCACAGTGCAATCTGAGGAACTGCATTTGTGGATAACTGGGATCAAGTTTTAGTATTTTGCGTGCTGGAATGTGACAAACAAGTCTACTGTTGGAAGAACATGTTGTGGATGTGAAAATTGATCTTCCATGCATGAGTTTCTGGACGTGTTCTGTTTGAAACACCGGCAAAGTCGTTGTCCTACTAGGTGCTCTGCCAGTAAGTGTAACCTGTGGTGTATTGCCCAATGCCAATAACTTTGACAGTCGGGGAGAGTGTCCCATCCCCCCTTCTCAGTTTTTTTTAGTAATACATTGTAGTCACGTGGTCTGTGAGGATTAATGATTTAGAAAACCTTGAAGCGCTTGTTGAACTGCCATAAGATCCCATGCCATAAGATCAAATATGCCATAAAATC
Organism: Calotriton arnoldi; assembly: GCA_963921515.1. Lineage (NCBI taxonomy): Eukaryota > Metazoa > Chordata > Amphibia > Caudata > Salamandridae > Calotriton > Calotriton arnoldi. The sequence goes on along the minus strand of CAWUFW010000255.1, from coordinate 4,275,281 downwards.
AAACACAGTAATGTGAGTCAACCACTGTCCCTGAATCATCAGGCTCTTCCAAGTGTGCTCCCCGAATATGGCTCATTACATTGCGATGTATTACATTGCGTACTTTTACAACGCAGTCGTTACAACGACCGCGTTGTTAGTACGTGATGCATTTACATCGCAAGTCATTACAACGACTTGCACTAGGGGGAGCGCTGGACTTAGGAATAGTATTAATTACTATTCCTACTCCAGTTTGCGCAACAGTAGGGAAGGTGTTGGAATTAATTTCCAATACCTCAGCGCCCCCTAGTGCAAGTCGTTGTAATGACTTGCGATGTAAATGCATCGCGTACTAACAACGCGGTCGTTGTAACGACCGCGTTGTAATAGTAGCGCGATGTAATGACAGCGTTGTAAATGCTGTTTCCCGTGCTCCCCAACCTAGGAGGGTTCCATCCAATTTTTCTTGTTCCCCATCTGGGATCTACCATCACTAGATCTTCCCAAATCTCCGTCACTTGTGACCACTGTATGGACAGACTTTCTTGTGGAGACTGCACCTTTAGCCTTGCATGGCGTACTAACGCAATGCATGATGCCATCATTCCTAACAGTTTTATCACCACTCTAACAGCATCTGATAAAGGGAAAGCAGCCTCTGAAATGCCTTCACTGTCGTTGAAGGGTTAAGGTTTTGTTGTGATTGAACTGAGTTTTGGTCCCAAGCAACCACAACTAAGGATTTTTTTTTAAATACTCTTGAAGCTGTTGTTACTCCTAACAAAAGCACTTTGAATTGGTGATGTATTTCTCCTACCACAAACCTTAGGTACTGGCTGTGCAACTGATGGATGGGGATGTGGAAGTACGCAACTTTTAAATCGAGCGCTGCCATGTATTCTCCCATAATTAGAAGTGGAATGTTGTGTAAGGTGGCTAGCTTGAAGTGTTTTTGAGTTTATGAATCTGTTTAACACTGACGTTTCTATGACTAGTTACAATGGTTTGTCCTTTATGGAGATTAGGAAGCACTGGGTACACTTCTTGACCCTATTGATGACATGACACTACTTCAATGGCCCCTTTCTGTAGAAATATCTGTACCTCCTATAACAATAGTTTGAGGTGATCCTTGTTGATTTTTTTGGGGCTTGGTGACAAATTTGGAAGAATATACGGAACTCCAAGAAGTAACAGTGGGCAATAGTGGATCAGACCCACTGATCTGTGGTTATGTCCACCCAGTCACAGGTATAACGTATAGTTTCTTACCTGTCGGTGTAGTTTTGCAGCTTGAAGACTTTCTGGATTCACCATGCTGTGCATTATTCCGCCATCTTGTGGTTGGGTCCGGAATTGTAGTATTTTTTCTTTTTTTTTTCGTGGCCCAGGTGGGCGGCGACGTCCCACCATTTTGTGTCCTTCGTGACGTCGACGCGCTTCCTGCGGAAGCTCCCACCCTTGGTCGCCATCTTCGGATTCTTTTTTTCTCCTTTCTTGTTTTGTTGTTCGCTTGTTTGATCCCTTTAGCTATGTATGTAATTTTAGCCTCCTTTGTCCTTATGCCTCATCTTTCTGGCGGAGGAGGGTGGGATCGCTAGTGAATCCAGAAAGTCTTCAAGCTGCAAAACTACACCGACAGGTAAGAAACTATACGTTTTGCAGCGTGAATCTTTCTGGATTCACTATGCTGTGCATAGACTTAGTAGCGGTTTTCCCTTATTGCGGTGGCTGGGTGGAAGATGAGCATTGGTTACTGAAAATATGTTGTAAGACCTTTTGTCCTACTTGCGCTTCTTTGTTCATTTGGATATCCACACAGTAGTGCTTCGTGAACGTGTGCACTGAAGACCATGTTGCGGCTTGGCAAATGTCTTGGATAGGTGTGTTCGCTAGAAACGCAATTGTTGCTCCCTTCTTCCTTGTTGAGTGAGCTTGAACTGCTCCTTGTAATTGTTGTCCTGCCTGTTTGTGGCAGAGTTGAATTGTCTGCGCAATCCATCGTGCAATGGTATTTTTGGTGACTGGTCGTCCCAGAAAACTGCTGGCAAAGGAGACAAAGAACTGCTTTGTTTTCCTGCACTCCTTTGTCCTTTCCATATAGTACATTACGGCCCTTCTGGCGTCTAGTGTGTGCAGCGCCCTTTCGGTTTGTGTGGAAGGGTTTTGGAAAGAACTTGGTATTTGGATTGTTTGGTTAATGTGGAACCGAGACACCACCTTTGGCATGAAGTGTGGGTCCGTCCTCATTACAATCCTGTCCTTGTGTATTTGCAGGTACGGCTCTTGGAGTGTTAGTGCTTGCAACTCACTTACTCTTCGTAGTGACGTGATGGCCACTAAGAAGGCCGTCTTTAGCGTGAGCATGTGCAGTGTAGTGAATAGGTTCAAATGGCACCTTCATCAACTGAGGGAGCACTACGTTGAGGTTCCATGCTGGTGCTGGCATCCTTTTTGGGGGTGAGATTCTTTTCGCCCCTTCCAGAAATCTTTTCACAACTTGAGAGGTGAAGAAACTTTTCCCTGTCTCTCCTCTTGTGTAGGCCACTACCGCAGCCAAGTGCACCCTCAGGGATGTGTAGCTTGATCCGCTTTGTAGCAGGTGCGTTATTTTAGTACCGTTGATTCCCTTGTGATCTTCCGTTGTAGATTCTCCTTGATGCACCATTCGGAGAACCTCTTCCACTTTGCTACGTAGCACTTCCTTGTGGAAGGCCTCCTTGCCTCCCTGAGTACTGCCATGGTACTTGGCGGTAATTTGAGGTGTGCAAATTCTAAGTCTTCAGGAGCCACGCTGCTAGGCTGAGGCTCTCCGGTTCTGGTTGTAGCACCTTTCCGTTCTGCATTGCTAACAGGTCTTTTCTTCTTGGGAACCTGTGTGCTGGTTCCTGTGCCATTTCTACTATCTGTGAGAACCAGGACTGCCTGTCCCACTGGGGTGCTATCAGTATTAGCGTCATGTTGCTGATTCTGCATTTGCTGAGTACCCTGTGCATCAGTGGTATCGGGGGGAAAAGCGTATGCAAATGTCTTTGACCAATCTATCCATAGTGCATTCCCTTGTGACCAATGGTCTGTTTGTCTGGATGCGTAGTGTTGGCATTTTGCATTTTGGTGTGTTGCAAATAGGTCTATTTGCGGTGTACCCCATTTCTGGAATAGCTTCTGTGTTTCCTGTTGATTGAGCTCCCACTCGTGGGATGCCGACGCCTGCCTGCTGAGTCGGTCTGCTTCCACATTGTCCTTCCCCGGGAGATGTATTGCCAGTAGGCCTATTTGTAGCGGGATGGCCCATTTCCATATTTCCCGTGCTAGCCCTGATAGTGCCACTGATTGTGTTCCTCCTGTTTTGTTGATGTAGAACATGGTGGTTGTGTTGTCTGTTTGGATCAATACCCTGTTTCTGTACAGCTGTTTCTGAAAGGCTTTTAAGGCTAGGAACACAGTTTTCAGCTCCAGGTAGTTGATGTGTTTGACCGCATCTTGCTGCGACCATAGACCCCTCACCCTGAGCTTGTTCATGTGTGCGCCCCACCCCATTTGGGAGGCGTCCGTTGTGATGGTCACTGTTGGAGTTGGTTGTGTGAATGGCTTCCCCTGTGATATGTTTTCCTTGTTCCACCATGCCACTTCCTGATGCACTGCGTGTGTGACAACCACAAGATCTTCCCAACTCCCTGTTGCCTGTGACCATTGCTGCTGAATCCATTCCTGGAAAGGTCTCATGTGTAGCCTGATATTTGGGACTAGGTGGATGCATGACGCCATCATTCCCATTAGCTTGCTCACCGTCCTCACTGTCAGAACTTGCCCCTTGCGGTAAGGGCGTGTTTCCTTTTGCATCGCCAATGTTCTCCTCCTGCTGGGGAACACTTTGGCCTGTATGGTGTTGATCTCGGCCCCCAAGAATATCTTGATCTGCTCTGGGTCGGTTGACGATTTCTCCCAATGAATTGAGAAACCAAGTTGACTTAGTGTTTGCACGACCTGCTGGATGTGTTCTTTGCATTTGTTGTAAGAGCTTGCCTTTACGAGCCAGTCGTCGAGGTAGGGATATACGTGTATTCCTTGCCTTCGTAGGTGTGCTGCTACTGCTGCTAGGCACTTTGTAAACACCCTTGGTGCGGATTTGAGTCCGAATGCTAGTACTGTGAACTGGTAGTGAGTCTGGTTGATTACAAACCGTAGTAGCTGTTTGTGCCTGTGGTTGATGGGGATGTGTAAGTACGCGTCCTTCAGATCTATTGTTGCCATGTAATCCCCTTTTTGTATTTGTGGTATTACCTCCTGTAGGGAAGTCATTTTGAATCTTTGAGTTCTTATGAATTTGTTTAAGAATCTCAGATTTAGGATAGGTCGTAGTGTTTCGTCCACCTTTGGCACGAGGAAGTAGGTTGAGTAAACCCCTTTGTTTCTTTGGTTGTGCGGTACTGTCTCTATTGCCTTTTTGCTGAGCAGTTCCTTGGCCTCCAGCTGCAAGAGCGAGAGTTCTTTTGCCGAGTGGGTCTTGTTTCTTGGTCTTTTTGTTGGGGGTTGTCTTTCCAGTTCTATGCAATATCCGTATTGTATGACGTTTAGTATCCACTTGTCTGTAGTGACCTTCCTCCACTGCTTGAGGAAGTTTTTTTATCCTGCCTCCTACCGGTGTTGTGTGTTCTAGGGACTGTTTCCTGTGGATCGTTAGGTTTTTGTTTCTCTGTTTGTTGTTTCCCCCACCCCGAGGTGTTGCTAGGGTGGTTGTGGGCTTGATGGTGAAGTCACTTGGAGGTGGGCTGTTGGCCTCCTCTACGAGATTGTCCTCGTCCGTTTCCGCGCCCTCGAAAGGACTGTCCCCGGGGCTGGTACTGCCAGTTTTGCTGCTGCTGTCCTTGCTGCTGCTGGCCTTGGTTGTTCCTTTGGTAGCCTTGCTGGAACGTTTGGTGCGATGTGGCAGGCATGTTGCCTCCTCTACCGCCTGGCCTTCTGGTGGGTGCCCCTCTTCTCATCCCTCTGAACTGCAGCGCTCCCATGGACCTTGCTGTCTTGTTGTCCTTTTTGAGCTGCGTCAGCTTTTCATCAACTGGCGTGCCAAACAGTTGTTCGCCATTGAAGGGCGTATTCAGGATGTTACTCTGCACCTCTGGCTTGAATCCTGAAACCCTGAGCCATGCGTGTCTCCTCTCGGTCACTCCTATCATCATTAGTCTGCTGGATGTTTCTGCAGCATCCAAGGCTGACTTCAAGCATGTGTTTGCCATGCTTTTGCCTTCTTCCACCAGGTGAGCTGCCCTTTGTTGATACTCATCTGGTAGATGCTTGAGGAGTTGCCCTACTTCGTCCCAATGATGGTATGCGTGCCTGTTGATCAGGGCGTTTGAGTTTGCGATACGCCACTGTATTGCCGCATTTCTCTCCACCTTTCTCCCTGTCAGATCCATCCTCTTACTCTCCTTATCTGGAGGTGGTCCGGTATTAGTGGGCACATTGGCCCTTTTCCTGGCCGTAGCCGTAATTATGGAGTCAGCTGGCACTGATCCTTGTATGTATGCAGGGTCTTGGGAAGAGTGTTTGTACTTTCTCTGTTCTTGGAGTGACAGCCCTGCATACTGCTGGTTCCCTGAAGGCATCTCTCCCTTGGTCCAGCACACTAGGGAGCATGGGAAGGAATAGGCTCCTGGTTTGTTGAGGCAGTAGAGTTTCCAGGAGGAAACATGCCTTGGGCTTCTCTTCTTCCATTTTCACCCCATAGGTTTGTGCCGCCTTCAGGACTACCGTGTTGTAGACCCCAATGTCGTCTGGCGGCGAGGGCCTCGAAGGGTAAGTGTCTACCCCTTCTTCGTCGAGGTCTTACCATTCCAGGTCTTGTGCCTCCGAGGACGTCGAGTCCCGGTAGCATTGCAGGTCTTCATCGCCTTCTCCCTCGAAGTAATAGTCTTCGTCCCCTTGTTCCTCGACCGGTTCGGGCGTTTTCGGCGGTTCGACGTCTTCGTAGTCTATTTCGACCTCGAGCGCAGGTCTCGACGGGATGGAGTATTCGCTCATTTTGCGGTCGAAATTCTTCTTCCGCTGTAGGATGCTCGCCATTTCGGCCTCGAGCCTCTCCATCTCTTCTGCCTGTTCGGCGGCGAGGGCTGGAGCGGTTCTCTTCGGGGCCGTCGACGTGGACGATTGCCCCTCCCTTCTCGGCGCCGAGGTGTGTTTTTTGGGGGCAACCTTCGACACCTTTGGTTTTTCGAGGGTTTTTGCCGATTGGGAGTCCTTTTCGAAGGATCCGCTCGGCTGACTGTCCTTGGTCGCTGTTGCCTTCGACTAATGTTTCGGCGGCAATGCTCCCTTTGAAGACTTAGCTTCACTTCTACGAGTGTCGCTCGGGGCTTTGGCTTCACCCTTTGGAGTGTCGCTCAAGTGCTTAGGGGTCGACGACTCCCTTACCTCCTTCGACGTTTTCTTCTGGACCTCGACGACTGAGCAGTCCTCCGGTGCTTCGGCGATGTTGTCCTCCTCTCCACTTGAGAGGCCCAGGTCTCGGAGCGATGGGGGTGGTCCTTGCCCCTGCATGTTGTGGTTCGCCCTTCTCTGCCTCTCCCTCACCCTGGGGGTCTTGGGTGTAAACGCCGAGCACGCGTTGCAGTCCTCGCTGCTGTGGTCGAGCGGCAAGCAGAGGTTGCAGACTGGATGCTGGTCCTTCTGGGCGTACTTGTGGTGGCAGTTGGTGCAAAACTTGAACGGTGTCTTGTCCATACCCGCGCTCAGGGAGCCTCCTGCGAGCGCATTCTCTGTAGGACGTCGAGATCTCGGTCGTAAACCTTCTCCCTCGTCGTCCCGGCTACTTGACTCGTAGTCCGGTGTACTTCAAACTGATTTTCGTCGGTTTTCTTCTATTTGCCTTGATTCCTCTTCCAAACTTCTGGAACTCTTCGGCGACGATCCAGACCCAACGGCGGAAAAAAGAATCTGAAGATGGTGACCAAGGGTGGGAGCTTCCGCAGGAAGCGCGTCGATGTCACGAAGGACACCAAATGGTGGGACGTCGCCGCCCACCTGGGCCACGAAAAAAAAAAGAGAAAAAATACTACAATTCCGGACCCAACCACAAGATGGCGGAATAATGCACAGCATAGTGAATCCAGAAAGATTCACGCTGCAAAACTGCAATCTTCCCCTAAGAGGTGTTGATGATCAGGGGGATTGTTGAGAAAGTCATTACTCTGTGACAGAGGTGCCTCTTTGTGCACCTTGGGCTCTGTCTCTCCTTGCCTCTCAATGCTCCCCAGGCATATTGTCCTGGTCTAGTTTGTTCCAAAAAGAACTGCTGCGGCTGGTATGTTGGTCTCCTTCCAGTTCTTAAAGCGGTGTCTGCTAAATCTAAGAATCATGAGAACGTCCATCAGGAGTTAAAGTGGATGCTGGAATTTTTGGAGAATGACAGTGACAACTTAGTATATTAAGGCAGCTAATTGTTGGAGTTGTCAGGAAACGATAAAGCACCTCTGAGGGAAAGCACAATCATAGAAAGGTAAAGTTACTGACTGTTGGCCTCCACATGGATACAGCTTAGACCTTCAAGAGTATTCTCAGGGCTTGAAGTAGATATAGGGCTTTGTCTCCTTGAATCTTACCTCTTAACAGAGATGCCTCTTGTGGTCGACGAACATGCCCTTTGGCAGCATGGATGTTTCAGAAAAGCAGGCCTTGCATTAGAAACCAGATGAGAGTTGGGATCAAATGCATTGTTGGAGGCCTCAGTAAATCACTTTTAGATACAGATTGTGAATCTAGCTTTGGCTGTCAATCCCCAATGGGCCTATGCCAGTAGTCCCGATGGTAATAATAACCTGGATCCTCTGAGGGTGACTACATTATGGCTCAGAGGTAAACCAGAGTTATTGACGCTGATTTCCCTAGCACTTGGGCTTTACTTGAGCCTGAAGCAGTATTGAACGATACATTTGCCTCTTATGACTTTTTCCACAGGACACCGAAATTAAAATGCAGAGCAAATACACTTATTTAACCTGATCAGTAGTAGTCACAAAAATGTTTACAAAAATTCAAAAATGTGACAAAGCATCTGAAATGTGCTTCTGGGGGGTATGGAAGGTCGAAAGAAAATTCCAAGCTTGACTGTGATGAAGGATGCAGTTGTAACTGTTTTCTAAAGGACTAAATGGGTTTTCTAAAAAAACGATTAAGTCCCATCTTTTATTATTATTTTTTTTTTTTAAACAAACCCCATCTTTTAAATAATGTGATTTTATATAGTGCGTTTGTATGCTGCTTTGTAGCCCTAAACAGAACTAGCATGATTAATATGCATTGCGTCTGTAAGGTAGAGTCGTCTAGGATAGAGTTTTAATATATAGGCTATATGTCTCACTCTCGCACAAAATGCCCCCGTAAGCTAGCTGGCACTATATTTGTTTCACATATTTTTGTTTGTCAGAAAGGATGTGTGTAACTGCTTGCCTGCAATTGCGTGTTCTGCCTGCTGAATGACCATTACTGAACGGGAAACAGCCAGTATTATGATTAGGTGCTGCCTTACAACGGGGAACGGCACTCGCTAAACATCTCCCATGGGATATTGTATTTTAGTCTATAGAAATACTTAAATGTGCATTTTCTAAAGAAATGTTAAAAAACAATCAACCACTAGCAGCCGGCCCGTAATGAAGTTCTTTGGATCATCTCAGACAGGGCCATGTACCGCAGAGTGCAGACTTTTCTTTCATCTAAATCATAGGTCTTCAAACTGTGGGGCGCGCCCCCCTGGGGGGGCGCAGCATCCCCTCAGGGGGGGAGGGGCGCACACTCCACCCCACCACTTAACCTTCCATTGTTCTTTCCAGGCCCATTAGGCTTCGTGTGTCTCAGTTCGAGCTGCTGCTGCAGCTCGGGCTGCTGGGGACTCGTCTGGGCAGTGTCTGGAGTCTTATCTCCGGCACGTCCGAGTTTTTCACAGGTCTTTAAAGACCATGTGCAACCCATGTATATCTTGGAAACAGAGCACAAAGAGCCAAACAAGAGCTCAAAGCGAGCACAAAAGAGCACAAACTAGTACAAAAAGCTCAAAGAGGGGTACAAATAACACAAAGGGCACAAAAAGCAGAAAATAGCAAAAAGGAAAAAGAAAGGAGCACAAAATGCACATCTCGAGTGCGACCCGTTATATGCTGCCTCGAAGGGAATTTCAGAATGGTTAATGACTGCTAAACTGTTCAGGTTTTTTTAAATATGCTTGGGGGTAGTCTGAACCGAAAACTGACCTATTGATAGCGAACCATTTAAACTTTCCTGTTACATTTGAATGGCATTCATACCTTCCTAAGCGCCGGTCATGAAAAGGCATGATTGTAGGCTTAACAGAAGAGGAATCCCTTTAGAGAAAACCGAAAATAATGTAACTTTTTTTCCTTTTTATGTAGTGATTTTTGTTGAGGCTTTTGTTTGACCTTTACTACTGTTTCGATGTCGCAGGTAAAGGGGCAGGGCTACATGTTAAGCGCTTTACCCAGGCTCCACTACCTCAGTGAATGGACTTGACCCAGCTTCAAAGCTGAGGTGAGCCTGGTGCTTCCTTAAATTAACTCTGAACATTTGTGTCCATATTTCACCCATGTTCCTATGTGTAGCCAGCTATACACCTTGTGTAATTGACCTGCCAGACACGAGTTGAGCACTGCTAAACTTGATCAATTTTTTGGGGTGGGTTACATATATCCACCACTCAAATTACTTTCATATTTTACTATACTAATTCACCACTAATCCTTTATGGGTTTGCCGAGTAGCGTGATACTCGCCCCCCCCCCCCCCAAAAAAGCGCTTCAACACCCCATTAGGGGGTAACAAGCGCTATATAAATGCAAACCTTTTTTCCCTCTTCTATCCTTCAGCTATCCTTCTGAATCCAAATAATTGACTAACCCATCCACCACTTTAATCACTTTCATATTTCACTATACTAATTCAACACTAATCCTTTATGGGTTCCGGAGTAGCGTGCTACTCGCCGAAAAGCGCTTTGACGCCTCGTCAGGGGTAGTAAGCGCTATCTAAATGCAATTAAAATATTTACATACCTTTGTAATCTGGTTACAGAGGCTGTTTGTTTTCTGGTTCCAGTACCCCTGGGCCCCCACTCTGCCTATTTCTTACATTTGGATTTTACTTTTACTGCCTTAGTGTGAAAATGCATTTCATTAAAAGGAATATAAAGTTGGGTTACCAAAAGAAAAATGCCAGCCATCTGTTGTTTAAAGAGCCTGCAAAGGCCTTGTCTTGACACTAAATAGGGTTATAAATAAAATAGTATGTATTCATTTGTAATGTGACTTTTCAATCTTTGTTCCCTTTAATTATCAGTCATGGATCATTCAGGCAGCCCTAGAACACAATTAAAAATGCTTTCTGTTCAAAGTATGCACAGATAAGTGCTGAAAATAGGCTTTAGGGGACTGCTTATTTTTGTACTGTCTGGGACATCAATATAATGAGCTGGCAACCCTAATCACAAGACTGGAAGTTTGTTGCAGGATGAGCACAATATTTATTTCCTCCACCCTCGATCCCTGGACCCTGAATAATGCCATAAAAGCAATAGTGTAACTTATATCTGAAACCCTATGCCAGCCCTCAATAACATTCTGAATAACTTCAACTGTGTCTGGGAATGTGACCTGCATTCAGACAACTCACTCCTCATTCTCGCACTTCACTTTCACACTCACCCTGCACTCACAGGGATCACAATGTACTCACACTGATCACGATGCACTCACACCAACCGCTCACCCTGCCCTCAGTGACCACACTGCACTTATGCCACTCACCATGAACTCACATCGTTCTCCCTCCACTTACCCTGCGGTCACATGAACACACCGCTCACTCTGCACTCACATTGATCACTCTGCCCTCACAATGCTCTTGCGCTGTTCACCCTGTACCTCACCCTGCAGTCACACGAGCACACTACCCACCCTGCCCATGTGACACTTCACTCACCTGTCCCCCTCACTGCTCACTCTGCAATCTCACTCAAACAAGCCCATCACTAACCATACATTCATTTGTCCCACTCTGCACTTACATCTGCACCCAAATGGTCACCTCACTCACCCTGCAGCCACTCCTCTCACCCTACTCTCATACTGTCGCATCATTCACCGTGCACTCACATGGGCACTCCTGTCACCCACACAGCGCAGAGGGCTAATGTGCTTGCTACAAAAAACATGTACCATGCAGATCACAGAACTGAGTGTTAGTGAACTACGGTAGCCCTATAAAAAAGTGAAATGTTGGTCAGAAAGGGGCTATAGAGAGATGAGGTGCATTGCTGGCGAGTGGTAGTGAGGGAATTCATGGAGAAGGAGGAAATGGGAAAGGGGCGCTCAAAAAACTGTTGCACCGTGGGTGACCAGTGTTAGGGCCAGCCCTGGCTGGGAGTCTTAGCCCCCCCCCGAAGTTCGGGTCTAGTTGCACCCCTGGTTGCTTCCCATGTCAGAAGTACATTTGCTGCCTGTTTTTCATACCCCCCTCTCGAGTTAGGGCTCTCTGATTGGAGTAGTCATCCAGAACCGCCAATCAGCATGTAGTTTCTGCAGCAGAGCACTGCTTTGACGTCAGCACTGACGTTCCTCCAATGAACGGGACAGCAGGAGAGATGCCAGGGAGTGCCGCAAATTTTGTATACATAAAGTTGCAAAATACTGCAACTTTGCTAATGAAACAGCACTTCTTCACTGTTGCCTTTTGCTTCGTGGTTGCTGAATTTGACATCTGGTTGCTGCCGTTCGCCTCGCTCTTGAATCCTTCCCCCTCAAGATTATCCTGGTTTGTACCGTGGCAGCTACTGCATTTTACTGCAAGGAATTTACAATGGTTGTATCTTTCCTAAAGATTCCATTCTCTGGCAGGTAAGAGTGAAGAGCTTTTTGTTTTATTTTTTAAAGCTTCGCTCCTTTCCCCTTTGTCCCACTACTAGTGGGAACGTTGGAGGCTTCAAGGAGGAGCGGATTTGGAGATAATGCCATAGGTGCTGACTTTGGTTCTGGGGACCCAGGTTCGAGTCCTGGCATCGGCTCAACATCATGTGATCCTGGGCAAAATCACTTAATTTACCAGTGACTTACGAAAAATGAATTTGATCTTGATTAAAGTCGCTAGTGCTTGTTTAGCATGTTCCAATCCCTAGAGCCGAGTACACAAGCCTAATATAACAAATATTGTGAAGTATGCCTACCATCTGTCCTCACTTCTTTCGTAGACCAAATTTAAATGCTTTCTTGTGCAGTTATTTCTGAAACTTTCGAGGCGATCTTTCTAAGCCAACTATGCTAACAAATTGACTCTTGATGCTGCTAGAGAATGAAGATGTATATATCCTCTTGAATCACTTATATCACGTGTGTATGATGTAAATGTCCCCTAGGCCTTCTTGGAAAACTGTGGCTGGGCTCCTACTGGCACGGCAACACCTGGCCATACTCCACATAATCACAGATTTTTGAATTGTGTCAGAAAGCATGTTTTGTGGAACCCCTTTTTCTGATATCTTGTATAGGGGCAAGGATGTGGCGCAACAGCCAGAGCTGAAGACTGTGGAGCTGGGGAGCCAGATTCAATTCTTGGTGTCTGCTCAACATCCTGTGATTCTGGGCAAATCACTTAATCTCCCTGTGCTTACAAAAAATGAATGTGTGCTTGTGTAAAGTAAAAGATGCTCCTGTAAGGCGCTCCAATACCTTTGGGTCATGTTTGCGCTATATAAAACAGCAAAAAATATATTACAAAATTTTGTGAGCACTCCCGTTTCCGGGTACTGCTCAAGACTGGAAGTGGAGCACAACCCAAGGATGGCAGAAGCAAGAATCCATCCACACATTGACTGTCTCTGTGGAGAAAAACAAGCACACCCCTCACCTGTGTTTTGGGAGTGTTTTTACTAATCTATCCTACATTTTGTGTTTTATGTGAAAAATAAAGCACCAATGTAATTTTTTGGGGCTGTTTTCTTGGAGACTTTTCATTTGAACTTTATAATAAGCACTAGCACTACAAAAACTTCAGTTTACTAAACACTCTTACTTTATTTAATATTATTTGCCCTATACGACGTGGGCTCTGCAGGAGGGAATGCCATCAATGATGCAGAGTACCAGCTTCCAGAACTTTTTTGTCAGGTGGTGGTGGTGCTCGATGTGTAAAAAGGTTTAGATGGGGGGGCTGAGCCGACAAAAGTTTGAAGACCTCTGATCTAAATTCTAAATTGAGGGCTGAAAGACACTGGTTACTCAACCATTAAAAACTGTGAACCAGTTTTTTAAAATGTTGCAGTGAGTTCAAAGATGCGTCTTATTTATGTGAACAAGTTTCCTAACTGCTTAGACGGGACTGCCTATGGGCTCGTTTTCAAGTACTAGGTTGCGACTCAAAACAAGGCCACTAGATGGCAGCCAAGTGCTACGGACCGCTTTTAAAGCAGCAGAAAGCAGACGAAGTCGTATACGCGCTTTCTATTCTCCAGCGGGTGAAGGGGTACCGCTCACAATCTACTGGACAATCAGGATAGCCCAATAGGGGGGCGGGGGGATAAATCCAATAAGATGACATCGCCGTAGGGCTGGCAATGGCGGATGCTCCGACCTACTCTTAAAACACTCACAACTTCTGGGTTGGATCAAAGCAGTCAAGCTCAAATATATGCCATTCCCTGCCATCAATCTGGACATAACTGGTGTACTGTCTTAGGGTTTCTGCACATACAGAGCTATGCACAGGATAATAGGACCTCGGAATATAGTGGTGAGCCAACCATAAACCTTAGCACCCAAAACCCCAACCCGACTAGCCTTAGCGTCCCATTAGCACCAATGTACCAATGCTTAGACAACCCAGAACACGGTATCTCTCTCTCAGGACTCGCAGAGGCAAGAACACTCTTTCGTCACATTCGTACCTGTCCACAACATGCGTATGAAGAGACACTGTATAGGTTAAAATGTTTATTTCAACTTACGTGCTCTAAGGTACAGTACACGTGTCAGTACTAGTAGCATAATACATAAGAACAATATAATCAGCATAGTTACTACTCCATAGAATACGAACGGGGAAAGCATCTCATAAAGCAGTGGATATATGTCTAAATAACATTACCACCCTCCCCGTGCTGGAAACCAGTTTATTATAATAATAGAAGACCTTTGGGCTTTGACTAGCGAACCCCCATACCTCAGTCTCTTGATGCAAAACTACATCAGCAAACAATCACAGCTCTTCTCACTGGAAAGGTCGTCTCCAAGTGCTATCTTAGAGCAAGCGAGCGCATTATTAAAAGCCCACTAATTTCTCAATGGCAGCTGTACAAGTGTTATGTCTAGGTGTGAGGGACGGGCCAAATCAGTAGAAACCAGGGAGTTGTTATTCGACCTTGTAACTGTTGTTCAGACTGAGCCCAAAAGGGAACAGGAGAAAAGGTGAATAACAGAATATGCAGACTGTTGTATAATTACTTGGCAATAACAGAGGGCGACAGAACAACATCCAATAGTAACGTGCGCAAGAGTCATCATGGCAGCCAGGCGTGGTAACGTAGCCAGACCTGCCAGGAGGCCATGAGCCACAAGACACCCTCCCTGGTCAGTCCAGCGGCCACGGCGAAAACGAAGACAGAGTTCCAAATACCTGAGCAGAATAGAGGCGGTCTACTAACAACTAACGGCAAGTTAATCAATCTAAAAATGTGAAAGAGCAGAAAAATGCTATACCGTCCAGAAGGACATCATTGGAATCGTCAAAAAACGTAGACGCCATCCAGTCCAATAGGTCAAAGCTGCAGGAATGGTCTTCAGAGTATGGAGTATCCAAAAGCAATGCGGGACAGCTTGCGTGATATTCAATATAACTTTGTTGTAGGAGATTCTGAGCAGCCGCCCAGATATCCCATTGTGCCAAAATCCCCAGTGCAGCCGCACGCATCATAAAGCCAGCAGCGGAACAGTCCCGTTCATGGGCCTCTAAGGGACCCACCAACCGAACAAAATCCGGGACCGACAATGACGAATTGGAGAGGCAATAATCCATGGTCCATGTAAACGGACAGCGGATGCAAGACATCACAGGTTGCACGCAAGTGAAATACGCAAAGCGAAAGGAAAGGGTGTAGGACACACTGATAGTCGCCAAGGGCAGAACATCGAAGCCAACCAGGAGTCGCTCACGGAGCAGCTGGAGGCGTTCGGGATCGAGAAGGGCCCATTGGAGTGCAGCCATTGCGCAGAAAACAGACCAACAGCAAGACACCGGCCGCCAAAGCGAGGATTAATGGAAATCCACCAAAGACGCTAGAAAAAATGGAATGAATGAATGCCGGTATCACACCGAAAATAGTTTGAAAGGTGGTCACAAGGCCAGACCCAACAACCTTAAAAAAGTGCACCAGACCCTCAGTGTTTGATGCGTTAAAAATACGATGAATTAACTCCCCAAAATGCTGGGGGAGGTCAGTGTTCAAAAGGGCCTGTATTTCACTGTGGGTGCTCGCCACCTGGAGAATGAATGTCTCCCGGGCGGATGTGAGCATAACCTCCTCATTCAATAATAGGGCCTTTATTCTGCTCAACTTATTGAAATCTGCCTCCATGGTAGGAATGGAAGGCCAAATAGAGCTATCAACGATGTCGTGAGGGGGAGGAAAAAGCACATTCTTGCAGCAGACAACTCTGTGCGAGACTGTAACAATATACGGAATGCCGGCCTGCAGGCCACAACAATTTTCGTTATTTAAAAGCAAATAGCTACCGTTGGTAAGCAAAGTAAAAGTAGGAGAAATAGCAGGAGCAGGAATACCCTTCAGGACACATGCAAGATTCGGAACTGAAACGCTACAAGCCCCGTGCAATTTAATATGTTTACAAATAAGCGAATGACCCACAGTTGAATCACAAGACTCCCCCGTGAGAAATACTTCCTTGCCATCTCTGAGGCATTTATACATGAAAGGCAAGGACCAAAGTTCATGCAGGAAAGCACCACCCAAAGGCTGGAAACGGCCCACAGGATAGTGCTTCATGCACGAACTGAACTCAAATAGGGAAAAAGGTAAAGCTATAACCCCATGAACTAGCCACACCGCAGAATCGAGTTCTGCTACAGAGAACGGTAAAGGATCCACTTTTTCAATATGTAACAAGGTGTAGGATGCATCTTTCATGGACATGAACTGCTGTTTGTCAGTCAAATTAAAAGGCACAAAGAGGGCAGTGGTGTTTAACAAATTCCAAGGAACTTTACCCAACTTAAGAGTTTGCAAAGTCCATGCAAACTGCATCACTGAGCGCAACTGATTCTGACCATGATACAACATAGAGACATCATCTTGTACAATATCAACAACAGAGGATACAATATTGTCCAATGTGTAAATGCGGGAAGACAGGGTATTTATACTATTGTCAACAACAGCAAGCACCTTTTCCAAATTTGCTTGGTCTATTTCTCTAAGACGGGAAGCAGCTTCCATTTGTGACAGCTTCCAGAGCTCATTATACGCTTCATAAATGAATCTCTTCGGTCGGGGACCACGAGGTCCCAAGATAAAGTCAGATAGGTCAATAGTGCCTGATAGGAGGGATAAATGGTTCTTAACAGAGTCTAAGGACGAATGTTGTAACCATTGTTTACATAATTTACCAACTGAATACGTGGTCACAGTACGAGTTTCAGTAAATCTTGGATCAGGCTTGTCCTGTATGTAACCAGGAACTGTGCCATGAAAACGAAGTTGGCATGCATTAGATGATATGGGCCATGCCAACCAGGGTGACTGTATTAGTGCAGAAACGTTAAAGGAATTGTTCTGAAACTGAGCCTGTAACGCCATAAGGGACATATTAAAACGCAAACTATCATTTGGAAGACTCGACAAGGATGGGATGTTTGGCGCATTTAGTTGTTTAACAGTAGCCAACCCCCAACACGTGGTCTGATAAATGGAAGCATTTAAAAATAGAATTTGGGCTGGAATAAGGCAAGCACGGTGCAGGGCCTCAGTGCCCTGCACCTGCCATGGCTTCGAACCCCAAATTGATTTCAAATCCACTGTGTCTTTCCAATATTCATAACCACCCACCGCCAAGGCGCTCAAAAAGGAACCCGAATATAATAATTTAGTATGGGTCAACATTATTTTCTGAGTCAATGGAGTTTTTAATTTAAAATAATATGACCCAGGGTTCGATCGATTAAAATCAGTAAAATAGGTGAATTTATTTCGAAGAGTCTGGGAACTACCTGGAATGGGGTTTGGACAGTGTTCCCATTGGGTGTAAGTAACAGGGCTGCGTAGTGCACTTGGTTTGTGGAGAAAATGATTGCCCCAATGCTGGTAGCAATACAAATCGGCATAATTCGCAGAATTCATATACAAGTCTTCAGCATTAAAAGAGGCATAATATTTTAAATCAGCAAACAATGCTTCAACTGCATGCACATCCCAATCATCAGAACGAATATTGCTTTTTACTACATCACCCATCGAGACTCGAAGGACATTCGGTACATTAATAATTTCTGTCGGGCCATGTATTTGAAAGTTTACCGCATCCCATACGATGCCATCAGCAACTGGAAACGCTGAAATGTTCACAAATGTGTGGTCACGCTTCATGATGTGTGAAGAGGAATGTGGAGCCAAAGTTCCAGCAACACTGTTCACAGCAGAGCGTTCAGGTAAATAGTGACCATTGATGAGTAGAAAGAACACTGTGACAAAGCCAATGGACATGAACAAAAAAACCAAGAAAAGTACCATCCAAATATATGTCCAAGGTGGAATCAAAAAATTGTCTCTAAACCAAGATACATAAAGACTAAACTTGGACGGGACTTGTGATGAATTGGATACTGAGTCAAAAGAATAACGTGTCGGGCTCAGTGGCGTTGTTGGTTGGTGTGCCACCGACTCTGTGGCGGGATAAGTATACTCGTCCTCGGCTATGCAGGGTGATGCAGGGGGTTCAAATATATTTTCAGGCAAATCAACCATCTCCATGGTAACATCAGTGATTGTTCGTGCAGGCGTGCCTCGAACGCTTGTCCGATAAATGGCAGGACAAGAGACCGCTGGTGTGACACTATTTAGGATCGGCCAGATGTTGTAGCTTGACATTTTCCACTGAGATGTATCTGTTTTCCTTGCGACCGGGAAGCGGTGGTAGGATGACTGTACGTGTTCCCTTCAAGCCCAGTACTGGAACCGGTGCACGAAAAGAGGGGCCGAATTCTTTTTTGTTCTCCACCTTCTCTCGTACCAGGTCGCCAATCTTCGGAAGCCAGCCGGCAACCGGAATCTGCTCAGCAGGGTCTGTGGCTGAAGGTAAATGTGCAATCGCTAGTTTGTCTCGGGCTTCTTGTAAGTCCTGTAACATAGTAGAATGATTATCTACATCGAACTTGGCGGATTGCGCCGCCATGTCTAGACCATCAAGGTCAGGCACAAACATTCGTATGCCAAAGAGCATTTCGTAAGGGGTCCGCCCACCCAGAGGCCTTCTAGGGAGATTATTAAGTGCACGTTGAACAGTATACAAGTGGGCCAGCCAGTTCCTGCCAGTACCTATAACTCTAGCTGTCAAGGATTGCTTTAAGTCACGGTTCATTCGTTCAACGATAGAGTTGCCCTCAGGCCTATACGGAGACGAAAATTTCACCCGCACCCCTAAGGAGCCCATTGCGTCCTTGTAAGCCTTAGAGGCAAACGCTGGACCTTGGTCAGAATGGAAGGTGCCGCATGCAAAAATTCCCACAAAGACTCGCAAATCCCTAATGACATTTCGTGCGTCAGCACTCCGTTGTGGCCAGACCCAGATGAACCGTGTGCACGAGTCCACTGCCACTAAGATATATTTATAGGCAGTGTCTGAAGAAAATGGACCGCAGTGATCCAAGTAAACACACCCAAAGGGTCTGTTCGAAATTGCAAGCGAGGTCTGCGGTGGTCTTGTGACTGTTGAAGGCTTGATCTGTTGACAAACGTCACAGGAAAGCACATAAGTACGTGTATCTTTGTATAAACCACGCCACCAGTAACGCTGCTGCAAAATGGAAATTGTCGCAGACACACCAGCATGCGCCGAAGCTATGCCTTCGTGTGCCGCTGCCATCAAGGAAAGTCTGCGGTCCGCGTTGGGGATCAGCCGAACCCCAACGTTAGGTATTGTTACATAAGGAGCCTGATCGGGACCTATCTGGTAAGAATATTTAGAAGGGAAACCTCTAGGGTAATTAATTCCTTCTTTTGTTGCAGCAATAGCTGCCAAGATATCAGTGTCTATTTTAGACATGGATCTAGTAACTGCTGCTACTGAACACGTGAGTACTGCTGATCTGGCAGCTTCATCTGCCAGACTGTTACCAATAGCGTGTGCGCCCACTCGCTGATGGCCTAGGGTGTGAACCACCTGTGTGAGTGGCAGACGTCTTTGTAAATCTGCCACCCTAACCCAAAGCATTTTATGCTTGATTGTGTTGCCTTTAGTGTCTCTATAGTCGTTTTGCGACCAAAAGAACAGATTGTCATTGTATGATTGAACACAGTAATAAGAATCGCACACGATTAAAGTGGTCACATCAGGATTTACGAACTCAAGCGCAAGCACCAAAGCACGCAACTCGGCCAGTTGTGCGGTACTGTCCCCGAGTGCCTGTGTATGCACCACAGTGGATTTGAACTTTCCGTTCACAAACGTACCTGCAACAATAGCACATGCGGCTGAATAAGCATGCTTGGAACCCGTGGCCGGTTGTGCCGAACCATCGGTGTAGATCACACAGTCGTAATCCTCAAGCGGCAATAAGGACAAAGGAGGAGGATGAATGAATTCATACTGTAAAAACTCCTGAGTCTGAAGAGAAGAGTCGAAAATGAAAGTGACATCCGGAGATGTCAACGATGTTGCCCATTGAATCCAACGGGGGTGCAAAGCTTTAGAGTTCGGCACACTTGCTTTAGTCACTGCCTCTAGGGCAGGATAGGGTGTCACCACCAGAATGCGTTTTCCCTGTGCCAGTGCGCGCTCCTTCAGGATCGCCATTTGCACTGCTGTTAGCACTTTCTCCACAGATGAGAACCGCATTTCTGCAGAGGTGTATAGATGTGACTTGTATGCGATAGGTACTGTGTCTCCTTCATTAAAGGTTAAATACGTGAAACCCACTGCCCCTGGAATGATTCTAATCACCAAGTTTGTGTGGTTATCACGCGTCAAAAGGTATTTAGACTCAAGAAGGTCTGTCTGCAGTGATTGCAGAATGGAGGTATGCTCCGGAAGCCAGCAAGACTTCGAAAAAGTAGGCTGTATCAAGGCATACAGTGGCTTGATACGCTGGGCATATTCGGGAATGTATGTACGTCCGAAATTCAGAAAACCCAGCAAAGACTGAAGCTTCTTCAGATTCGTAGGAGGGCACAGAAGTGCACATTTCTCCAGAAAATGGGGGCTAAACCCTTACCTTCATTGTTGAGCTCATAGCCCAAGAACAAAACGGTAAATTCAGCAATATGGGATTTGGCAAAGTTAATTTTGTATCCCTGAACCGCAAATTCAAGAATAATGCGGTCCACCCGGGTCAGATGCGGAAACAATTCATCGTCTGTCAGATAAATGTCATCCACATACGAACAGGCGTCTGGATCGATGCCGTCTAACAAAGAGACAACACGAGCGGCGAATACACCTGGACTATTCTTGTAGCCCATAGGAAGACGCCTGAATTTGAACATTTTACCACCGGAAGTAAAGGCACACCATTGGCCACTCTCCGGGGCTAAGTTGTGCGTGTAGAATCCATTTGAAAGGTCAAGGGTCGTTTTGTATTTTTTACGAACAAGACTGTCTACAAGCGCAGAACTATGGGTATTTTGCACCGCAAAGGTCCGACAATGAGAGTTCAAATGCCGGTAATCCAATACTAAACGGTACGATCCATCGGGTTTAGAAACCGCGAAAAGGGGATTGTTCATAGGTGATACACAGGGTTCAATCACTCCCTGATATTCCAACTGTGTCAGAATTTCGGAAACGGGGCCTTTGGCTTCACGTTTTATGGGATATTGGGGTTGTGGCTGCGGCAACGATCGCAAAGGTATTTCATGGGGGGAGATTCTTCGTCCCAACCCACGTGATTGCGGAATAACGCTGGTGCCAGGGACACAGCCCACTCTGCTGCAAGAGCCTCTGCTTTGTCTTTTGGGACATGTCGAGAAAAGCTCGGAAGGATTACCTCCTCCCCTTTACGCGCAGTAATTACGAATGGGGGTGGCCAATCCGCCTCTGCTAATAAAATATCATATGAAGAGGTCAGATTTTCCCAAAAAATACCTTTAATTACTCGCTGTATATCACCTTCAATTTGGAGGACTATATTAAATAGTCTATCAGGGGGTGCCACTCTGGTGTCTGCTGTTTCAACAGTAATGAATGTTTCAGTTGCTGTCGCCTCCATATGAGGACGTAGCGCCTCCCGCACTATGGTTACTTCCGCGGCGCTGTCTAGGAGGGTTACTGCCCACGTCCAATTCAGGAGTCTCGTTCTCACCGTCTGTGGCATATTTCGCTGTTACAGCGGCAACTTTTTCTTCTGAAATTGGGGTCGAAAACGTTGAACGTCTTCTTCTTTTCCTCTGACTTGTTGTCGAGGCTGGTCTCGTCCCTGTGGGGCCTCACGGGCCCTTCCTCTATCCTGGCGGTCTCCTCCACCTGCTTGTGACGAAGTCTGTGCCTGTAAAGAACGAGGAGAACGCGTATCAGGGATCTGAAACCTATCCGGTGACTTAATTCTCGCTCTATCGCGTAAATCATAAGTACGTTCAGAAGAAACTGAAACCGGGGATTCGCCTCGCGATCCCTGTTTTGTCTGTTGCTTACCCTGTTTTTTCAGCCTCCAGCTCTTTTTAGTGAAGACTGGTTTCTCATCCTTCTCAGATTGAGATTTGGTTTGTTGCTGTTGTGGTTGCGATTGTGTTTGCAGTTTAGCAAAAGGCTTGTTACCCAGGCTGTTTCTACCAATAGTTTTGTAAGCCTGGGTAATAATTTTCGGTAATTCGCGAGGCTTGTCCAATTCTGGGACCAAAGCCAAAGCGTTCGCTACTTGAAAGTTCACTGCATCGCCCTTGACATTCGCAAGGATCAGTTCAGCTACTACTTCAAACACTCCCACTAGTCTCATCCCTAATTCCACTGCCGCTTCAGGGCCGTGTTCATCCTGTACTTTTTTAATTACAGAGGGGAGAACTGTCATGGAAGGCGTACCAAAACATTTAGAATATACTGCTGCGAATACTCTACCCCAGTTGTCACATGCTGTCAACTCGGGAATTAAGTCTTTTGGCAAACTAATCGTCAAAATACGATGTTTATCCACTGGAGTTGTATGTGGAAAAACTGCCTCCAACTGATCAAATTTTTCTGCAAGCCAATAAGGAAAGTCGTCCTTATGTTGTGGACGTTTGCCCATCACTGAGTTCACCATTACAGGACTTATGGCAACTCCGGCTGCACCAGCTGGATGGCCTGCAACCCCAGGAGGGGCTCCTGGATGTTGCCTGTGACATATTGCACTAAGGCTCGATGCACTCGTACTAAAGCCGAATACATGTTGCGCAATTCCGCGACTGGTATCGTCATATATCGCGGATGTGGGGTGTAGCCGGCCAAAACAGGCCAAGTGGCCCCATCAATAGATAAGGGGCCTAAACGAACCGTGGTAGTCGGTTGTGGGAGGGCGCCATTAAACCAAACACGGTGTTGCCAAGCCGTGAGCGGTACCTCAAGACATGAATAAGGTATATAGTTATTAGGAACTGCGGTGGCTGTATATTCATGGAACAAATCGTCTGTCCCATCCACTGCAGGAAAAGTTACCCATGAGTAGAACACCTCAAAGTGGTAAGCCGGATCGGCTTGTACCACAAAGATCAGTTCAACTCCAGCATCTGGCACTCCATACACCCGTAAGTGTGTCCGGAGTGCTCCGCGGCTATGCGCCGCAATTTGAACAGCCATTTACGGCTAAAATACTTCGACAAACTAACAGGAGGCAGCACAAGTAGGGTTTTAATCAAGAAAAACCTTTTCTAATAACTTCAAGCTTGAAAGAACCTACAATAACTGTAATATAGGAGGTATCACCATCACACACGCTTCCGGAAGCGTACGTGAGGGTTGTGTGGACAAGCACAAGTACTACTCAAGCGTCTCGCAAGTAAGCTGCCCCACTTGTTGGTTGCGCCATGT
Source organism: Calotriton arnoldi (assembly GCA_963921515.1). Taxonomy (NCBI): domain Eukaryota; kingdom Metazoa; phylum Chordata; class Amphibia; order Caudata; family Salamandridae; genus Calotriton; species Calotriton arnoldi. The sequence goes on along the minus strand of CAWUFW010000255.1, from coordinate 4,252,020 downwards.
CTTAGGGTTTCTGCACATACAGAGCTATGCACAGGATAATAGGACCTCGGAATATAGTGGTGAGCCAACCATAAACCTTAGCACCCAAAACCCCAACCCGACTAGCCTTAGCGTCCCATTAGCACCAATGTACCAATGCTTAGACAACCCAGAACACGGTATCTCTCTCTCAGGACTCGCAGAGGCAAGAACACTCTTTCGTCACATTCGTACCTGTCCACAACATGCGTATGAAGAGACACTGTATAGGTTAAAATGTTTATTTCAACTTACGTGCTCTAAGGTACAGTACACGTGTCAGTACTAGTAGCATAATACATAAGAACAATATAATCAGCATAGTTACTACTCCATAGAATACGAACGGGGAAAGCATCTCATAAAGCAGTGGATATATGTCTAAATAACATTACCACCCTCCCCGTGCTGGAAACCAGTTTATTATAATAATAGAAGACCTTTGGGCTTTGACTAGCGAACCCCCATACCTCAGTCTCTTGATGCAAAACTACATCAGCAAACAATCACAGCTCTTCTCACTGGAAAGGTCGTCTCCAAGTGCTATCTTAGAGCAAGCGAGCGCATTATTAAAAGCCCACTAATTTCTCAATGGCAGCTGTACAAGTGTTATGTCTAGGTGTGAGGGACGGGCCAAATCAGTAGAAACCAGGGAGTTGTTATTCGACCTTGTAACTGTTGTTCAGACTGAGCCCAAAAGGGAACAGGAGAAAAGGTGAATAACAGAATATGCAGACTGTTGTATAATTACTTGGCAATAACAGAGGGCGACAGAACAACATCCAATAGTAACGTGCGCAAGAGTCATCATGGCAGCCAGGCGTGGTAACATAGCCAGACCTGCCAGGAGGCCATGAGCCACAAGAGAGTACCTTGGACAGGCGCTCGGTACACAATTACCCCTGAGGTGAGATACTGGGTCGAAGACGCTAATTCAGTCCCTCCTCACAACCATGACCTAGTCAGATGTTGACAGCAGCGAAGTCCATCCACATTAAGTTTGTCACCTATAAAATCTGTTCCACTGACAGGGGCGCAGGTAGATCTAAACTTAGGGGGTGGGACTAAGAGTCTGAATGGTGAGGGCGCAGCCATCAACAAAACCAGATTCATATTACTCGTGCCTTCAGAGTTAAAAGCTGCATTTTATCACTCATTGGGCGAATATGCCTGAAATGGTACGCTATGACGTGCTCCAGTTTCAAGGACAAATTAGCAAGTCTTCAACACAGTGCTCAGTAAAATGTTTGGGGTGGGCCTTGAAGGTACCGCAGGGGCGTGTCTGCGGGGCGTGGCCGCGAGGCAGGCATTTAGCAATATCAGCATATCAGCATTTTCATGTCGTCTTTCAGAGGGTGTAGATCCTTGAGCCAAGTAGACCATTTTACAGTAACATTTTCATACGAATTGCAAACAATGCTACAAGTTTTGAAAGGGCAACATACAAGCATCTTGTGGCACATCAAAAAGTTAAAGCGCCCTGCAGTGAGGATGCAGTCTCATGGATGACTGTAAACGTGTCACCAGGAGACCCACACTATAATCCCAGTAGGCCGCCTACACCAATCTTGTGTGTTTAAGCTAACTTCAGCAAAGTGAGCTTAACTCGCATTCTGCCAGTTCCCTTTTCTGCCCGACGGGACACTGGTACTGGGTATCCTTCATGTCCCACATTCACACCTGGGGCCCTTGGACTGGGGGCCCTACATCATTAGGATGTTGAGTTAATACAGAACAAGCAGAATACCTCCATTCGGAGAGCTATGGATGTGACGGAATTTTCATATAATACAATATTATTCTAAAAGTTTTTTTAAAACATTCACAAAAAAAATGCTGTAAAAAAGATACTGTGCAAATAGTATGAATATTGTTTTAACAAAATGTTTAAGAATAATATTGTATTGTATGAATATTTTATACAGTATGTTTTAATGAAGAGAGGCATGTAAAGGTTCCAGTATTTTGAATAAACGAAACATTATGTTAAACAGCGTTCAGTGTTAAGACAGTGAAGTGCACGCATGTGGAGGGTGAATGTCCTTTAAGAACAGAAAGCTTATGCTAGTACAATGAGTTGACCGTGACAGTGTGAGACACAAAAGGGATCCTTTCTTGTTCGAATTGAAAGCAGATCTCTACAGCAGGTGCGCAAATCCTGTGCTTTCTTGTCAGTAATAATGAAAAGCCAACACCCGATCCTGCACACTCTTGAACGTGCATGCAGTCTCACACACACAAAAAGCTTTGAAACTGAACTGCTTTCCACACCTCAGCTCCCCAACATCTACTCCCTGCAAAACAGTTTAAAATAATAATAAACTGAAAGGGTGGAAGGCAACGAGTTGCATCGCAGGTGCGCTCACCTTCTAAAATGCAGCAGGAGGGAGTAAATGCCAGCTTGTCTTCTCCAGATCTGTGTTTTAAATTAATCTAAGTATAGTGGTTTGCACTTGATCACAACACATATTTCTTTGCACTATGGCGCAAATGTGTGTGCGTGGTGCAACGCAGCCAAATTGTGCACCAGGGCTGGGGAAGAGAGCACCAGCGTCATGCCTTTGTAGATACATCGCTATCCTACGCGCTCTCTCTCTCTCCGTTTGGTTGCTGCGATGCGTTGCCTGAGAGCAAAGTAAATTTACCCCACAGATATCATCTGCATGAACTTAAATGACAGACCTAACTAAATGCCGGAATGCAGTATTTCATGCCTCCTTATGAACAGCCTCAAAGCACTGTGAAAGTTAAGCAATGCACTACTAGCGTTTTGGTTCTACTTTCATATATTATTTTTTTTTAACTTTGAAAGGCAAAATCACTCTTAGAATTATTGTCTTATTGCCTTGCACTGGTAGTTACATTGTGACAAGTTTGTATCTCTGGCTTTGAGGTCGTCTGTGTGTGCAGGGCACCCCTGCTGCTTTTTGTCATTCATCTATAATGACCTATCCTGTACGAATGGTTACCTTGTGAAGGCATAGATCAGGCCTCGGCGCAGGGCTGAGGTGGCACCAAAAGCAATGACATATTAAATGCAGCCTCATCAACCTGTAAATGGCTTTCAGAGAGCCCTCAGAATATTTAAAGTGAGGCTGAACTCCAGGCCAGGAGTCCCGTCCCAGATGCTTGTTTCCGGTCCAGGGAAGACATGGCTTGGCACTTCGGGCTGGACTGTTCCCATGAGGCACAGGGTCAAGACTGATTTGCATATAGCTGTGTCTGAACTGGGGTGGCGAAGTGAGCTAAAGAATGATGATGGATTCAACCCAGATCTGTGACTGGGGGTGAGTGTCTGAAAAGTTTCAGCACTCCGTCCATCATCTCCTTGTGTTTGCCCAGAACAGCCAATGGCAGATGACGGTGGGGGTGAAGGGTTGGTCGGGGGGGGGGCCCAAGGCCCGTCGTTGAACCCCGCCCACTAAGAACGAGTGATGGTTCTCTCCCTCACTCTCGCTGTGGGTTCGGTCCTGCAACTCATACACTCTGTCTAGCAGATTGCAATTTAACAGGTCACTAAAATCCTTCACACCCCTTAGGAACATCCTTGGTGACCCCGCTACAACAGCTCCCTCCTCCCACAAAAAATTCATAATTGCAACAATGCATGCCATGCAAATATTTTTACAGTATTAAATTGTGTCTATTGGTAGCAAACCTTTTTTACCTGCTCCTTGATGTCCTGCAACTGCTGCTGAAGTTTCTGCACATCAGCATTGACATTGGTATTGTCCTTGTCTTTCTGTAAACCTGGAATGCTTGCAGCTGCTGTAAACAGAAAAGAAAGGCATTATTATAAATGTGTATTTACTCCCAGTGCCAGCTAGGAAAACACTTAAGTCTAGCATAGTAGGGCGCACTTTGACCTACTGTGTTTTCTATAAAAGAAAGAACTGATGGCCGTTAATTTAATTTAGCTCAATGTAGTTTTTTGAATCAGTTTAATCTTTCTTTTTAACCACAGGCTCAAAGTTTAAACTTAATCATACCTTCAAAGTGTTGGAAAGACTTGAGGCTTACAAATGTTGTAAGATTTGGCTCAAAGATGTGGCGATTTCAAATAAAAATGTAAACATGCATGATTCTACTATGTTATATTTATACACTAGTTTAAAAAGTGAAAACATGTACAAAACAACCCAGAACATCGGTCTGACCATCTTTTGAGGAACGTGAGTGGATGCAGGATCATAAGGCAAGAGTGTCCCTTCAAGTAAGAGGTCAGCAAGAATTAGTGAAGTCATGTATGTCTATCAAGAGTGCTAATGAACAATCTAGTAGCCAAAGTCATTACAAGTCATTAACAAATGCAAGTCAGAAGCTAGGTTGGGTTTCGATTCTGAAGCCATATCTTTAGGGACAATGATGAACCACGTTCAAATGTCCCAATACAATGTCTTGTACAAGGTCTTGAGCATCTAAAAGAAAATCCTCAACAAGTCATATTAGCAATGATCAAAATCCACGACAACAAGGCTCATCAATGGAAAAATGGCCCGGGGCGCCAAGACAACCTTCCGATGAAACAAATATTACTACCCGTTAATTTCCCCTGAAATATGGGTATAGATACTAGATATTTCATGGGCATTGTTTTTTAAATCTGAGCTGTGGGGGAAAGTATTTAGTTTAAGTTAATGTTAATGAAGCTTATAGAGCGCAGCTGCTGCCCAAAGGCGTCCTGGCGCTAAGCGCTACCTGGTGGGTGTCCTAAGAAGAGGATTATTCAGAGAAAAGCCATGTGTTCAACCCTTTCCTAAACGAAAGGAGATCCGTGGCCTTTCTCAGATGCACCGGAAGATCATTCCAAGCCCTGGCGGCACAATAAATGAAACTCCTGCCACCCCAGCTGGCTTTCTTAACTCGGGGGATAGTCACTAGCTTTGCTTCCGAGGAGCATAGCATTCTTCCAGGAACATACCAGAGTAATCGATTTCTCAGGTACACTGGGCCACTCCCCTCCAGGGCTTTAAAGACCATGCACAATGCTTTAAACCGTGCCCGTTGTTTCACTGGAAGCCAGTGGAGATCTCGAAGACCCTTTCCCACTGAGACGAACCTGGGAGTGCCCGTTAACAGTGTTGCTGCCGCATTCTGCACAATCTGGAGTCTATTAAGATGTTTCTTTTGTAAACTCAAATACAGACCGTTGCAATAGTCCAGTTGTGACAAAACGAGCGCCGTGACTGCTGTCCTAAAGTTATCTGTAGGAAGAATTGTTTTTATTTTTCTCAGCTTTCTGAGAAGAAAGAAACTGGTGGAAACCACCCCGCTAACATGATCACCAAAGGTTAGTTTATTATCTATCACCACACCCAAGTTCTTAGCTTTCGTGGAGGGGGCTGGAGGTAAACCCATTTCCTCTGGCCAACAATCAGGTGACCAGAGGTTGGCATTATTCCCAAATATCAAAACCTCCGTTTTACCGGCATTAAGCTTTAGGCAATTGGATGCCATCCAGCCTGCAACGGATTTCATGCAATCGTGACATCTCAGGCTGGTCTCAGCTTCTTTGCCCGGCTGAAGGGACAACACAATTTGAGTGTCGTCTGCATAAGACGTCACCTGAAACCCAAAGGATCCGATCAGGGCCGCCAATGGGGACACATATATATTGAAAAGCGTGGGACTAAGAGATAAGCCCTGTGGCACCCCGCACGGAAAGGAGAACGGCTTAGACTTATTCTTGCCTAGGTCCACCGTTTGGGTTCTATCCGTCAAAAATGATTTTAGAAGGTTCCAGGCCCTGCCCTGAACCCCTGCTGTAGATAGCCGGTCCATCAATACTTCATGATGGACCGTATCGAAGGCCGCCGAGAGGTCTAACAAACAGAATCGCAGCACCTCCTTGATCCAAGGCCTCTCTTATTTCCGTCTGGTACTTCAATAAATAAAGTGTCATTATCTTCTTCAAGGTGCCAAGGAAAGAAAATTCAAGAACAGGTGGCACTCCCTCTGCAATTATCTCCAGACAGACAAGCAGACACACAACCAAACAGACACAGTACACACTTTCTGGTGGTAAGAACCACTAACAATTCAACGTCCGTTCTTTCAGGATTACAATGAACTCATGAATATTTATCTCCAAATTAACTGAAAAATCCTCTGATGCTCAAAGACCTGTGCTAGTCCTGAAAAGCAAAGGGGGCCCTATTTTGAAGAGTAATTGTATTTATATAGGAAGGCACAAGGAAAAGGGCATGTGGACTTTAAAAGGTGCTTATATCTTTCAAATATTTCCAAGACTCCTCCTGATGTATAACTAAATATGTCCCACTACCAATTCTTACATAAGTAAACACAAACGTTTGTGTGCATATACACCTTGCACATTCACAAAGGTGGAAATGTATAGTTGACGTAAGAGACTTCTAAAGTGGTAGAAAGGTTCTTGTATCATTGTCTGAAATTGCAGAGAAATGAGATTCTGAGCCAAAGACGCTTTGAGCGTTAAATGACATTTACACACTAAATGAGCTTTGTGCACAGATGAGACTCGTCAATGAATCATTGTTAGAAGTAGACAACACTGGTATCTAATTGTATAGTCTGATCACGACCTTGCAGGCAACAGACTGGAAAGCCGTTCAAACACAAGTCTTAAAGCCCCAGTGGATGACAAACTGACACTGGAAGATGAGGATTTTAACTCTAAAGTTGTTGAGGGTCTTGGCGAGACGGAGATAGCTTGTTACGACCTTGCCTCCCGCCCTCCATTTTCTCCCCAATTTTTCTCTAATATGCCGCTCTTTTGTGTTCTGTACCCCCCCACCCCCGCATTCCCCCTCCAGAGGGAGTATGGGTGCGAGACTCCGCCTTTATGTGGTGCTGTGCTTACCGCTTGCTGCAGCTGTTTATATATGTCAAATTCTTTACTGTTTCGATGTGTACAATTATATAATGTAATTGGACAATTATTGCTGATGTCACCATGCTGGGCACGAGAGACCAGTTGTGGCTCTAGGTTCCTAGTATTACCGGCACAGCCTTACTATGCCTTGCTTTTGTATCAATTACAATAAAAATATGTCTCAAAAAAGAAAAAACCTCTAAAGCCTTAATGGTATTGCGTCCTGGAAGAGGTGAAACAAATTGAAAAGAATTACTTAAATCTGAACCCAGCACGGACATCAAATTTGGTTTAGGTGGTTCCTCCAGAGCCTTAAGCAATGAAGCCTTTAAATGCCCTAAAAATGAATAATTATAATTGAGGCGTAATTATCAGTGCTAACAGCCACCATTTGCTTCAACAGAAGCAATGTCTAAAAGGACCTCTGGGAGACTTTTTAAAGAAAATAAATGAATAAATCACAGAAATTTGAGACAAACGTAAACCTTGCAAAATGGTAAAAAAAAATGTTTTTGAATTTTCAGAGAAAAAAAACATGGTGCAGAAGTGTTAAGTACAGTAAGAGAAGTGAACAGCATGTCAAACACTCCATGGAACAGTGAATTCATACCAAATTAATAACTACGCCAGCATTCAGAAATCATCTCCGTATGTGAAGGAAGGTAAAGGGAGTAGAAGAAATCTAGGATGGGGGTAGTGTATTTTTCATTTACAACCACTGTGATGTCAGTAGATTAACTGTAAGCATACCCCAAACATGATAAGATAATGCTTAAGTGTAGGATCATGACCTTACAACTATTTATCCCGATAGGTGAATCCACAGATGGTCCAGTGCTGGAGAACTATAATCACAGACTAAAAATAATACAAATAAGCATTGCTGCATGATTTACTCACCTATGTCGTCTACAACTTCTTCTGCAGCCTTTCCGCTACAGCATATACTAAAAGGCACTCTCCGTTCAACCACAGCACGGCACTGTACACATTTTTTCATCAGGTTGGCACAATCTGTGAAAACAGTTCAATCAATGAATAAGAGAGTATCAAGAAGGCTTACTATTCAAGCGTTAAGGCGTACTTCAATTTGTGAGAAACTGATCGATCAACGCTAACATTATTAAAATACCTGCTTCCGCAGTTTTATCTTTTAAAAAAAGCTACAGGTCAGCGTGTCTATGCAGCCATCACATGCTATGTATCATCAGTATAAGCCCCAAGTTCAAATACTTTTGGGAGCACTGCATATCTCAGTATCACCTACTACAGATAAACACCAACATTCCAGAACAGTAACTCCTTAAACTGTAAACAAATATAATAAAATTGAATCCACTTTTGGTAGGTTACTGTATATTAGATTACACTTAAACAAGATATGCCCTCAATGTTTCTAAACCCTTCTTTGAACTGCTATCTAATAGACAGCCGCCATCAGTATAATTTATTCATTAAAAAAAATACTCAGGTGTTGCTTTTTCATAACCTTGCTCCTTTATAGTTTTCAGTACATCTGATGTAACCAAAGACTCTTCATTAATGCTTCAGGGTGTGATTAGTGAACAAATACAATTCATTACAACACTCGAAGTAGTCTTTTCGTTGGTTTCACTCTGGTGGCATTTCGTATATAGTGACATACACTATTACTTACTTATATGCGTACACACTGCTCCCTCTAGTGGGACCATCTTAACGATCAGTGTCCTCTTTTCATGGTGGGAAAACTTCATAGAATTTAAAATTAGTGCTCATCTAGAGGGACCCAATGTTCACAAACTGTCATACTTATTACCTATTAAAGGTTCATGGTTCAATCAAAATTATGAAAAATGTTCTCATCTGAACCGTGTCCTCTTGGAACCCAAGTTTAAAATTTAGTGATGTACTCTGACTCCATTGGCCTCAACAGCCTTTCTCGGTCTCCTACTTCCTTTTTGCTTTGAGGCATCTATTCAACAGCAATTCAAAAGTTCAGATTTTCCTTCATGGACGTTTTGGAAATGCTGAGAATTATTGTGAGCCATGTTTGAAGCTCTCTGCAGCTATTTTGCTATGTGCAATTCAGTCATCACACAGAGAACACCACTATTAGTGCAAGTATTTTCTAGGAAGGATTGTACACATCTCCTCTCCTTAGAGGTAAATGACAGTACAGACGTTTCCTACTTTTACCTTGCTCATAGTAATATACTGTCGAAATTCTTCTATCTCACCCACGTTATAATCTTACCATCAAGGGGTTTGGATGAAACCATTAACCACGAGACTGAAGGCAGAATGGTTTGTAAATGTCCTCAGGATCCAGAGAAGGCAATATAGAACTAAATGACACAAGTTACCTGTTGTAGAAAGCTGGCTCTTTATATAGTATTCTGCAGAGAGGTATACTGTGCAGAGTCCAGGTATCCCTTATAAGTGGACAGGGGTTTGCTCTAGCAATCCCAAGGTGCTCTCTTAGGGGGTAGTGTGGTCGAGCAGTCTGATTTCCTGGTGCCAGGGGATCCCCTAAATACTATATTTAGGGAAGTGCAGGATTGTAGCCAATGGGTTTCTTATCCCTGCGTTCACTCCGCCCCCTATATGTCCACTTCCTTATGGGAAGTGGACATAACCCTGTACCAGAGTTCCTAATTCTGCCATCACAAAGATGGCAGACTTTTAATTTTCTTGTCCACATCAGGTAGCCCATTTTAGGGGTGGAACTAGCCTGAAGGTTAATATGCCGCTCCGACTACTAATTTTCTCACCTGTCCAGGCTCCAAATAAGCCCTGGTCAGGGGAGGAGGCTTTGTTCCTGACCTACTGACAGCGTGGGCCCTCACCCCTGAGGGGGTCAGAAACTCATCTGTGGTGGCAGGCTGGTCAGAACCAGTCAGTCAGCACACTAATAGTTGGAAGGTTTTCAGTGGGCACTTCTAAGGTGCCCTCTGGGTGAATGTATTGATAAATCCATCACTGGAATCACTGTGGGTTTATTAATACAAGATGTTTGATACCACACATCTTTGGTTTCAGTGAAGACGTCATGTAGCTGAGAAACTCGTTTTTCACCAGTGTTCAGCACATGTATTTAAAATGGCTTCCCTGGTCATTTGTACTGGCAGTAATTGAACCGGCCAGCACAGAAGCATGCAGATATGCCCACACATGTATAATAGTGCACCCGCCTTAGGGCTGTAAGACCTGCTGTAGGGGTGGCTTACCTATACTGCATGCAGTGTCTGCAGGCATGGCACACAGGGATGTGTGCCATGTCGTGTTTTAACTTTTGTCTGCACCAAGACACGCAGCCTGCAATGGCAATCTGCATGAGTTTGGTGAAGGGTCACTTAGGGTGGGGCACAATACATGCTGCAGCCCTGGGGACCCTCTTTAGTATCCTTGCCCTAGGTACCTAGGATACAATTTACAAGGGACTTACAGGGGTGCTAAAGGTACTGCCAATTGGGGGAACACTTGTATATTTTTAGGGAAAGAGATCTGGTACTCGGGACCTGGATTGAAGGAATCCAGTACACTTTCTGTCAAAACTGCATAGAATACCTGGCAAAAAGTGGGGGTGACCGAATCAAAAAAGGGCATTTTCCTACACCCGGGATGTATTTTTACATGTTTATTTTGGGTTTGTTACCTTGAAAAATTGGTTTTCTTTAAATTGCATAACAATTAAAATGTTTATGTTTACCTTTCCTGAACACACTGTTAGTAACACAATGGACAATGGTGAGGGTCAGTGGATTTACTTAACTATTTATGACATAGCCATATAATTTGTAGATTACAGAAAAATCTGGCTGCTTGCAGAGGATTGGGTACCCATGGGGTGTTGGGCAGCAGCGGTTTAGTTTTGCACACGCTGGGTTTGGGCAGAGCCATGCGCATCGGAGTTTGAGTGTAGTGCCAAACTCCTAATGCGCACTACTAAAGGTCGGTGCAATAGGGTTGGCCTCCCTGGGAGGGTTGGACGTATGCTCAACTTAATACATGATAAATTAACTGGAAAAAAAGTTTAAAGTCATTATATGGTTAGTTATGTTATAGTATTTTATTTTGACAACTGTAATTTTGAATCCATATGTAATTTTATGACTGTATGCCTGATGGTTGACGTGTGGGGAAGTTTATGCTCAGTGCGGTACACCCAAGTTGGTTATGGTGACAAGCCATTGCTAACTCAGGCAAAAGGTAGGGCAGATTCAAAAGATCTTGTTTGTTTATTATAAACAGTTACGACACAGGCAGAAGACCTGGATTATTCATTGCGAAAAATCACTAGGCCTCCAACAATGGACTGTTTTCACTCTAGGTTACATACTGTATAAAGGTATTTGGTTACACGTAATATCAGATTACGTTTATAGAGAGGGATTTTGGTGTTTGTTACCAGCTCTGACAAACCCTAGGGGGTCAAAGACTTCCACTGTAATTCTTGCTAGAATCGCTCTGGGAAACCTGACAGACTTAGCTGTCTGCTAGGATCTTGAAATGAAAAAAACACTTTTAATAATACATACATCCACATATATAAATATGTATACATATAGATAAATAAAGGGTCTTTGGAGTAATTCGTCTTCAGCCATTGGTCTGTCTAGGAGCATCATATACACTCTGTCTAGGGTAATGGTTCAGCCTACATCGGTCATTGGCTCCCTTGCCCTGTGAATGACACCTGTTTCTGATCACGTGCACATCCACCTCAATATGAAAGCACTTTACTGCCAGGGCTGGTTGGCCAGTCCTTTAGTTTTCAATTTTCTCCTTTTATAGTTCCTCTTTCATTTCTTTGCTTCTCATTTTATTGTACGTTTTCTTAAGAGGATACTACTGCTCTTTATGCAGCGCTGAGGTGTCATTTGCTTGCCCTTCATTTGATCTGCATTCCACGTGGCCACTTTCTCTAAACAAACCGACCACTATGGACTGCTGCTGTCTATAGAGTATCATTGTTTTACCATTCCATGATGACAAACACGTTGGTCTTAAACATGGCAGCCATGCTGGAAATTTAAAACGGGGATAGACTATGTACAAAGCATCTGCAAGACAGACACTCATTGCTATTTTTAGTTTTGTTCCCACTATGTTTAGAAAGCAGCATGTTTTCTTTTTTCGACTTGTATTCTTGTAACTTATCTTGCATATTTTGTTGAGTGTGTGTGCTTTATTGAACAAGTTACTTACCTTCGGTAACTATGTATCTGGTAGAGACACAGTCTAGCCGCAGATTCCTTAACTTAGAATATCCTCCAGGCGCCACTCTGGATCTGGAGATTTTTCAGCAGTACCTCTGCCCGCCGGAGGACGGCGTTGCATGGCTCCGCCCTGACGTCGGCCATGGATATGACCTCAGTGGAGCCTTATAAGTCCCTCCCGGTGCGCTGACGTCAGTTTTCCTACTGTGAAACTTTTCCGCGCCACAACGCGGAGCCACTACTAAAACTGAGTGTGGGAACAGTGTGCCAAAAAAGATTAAAAATCGTGGAAGCAGCCATGACAATAAGAATAAAGTGATGAGAAACATCACAATGCATGTCAAAGAAAAACACTTCATACTGTAAGGGACTGAGGGGAGAGAGAATAGTACTCGCCCCTAGAAACCGTCTTGCACAAGCGAAGAACCATACCCTTCTATGAGGCAAAACAGCAATGGAAATGAATGCTATGGTAAAGGACAAGCAGTCTGCAACCACATGAATGTTATGGTCATGGACAACAAGACTAACAACATGACTTTTATGGCAACTGACAACATTTCTGCAACAGAGAATGTGCAATATATATATATATATATATATATATATATATATATATATACACATATATACACATATATATACATACATATATATACATACATATATATATATATATATCCACCAAAATCCAGTGAACACAATCCTTGATGCCAAGAAAACACCGGAGCCGTGGCCTCTATTCATAAGCGTGTTTTATTGCAACGCACAGTCCCGACGCTTTTCGGAGTTACATCACTCCTTTCTCAATGGCCCGTGAGAAAGGAGTGATGTAACTCCGAAACGCGTCGGGACTGTGCGTTGCAATAAAACACGCTTATGAATAGAGGCCACGGCTCCGGTGTTTTCTTGGCATCAAGGATTGTGTTCACTGGATTTTTAGGGATGGCTACCCCGCCGTGTGCCCGCCGTTTGAAGAGGCTTGGGTGCAGCCAAACTACGAGGTGGATATAGAGAGATATATATATATATATATATCCAGTCCAACCCTACTCCTCACAGAAAAGGGCACGCACACGAAGAGTGCTTGGTTTCAAAAGGCATTTATTACATTGAGCCTCCTCCGACCCAGCGGCACAGAGAGAACGCGTTTTCGGCTGTCACAGCAGCCTTCGTCAGTCTGGTAAGCGCCATTTTGTTAAAATCATTTATAGTCTTCATGAATGTATAGACACAAAAGACATACTGCTTGCATTTTAGAAATTTTAAAAGACACTCATAGAAAGCACGAGCCCTCATGTGTAAATACAAAAAATATGAAAAATAAATAGTGGACATAAAGGGTGGTCACAAAAATAACATCAACATATAATCATGATGGTCTAGGTGCATAGTGCCTGATGCAATGAAATGCACCTGTAGCCCGCATAATGCGTCTATGGACCCACCCTAATTGCCTGCAGTCTCCACTCGTAGCTCAAATGCTTTCAATGTGTCTTAGGTCATAACTTTAAAACAGCTGTTAAAAGAATAACATGTAATTTAACAATAGGCGCGTGCATTGTAGTTAAAACATTCCTAAATAATCTAATTTACTGCGCGATTATAGTGCAACAAGAGAATAGAAATAATTATAGTGGACTATCCCTTTGATCAGTTTGGGAGACCACTCGAAGCACAACCGGTGGCTAGAACATGAGGATATGCAACGGCACGTGCTGAACTAACGGGTCATGCAGAGGTGTCTAACTAATAATATAAATCAACACAGTAATTGTGGTGAGAAGCGCCACTGCAGTCCCTAATTTACTCAGCAAAAACTTCACAGGACTACCCGTCCCACAATGCCTCATTTCAGTTGTGTGTAAACTAGAACAGATGCCAGTCAATCTAAAGCCTCGGAAACCAACAATACGTCCGCATGGACCCTCGAAACCTCGCCTCCCCGTCGAGCAGGCAATCGGCATGGTTCGGTGCTTGACTGGCATATACAAACGCAACCTCAGCTATGCCGCCGTGCTCACAATCATGGCTCCCAAACGAACTTCTTGAAGTCAAAAGGCGTTGGAGTAGAGACACCACTACTCTTACAAACATCAAACCCATTTCATTAAGTGCACGAACGCGCAGTCAGTAAAATACAACTTAATGCAGGGTCGGGGGAGAGCAATGTTCGATATCCATATTGCCGAGCAAACCTCACCATACCAGCGTCGGCTGACACGGTGCCCAGTCACCAGGGATCCCATGGTCACAGTGTGAGGCATTTCGAGCCACGGGAAAGTTGGAGACCCCGCGCTGAATGCCTTGAGGACCTCCTCGCGTCGGGATCGCCGCCATCCACACTGCTGTCATCCGTTATCCTCGTTCCAGCGGAAACCCTGGGGGCTGATCAATATATATATATATATAAAACCAATCGACTTGTAGCATAGTCAAATAGATCCCAAATTAAGGGAGAAATGTATCCGGGGGGAGGGAGGGAAGAAGGGCATGACCAATCTCCACAGTGGAAAAGAACCAGGGTGCAAGAGCGTGGGCGGATAAGAGAGCCCACCACCCAAAGTGAGAATGGGTGGAGAAGCAACAGGTAAAACAGAATAAAACATCCTGACCTGGGAAGTATGTGAAGTAGACTAACACGCATGAAGCCAGAAACCACTGGTAGAAAGACCAATGGGTAAGACCCCAACCTGAAAAGGTCCTCGCAGAGCGGGGGGGATGGGTGGGCGTTAAGGAATCTGCGGCTAGACTGTGTCTCTACCAGATATATCTTTACCGAAGGTAAGTAACTTGTTCATCTGATAGAGACATCTAGCCGCAGATTCCTTAACTTAGAATAAATACCAAAGCTATACCCCATTGGAGAAGGGTCTGCGACTGAACCCCACTAAGTTCCAAAGAGAACTAAACCGTCAATAAAGATGGACTAAAACAGGTGGAGACAGCAAGTGCAAGCATGGCTGACACTAGACCCCTAAAGCTCTGAAAAGGAGCTCTGAAAAGGACCTTTCCTTAAGGCAATGGCACCACAGTCCGTCAGAGGACAGCACAAGACTCTCACCATCCAGGAAGGGATGAAGGGAAATCACAGAAACCGGAACGGCCAGTGCATAGTGGAAGAAAATCCTCAAGCTTCTGTGAGAAGGATTAGAAGCATAACTGTGTGCAGGATCCCATGGATCAGCAAAAAGTAAAAGTCCCAGAGGAAGGACAAAACAGCATGACAGAGTCAGAGCGTACAAAATGAGCATGTACAAGAGTGGATGCCAAGAGTGACAAGTGTAGGGACAGATATCACCCATGTAGAGATATACAAAACCATGACTACAAGGAGCTACATGGATGTGGACAATAGGGATACACATATGCAGAAAGTGTGGACCGTGGGAGCCACACCACACACATGCAAAATCCCATGAAATGGAGCAGCGACAGCACACATGCGGCAGCAGAAGGACACAGAATGCATCACCAGGTAGTCATACTGACCAGCCATACACAAAGGTACATAGGTCAAAGGATACCGGCAGAAGCCGGACACAAACAGAGGGCTCGCTCTCAAGAAAGGGGGGGGGGAGGGAGAGACAGAGAGAGAGAGAGAGACAGAGAGAGAGACAGAGAGAGAGACAGAGAGAGAGAGAGAGAGAATATGAATGAATGAATGAGGGGCAAGAAACCCAAGATACTGCAACAGGGAAAAACCCTGTACGTGTACTCTCTTGCAGTTAGTATGCATATATGATATGTATACATATACATACATACCTACATACATACATAGATATTCCCATATACACATCCAAATGCACAAGTTACTAACTTGTGTAACGATATATCTGTAAGAGACAGTAGTTAGTGACAGATTCCTTACCTTAGAATATCCCCAGGCGTCAGGCTGGATCCGGAAAGTTTTTTGCGTAGCAGTACCCTTGCGCGTCGGTAGGCGGCGTCGTGCGGCTCCGCGTCAGTCGTCGGCGTCGTGATCGCCGGGATGACGTCGCGGGCAGTACTTAGGCGCCGCCCCTGCGCGCTGACGTCAGTTCTGTACACGACTTTCCGCGCCAGGAACGCAGAGCCATGCAAGAAGCTGACATAGGTGTCTGAAAAATACTAGGGCCCTGAAAGGGATGTCCTTAACCCTAGAAATCAGTTCGCAGAACGGGGAGGATGGGTGGGCGGTAAGGAATCTGTCACTAACTACTGTCTCTTACAGATATATCGTTACACAAGTTAGTAACTTGTGCATCTGAAAGAGACACGTTAGTGACAGATTCCTTACCTTAGAATAGATACCCCAGCAATACCAACCCCGGTGGTGGGTCTGCGAACAAAGATCAGACAAGGAAGTCCTGGAGGACAGAATGGCCAAAGAAGCCGTCCCTCCGGACCTCACTGTCAAGGCAGTAATGCTTTGTAAACGTGTGCAGCGAGGCCCACGTAGCTGCCTGACAGATAACCGGCAGCGGAACACCGCGCCCAAGGCCGTGGTAGCAGCCGTTGCCCTGGTGGAATGGGCACGCAGCCCAACAGGAGGCTCCTTCTTAGCCAAAGAATAGCAGGTCTTGATGCACAAGGTAACCCAGCGGGAGATGGTCCTCTTGTGCACCGCCCGACCTTTTGGCGCCCACGTAGCCAACAAAGAGCTGGTCATCCACCCGGAAGTGTTTTGTGCGGTCAATATAGAAAGAGAGCGCACGTTTTGGGTCCAGACGGTGGAGCCTCTCTTCCTCTCTTGAAGGATGCGGAGGCGGAAAGAAGGTGGGCAAAGTGATGGTCTGCCCAATGTGGAAAGCAGTAACCACCTTTGGCAAGAAGGACGGACGCGTCCGAAGAACAACCTTGTCTGGATGAACAGACAGAAAGGGAGGTTTGCAAGATAGAGCCTGGAGCTCACTAACCCGCCGAGCGGAGGTGATGGCCACCTGAAAGGCTGTCTTCAGAGTCAGAAGACGAAGAGGACAGTTATGTAGAGGCTCAAAGGGAGCGCACATTAAAAAGGTAAGAACCAAGTTCAAGTCCCACTGAGGCATCACACACGGAACAGGAGGGAAGAGGTGAGTAATGCCTTTTAAGAACCGGTTAACAACAGGGGACTTGAAAAGGGAGGGCTGATCAGGGAGCCTGAGGAAGGCCGAGATAGCACAAAGATAACCCTTGATGGTACCCAGGGCAGAACCCTGTTGGGCCAGAGAGAGAAGGAACAGAAGGACCTCAGAAAGAGGGGCAGAAAGGGGATTCACAGCCTTTGCTGTGCACCATGCCACAAATTTGTTCCACCTGCAGGCGTATACCACCTTAGTGGAGGGACGCCTGGCTGCCAGAATCACATCACAAACTTCGGGAGGCAAGTCGAAAGGAATCAACTGCCGCCGCTCAATCTCCACGCAAGCAGGTGTAGACTGGACAGGTTCGGGTGGAGGACCGTCCCCTGCTGCTGCGACAGAAGATCCTCCCGAAGAGGCAGACGGATCGGGGGATCCACGCTCATATTGAGTAGCTCGGGATACCAAACTCTTCGAGCCCAGTCCGGAGCCACAAGAATGACTTGGGCCCGGTCGTGCCGAATCTTCTTCAACACTCTGGGTAGAAGTGGTATAGGCGGAAAGGCGTACAATAGACCGCAACTCCACTCGTGACGAAAAGCGTCGCCGAGCGAGTGCCGCCTTGGAAATTCCAACGCGCAGAACTGATGACATTGCGCGTTCTCTTCGGTGGCGAATAGATCTAACCAAGGCTCTCCCCACTGTAGAAAGAGTCCTTGCGCCACTTCCGAGTGAAGACGCCATTCGTGATCCATCATGCACCTGCGGCTGAGTTCGTCCGCCCTGGCGTTCAGGGAACCTGCCAGGTGTTGAACCACCAGGAACATGCCCTGATGTGCCAGCCATGTCCAGAGGCGCAGAGCCTCCTGACAAAGGGTCCACGACCCCACCCCGCCTTGTTTGTTGCAGTACCACATGGCGGTGGTGTTGTCTGTGAACACCTGCACTACCTTCCCTTTGACAGAGGGAAGGAATGCCTTGAGTGCAAGTCGGATCGCCCGGAGCTCCAGAAGGTTGATATGGAGCCGGGACTCCGCCGGAGACCAGAGGCCTCTGATCTCCGCCTCTCCCATGTGACCGCCCCATCCCAGAAGGGACGCGTCCGTCACAACTGTGTGCTCTGGCTGGGGAAGGGAGAGGGATCTGCCCATGACCCATTGCCGGTTCGAGAGCCACCACTGCAACTGTCTTGCAGTCCCCTCCGAGATCTGGACGTGATCGGACAGGTCGCCCTGGTGCTGCGCCCACTGGAACTTCAGGTCCCACTGCAGAGCCCGCATATGCCATCTGGCATGAGTGACCAGCAGGATGCAGGAGGCCATGAGGCCCGGCAGCCTCAGGGTCATCCGTACCGAAACCCAGGATAAAGGCTGAAAGATCGGAATCATAGCCTGAATATCCCGGACTCGCCGTTCGGGAGGATAGGCCCGAAACTGCGTCGTGTCCAGAACTGCTCCGATGAAAAGGAGCTGTGGAGAAGGAATCAGATGCGACTTTGGCACATTGATGGAGAACCCCAGCGAGTGCAGGAGTTCGGCCGTAGTCTGGAGGTGGGAGACGACTGCCTGGGACGAGCCCGCCTTCAGCAGCCAGTCGTCGAGGTAGGGGAAGACAAACCCCTGCCCGGCGCAGATGAGCTGCGACCACCGCCATCACTTTCGTGAACACCCGAGGGGCACTGGTAAGGCCAAAGGGGAGCACGGTGAACTGAAAATGCTCGAGGCCTACCGTGAACCGGAGGTAACGCCGGTGGGCCGGCAGGACGGGGATGTGGAAATAGGCGTCCTGCAAGTCCAACGCTACCAACCAGTCTCCGGGGTCGAGGGCAGTCAAGACCTGAGCTAGGGTGAGCATCTTGAACTTCTCCTTCCGGAGGAAGCGATTGACGTTCCGGAGGTCCAAGATAGGACGCATGTCCTCCTTGTCCTTTTGGGCACCAGAAAGTAGTGGGAGTAGCAACCACGCCCTACTTCTGGGGTCGGAACATGCTCGATGGCCCTCTTGGCCAAGAGGGCCGTGACTTCCTTCTGTAGAAGCGCCAAGTGATCCCCTGACATGCGGTGGAATTGAGGTGGCATGGCTGGGGGGTGGTCTCGAAGGGGAGGGAGTAGCCCCTTCGGACAATGTCCAAGACCCACCTGTCCGAGGTGATGGGACGCCAGAGGTGAAGGTGATGGCGGACCCTGCCTCGACTGGCGTACTGTGCACCTGAAAGGAGGGACTAGGAGGGCTTGGAGGCCGCGGACGGGTTGGAGGTGGTGGCCTGACCCGCACGCTGGTTGACCGAACCGCCACGGCGGTATCCACGTCCTCGGCCACGCGAAGGCGCTTGCTGCGCGGGCCGTTGGCCGGGCTGCGGACGTGACTGGGCGCCCCTTCCGTGGCCACGAAAGGGGCGAAAAGCAGACGTGAGCGGAGGGCGCACAACAGCAAGGCCCAGGGACTTAGCAGTAGCCCGAGAGTCCTTGAAACGCTCCAGCGCATGGTCTGCCTTCGAACCAAAAAGACCGACACCATCAAAGGGCATGTCCATGAGTGTATTCTGGACATCTCCCGAAAAACCAGTGGTTCTCAGCCAGGCGTGGCGACGCAGCGCCACCGTCGTTGCAAGCGATCTGCCCAGCGAGTCGGCGGTATGAAGGCCACAGCGGATGGTATATTTAGCCGCATCACGCCCTTCCGCAATGGCGCGGGTAAGCAGTGTCTGGACCTCCTCAGAACACTGCGGCAAAACAGTTGCCACCGAATCCCACAGGGAGTGGGTGTATCGGCCCAAGAGGCAAGCGGTATTAACAGACCGCAAGCCAGCACTGGAGGAAGAGAAAGCCTTCTTCCCAAAGTGATCCAGGCGCTTGGATTCCCTATCCGGAGGGGCGGTAGGGAAGGCGGTTTGGGAGGCAGAGGCTTGGACAACCAAGCTCTCAGGGGTGGGGTGTTGGGAGAGAAACAGGGGGTCGCCCGGAGCAGGGCGATGGCGTCGGGCCACGTTCCTATCCACAGGAGCCCCTGTGGTGGGTTTGGACCAGGCACCCAAAAGAACGTCAGTCAGTGCCTCGTTGAACGGCAGCACAGTCTCCGAAGAGGAGGCCGCCGGCTGAAGCACTTCAGTCAGGATGTTAGACCTGACGACCACTGTAGGCAACTGGAGATTCAAGGCTCCAGCAGCTCCACGCAACACCGTTGCAAAATTAGCCCCCTCCTCCGTTGCCACGGGAGGAGACAGCATGCCAGAGTCAGGGGAGGTATCCAGACCACTGGCATCCCCAAGTTCCTCAACCCAGTCCGGGTCAAACTCGCACTGTTGTGTGAGAGGGTCGTCAGACCCCTCCCAGCTCTCCTGGTCCTCCTCAGGTTGAAAATATGGAGGAGGAGGGTCATCAGGGACCCAAGGTCTCATCGGCGCCGGATACGGCGTCGGGCGACGCCGTTCCGGCACCATGTCCGGACCCGGAGAGAACCGGGAACGACGCCGCCCGGAGCCCCGGACGGCGTCGGAAACGGCACCGGGGACATCGGCGTCGGCGGAGGCGTGGTTAGGTCAACCGGCGTCGATGGGGGTTGCGGCCCCACCGGAGCCGGGGTCGAGGCCGGGACCGGAGCCGAGGCCGGGACGAAGGCTGGTGGGACAGGCGACGCCGGGACCGGAGTCGACGGCGACGCCGGAGCAACCCAATCAGGGCCCGCGGGGCCCGGAGGTGCACCGGAGGGACCTTGAGGCCCGAAGAGGCGGGCCATGGCCGACAGGAATTCCTGTATATCGGCCTGAGTCGCCCCCGAGCCCGGGTAGGGCGGGTACTGCGGGGGTAACTCGACAGGCACGTCCGGGGCCGCGGGGCGGTGCCGACAGGGACCTCAGCCGAGTCGCGAGACCGGCGAGGCGAAGTCTTAGAGCGATGACGCCGCTAGACTTCTTGTGCTTCGACTTACCGGAGGAGCGCGAAGACTTTGAATCCGACGAACGGCGGGGACTCCGCGTCCGGCCCCTCGACCTCTCCCGGGACCGGGGCTTGGTGCGGCGCGGAGCCGAATGCCGGACTTCAAGGAGCTTTCGAGACCGCTCTCGCAAAGCCTTAGGATGAAGTTTCCGGCAGTCAGGACACGACTTCGTGTCGTGGTCTCGGCCGAGACAAAAGAGACAATCGAGGTGCGGGTCCGTGATCGACATCATGCGACCACATTCCTCGCAGGGCTTAAAGCCGGGCATCCCTACGACACCTTAGGAGTCGTGAAGACTCGTTGAAGAAACAGTGAAAGAATTCACCAAAAAAGATAGTCAAAAAGTGACTAGGGCACTGCTCTTCCCGGATCTGCGTTTTCTGGCGCGGAAAAAGAAGAACTGACGTCAGCGCGCAGGGGCGGCGCCTAAGTACTGCCCGCGACGTCATCCCGGCGATCACGACGCCGACGACGGACGCGGAGCCGCACGACGCCGCCTACCGACGCGCAAGGGTACTGCTACGCAAAAAACTTTCCGGATCCAGCCTGACGCCTGGGGATATTCTAAGGTAAGGAATCTGTCACTAACGTGTCTCTTTCAGATATATATATATGGTGGGTTTTTTTTTTGTTGGGAAAGACAAGGGAAATTCGAAGGGCATGCCCAAGACAAATACAGCAGCCCCCAAAATAGGTACCTACGGCACCGATGTGAATCATAGCAGGACATAAAATATGTCAAAACACTGTAAATTACATACATATATATTCAGAAAGATGTATATATATATCATATACAGACACTGTATAATTCACCATGAGCATCTCGAAACAGAAAGACTTCCAAGGATAACATCGGCAGAGACCAGGAGCAGAGGGACTTGAGCCCCTGCGTGGCAAAGAGCAGAGGGAAGACCAAGGACAATAGTGCTTCCCAACACCAGAGATTGAAGAGCAGACAATACCACAAAGATTAGAACGCAGCCAACGCTGTGGCGCAAGATGGACCAGCAGGCACCCAGTGCCTGTGAACGAACCTAGTGTGTACCCACATAACGTGCTGGAACTGAAAGCGGATAGAAACTGTTTCGGAAGTGGAACAGAAAAACATGCTCACAAGAGCCACTGGCTGATGGCTGAGACATCTAACATAGGCAACAGAGGGTGGAAACACAGCGAAACACTTAAGAGACAGCCAAAGACAAAAAATGAAGAGGTAAACATGCCGGGACGAGCCTGTCGTGGAGTAAACCCAACAATACTCTGGAGAAGTCTGCATCCTCAGAGGCAGGGGAGTACTAAGGACCAACCATAAAAGACAAGCATGTAAGCACCAAGAGGGAGCTACGCCACCATGTAAGCTCCAAAGAGAACTACGTTACCCGTGTGGGTCGTACCAGAGGAGAAGTCCCACAACAGTAGGGAGAGCGTGAAGAAGCGAAAACCATATCGCGAGAAGCCCACAGCATGAACTATTGGAAAATTTCCCAGAGGGAAATAAGATAACAAACCTAAAAGGACCTTGCAGGATCCTCAGGAAGGACCTACACCATCCAGGAAGAACTGTTCCTGGAACATTATACACACACCACCCAGGAAGAACACTCCCTGTGGTAAGGTAGAATGGCTACGTACCTGGCACCAAATGGTGGTCGACGACGCCCGAAACAAAAACAAAACAAAAAAAAACAAGGACTATTCCAGACCCAACCACTAGATGGAGGAATAATGCACAGCATGTGAATCCAGAAAAGGATTCACGCTGCAAAACCAACAAATACCCCACATAGGGTATGTCACATCCCTATAAAAGCAAGGGAGCACCTCTTGAGACTAGCTCTTAGGCAGAGGAGACAAAAATAATGGCAGAAACAGCTGTATAGCTGTACTGTCCATCTGGGAAATAGCGCAAACCCAGAGACGGAAACCAGAGAAAAACAGTGACAATACTGCAACCAATGCAAACAAGACCGCAACAATGGCCTTTAAACAATGTCAATTACGGGAAGCCAGACATGAGACGCTGGACCGCTGAGTCCGCATGACTGTCAAAAAGATGGGCCCCATCAAAGGGCAAATCTCGGAGACATTCCTGAACATTTTCAGGAAAACTGCCATCACGCAGCCAAGCATGGTGACGCAGAGCAACTGACCTGGCCATAGCCCGAACCACCGAGTCAGTGGTGTCCATGGCTGATCGAAACGAACCGTTTGCCAGCTCACGACCATCTTGAAGTACCCGAGTCAGGTCAGCCCGAGGGCCTTCCGGAAGAGAGGGAAGGAGGCACTCAACCGATCCCAGAGGGTGAAAGTAGCCAGTGAAAACACGCAGGACGTGTTCGAGGACCGAAGGCCCGAGCTCGCGAACGCAAACAGTTGTCTACCACATGTCTCCAACCAACGAGACTCCCTAGTAGGTGGGAGTAGCAGAGGAGAGGACGACGGCAGCGAAGCTGAAGCTGCCTGGACAACAAGCCCTTGAGCCCTAGGGTGAAAGGACAGACAGGGTCATCTGGAGCCGGGCGATGACTATGTGCGAAAGCACGTTCCACAGGGTCCACCGAGAAGGGCCTCGCCCAGGTCCCCAAAATAATGTCGTACAACAACGCACCAAATGGCAGCAAGGGCTCAACATCCGCGTTTCCCTGATGGAGCAGATCCAACAAGGGATCGGAAGGTAGAGAGACAGAGGGAGGCTGGAACTGTAAAATGTCAGCAGCTTTGCGAACAACTCGTGCAAAAGCTGCACTAGCCTCCGTGGCCATTCTAGGCGGCGACAGCAGATCATAATTAGGGGACGGTTGCAGGCTAACACGTCCACCAAAAGCCAAAGGCTCTGTAGTTCGAGGATGCCCAAGGGCCTGCAGATGCTCCACATCAACATGTTCCGAGGAACGCATAAGCAACACTGGGGGGGATGAATCCTCAGAGGCCTCATCCACCATTAGCAAAGGAGGAGGAAAGGCCGTCTCCGGAGTCTAACGCCGTCGCATCGACGAATGCCGAAGGAGACCCCGATGACCGGCGTCGGGCCAGCGTCGACCCGACATCCACCGCGATGGGAGACTGCAGAGTGGGACGGCGTCGACTCGGGGACATGTACTCTGCTGCGGCAGCATCAGACGTCATCGCAGGGAGCCCCACAGGGCTGTGCACGGATGCTGTAGGTGGACTGTGGCCAGACATGTGAATGGGAAGCCCCACCGGGCCGACTCCTGACGTCGCAGGAACACCGAGACCGGAGTCAGGGGACTCTATTGGTGCTGAGGGCAATCCCGCCGGCGAGCTCCCAATCTGAGTCTCTACAACCTCTGTGGGGCCCGAAGGCAAGCCAAGGAGAGGGGTCGACCCAAAGATGGCCTGCAAAGCCTGGTAATAGGCTTCCATCTGGGTCCTAGTCGCCCCAACGCCAGAAAATAGGGGGTAGGCAGGGGTCGACTTTTGCGGGGCAGTGTCCGGTAAAGACCGGGAGCAGAGGGCACCAACGTCACAGCCACGTGAGGCGACGGCCGCCGAGACTTCTTCTTGTGCTTACCTGAGGAAGTCGAGCGACGTCCTCGGGCACGACTCCGAGACCTGCCCCGGACAGGAGCCCCATCTCGAGACGGAGACCGGCGTTGCTTGGACTCCGAACAGGACATCCAGGCAGACAACTTTTTCATCCTACGTTGGCGCAGGGACTTTGGCTTCAGCTTCCGACAAGTGTCGCACTCCTCAGAGTCATGGTGTTCACCCAAGCACCACATACAGATCTCATGCGAATCCGTTGCCGACATCTGCCGCGTACAGGTCTCACACGATTTGCAGCCCGAAGGCATCGGCACACTGTTCCCGGCGCGAAAAAGGAGTCAGTAAGGCCTAAAAACTAAAACAGGCCAGAGAACCCGCTTCTCCTGGATGCGCGTCGCGGAAAAGAAGAAAACTGAAGTCAGTGCACCGGGAGGAACTTGTATGGCTCCAATGACGTCATATCCGTGGACGACGTCAGGGCGGAGCCATGCGACGCCGTCCCCCCGCGCGCAGAGGTACTGCTGAAAAATCTCCAGATCCAGACGGGCGCCTGGAGGATATTCTAAGTTAAGGAATCTCTGGCTAGATGTCTCTATCAGATGAGTGTGAATGAAAGAACGAGTCAGATGATAGATGAGTGGATGCAGGAGTGTAAAGATGAGTGACGGAGTACATGTATGCTGACATACGGAATACCTGAACCCATCAATGACACAAAAGGCACTTTTAATCATAAGCTCTACCTATTGGCATTAACAATGCTTGTTTCATTATTTGAGCTACTGACACGTTCTACTGGAAAGCACTTATGTTTCTTTAAAAAGACATGGGTGCCATATTTTTAGTGTGTAAAATTGTACAAAACTAGATGTAGATTCCTCAAGAATATTGCGTAGAACATAAAAAGAAAACACTACATATTGCCTGGGACTTACTCATTAGTGGGGAGGGGGGCACATGATCAAAAGCCATTTTTGTTGCAAAGTGAACAGTAAGAAGAGAAACAACAGGTTATAAACGTCAAACTGCAATACCCTTGATCTCTTTGGGTAGTCTGCGACATTCCTCTTGAAAAAATCATGGGCATTTAAACCGTGTCCAGAGTGCACCACATGACTTTCAATGAGGGCCACTGGACAGATGCGGATCTGCAACAGCAACTTTTTCTACAGATTTATGGTTTTGCCACATAAGCCATCCTCTGTACATAATCTGCAGATTTTAACAAAAAACGTTTCTAGCTCAAACTGATCAAAAGCTACTAAAACTCAGCCATGCGCTTTGCTGCTCAGTGGAAGATCCTTATTTGTCTGCGTTTTAAACTAGAACTAATGAGATTAAACCTTCGCCCAGGCGGCATCAACATCTGTAAAAATAACACAATAATTAACACTATCACAAAATGTACACTGCATAATTTGCCATTTCTTGCCACATAATTTAGTCAATCTAATGCAAAATGTGGTCCTTCCCTGTTGCATAATTTATGTGGTCTGCTTTCAACAAATCTATCAGTGAGGGGATGCTTGCATTTCTCTGCAGCACCAACTTCATGTTCAAAGATATGAGTTAAGATTCATGAGGAAGCTTTGTGGTAGTTTCTAAGGATGGTTGGGAAACAAGAGGTCTTCTGTAAGCCGTAACATGTTTTGCAATGAGGATGAGCACTGCAAACCAACAAACCACACCATGGCTCAATTCCCAAACAGAGCAATTATGATACTCACAAATTAGACTATCTTTCATCGTAAGAGTTTCAACGACCAACACTAAAGAGACCTGGACATGGTTAGTGGTATTCTGGGTTATTGCAACAGCTTTATAAGCACTAGTGTTACCAACTAGATGGCTTCAAAACAGTCAAGAGTAGCGCCAAATAAATCTTTTAAAATATGTAAATAAAGTATACTTCTTTGTCGATTACTTACTTTCACATGCACATATATGGCCACAGGGCTGGAACAGCACTGCTGCTTTCTTATCTGAGCATACCACACATTCTTCAATCTAGATAAAAGAAAAACATATATTAGCAAAATGACTCCTTAAATTTGCCAGCACATTATATGCAAAGAGAATGTTTAAATTCATTTGTTTAGTAAGAAATAAGGTGAATGATTAGTCTAATACACAACTATCTTAAGGTTTAAACTTCATGCTTGCTTTACTATGTTTTTAGAAGCATTTACCCCTGTGAGGAGAAAATAGTAAACCGGATTAAACTTTTATGAAACTGCATGTAAAATGGTCTACAGAGTGCCATCTTTCTCTAGCCGTTTTGCTTTTAGAAGCAACCATAAGAGAACTACAATAAATTGTGCAGTAAATCTATATTTGTCATACATCTAAATACATGACAGAGGATCAAAAAGAGGCACTAACATTTTTTACTGTCCACCACAGTAGCTTAAAGTAAACAAAAAGCAAACATCCCCTCCCAAACTGAAAGTATCATCAGTCTTCTGTTGATCAGAACATGCTCTTCAATAGTGACACACTAAAAAGAGGAGACCATAGCAGGGGATCTTCATTTCTTGCTTACAAAATCATCAGTTTTGACTTACTAGTGCAGCTTCCATTCCACTGCAGACTGTGGCTCATACTCTCTATTGCAGAGGTATATAGTGCCCTCACACTGTTTTTCTAGGTAGCAAAAGGTCATACTCTATCGAGTATTAAATGTTCTGAGAGATAGCCCGTCCCTCCACAAGACCTCTCTTCCACGGGGCACTGCTCAGTGAATTCTCTAGAGTTGTCCCCATACATGCTCTCTTTTGGCAATAGCACTGGATCCTCTACCTCCCACACCTAACTGAAGCAGAAGGGCTTACAGCACTAGGTGAATGATACGGTAGTTACCAAATGGGAAAACGCCTTCCCCAGGAGGCAATGCTAACATTAGCCATTCAAAAAGGGTTTCAACAAAAAAGAACCTCACATCACAATGCTCCCAAAGGGGCACTAAATATAACTCCACATAGGCCTCTTGCTCATGATTGCATAACAAAACACTATCTTTTTGAGGATTGGGAAAAATTGTGGACTGTTTAAACTCCGCTCACAAACCAAATCTTTCCCAGGGACATTTTCTACTCTTCTCGTTGGAGACTAGTCTGGCACCAAGAAATATGTCAAGCAGTACAGTGTGCACTATGTCACAGCTCCGTTTGCTTTAACCAAGTGGCACCATGGGTCCATGTTCTAAAACTAACTGTTTGACTTTTTCACTGCAACACCCAACCTTATATGGGAACCAAACCACTTGCATAAATTTAACTGACATCACTACTGGAAAGCAAAAGCTCTCAGAGTTGATGTAGTTACAGAACGTTTAAATAATGTTACTCATGGATTAATCTATGCCAGTGGTAAAACAAGCAAGCATGAGAGTATCATAAATTTATAAGAGGGTGAATGTTAAATCACTTAAGTAAAGATTCAGATAAAGTTTCTTTTAAGCTATATTTAGCACAAGAGCTAAATAAGAGCAATGTTCATTAATTGGCTGTGTGAAACCACAAAGCCCAAAAGGAGAAAGTCAAAATATATCTGCTTAGGATCCAAACAAAAAAACTGAAATAAGTGGCAACTTTATGCTGTGAGAAAAATGTAGTTGCCTTGCAAATCACCTGAACAGAAACCTCGGACAGAAGAATGACACTTGTATGTGGCTTTCACAGGAAGGCATTATCAAATACACTTTATTTCAAACCTGGTTATTAAATGACGATATCAAAGCATTGAAAAGTGAGTTTCTTTTTCACTGCTCCATTGTCAAAACACTGAAAATTCCAGCAGCAAAGCTGGAGGACCTTGTTATTTCAGCCTTTCTTCACTCTCCAGTGACCCCAGAGAGGCGATGGAATTGAGATTGACTCCGCTATATTAACCGCCTTCTTCTGGGTTGCTGCAGACCCAAGGGAGGCAACAGAAAGTGGGTGGCATTCATGTACCATCAACCGCCACTAGCACATGAAAATGGAAACTACACTAACGAATAAGTACTGATCTTCGGTAATGCTCTTTGTGGTGGGATACTATAACCACAGATTACTCACCTTTAGAATATCCCCAGGGACCAGACTGGATCCGGCAGATTTTTCAGGACAGTCCCTCCTCAGCATTGGATGGCAACATGCAGATCCGCCCAAAAACCAATGATTTGTGCCAGTGTGCAGATTACGAATTTGGGACCCTTTTTGATGGAAAAGAGTCCACTCCACAGAACAGGGAAGTGGGAGGGTGTTCAGGAATTTGTAGCTATAGTGAGTAATTGTAAGAAAGTATTACCAAAGGATGAAGGAGGGCAGCAGGCCAAGAAGCCTCAGAGCATTCCTCACTGAGACACAGGACTGAGGCTCAAACACAGGACTCCTAGAGCAAATGTCCTGGACTCGTTCTCCTCAGAGAGTAAGCTGCAACCACCTTTTTGAACACCTGAGGGACACTGGTGAAGCCGAAAGAGCACGGCAAACTGAAAATGCTCTTGGCCCACCTTGAACCCCAGTTAGCATCTGTGGGCCGGCAGGACAGGGATATACAAAAAGGCATCCTGCGGGTCTAGCGCCACCATC
Source organism: Calotriton arnoldi (assembly GCA_963921515.1). NCBI lineage: Eukaryota > Metazoa > Chordata > Amphibia > Caudata > Salamandridae > Calotriton > Calotriton arnoldi. Next base: position 4,222,883 of record CAWUFW010000255.1, on the reverse strand, counting down.
CAGTCTCCGCATCCAGGGCACATCCTGTGCCACATCCTGGATCCCGTGCCAGCGCAAACATCTTGAATTTGTTCTTCCATAGGAAGAAATTGAGTGGACAAAGATCTAGAAGAGGATGAAGGCCTCCGCCTTTTTCGGCATAAGAAAATAACCGGAATAACAGACAGGATTAATTTCCGAAGCCAGGACACTCTCTATGACACCCATCCCCCAAAGAGTCTGAACGTCCCGCAGCAAAATGAACAAATAGTCCTCCAAAAGCTACTCTGATATAGGTGGAAGATTCAGCGGGGCAGAAAGAAATGGAGGGTTGTAACCTTGTTGTTCTATCTGCAGAACCCACCTGCCGGATGTTATGGTTTGCCACCTTTGGCGAAAACGAGTGATTGTGTCTCCCACAGGATGGTCATGTGCTACTAAGGATAAACTAAAGTGGCTTGGATGCTGCTGCCGGAGGGTCCAGGAAGTTTGCTGCCCTGCTCGCCTGCACGTGGTCTGCCAGATCCCATATCCTCACCCCGAAACAAGTGGAGGGCCTGTAGTTGGGCGGTAGGCCTTGACGCTGTTTGAAGGCAAAATCGCTAGCAATGCCTCAAAAAGAGAGAAATTGTTGGGGATACCTTCTTACCGATTTGGCACGACCGAGGGACTGTGCAGTAGCTCTTCTCTCTTTAAAGCGGTTGAGGGAAGAGCTGGCCCTTGTAAGTAATAAACCTTGCACCTCTATGATATCGGATGTATTGATTTATTGATCCGAGTCGGCTTTCACCCCGTAGTCCACATGGTGAAGGTATCTTTTAATACTCTGCTTGCAGCAAGGTTTTAAACCAGCAACTTATGGCTGCCATCATTAGTTAGCCTACCCGCGAATCTAGTTGTCTTTTTTATGCGCACATGTCCGTTTATTAGACACAGATGAACTTAGGTCACCGACAGTTGACCTCTATATCGTAGCACACTTGACTTACGGGCGGAGTTGCAATGCACATGAGGTTTCCTCCATGCCTCTTTCGTTCAGTGTAGATCACTTTTCATAGTTAAGTCATTTTGGGCTCACTCACGTTTTGTAATTTTTTCGTTTTAGAGTTTACCCGCATTTACCCTTCGGAGCTATTACTCTGCCATAGCACACAAGAGGAGCCGCCTTGTTTAGTACAACCCTATGAGATAAATATATTTGAATAAAAGCCTGGCCCCACGCAAGGAGGTATGTAGATGTCCGGGTCCTTAAGTTTATGTAGTTACGACAGTACTCCCTTTTGTCATAGGTACTAATGGGGTTTCATTTACTTTCAGAAAATTCACTTCTGTTGTGACTTACCTTACACATGATATCTAGCCTACCGGACACAAAACGTGAGGGTTCTAGGTAAGTATAAGAAACTGGCTCTATATATACTACACCAAAATGAGGTATAGTGTGTATAGGGTCCAGGTGACTCCAAAGGTAGGCAGAGGTTAAAGTTAGATAGAACATTACCCTCTACTTGTGGTAGCTTGGTCGAGCAGTAAGGCAGTATCAGAGGACAGTGTTAAGCATTTGATGTACACACTCAGTCAGCAAATTAATTCACACACTCAAGAACTGAACTCTAGTCCAATTGTTTTGTATAAAAAAAAATATACTGTTTTATTTTAGAACCAAGTAGGCTTGGCACAGGTAAGCATGAAATACTTTACAGTGATAAGATGCTATATGTTGAACAGTTTTAAAAAGCAATAGAAATTGTACTTGATTTGATTTACAGGGGATGCAGTAGGTTGCAACACTTAGCAAATGCAGTACATTGGAATGAATAGGCTTTTTCAGTAAATCACAGGTAAGTTACTTTTCAAGTTACTTTTCTAACTCAGTGCTGGATACCTAGATTCAGCACTGGGACATTTCCTGCAAACAGGTAAGTAAATACGTTTTGGTTAATAATATGATTTTTAAAGAATATTATTAGATTTCAAAACTCCACACTGTCGTTTTTGGAAGAAAAACAGTGCATTGAAATGAATAGGCTTTTTCTGTAAATTACAGGTAAGTTACTTTTACGTTACTTTTCTAACTCAGTGCTGGATACCTAGATTCAGCACTGGGACATTTCCTGCAAACAGGTAAGTAATTACGTTTTGGTTACTTGTATGATTTTTAAGGAATATCTTTAGTTTTCAAAACTCCACACTTAGTCGTTTTTTGGAAGAAAAAGTGTCAATGTTATCCTATGGAGGAAAAGTAGGTTATCGGTTCATAGGTAAGTTATCGACTGTGGGAGTTAAGGTTCTGGGGTTAGACTCAGGGGTCCCCCAGGGTCAGTGAAGCACTTTTGTTACACCCTCAGCAGCACTAGGGGTGCAGAGTGTTGAGGCCCAATGTTATCCTATGGGGGATAGAGGGCCTCCGGTTGGTGGCTGCTGGCGAGCACGCCACAAGGTTGTGGGAGCCAAGCTCCTGGTGTTAGGCTCAGGGCAAAAGGGGATCCTGTTTAGCACAAAAAGTGCACCCGCAGCGGCGGCTGGGTGCAGGGTGCTGGTTTGGCGTCGGGTGCCCTGTTGTCTTCAATGGGGATTTTCGGTTTTGGTTTTCAGCTGCAGGCTCGGTCCAGGAAGACTTCCAGGAGGAACCAACAGCTGGGCAGGTAAGTTGGAGGGCTCGGGGACGTAGGTGCACCTCTGGTTCTCTTCTCCAGGGCGCAGGGCGGCTGGATGCAGGGGTGTCTTTTGAGGTCGGATTTCACCTTACCGGGCCACTCGCGGTTGGGGGGGATCTCCGTGCAGAGGCTGCAGGCGACATCGAGGAGTCATGGAGTGGTCAACCCACGGTGGACTCGGACTCTGGAGCGCTGGGGGACCTCGCTGGGACCGGTGGGCCACTTGAACTCGGGCTGTAGATGACGGGTGCAGTGGTGGTTCCAGGCGTCTGGTTTCTTTTTCCTCAGCAGGCTCGGAGTCTTTGTTTGGTGTTTCTTTTGAACAGAGCTGCTGTTCACAGGAGATCCGGTCTTTGTTGAAGGCAGTCAGTCCTCCCCGGGGTTCTGGAGGTCGCTGGCTGCAGGTCAAGACGATTTTTGGCGTAGGATCTCTGGAAACTGCAGACGGGCCGGTAGGGCTGGGGCCAAGTCAGTTGTTCTCTGCAGTCTCCTCTGCTGGGCGTCTTCTTTCGTCCTTTTTCTTCTTGGGTTGCGGGAATCTGCTCTCTTGGTTCAGGGCTGCCCCCTAAATACTGTATTTAGGGGGCGTTTTAGGGGTCTTGAGGTCAGTAGCCAATGGGCTACTGACCTTAGGGTGACTACACCCTTGGTGTGCTCACCCCACGTGGGGGAGTGAGCCCAATCCCTAGTCCTTTTTGGGGAGTGCCTGCCATCTGCAAGATGGCGAGCACTGGAGAGCGGGCTTCACCTCGCCTCCCCCACCTGAGGGGTGGAGTTGGCAGAGGTGGGCACACCTCCTGGGCTGGCTAGTTTTTCCCGCCTGTCTTCCCGCCGAAAGGGAGGGGAGACAGGAAGGGGGCCTCCTCCTGATAGCAGGAGAGGCTGGGGGTCGCATTACAAAGGCTGCCACGCCTTTGAAGCTCCCCTGCCACAGATGGCTCTTCCTGGCCTGGGAGAGGTGTGAACACCTCCGCCCAGGAAAGGCTTTGTTTCTGGGCTCAGGGAGCGTAGGCTTCCACCCTAGGGGTCCAGAAACATGTCTCGTGGTGGCAGGCTGGTGTGTACCAGTCAGGGAACCCACCAGAGGCTGGTCGTTTTTCAGGGGGCATCTCAAAGATGCCCTCTGTGTGCATTTTTCATTAAATCCAACACTGGCATCAGTGTGGGTTTAATGTGCTGAGAAGTTTGATACCAAACTTCTCAGTTTTCAGTGCAGCCATTATGGTGCTGTGGAGTTCGTAATGACAAACTCACAGCACCATATACTCTTAATGGCAGCACTGCACTTACAATGTCTAAGAATGGACTTAGACACTGTAGGGGTACAGGGCTCATGCACCTGTACCCTCACCACCGGTATAGTGCACCCAGCTAGAGGGGTGACTGACCTATGCCAGGGCAGTGGGTTGTAGGCATGGCACACAGAGGTGTGTGCCATTGTCGACTCTTCACTTTGTTCTGCACCAAAACACGCAGCCTGCAAAGGCAGTGTGTGTGTGTGTAAAGGTACAGGGCCTCTAAGGGTGGCACAATAAATGCTGCAGCCCTTAGAGGTCTTCCCTGGTCACAGTGATCTGGGTACCTGTGGTACCATTTACCAGGGGCTGACCTGTGGCCAGAGATGCAAATTGGGTACAGTTTTGGGGAAAGAACACAGGCCCTGGGAACCTGATTGGCAGGGACCCAGGGCACATCAAGTCAAAGGGCATCAGTAGTCTGGCAAAAAGTGTGGGGGGTTACTGCAACAGAAACCCACTTCCTTACAGTAAGGCATAAATTGCTCTCCTGAAAGATATAATCTGAGCCATTGATTTGGGCCTTCATTACTTACGATATTTTCTATACCATTTATCTCTTCCTGACAGAACATGTATTACCAGTAAAAGACACTGCTACATGTTATGATAATAGTTAATGGCCATCCCCTTCTGATATAACACTTGCATCAATACGACTTGTAAGTACCCTCGAGTAAATTCCACATTTTAACAAGTGGTAGCTATTGATAGACACAGGGGAATTGCGCAAGGGTTCTTGCTTTTTATTCTTTTTTTCATTTTTCCTGCATATGGTTTCTCCTGGCTTTATATCATGTCACAAAGTGGTTGGTGCACTCATCTATTCTGTTTGTGTGTTTTTTGTATTCTGTTTTTATTCTTATATAATTTCTCCCACAGTAAGTATGGGGAGAGACACACTTAACTTCTCTGTTGTGTGAATTGCACAGTGTTCGGTATCTCTGGCTCTGGTACAACTATGACTCTAATTGTATGTCCAGCATCAAGGTCCAATTGATTAAATTGCTGTAATGTATGGGCTCTGAATATTTTGTGTTTATTCTTTTTAGGTATCCCCTGGGTGTTATTGTGTATTTTTGGTATCTGGCAAGGTCCTGAGGAAGGTGGCGGCACTACCTCTTATATGCCACCGAAACGCGCGTCGACCTATACTGTTCAGATTCTGCTGAACACATCTATCCTATATGGTCGTGGAGATTGTGCAATCTTTTGTCTCCCTCTTTTCCAGATATATGTATTTGTGAATGTTGTATGAGTCTGTATGAGGTTGGATGGATTTGTTGTAGTATGTATGAATAGTTTTCTTTTGTATGGTTCTTCACTCCGGGGTTATTTGCTTAATAATGTATTGCATTTATTTTTTAATTTTATGTAACAATTCTGTTCACTTATATGTATATATTAACAACTAAAGAGTGAGGGAAAATGCACTCTTCGTCCCCCTGACGAATATACTAACTAACAACAAAAGAGCGAAAAAAAGAAGAAGAAAATCGCTAGGGCAGCACGAGGAGAAACCTCTTTATTTAAAAGAACCCTCACTCACCAACCTAGTTGGTGACATGCTTCATCATTGGGTTCCCACCAGAGGGACAGAGTGTCCCCCCGGTGTGCTACGACGCCTGGAATTCCAGCGGAGCGGGTTTTTGGAGGGGTAGTGTAAGTGTGCGGGATGTGCAAATTAAAAGATCACTGGTTATTTCCCAAGATAATTTTTAATGGTGGAGAACCAGTGATCGTTTAAAACCAGTGAGACGGACACAAGCTGGCTAGTTAGGTAAACCAGGAGAGTCCGATTTAAAAGTGAAAGTTGGTCAACATGTTTCTGCTTATGGATGCACTGTTAGCTAAGCATTCTTCAGGACCAGACACCCCATGGCGGTATACGCACGCTAAGGCGTATCCTACCCTATGGGGAGTGTGCGTAAGGTAAAACTCACGGTTTCACCAATGCGGCCTTGTGGGATTTCCAAAGAGCCGCTGTACTCTGAAAGAGAGAGAACAAACATAAAAAACACATGACCTCTGCGTGACCACTGTGATGCTCCTACATGGTTGTATGAGTGAAAGTCACGCGTGTCATGACCTGTCTGTCAACGCAAGCAGACGGATTGGATGTTTGTGCGGCACGTTTGCCTGAGTTTGGGCCAAACGTGTTTTGGGTTGCGTTATGTACCCAGGTTTCTTTAAGCACGAGGTGTTGTAGCACTTTAATCCTCTGTCGCACCTGTTGAGGAGCATCACAGTGGTCACGCAGTGGTCGTGTGTGTTTTTTATGTTTGTTCTCTCTCTTTCAGAGTACAGCGGCTCTTTGGAAATCCCACAAGGCCGCATTGGTGAAACCGTGAGTTTTACCTTACGCACACTCCCCAAAGGGTAGGATACGCCTTAGCGTGCGTATACCGCCATGGGGTGTCTGGTCCTGAAGAATGCTTAGCTAACAGTGCATCCATAAGCAGAAACATGTTGACCAACTTTCACTTTTAAATCGGACTCTCCTGGTTTACCTAACTAGCCAGCTTGTGTCCGTCTCTGGTTTTAAACGATCACTGGTTCTCCACCATTAAAAATTATCTTGGGAAATAACCAGTGATCTTTTAATTTGCACATCCCGCACACTTACACTACCCCTCCAAAAACTCCGCTCCGCTGGAATTCCAGGCGTCGTAGATCACCGGGGGGACACTCGGTCCCTCTGGTGGGAACCCAATGATGAAGCATGTCACCAACTAGGTTGGTGAGTGAGGGTTCTTTTAAATAAAGAGGTTTCTCCTCGTGCTGCCCTAGCGATTTTCCACTTATATGTATATTCACACAAAAATAGTTTTATATAAAAAACCAGAGGAAAAAAGTAAAGAATTTTTTTTATACAAATGTCTTAAATGATCAAAAAGAAATAAAAAAAATAATGATAAAATCAATTTTATCTGATGCAATTTTGTTGATGTCATGACATTATCGTTTAGCCCATGCTGAATTCAGTTCTACATTGATGAAAGAAATATAGGTCATGAGGGAGTTCTTTATATTGTATAGAGCTGGCCTTCACGCCAAAGAGGCAAGGCCTGTCAAAAGGCATATCCATGTGTGATGCCTGACCATTACCCAAAAAGCCTGTGCCTCCCCCTCCCCCACCTCCCCACCCCTTGAGCACCACGCTAGTCCCGACCGCTCCGCCTAAGCAGTCTGTTGTGCCCAGGCATGACCGGATGACCTACTTGGCTGAATCCTGACCATTTCAATGGTCTAAAAATTAGCACACGTTTCTTCTGGGACTGCTGGTAAGATCTCAGCACCCAAGTTCCATAATGCAAGGGAGTACCTACCAAGCATATCATTGATCACAGAATATACCCAGAGAAGGAGTGTTGTAAACTGAAGCCTACTACAAACCTAAAGATAGGAACAATTTACCACAGTTGGAAAGTTTCCACCCATGCTCACTTAGGGAAAAACTCCCAGTGGGCCAATTCTTACACCTGAGAAGTAATTGCACTGACATTAGCTTTGTAAGGAAAAGCCTCTTTTGGCACGATCACCCCCAAAGTTCTGGACTGACCCTGCTTTTTTTTTTTTTTTTACTCAGAGTGCACGGAGGCCTGCTAACCAGACCTCAAGTGTCAATGTTCTAAACCCTTAAAAAGTGTATGTTGAATTGGCATAAGCTGACTTACTTAGAAGTTGTTAATACATGGTACCAAGGGTACCCAAGGCATGTAAGACAGAGTGCCTAGAAGGGCCGCAGCAATGGTTGTGCTACCCTTTGTGGGACAAAGTACAAAATGGCTCCCAGCCTGCCACTGCAGCCTGGAAGGGCAGTTTTAAACTGTTAGTTTGACTTTGCCATTTTAACCGATGGCAAAGCCCCCACTTCCCTTTACAATATATACAAGCCTCCCCTAAGAAAGGCCTATGGAGCCTCGAGGCAGGGAACTCTATATTATTAAGTAGGACATATGCTTTTAATCTGTCCTGACAGCAACACTTCCAAATTGTCGTGTTGCTGTGGATAAGTTAGTAGCCCTGTAAGAAAACACTGAGTTACTGGCTGACCCCTCAGCTTGGCTAACTTGTGAATGGGACTACTTAAATGGGTACTTTAAGGTATCAAATTACATCGTGGTATTAAACCCGACTTGATGCCCAAGTTGAATTTAATGTCACTTTTAAGGAAAAACAACTTTTAGAGAGTTGCAACTCTGTAGCTCAGTTTGTCTAGTGGTCTAATGCGGTTGCTGACCACCAGACAGATTTCTGCCCTCCTGGGGAGTTGTATGAATGACTCACAGGCTTAGGAAAAATGGTGGCCTGCTACAGAGGGAGGTATATTCTCCCACTCGCAGGAAACCATTCAGGGTTTTGGCACAAAAGGCGAGCTTCAAAAGCAAAGTTGCCTTTGGTGGGCAAATGGCGATTACACTCCTGAAGGGTTGCCCTTTGTTCAGGTAGACAGGCTGGCGCCAGGAACAGAGAGGGAGACCAGTGCCCAAACTGGTTTTCTTGTGGGAGTGTAGTCCACAGATAGCCACATCGCTAGTGTGGGCTACGAGGCACCTAACATCCAAGGAAGGGTACAGACATCTTGGGAGTAGGCAGAATAGTGCACCCTGGGATTACTAGATGCCACACATAGCCAGAAGATGTCATATGACGGGAGAGATCCGGGTAACCCATTGGCTAGAGACCACATCATCCCCCCAGGGCACTTTCTGATCACAAATATGGCACCCCTGGCATCCTGGATGTCAACTCACTAAAGAACTGGAGAAAAGACGGAGGACTGCCCTGCTGATCCTTGGACCAGGCAAAGAGAAGCTGCACAGTCTGCTGGATTGCACCTGCCGCACCTTGGGCTAGACTGTGCCTGTGGTTTCTGGCTTGAGGAAAGGTCGTTCCCAAACCCCAGACCAAGAAGTGACTCGAAGGGTCAGTCGGCTGGCCACCTAGAACCAGTACCAGGGCCATCAAAGATGAAGTATCCAAACACGGCAAGTCAGTAGTCACTTAATGGCCGCTGGGCACCCCAAGAGACCAATTCTCGACTGCCAAACGTTGCACCAGAGTCTGCCAGACCCAGTGGTGTTGCCAGAGTCCATATTGGTCACTCACGGACCATAGCCTCCACCAAAGGATATCGATGGACTCACTGTAACCAGAGACCAGAAACAAAAAAGCAGCAGCATTCTTCTACTACTTAAACAGGGACCCCGACCTCTGTGGCCAAAGTCGCCCACTTGTCCCGTGGACCGAGGATTAACCACTAGGACACCCCCGTCGACCGCACAGCACTCAGAGCCTTCTTGCGCATCCTCCATCTCCTGCATGTTCAGCATCAGGACCACTCAATTAAAGTCTATGCTGGTCGTGATGTAAAAGTTCAGAACTGGACTGGAGAATGATTTTGTGACAAGGTAACTGGCCCAATACTCCTTAGTGGGCCCCCTGACTTTCTCCCTGCTGGACTGGGTCACCCTAGAGTAGCCAACAACTCATCCAAACTTTTCAAATGCTTTGAAACTTTACAGTTACCAGTGCTTGTTTGCAGTTGTGACTAAAAGAACTGAGATTTTTGTTTTCTTTAAGAGTCAACATCTCCTGAACCCTCCGGTGGAGTTTGCTCATCTTGGTCTCTAAAAAGTCATAAAGCACAAGTTACTAACTTGTGTAACGATATATCTGTAAGAGACAGTAGTTAGTGACATATTCCTTACCTTAGAATATCCCCAGGCGTCAGGCTGGATCCGGAAAGTTTTTGCGTAGCAGTACCCTTGCGCGTCGGTAGGCGGCGTCGTGCGGCTCCGCGTCCGTCGTCGGCGTCGGGACGGCTGGGATGACGTCGCGGGCAGTACTTAGACGCCGCCCCTGCGCGCTGACGTCAGTTCTGTACACTACTTTCCGCGCCAGGAACGCAGAGCCATGCAAGAAGCTGACATAGGTGTCTGAAAAATACTAGGGCCCTGAAAGGGATGTCCTTAACCCTAGAAATCAGTTCGCAGAACGGGGAGGATGGGTGGGCGGTAGGAATCTGTCACTAACTACTGTCTCTTACAGATATATCGTTACACAAGTTAGTAACTTGTGCATCTGAAAGAGACACGTTAGTGACAGATTCCTTACCTTAGAATAGATACCCCAGCAATACCAACCCCGGTGGTGGGTCTGCGAACAAAGATCAGACAAGGAAGTCCCGGAGGACAGAACGGCCAAAGAAGCCGTCCCTCCGGACCTGACTGTCAAGGCAGTAATGCTTGGTAAACGTGTGCAGCGAGGCCCACGTAGCTGCCTGACAGATATCCTGCAGCGGAACACCGCGGCCTAAGGCCGTGGTAGCAGCTGTTGCCCTGGTGGAATGGGCACGCAGCCCAACAGGAGGCTCCTTCTTAGCCAAAGAATAGCAGGCTTTGATACACAAGGTTACCCAGCGGGAAATGGTTCTCTTGTGCACCGCCCTACCTTTTTGGCGCCCACGTAGCCAACAAAGAGCTGGTCATCCACCCGGAAGTGTTGTGTGCGGTTGATATAAAAGGAAAGCGCACGTTTTGGGTCCAGACGGTGGAGCCTCTCTTCCTCTCTGGAAGGATGCGGAGGCGGAAAGAAGGTGGGCAAAGTGATGGTCTGCCCAATGTGGAAGGCAGTAACCACCTTTGGCAAGAAGGACGGGCGCGTCCGAAGAACAACCTTGTCTGGATGGACAGACAGAAAGGGAGATTTGCATGATAGAGCCTGGAGCTCACTCACCCGCCGAGCGGAGGTGATGGCCACCAGAAAGGCTGTCTTCAGAGTCAGAAGACGAAGGCTAGAGGCTCAAAGGGAGCGCACATGAGAAAGGTAAGAACCAAGTTCAAGTCCCACTGAGGCATCACAAACGGAACAGGAGGGAAGAGGTGTGTAATGCCTTTTAGGAACCTGTTAACAACAGGGGACTTGAAAAGGGAGGGCTGATCAGGAAGCATGAGGAAGGCCGAGATAGCACAAAGATAGCCCTGGATGGTACCCAGGGCAGAACCCTGTTGGGCCAGAGAAAGAAGGAACAGAAGAACCTCAGAAAGAGGGGCAGAGAGGGGATTAACAGCCTTTGCTGTGCACCATGCCACAAACTTGTTCCACCTGCAGGCGTATACCACCTTAGTGGAGGGACACCTGGCTGCCAGAATCACATCACAAACTTCGGGAGGCAAGTCGAAAGGAATTAACTGCCGCCGCTCAATCTCCACGCAAGCAGGTGGAGACTGGACAGGTTCGGGTGGAGGACCGTCCCCTGCTGCTGCGACAGAAGATCCTCCCGAAGAGGCAGACGTATCGGGGGATCGACGCTCATACTGAGTAGCTCGGGATACCAAACTCTTCGAGCCCAGTCCGGAGCCACAAGGATGACTTGGGCCCGGTCGCACCGAATCTTCTTCAACACTCTGGGTAGAAGTGGTATAGGCGGAAAGGCGTACAACAGACCGCAACTCCACTCGCGACGAAAAGCGTCGCCGAGCGAGTGCCGCCTTGGAAATTCCAACGCGCAGAACTGCTGACATTGCGCGTTCTCTTCGGTGGCGAACAGATCTAACCAAGGCTCTCCCCACTGCTGAAAGAGACCTTGCGCCACCTCCGAGTGAAGACGCCATTCGTGATCCATCATGCACCTCCGGCTGAGTTCGTCCGCCCTGGCGTTTAGGGAACCTGCCAGGTGTTGAACCATCAGTAACAAGCCCTGATGTTCCAGCCATGTCCAGAGGCGCAGAGCCTCCTGACAGAGGGTCCACGACCCCACCCCGCCTTGTTTGTTGCAGTACCACATGGCGGCGGTGTTGTCTGTGAACACCTGCACTACCTTCCCTTTGACAGAGGGAAGGAATGCCTTGAGTGCAAGTCGGATCGCCCGGAGCTCCAGAACGTTGATATGGAGCCGGGACTCCGCCGGAGACCAGAGGCCTCTGATCTCCGCCTCTCCCATGTGACCGCCCCATCCCAGAAGGGACGCGTCCGTCACAACTGTGTGCTCTGGCTGGGGAAGGGAGAGGATCTGCCCATGACCCATTGCCGGTTCGAAAGCCACCACTGCAACTGTTTTGCAGTCCCCTCCGAGATCTGGACGTGATCGGACAGGTTGCCCTGGTGCTGCGCCCACTGGAACTTCAGGTCCCACTGCAGAGCCCGCATATGCCATCTGGCATGATCGACCAGCAGGATGCAGGAGGCCATGAGGCCCAGCAGCCTCAGGGTCATCCGTACCGAAACCCAGGATAAAGGCTGAAAGATCGGAATCATAGCCTGAATATCCCGGACTCGCCGTTCGGGAGGATAGGCCCGAAACTGCGTCGTGTCCAGAACTGCTCCGATGAAAAGGAGCTGTGGAGAAGGAATCAGATGCGGCTTTGGCACATTGATGGAGAACCCCAGCGAGTGCAGGAGTTTGGCCGTAGTCTGGAGGTGGGAGACGACTGCATGGGACGAGCCCGCCTTCAGCAGCCAGTCATCGAGGTAGGGGAAGACTGGAACCCCTGCCCGGCGCAGATGAGCTGCGACCACCGCCATCACTTTCGTGAACACCCGAGGGGCACTGGTAAGGCCAAAGGGGAGCACGGTGAACTGAAAATGCTCGAGGCCTACCGTGAACCGCAGGTAACGCCGATGGGCCGGCAGGACGGGGATGTGGAAATAAGCGTCCTGTAAGTCCAACGCTACCAACCAGTCTCCGGGGTCGAGGGCAGTCAAGACCTGAGCTAGGGTGAGCATCTTGAACTTCTCCTTCCGGAGGAAGCGATTGACGTTCCGGAGGTCCAAGATAGGACACATGTCCTCCTTGTCCTTTTTGGGCACCAGAAAGTAGTGGGAGTAGCAACCACGTCCTACTTCTGGGGTCGGAACATGCTCGATGGCCCTCTTGGCCAAGAGGGCCTGGACTTCCTTCTGCAGAAGCACCAAGTGATCCCCTGACATGCGGTGGAATTGAGGTGGCATGGCTGGGGGGGGTGGTCTCGAAGGGGAGGGAGTAGCCCCTTTGGACAATGTCCAAGACCCACCTGTCCGAGGTGATGGCACGCCAGTGGTGAAGGTGATGGCGGACCCTGCCCCCTACTGGCGTGCTGTGCACCTGAAAGGAAGGACTAGGATGGCTTGGAGGCCGCGGACGGGGCGGGGTTGGTGGCCTGAGCCGCACGCTGGTTGCCTGACCCGCCACGGCGGGAGCCACGTCCTCGGCCACGCGAAGACGCTTGCTGCGCGGGCCGGTGGCTGGGCAGCGGACGTGACTGGGCGCCCTTCCGTGGCCACGAAAGGGGCGAAAAGCAGAGGTTAGCGGAGGGCGCATAGCAGAAAGGCCCAGGGACTTGGCAGTAGCCCGTGAGTCCTTAAAACGCTCCAGCGCATGGTCTGCTTTGGTACCAAAAAGACCGACTCCATCAAAGGGCATGTCCATGAGTGTGTTTTGGACATCTCCCGAGAAACCAGTCGTCCTCAGCCAGGCGTGGCGACGCAGCGCCACTGTCGTTGCAAGCGATCTGCCCAGCGAGTCGGCGGTATCAAGGCCACAACAGATGGTGTACTTTGCCGCATCCCTTCCTTCCGCAATGGCGCGGGAAAGCAGTGTCTGGACCTCCTCAGGACACTGGGGCAAAACGAGCGCCACCGAATCCCACAGGGAGTGGGAGTATCGGCCCAAAAGGCAAGCGGTGTTCACGGACCGCAAGCCAGCACTGGAGGAAGAAAAGGCCTTCTTCCCAAATTGATCCAGGCATTTGGATTCCCTATCCGGAGGGGCGGTAGGGAAGGCGGTTTGGGAGGCAGAGGCTTGGACAACCAAGCTCTCGGGGTGGGATGTTGAGAGAGAAACATGGGGTCGCCCGGAGCAGGGCGATGGCGTCGGGCCACGTTCCTATCCACAGGAGCCCCTGTGGCGGGCTTGGACCAGGTGCCCAAAAGAACGTCAGAAAGTGCATCATTAAACGGCAGCAATGGCTCCGAGGAGGTAGCTGCCGGCTGAAGCACTTCCGTCAGGAGGTTAGTCCTGACAGCCACTGTAGGCAATTGGAGGTGTAAGGCTCCAGCTGCTCTACGCAACACCGTTGCGAAATTTGCTCCCTCCTCCGTAGCCACGGAAGGAGGCGACAGCATGCCAGTGTCAGGGGAAGTGTCCAGACCACTGGCATCCCCAAGTTCCTCTACCCAGTCCTGATCATAGTCACACTGCCGTGTGAGAGGGTCATCCGACCCCTCCCACCTCTCCTGGTCCTCCTCAGGTTGAAAATAAGGAGGAGGAGGGACGTCCGGGACACAAGGTCTCATGGGCGCCGGAGCCGGCGTCGGGCGACGTCGGTCCGACGCCGCGTCCGGATCCGGAGATAACGAATAGTTTCTTACCTGTCGGTGTAGTTTTGCAGCTTGAAGACTTTCTGGATTCACTATGCTGTGCATTATTCCGCCATCTCGTGGTTGGGTCCGGATTCGTAGTCTTTTCTTTGTTTTTGTGTTTTTTTTTTTTTTTTTGGTTGGCCCAGGTGGGCGGCTACGCCCCACCATTTGGTGTCTTCGGTGACGTCGTCGCGCTTCCGGCGGAAGCTCCCACCTTTGGTAGCCATCTTCGGATTCTTTTTCTTTTCCTCTTACAGTTTTTTGTTGTCTATGTCTTTAACCTTTAATCCTTCAATTATTCTTTGATCCCTTTAAACCTTGTATGTAGTCTAGTTGTACCCTTAACCTCCTATGTTATCTTCCTGGCGGAGGCGGGTGGGATCGCTAGTGAATCCAGAAAGTCTTCAAGCTGCAAAACTACACCGACAGGTAAGAAACTATTCGTTTTGCAGCGTGAATCTTTCTGGATTCACTATGCTGTGCATAGACTTAGTAGCGGTTTTGTTATTGCGGTGGTTGGGTGGAAGATGAGCATTGGTTGCTGAAAATGTGCTGTAAGACCTTCTGTCCTACTTGTGCCTCTTTGTTCATTTGGATATCAACACAGTAGTGTTTGGTGAACGTGTGCACGGAAGACCATGTTGCCGCTTGGCAAATGTCTTGTATAGGTGTGTTCGCTAGGAACGCAACCGTTGCTCCCTTTTCCTTGTTGAGTGAGCCTGGGCGGCTCCTTGTAATTCTTGTCCTGCCTGCTTGTGGCAGAGTTGTATTGCTTGTGCAATCCACCGTGCAATGGTATTTTTTGTTACTGGTCGTCCCAGGAAACTGCTTGCGAAGGAAACGAAGAGTTGTTTTGTTTTCCTGCATTCCTTCGTCCTTTCTATGTAGTGCATCACTGCCCTTCTGGCGTCCAGCGTGTGTAGCGCCTTTTCTGAGGGTGTTGAAGGTTTCTGGAAGAAACTTGGTATCTGTATTGTTTGATTGATATGGAACCGCGACAGCACCTTTGGCAGGAAGTGTGGGTCCGTTCTCATGACAATTCTGTCCTTGTGTATTTGCAAGTAGGGCTCTTGTAGTGTGAGAGCCTGCAGTTCACTGACTCTTCGCAGTGACGTGATAGCCACTAAGAAAGCCGTTTTTAGTGTGAGCATGTGCAGTGTGATCTTGTGTATGGGTTCAAATGGTGATTTCATCAACTGTGTCAGTACAGTGTTGAGGTTCCAGCTTGGGGCTGGCATCCTTTTAGGGGGCTATTCTTTTAGCCCCTTCCAGGAATCTTTTGACCACTTGGGAGGTGAAGAAGCTTTTCACCGCTTCTCCCTGGTGTAGGCCACTATGGCTGCTAGGTGAACCCTTAGTGACGAGTAGCTCAGCCCGCTTTGTAGTAGGTGTGTTAAGTATCGCAGTACTGTTGATTCTTTTGTGACTTTTCGTTGCAGTCCCTCTGTAATGCACCATTGTGAGAACCTTTTCCACTTTGCAATGTAGCATTTTCTTGTAGTGGGTCTCCTTGCTTCTCTGAGTACTGCCATGGTGCTTGGAGGTAGTTTGAGGTGTGCGAATTCTAGGTCCTCAGGAGCCATGCTGCTAGGCTGAGGCTGTCTGGTTCTGGGTGGAGCACTTTTCCGTCTTGCATTGTGAGGAGGTCTTTCCTTCTGCTGAACCTGTGTGCTGGTTCCTGCGCCATTTCCATTATCTGTGAGAACCATGATTGTCTGGCCCACTGAGGTGCCACCAATATCAGTGTCATGCTGCTGCTCCTGCATTTGCTGAGTACCTTGTGTAACAGTGGTATCGGGGGAAAAGCGTATGCAAATTCGTTCGACCAACTTATCCATAGCGCATTCCCTAGGGACCTTTGGTCCGGTTGTCTGGATGCGTAATGTTGGCATTTTGCATTGTGGAGTGTTGCAAACAGGTCTATCCGTGGTGTTCCCCACTTTTGGAACAGCCGCTGCACCTCCTGCTGGTTGAGTTCCCATTCGTGGGATGCAGACGTCTGCCTGCTGAGTCGGTCTGCTTCCACATTGTCTATTCCTGGAAGGTGTATTGCTAGCAGGTCTATCCTTAGAGGGATGGCCCATCTCCAGATCTCTTGTGCCAGGCTTGATAGCGGTGTTGACTGTGTTCCACCCTGTTTGTTGATGTAGAACATCGTTGTTGTGTTGTCTGTTTGTATCAGCACTCGCTTCCCGTAAAGCTGCTTTTGAAAGGCTTTTAAGGCTAGGAACACTGTTTTTAGTTCTAGGACGTTGATGTGTTTCACTGCATCTTGTTGTGACCACAGCCCCCTGACGCGGAGTCTGTCCATGTGTGCGCCCCAGCCCTGCTGTGAGGCGTCCGTTGTGATGGTCACTGTTGGAGTTGGCTGTGTGAATGGCTTCCTTGTAATATGTTCTTTTCCTTCCACCACGCTATTTCTTGCTGCACTGCGTGTGTGACAACCACTAGATCTTCCCAACTCCCTGTCGCTTGTGACCACTGCTGCTGTATCCATTCTTGGAATGGTCTCATGTGCAGTCTGATATGTGGGATAAGGTGAATGCATGATGCCATCATTCCCATTAGTCTGCTCACCGTCCTCACTGTCAGAACTTGCCCCTTGCGGTAATGACGTGTTTCCCTCAGGAGCGCTATAGTTCTCTTGTCGCTGGGGAACACCTTGGACTGTGTGCTGTCTATTAGTGCCCCTAAGAATATTTTGATCTGCTGAGGTTCTGTTGACGATTTCTCCCAGTGTATTGAGAAACCTAGTGTGGACAGTGTTTGTATGACTTGTTCGATGTGGTCTTTGCAGAGTTTGTATGATCCTGCTTTCACAAGCCAGTCGTCGAGGTAGGGGTATACATGTATGCTCTTCCTCCGAAGCTGCGCAGCGGCTGCTGCTAGGCATTTTGTGAACACCCTTGGTGCGGACTTTAGTCCGAAGGCCAGCACTGTGAACTGGTAGTGTTCGTGGCCTATCACGAATCTTAATAGACGTTTGTGTTTGTGGTTGACGGGTATGTGCAGATATGCATCTTTCAAGTCTAAGGTCGCCATGTAATCCCCTTCTTGGATTTGTGGTATTACTTCCTGAAGTGAAGTCATTTTGAATTTTTGAGTTTTTATGAACTTGTTCAGGAATCTGAGGTCCAGTATTGGTCTTAGTGTTTCGTCTACTTTTGGCACAAGGAAGTATGTTGAGTATACTCCCTTGTTTCTTTGGTTTTTTGGGACTAGTTCTATTGTTCTTTTTTGTAGCAGCTCCTCTGCTTCTAGACGGAGGAGGGCGAGTTCCCTTGCGGGTATTGTCCGATGTCTTGGTTTTTCCCCGGCGGGTGTTTTAGGAGGTCTATGCAGTACCCGTGCTGTATGGTGTTTAGTATCCACTTGTCCGTGGTAATTTCCCTCCATTGTGTGAGGAATTTTCCTAATCTTCCTCCCACCGGTGTTGTATGCTCGGTGGTTATTTGTTGTATGTGTGTGTTCCTTATTTTGTTCCTTTGTGGACTTCTCCTCTCCCTTGGTGTTAACTGGGGAGGGTGTGGTTTGTGTCTGGAGTCACTTTGAGGTGGGCTGCTGGCCCCCTCTTCGGGCCTGTCCCCGTCCGTACCCGCGCCCTCGAAAGGACCGTCCTCTTGGTTGGTACTGCCAATTTTGCTGCTGTTGTCCCTGCAGGTTTTGGCCCTGGTTGTTCCCCTGATATCCTTGCTGGGGTGATTGGTGTGAAGTGGTGGGTGCATTGCCCCCTCTACCACTGGGTCGCCTTGAGGGGTTTCCTCTTCTCATGCCCCTGAACTGCAGCGCTCCCATGGACCTTGCAGTTTCGTTGTCCGTTTTCAGTTGAGTCAACTTGTTGTCAACTGTTGCCCCAAACAGTTTCTCACCGTCGAAAGGTGTATTGATGATGTTGCTCTGTATTTCTGGCTTGAAGCCGGAGATCCTGAGCCATGCGTGTCTCCTCTCAGTTACTCCTATCATCATTTGCCTGCTGGAGTTCTCTGCTGCGTCCAAAGCTGACTTTAAGCAAGTGTTAGCGATGGCCTTGCCTTCCTCCGCTAGGTAATTTGCCCTTTGTTGGCGTTCTTCTGGCAGGTGTTTAATGAGCTGACTCATTTCTGCCCAATGCTGGTACGCATGCCTGTTGATGAGGGCGTTGGAGTTGGCGATGCGCCAGTGTATGGCTGCGTTCCTCTCCACTTTTCGTCCTGTAAGGTCTATTCGCTTGCTCTCCTTGTCTGGAGGTGGGCCTGTGTTGGTGGGCACACCGGCCCTTTTTCTGGCCGTTGCAGCGATAATGGAGTCCGCTGGTACTGACCCTTGGATGTACGCCGGGTCTTTTGTAGAATGTTTATATTTCTTCTCGCTTCTAGGTGTAACCGCCTTGCAGACTGCCGGTTCCCTGAAGGCCTCCCTTCCCTGGTCGAGGACGCCAGGCAACATGGGTAGGAATTGGCTCCTTGTCTGTTGAGGGAGCAGGGTTTCAAGAGGAAACCTGCCTTTGTTTTTTCTTCCTGCATTTTGACCCCATATGTCTTTGCAGCTTTTTGGACGACCTCATTGTAGACTCCGATATCGTCTGGCGGCGAAGGCCTCGAGGGGTAAGAGTCTACCCCTTCTTCTGGTGACTCTGCGTAGAGGTCTTGCCAGTCTATGTCTTGTACCTCCGAGGACGCCGAGTCCCGGTAAGACTGCATCTCTTCTTCGCCTTCGGCTCGAAGTAGTAGTCTTCTTCGTCCTGGTCTTCGAGTTGTTCAGGTGTTGTCGGGGGCTCGATGTATTCGGCTCGAACTCCTCGAGCGCCTCGTGGGCTGGCTTCGATGGGATAGCGTATTGCTTCATCTTGTCGAAGTCTTTTTTCCGTTGCAGGATGCTCGCCATCTCTGCCTCGAGCCTCCTTTTCTTTTTCGCCATCTCGTGGGCCTTTTCGGCGTCGAGTGGTGCAGTGCTTCTCTTCGCGGTCGCGGTCGTCGAAACAGACGCCGGGCCTTCCTTTCTCGGTGCTGAGGCTTCCCTTTCGGAGGTGACCTTCGACGCCTTTGTTTTTTCGGAAGCTTTCGCCGATTGTGAGTCCTTGTCAAAGGATCCGCTCGACTGCTTGTCCTTGGACGCTGTTGCTTTCGTCGAGGGTTTCGGCGGCAACGCTCCCTTCGAGGACTTTGCTACACTTCTAGTAGTGTCGCTAGGTGTTCTGGCTTCACTCTTTCGAGCGTCGCTTTGGTGTTTTGGGGTCGACGACTCCCTTACCTCCTTCGACGTTTTCTTATGGACCTCGACGACAGCGCAGTCCTCTGGTCCCTCAGCGATGTTGTCTTCCTCTCCGCTCGAGAGGCCCAGGTCTCGGAGCGATGGTGCTGGTCCCTGGCCCTGCATGTTGTAGTTCGCCCTTCTCTGTCTGTCTCTCACCCGGAGGGTCTTCGGGGTGAACGCCGAGCACGCGTTGCAGTCTTCGCTGATGTGGTCGAGCGGCAAGCAGAGGTTGCAGACTGGGTGCTGGTCTTTTTGGGCGTACTTGTGGTGGCAGTTTTTGCAAAACTTGAACGGAGTCTTGTCCATAACCGCGCTCAGGGAGCCCCCTGCGAGCGCATTCTCCGTAGGCGTCGAGATTTCGGTCGTGGACCTTCTACCTCGTCGTCCTTCTTGTTGTCTCCGGTACTTGTGTCGTCGTCCGGTGTCTCAGGAATCCATCCTTTGTGATGATATTTCGACTTTGAGATTCTTCGTCCAAAATTTTCTGGAACTTCTCGGCAACGATCCAGACCCCACGGCGGAAAAAAGAATCTGAAGATGGCTAACAAAGGTGGGAGCTTCCGCCGGAAGCGCGACGACGCCACCGAAGACACCAAATGGTGGGCGTCGCCGCCCACCTGGGCCAACAAAAAAAACAAAAAAAACACAAAAACAAAGAAAAGACTACGAATCCGGACCCAACCACGAGATGGCGGAATAATGCACAGCATAGTGAATCCAGAAAGATTCACGCTGCAAAACTGGGGAACGACGCCGCCCGGAGCCCCGGGCGGCGTCAGGAACGGCACCGGGGACATCGGCGTCGGCGGAGGCGTAGTTAGGTCAACCGGCGTCGATGGGGGTTGCGGTACCACCGGAGCCGGGATCGAGGCCGGGGCCGAAGCCGGGGCCAGGAGCGAGGCTGGTGGGACAGGCGGCGCCGGGACCGGAGTCGCCGGCGGCGCCGGGCAATCCCATTAGGGCCCGCGGGGCCCGAAGGCGCACCGGAGGGGCCTTGAGGCCCGAAGAGGCGGGCCATGGCCGACAGGAATTCCGGTATCTCGGCCGGAGTCGCCCCCGAACCCGGGAAGGACGGGTAATGCGGGGGCGGCGCCACAGGCACATCCGGAGCCGCGGGGACGGTGCCGACAGGGGCCTCAGCCGAGTCGCGAGACCGGCGAGGCGAAGTCTTAGAGCGATGGTGCTTCTTAGACTTTTTGTGCTTCGACTTACCCGAGGAGTGCGAAGACTTGGACTCCGATGACGGGCGAGGACTCCGCGACCGGCCCCTCGACCTCTCCTGTGACCGGGGCTTGGTGCGGCGCGGAGCCGACTGCCGGACCTCGAGGAGGTTTCGAGACCGCTCTCGCAAAGCCTTCGGGTGCAAGGCTCGGCAGTCGGAACACGACTTCGTGTCGTGGTCGCGGCCGATACAGTAGAGACACTCTAAGTGCGGGTCTGTGATCGACATCATTCGACCACAGGTGTCGCATGGCTTGAAGTCGGGAATCCCTACCGACACCGTGGAGCTGAGATGACTCGTAGAAAACAGTGAAAAATCACCAAAAAGTTAGTCAAAAAATGACTAGGGCACTGCTCTTCCCGGATCTGCGCTTACTGGCGCGGAAAAAGAAGAACTGACGTCAGCGCGCAGGGGCAGCGTCTAAGTACTGCCCGCGACGTCATCCCGGCGGTCCCGACGCCGCCGACGGACGCGGAGCCGCACGACGCCGCCTACCGACGCGCAAGGGTACTGCTACGCAAAAACTTTCCGGATCCAGCCTGACGCCTGGGGATATTCTAAGGTAAGGAATCTGTCACTAACGTGTCTCTTTCAGATAATATAATCTATTTTTATATATTGGTGTTGGATTTATTTCGCATTGTGGGACTTTCTTATTTAGCCGTTTGGTGCTTCTAGATGCTTTAAACTAGTTCCTTTGTTTAAGCCTTACTGGTCGAAGACACAGCTATCCAAGGTTGAGCTAAAGGTTTTGCAAACAAGCCTGACAGGACCACAGACGTCCATGCCGTGCAGTAACTTGCTTTGGCCGTTCCACAGCAATGCCGTGCTAAGGCTAACATATGCGCTTTCGCACGGCACCACCGTGGGACCGCCAAAGCACTGCCCGCCAGACCAGGAGAAAACTCCTAATCTGGCAGGCGGCCGAGTTTGGCGGTGGGGGAGTGGGACGATGGCATTGCGGCCCACTCTCATACTACCAAACTAGTAATCAGACCCTTAGTCTCTTCCCTCTGCACATGAGGCTTAAGAGGAATGTGATAGGTGTGCCGCTTGATCAGATGGAGCGATGCAACTACGTGCCAGCGTGTTGATGCAACCCTCATGTCCACGCCCTTTATAATACAGATGCCAGGATAAAATTCACGACGTGCTTGCCAGACCATTACGGCTTGCGGTAGAGACTGATGTAGGTAAAATCCCCACAATTTCAGCACATTTAATATTTATTATTCTAGGATATCTTGAGTTTGGTTCTCATAATACATCTAGTATTCTTTCAACCCAAGTGTGAGACTACAGGAGATGCCAACCTCCCGCCAGACCATGAAGCCTAAATAAACCTACAGTAGGGTAAGAAGGTTGAGTGAGTGAATGTACCCTCCGATTCATCACTAATAACACATGTTGTGTGCTGTGTTGGATTGCTGTGTCACAAGAGTTTTATATCAGCTTTTCACTATTAGTTATGAAAGCATGTTTTTACTTTTACATTTTGAATGGGCATTATGCAGGTTTATTTTATTTCTTATACCATAGGTTACTTATTTGAACGATTGTGGAGCTAGGAAGTGCCTATTACCTCATTGAATGAACACAATAGTCTAGAAGGGATCCTTTCTGAGCCCTGACTAATGCCATGATCTGCTAGCAGGCATTTGCGAGGGCAGAAACATGTTGGCTCCTTCGTGGATGACAGGGGCATTGGACCCAAATCGCCCAACATATAGCTGGGGTACCTAATTATAAAGGGAATCTCCTTTAGGTTTATCCCAAGGTATTTTTTTTAAATGATCTGGATCCTAGCATTATCCAGTGAAAAGCTTTATCAACAGCTCCCTCTCAAAAGAGGTCTAGTCCGCCCTGGCAGTATCAAATTGCCAGGGTCTGATGATTTTGCGGAGGATGAAGCATGCCACAAAATGAAGGTGAAGCTATCTCATCCAATAAGGCTGGCTTATTTGCTTAACCTAGGGTGTGGATAGAATGACCAAATTGATAATTTTCCTCCCTTCCACCGCACCTTGAGTGTTTTAGGAGCTACCAAGCAAACAGCTGTCATTGACTGACACGTGAGTGAGGCTAGTGGAGGAAAACACCCTCTCCCCAAATGTCACAAGTCTTTATTTGATTCTGTCTGGGGGGTGGTGTGAAAAGATTTAGGGTTAGCCCTGCTAGTAGAGACCTGTACAACCAGGCTCTCCAGAGTGGGGTGCTGTGTTAGAAAGGCTGGGTCACCTGGAGCGGGTCTGTGATCACATGCCACCTGTCTGTTTCCAGGTGTGCAAAACCAGGCTTTGGTTCAAGTGTTCATGAGGGTGTCGGTCCAGGCCTGATTGAATGGCAGTAGGGGTTCACATAAGGTTTGTCGGAGTTGCAACATTTCTGTGAGAACGTTAGTTTTTACCTAAATGGAAAGGAATTGCAGATACAAGACAGTGTAATGACCATGGCAAAGATAAGTAGACTGCTGTGGCAGGCCTGTTTGGGGGGTGGGGTGGAATGCAGAGAGACCAGTCACCTTGTCAAGGGAAGTGTCTGGTCCATTGGTCTCTTGAAAGTGAAGGGCCATTTAAAAATGTATCATCCTCATGCTGCGAGGAGAATTGGTCCCCAACATCATCAATAAAAGCTGGTTGGCCCTGGTCAGTGTTCAATCTTAATAGTTGCTGGAGCACTGGACAGCTGTATCAGTCACAATGTAAGGGGGCCGGGAGAGTACGAACTAAGCTCAAGCGCAGTTGAGGTCAAGATGGATTTAAGTCGGATAGAACTAAGGGATCGATGTCCTCCTTTGGCATCAGAGGCAACAGCGCCGTCATCAATGTGGCAGGACTCGGCATGGACTGTGGTACCAGGCAAGGAGTCGTCTCTGGAGTCGGAGCTGAACCCAAAGTGGGTTCAGGAGACATACAGCGCAGAGGGCAGGCCTGCCGGTGGTAACCCAATTGGAGGACTCCGTGGATATATTGGGCGCAAAGGGGCGCCAGAGGAAGCCACTCGGGTGCTGAAGTTGCAGAGCATGGCCTTTTTAAATGCCTTAATATGTTGTGGCATCGCCAACAGAGGCAGAAATTTGGGGTGCATTGGAATCCGCAGCTAAATCGGCTCCTCAGTAGGGGACAGAGTGAGATTGCAGAGCACTATGACACCCTCGCACCTTCTCAGGTGGAGAGTGGTGAGACTGGCTCTTTTTTGGGATTTAGACTTGCCCAAAGAGTTGGGATACGATGATGACCTGTCGTGGGACCGCCCCACGAGAGCAGGAATGTGCCCATGACCTTGACTTCGAGCGGTAGTGACCCTTACATGACTTCCTCCTCTTGATGCCCTCTCCCTGTTCTAATAGATCTCCAATGTTTACAACCTTCAGGATGATGTAATGGAGTTATAGGCATTAATTAGGCACAGGTGCAAATCAGTTCTATTTACTACCCTGATTAGATGTGCAACTTAGTTCCACAGTTCTCATCACAGACGTTCACTCCCTTTGAAACAGGAATTGCTGGATGGAATTGGCATGACATCTTAAGCAGCTGTGGTCCTCTGGGTTGACTGCTGAAGGTTCCTAGGTAGCGACTGCGGCCTTCGGGCCTAATCATCCGCAGTGATGTGTCTCCTACAGTTCCTGTATTACAGGCTGCACTGAGCTCCAGCATGTCAGAAGCAAAGCAGCTCTTTTTCTCTGGTGTTGGCCGTGTCAGTCGCACGGTGGGCAGCCAGATGACATGGTGATGCTTTTAACTGCAAAGTCTTGGAGAAGTTCACTCAAGAACTGCAAGCAATATCAGGGGGACCCCCCTCGCAGAACAGGTGGCTTCGCTCTCTAGGGCAATCTGCTTTCCCAAGGTGTTCCCAACACCTGGAACACAACGGGCTTTTCCTCCTGAACAATCTTTTCTCCTACTGGGCCAGATATTCTCATTCCCTCTCTCAGCAGACAGGCTTCTAGGCAGTAGTCAGACCCTCAGCTCCTCCAGTATAAAGAGCAGACTTTCGGTGATGACTGCCTCACTGCTGAGGTACTAGATGTTGTGCAGACACCAACACTGGTAAGACAGTAGTCCTTTTGAGTACTCTGCATAGCACTCCATCCACTGCCATGAAGAACTTGGAACTGTAACAAAGCAGGGTGGTTTGGATTCACTTTTATACATGTGTTCCAGACAGGCTTCAGAACTGGTTTGGGGTGGTTCTTTTTCAAATGCCCTTTTCTGAGTATTTCTCAGACAGCCTTTGTGAAAGATGATGGCTCTCACAGAAGAAAGCAAAGAGGGTGGCTCGAAGAAGGAGTACCCAAAACAAAGGTACAATGTAGTGTGTGATCTCTGCACCTAGTGGTCATCAAAGTTCCAGAAACAACAATCTGGCACAGTCAAAATGGCAGACCCTCACCTAGAAACTTCCTCAACCTGAATAGAAATTGCAGTACCACCTCTCACCTCTGCCATCTAACAAATGACAGTACTCAGGATGAACTAATCCACATCAGTTTGCTAAAGAGGCACTCATTCAATTTGTAAAGGTTTCCCTGTCTCCATCCTCCGAATTTCGGTTTCTGTATTTGCACCAACCAGCCACAGGAATGCATCAATATGCTATATCTGTCTGGGGAAGCTACGTCCAACCTCATCATGTGCAGGGTTGAACAAGAGGCATCCAAAACAAATCCTACTAGTCCTAGTAAAAAAAGACTGATAACATACTACTATCATTCATGTTCTATAATACATGCACTAGAATCTCACATGGAAATCCAGTGCAAGTTTTGGGTTGTACAACACAGTAACTTCACACGAAAGGAGCCACACCTTGACAAAGAGAAAAGGGTCTGGTCAAACTACTGATTCACAAAACATGGTACACTGCTACCACTTTATGTGATACACCTTAGGCATGGACAGCAGTCCAATGAACAGTTTGAGGGTCTCCCTGATGTTCCCCTCCAGGTCACAGAAGTGGGTTTGGAACTCTCATTACCAGGTAACAGTCAGGGTCTCTGCACACATGCTAGACTAGGGTGACGGCAGGGCCGAACAAAGTCAGGACACCAGTTTTAAATGCAGTCGGGCACTCACTGCAGGGGTACACATCCATTTTTCATGCAGGGGACGTACAGATCCCACACCTTCCTCACTCAACTGAGCCTTTTCTTTTTAGAGTTCAATATGTGATAATAGTCTCTGTGGAGTGGTACCTTTCCTAGGGTCTCTGAAAGGCAAAAACTCTTTGGTGTATATCTGCACATAGGCATCTTTAAAGGAATGCCCCACTTCAAAGCACTGCAATTCTGGCTCCAAGATTTTCGGGGCATCTTTAACTGCTTCTTCTAAGGTCAATTATTTTGCAGTTTTCTGCCCCACAAGCCTTGGTTTAAAATACTTGGTTAGCTCAGAGAATTTCGTGGTCATTGTTGCATGGAGTTCAATTAAATAGTCATACAGATGTGCACTGTGACAATCTATTTGATCATTTGGAGGGCATTCAGCCAGAGATTGAGACTATTTTTGCAGGAAAATTGTGTAGTCAGATTGGGACACCAACTATGGAAGCTGATCGTTCCCATCTATATAGAAGGCCTGCCAGACTTCAAAGAGTGCTTGAGTCTTGATGTGCACATATTGTAGTGGGTGCCTAGTCAGAGCAATAGGCTTCCCCTTATTCAGTACGATTACAAATTCGACATTTGTCGATCCAATTAAACCTCCAATTGTACCGTGAACAAAACAAAGTTTTGTTTTCGAGAGCCTTCCATCTCTAAAACAGAAAGAACCCTCTAAAGTTTATGAAAATAAAATTCTCTACACAACCCGCTTTGATGTTTAATGCACAAAAACAACTCAAAGGGAAGCTAATCTGTACTCCTCCCTGTATTTAATTCAACTTCTATTAGAAATATTCCACTCTTCCTCAATCCAACAGGACTCAAAGATGAAACAAGCATTGAAAATGCAATAGGTCTCGCCTTTGATTAAGTTAAAGCCATTTGCTTTGCTAATGGTATTGTATATCAAAGCAAATGGCTTTAACTTAATGCAAGGCGAGACCTTTTGCATTTTCAATGTTTGTTGATACAAGTGCCCCCAAGATATTTTTTACACTTCTGCATTGGGGCAACTGGGAGCTCTACGCTTGCCTGTCTCTGAGATTAGAAGGCAGCTCTGGGCCTGTACCTGACAGTAATGGTTGCCATAACAGACTGATCTTCCCATAGACCCCTTTTTAGAAGAAAACTTTAACCCTCACTGTCTTTAACCACCACAATAAAGGAAGCATATCCTGAAAGCATACAATATACATATTAGCACATAATATGCGTGAACTAAGCACACGCCACTGTGAAGGTAAAGCCAGGAGCACCAATAAACCGGTATTATCTTCACTGTCTATCAAATGGGAGGATTGTGAAGAAATGACAGACATCTCACGGAAAGGTTACTGTGCTATGATGACGTCATGACCTGCTTTGCCCCGTGTCCTCCCTCCTGCCCCCAAGCAGGTTACCCCTCCTCCTTCTCACACACTCCCCCTGCCCCCTCCCGCCCTTCCATCACCTGGGCAGTACCTTTGGCCCCCGTCTGCCGCTTTGAAAGGACTTTGCGCGGCTCTTCGGAGCGCACCCGAGCCTCGCCCACTGCTGCCGCCAGAGCACCGTTTGCACAGTGGTGAGAGTTACGGGATCCGAAGAGCAGCACGCACCATTTGCCCAAGGTAAACAGTGCGACAGCTCCGGTCAGCCAGGCCGGGAGTCACAAGGGGTCTGTAAAAATGTTTGAGGTGGGACGGACACCGACACATTATCGGCACCAGCACCACTTGTAGGGAAGCGAGAGTATGCCGGATAAAGATGCATTTTACAGTTTGTTGCTTTTTAAATGTGTACGTAAATATCAATTGAAGACTCGAAGTGAATGACTGGTGGTGGAACATTCCACATAGTAGGATGTAACTGAAAACACCCTTTTTCGTCTGATGACCGAGGTTATGAAATTTGAAGAAGTTTGAGGCTAGGGAAAAAGGGTCTTAATTTTTCTTTCGAACATTGAGGAACTGCACTAAAGGGAGCAGCGAAGAGGGCTTTACATGTCACTTATTGCGTAAAGAGTAGCCCGTGCAGAGACTGAAGATGTAGCATTTTCCTTCTCCTGCAGTTGTTATACAAGTGGCTGTTTTGAAACCGCTGAAACGAGATGAGGGAAATGCAGTTAAAGACGGACTCCAAGCCCTCATTACAGGAACATTTTGCGTAATAATTGACCGTCATGTGACAGAATTTACCGGGGCTTTTAAAGTGCGTGATTTTGGAAGACGTGTCATGTGTGAGAGGAGCAGTAAAGTTGTTTGAAGGGGCATGTATTTCCCTATTTCAGCTGTCCAATGGCTGCTGTGAAGCCAGCCGCTAGGCACGAACCGGTGGTCACGGAAATAGTTACACGTTGGTAACATTTGCTCCTTTGTGAATGGCTCATGGATTTGCTAGAAAGTGTGGAGTTGAGCATATTAATTGGCTGGCTTGTTCCAGCCCAGCTGCGTGACAGAATACATTCTCCGCTGGCTCTGGATAGCCATACTGAATTGTGATGTAAGGAAACTGAAAGCTGACGGCGTGTGGGTCACTTTATAAAAGCTGTTTACAGCAGCGACCTCCTAAATCTGCTTCGGATTTACACATGTAGGCAAACTTGGTGAGTTCCTTCCCGACTCACCCCGCCTCCTGAGTGAGAAACCATTATGCGCTCTCACTACAGTTCTCCCTTAATGCACAGCTTCTAAAGAGCAGTCTGCTGCTTGCCGGAAGGGAATTCCTGTAAAATCTGCAAACCTGCTCCACTGAGTCATAACATTTGAATAGCTGCAGTGTTCAGTTTAACTGGAGCCCTGAAACCAAAAAAAACAAGCGCTCGCCAGGCATCCGCTGTTTATTTTTGCATCGCGCTTTCACTTTAAAGTGAAAGCGAGATGCAAAAATAAACACGCGGCGCCATGTCTCCTTTTTTGTCCGGCCCAATCAGAGAGCCGGACTGGCGCGTGCAAGGCAACGTGACGAAGCTTCTGATAAGAAACTTCGTCACGACAGCCGTAATGCAGGCGATCCAGTCCGGATGGGCCGGGCAAAAAAGGGAAAAGGAGGTACCCTAGAAACCTTATTTCCAATGGCAGCCCACCGTTTAACATAAACGGTGACGCGAGCCAATGGGAATAATGGGCGGGGCTTCACGCACTTTTCATAAAGTACTCATCTGCAATAAATCTCGCGAGGCGAGCAGCGCATGCGCTGCCACGCCACGCGAGACCTAAAAATGACAATGTATAGAAAGTGCTGTCGGGTATTGTTAACCAATAAACGTCATAGATGAGTGCTATAACAGACACTCTTGTCAAGATCAAAAATGAAAAACCTAAAAAAGGTGAACTTTAGTGACCCAGCTATGAGGCAGGCTAAGTACAGTATATAAACGTACAACTGATTCATGTAGCTAAACAGTTTCATTTCCGTTCAATACTATACAGATTGGGTCCTCTACTTATGACCAATAAGGAGACCGCTAATTTCTAGTAATGTCTCATCATACCATAAGACTCTGTAATGCGGCCAGATACTTGAATGATCTCATGGGTTGGCCATTTCAGACCAATAATACTTCAACTACATTCAACATTGACTTCATGTAGAGTATGTTCGTGGAAGAAAAATGTTCGGCTATTTGTAGAATCTCTGAAATCATATACAGCATAACATTTCCTGGGTTTGAACCTTGAGGATCACGCAGCTTGCACGGAATAAATTACTTGAGGCTACACTCCCCAATGTGGCTACCAAGATTTGGAACTTCCATCCACCATATCTCAGATTACAGAACTCGGATTTCCCAGTATAACAAAACACACTTTTTGACTCTGGCTTTCAGCAAAGTGCATCTTTGTTTCATCAAATATTTTATGTCACTTTGTTTTGACTGCGATGATTATCGATGCACCTTAGACTCGGGTGACACTGAATTGAAGTTCAGATGTCTAACTACATTAATTATATTATCCCGGCACTATACATTCCCCACATCCCTCTGTTGGTATCGCTGTATTGCAGATCGAGACATGAAAATACTGCTGCGGTTTACGAGAGACAAGCAATCTCTTAACCGTACTCACACATTCAAGCCAAACATGTATTTTAAATATTTTTTCTGACGCAGACAACAAAACATCTTTTTTATGCAACAGATAATGCAGCCAAAATGTGTCATAATCCAAAGTAGCACACACGAACCTAGCAAAGATTACCTTTTCTGGTACAACCCTGCAAAAACACAATTATATAGCAAATGTGGATTTTCCAGCATGGCATGAAGAAAGCAAGAAAAACAAATGAAAAATGTATAAAAAAGCATTCCTTAGAACACACTGTCCCAATTAATGAAGACTGCTTAATATAAGCAATTGATGGACCCACTTATAACACTTTTATCAGGCAGCTGGAAATTTGTTAAAACATTGCTTTACTTTGTCAAACAAACGTGCACCTGTTGCAACAATATACTATTATCTTGTACATAAAGAGGGAAGAAAATACCTTTGTTCTTGACTGAACTTGTTCTTTGCACAAAAGACATTTCTTGACTCTTGGAGAACACAAAGAACACGTGGCGATATGTCCACATGGGCCAAAAAGAGTATCTCTTTTCATATCAGAACACACCATACATTCTTCCAGTGTTTCCGAGTCACTGGTCAGCGAAGGACTGTGAGAACCCACCATGCCACTAAGAAAAAAAATATTTAATTATTAATTCATGAGAAACAAATCCTACATATGGATCACAGAGACATTCATCTTGTTTCGAGAAAGTGTATTTTTTTTATTTAACTCCTGCAAAATATGAATGTAAACATGTTTTAAATGAGCAGGCGTGCAATACCGAGTATGCATCAACATTCAAACCAAGCTGCTCATTTCTTCTATCAGTAGTTAAAGCTATGCAGAAAGAGTGACACA
Organism: Calotriton arnoldi; assembly: GCA_963921515.1. Lineage (NCBI taxonomy): Eukaryota > Metazoa > Chordata > Amphibia > Caudata > Salamandridae > Calotriton > Calotriton arnoldi. Next base: position 4,192,160 of record CAWUFW010000255.1, on the reverse strand, counting down.
TTCAGTTTTATGGGACAGCTTTGACGGACTTTAATGCCCCTAGTACTGTTTGGAATTCTTGCTACCAATAGGGAACTCAGAGTATTATCACTGTGCCTTTGTTAACATTACTTATTTACCATGTCATTTCTACAATGGGTAGAGAAAACACCACAAAATGTTTATGGTAAGCAAATACCGTGCTGCTTTCTGGAGGTTATTCACACCCTCATCTGTGGAGTTTGAAAAGAGCTGTAGAGCTTTAACCCAATCTGAAGTAGGATGGACTCATTATTATGCATCGTAGACTGAATCAGCGATTGGAACAACGCTCAAATCAGACTTTTTGCATTAGGAATGCTGCTCTGCCATAAATCTGATGAAAATGGACGATCCTCAAACTAGTAAATGACTTAAAGAATAGGTTATTTTTATATTGCTTAAGAAAACTCTAAAATGCTTAGAAAAGCAAGGAGAGGGAAGTAGAGCACTGCAACTATAATAATATGCTAGATTTCCACAATGCAAGCATGACATTAATTTGTTCAGCATACAAGGGAAAAATCATTAGAAATAGTCCAGTATAAGTAAGTGGAGGACATATGACAGAGTGGTGGAATGCTCGGTGGATGGAGGATCAATGAGGTACCTGAATTGGAAATGTTCTGTTACTGTAAATACTATGTGAACAGAATCCTGGGCACACGTTAAGGGGATGTCTATATTAGTAGAAATGTCTCGTATGATCTCAAGTTCTTAGTGGTCAACACCAGAGTAATCTTTCAAAAGTATTTATTTGAGCAACCACATAAAGAAAACAACCAGCCGACACGTGTTTCGTCACACGAGGGAGGTATCCCGTGACTCTTCAGGGCTGGGGAAGATACAAGGCATAAAGTAAACCAAAAACTGGGTTGCTGCTGAAAATTAATGATTTAAAAATAAAAAAAGGGGGGGGGGGAAGAGCGAGGATCACCTTAAAACAGTGGAAACCCTAAGTGTCGTAAGGTGCGAAGGGCATAAAATAAGTTGACTTTGTAGGTGCTTGACTGACCAGGTGTCATAAAACGAATAGTTTCTTACCTGTCGGTGTAGTTTTGCAGCTTGAAGACTTTCTGGATTCACTATGCTGTGCATTATTCCGCCATCTTGTGGTTGGGTCCGGATTCGTAGTCTTTTCTTTGTTTTTGTGTTTTTTTTTGTTTTTTTGTTGTTGGCCCAGGTGGGCGGCGACGCCCCACCATTTGGTGTCTTCGGTGACGTCGTCGCGCTTCCGGCGGAAGCTCCCACCTTTGGTAGCCATCTTCAGATTCTTTTTTCCGCCGTGGGGTCTGGATCGTTGCCGAGAAGTTCCAGAAATTTTGGACGAAGAATCTCGAAAAGTCGAAATATCATCACAGAGGATGGTTTCCTGAGACACCGGACGACGACACAAGTACCGGAGACAACAAGAAGGACGACGAGGTAGAAGGTCCACGACCGAAATCTCGACGCCTACAGAGAATGCGCTCGCAGGGGGCTCCCTGAGCGCGGTTATGGACAAGACTCCGTTCAAGTTTTGCAAAAACTGCCACCACAAGTACGCCCAAAAAGACCAGCACCCAGTCAGCAACCTCTGCTTGTCAGTCATAAAATGTGACTGTGTGAAGGAGAAGAGAACATAAACAAAACATGAAATCATGAAAAAAACAAAGGTGACTGTAATGAGTGAGGACAACGCGGAACGAAATGCGACAAGTATACAAACAATAAATGTGACTCGTGGTGCCAAGGTGGTTTGTATGTGACAAGGGATAGAAGAAGGCTTGTTTCTCTGAGGATAAACACAGAAAATCTCACATGACTGACGTGAGGCAAGTATCATCCATGTTGGATAGTTATGTAGAAGAGACCCATAAATGAATTAAGTACATGGTAAAAACCGGCTGAAAAGGAAAATTAACAAGGGTCCGTCCCAATGAATCTAAGTAAGGCTAAATTTCCCTGATAATGACAAAAAATACACGTGACTAACATGAGGAAATATCATCCCTGTTGGATAGTTAGGCAGAAGAAACTTATAGAGCAATAAAGTACATGGAGAAAGCTGGCTGAATAGGAGAATTTACAAAGGTCCGCCCCAGTGAATTGAAGTAAGACTAAGTGTAGTAAAAGGAAAAAGTAAAAGAGCAAGGGAGGCGTGCGCAGAAAGGACACAATAGAAGTCTGGGGTAGTGAATACCTGAAAGTGAGTAGATGACACACAGGAAAATGTGATGTGGCCAACTGCGATATGAGACACCTGCCGGGGTAGAACAGTGGAAAGTGCGGGTGCCTCTTGGTATGAAGACAAAAGCGGGTAATGCCTGGGGGGAAAAGGAAAGAAGAGGGTGGGAGGAAAATGAGTAGAATGGCGGGGACAAAGCCAAAAGAACCCTGCAGAGTGTATGATCAAGAGGCCTACCTCAGCGGGAACTCTGAGTATAGAGCCGGGCTTGAAGTTACCCTGTTGAGTCCCCTCTCTCCAGCAATCCTCTCATCAGTCTCCCAGGCTCTATACTCAGAGTTCCCGCTGAGGTAGGCCTCTTGATCATACACTCTGCAGGGTTCTTTTGGCTTTGTCCCCGCCATTCTACTCATTTTCCTCCCACCCTCTTCTTTCCTTTTCCCCCCAGGCATTACCCGCTTTTGTCTTCATACCAAGAGGCACCCGCACTTTCCACTGTTCTACCCCGGCAGGTGTCTCATATCGCAGTTGGCCACATCACATTTTCCTGTGTGTCATCTACTCACTTTCAGGTATTCACTACCCCAGACTTCTATTGTGTCCTTTCTGCGCACGCCTCCCTTGCTCTTTTTCTTTTTACTACACTTAGTCTTACTTCAATTCACTGGGGCGGACCTTTGTAAATTCTCCTATTCAGCCAGCTTTCTCCATGTACTTTATTGCTCTATAAGTTTCTTCTGCCTAACTATCCAACAGGGATGATATTTCCTCATGTTAGTCACGTGTATTTTTTGTCATTGTTATCAGGGAAATTTAGCCTTACTTAGATTCATTGGGACGGACCCTTGTTAATTTTCCTTTTCAGCCGGTTTTTACCATTTACTTAATTCATTTATGGGTCTCTTCTACATAACTATCCAACATGGATGATACTTGCCTCACGTCAGTCATGTGAGATTTTCTGTGTTTATCCTCAGAGAAACGAGCCTTCTTCTATCCCTTGTCACATACAAACCACCTTGGCACCACGAGTCACATTTATTGTTTGTATACTTGTCGCATTTCGTTCCGCGTTGTCCTCACTCATTACAGTCACCTTTGTTTTTTTCATGATTTCATGTTTTGTTTACGTTCTCTTCTCCTTCACACAGTCACATTTTATGACACCTGGTCAGTCAAGCACCTACAAAGTCAACTTATTTTATGCCCTTCGCACCTTACGACACTTAGGGTTTCCACTGTTTTAAGGTGATCCTCGCTCTTTCCCCCCCCTTTTTTATTTTTAAATCATTAATTTTCAGCAGCAACCCGGTTTTTGGTTTACTTTATGCCTTGTATCTTCCCCAGCCCTGAAGAGTCACGGGATACCTCCCTCGTGTGACGAAACACGTGTCGGCTGGTTGTTTTCTTTATGTGGTTGCTCAAATAAATACTTTTGAAAGATTACTCTGGTGTTGACCACTAAGAACTTGAGATCATACGAGACATTTCTACTAATATAGACATCCCCTTAACGTGTGCCCAGGATTCTGTTCACATTTCTGGTGTGAGTTCCACGACTCACACATTTACGGGGGTTACAGGGTATTTCCCCCGACCTGGTGGCACTGTCCTTACTCGCAACACCACACACACAACGCATATTAGCTAGAGCGCCAAGCTTCCTCTTTAAAAACCCTACATCCATTAGTACTGTAAATACTATAATTTGAACATTTTACTTAAGTAACACTTAAATGGCAGCCCCCTTGGCTGGGGTGGGAACTTTCAAATATAATATGCTGAATGCAGTCACACAGGTCTGCTGCATTAAACTGTTGCTTTTTGGGAAAATGTAAAAGGATTCGCATCACATAGGGTGGCATGAAAGGAAAGCTTAGTGACAAGTGCTCTTTGCTGCCCATAACCAAAGCTCTTCAAGATGTTCAGGAGGACAAGAAAACAGAAGTCTGCTGCCTTCTATCAAACCTTAGCTGGGAAACTACACCAATTCAAGAAATGATGGGCTAGAGCACTCAGCCTCGTTTCGGGACTTGACCTTTGTCAAGAACTGAAAAGAAATATCAGAAAACTAACTGTACCATGACAATAGAAAAGTCAGGAATTCAAAGTTGATATAGCTATCTAAGAATAGGAGCGAGGAATGCCCCCGACCATGAGACACATCATCATCATATTTAGGGCCGGTGTAATCCACTGTGAGGTAAGATGGATACTAGAGGGTCACAGTGTCCTCAGACACACCCATTCTGCAGACCGTGGTGTCTCTTCTGTGGGGCCCGGTGCTCTTCAGGTGGGAGGCAGAGGACAGCACCGTCCAATGCTCTTCCGAATCTGATAATGAATGGGTCAGATAAACATGTACTGAATTTACCAATGATCATTGCTGCAACGTGTTTATCAGCTTCCTTCTTAAATAGTAAGAGTTGGCGGGTGCTTATATAACATGTTTATATGTGTACTTTATGTATGGTGTAAAATGTTTTGCATAAACAGTGACAATACTTTACAGTATTGAATACAGTGCTGTAGTAGGTACACCGCAGGGTCCTTATCTTTGTATAGAAGTATTTCTTGCATTGGACACAGTGCGGCGATGTGCACAAGAGCTGGACATAAATAGGGGCATGTGAAATTCACGTAATTTGCTTTCGCGTAATTACAGCAAAATTATATGAAATGTATTCAAAACAGTCATTTTGTACTGTATTGCAGCACGAAATGTATCCACATGTCAATTTTTTTGTGGGAGGATGCATTTAAATGTGAACACCTCAAATAGCCACCTGCATTCTGTTGTTCCGGTGTGTTTACGGTAAATTTTTACTGTGAACGTTGCATAATAACGCGAAGTGGCATAATGGCGTAATTTATGAATTTTAGTTAACAAGTGTAAAGGAAAATAAACATTACGCACGCATAATTTCTATTGCACACAGGCAGATATGTAACATCATATGCCTCAAACAATTTTAGACCCTTTCTCAATGATATTGTTAAATGATAGATTTAGGTACTTGGATGTGCTTACATGCCGCACTGCTTGACGGTCACTTGTAATGGAGACTCAAAAAGCCCTGGGTTGCTTTCTGCAGCAAGGCAAGTATTTGCCATCCCTTTGGAAGATAAAGCATCGCTAGAAAGACTTAAAAGCCACATTCCTTTAGAGCTGTATGTACAACTGCTTCTTTGTACAGGTTTATATTAACCGATTGTATGCCATGGCAAACAAATCTCTACCTGTTATAATCCTAAAACCCTGCATGAAAAATTGACCTTGACTTAAACTTTCAATTATTCACTTCTTCATTTATTTTGAATGCATCTCTCCTTCCCTTCTACATGCCTCGTGTATATAGACTACTCTATATTGCATGCCTGTTTGCTTTAAATTCTTGATTTGAAACCATATCCCTGCAAACTGTCTACTAATTCCATCAACAATTTGCTTCTCAGATAGCTCCCTCCAATGATCACACCCAAGTCATTAATCTACCACAAAGAAACTGGAGTGAAGGCACGGAATGGTTTCTTTGAGAGCACAAGATTAATCCCAATAACCAGTGGTTTGACCACTAACTTTGGGCTCCCAAGTAGCATTTTATTCACTGTAAAGCACTTCAATGCCTCATTAGGGGCAGTAAGCACTATATGAATGCAATTTAATTATAACAGAATACAATAAAGTTCTCCTTTGGGAAAAGGGTGCCAAATGGTTGGTGACAGTAGCCAAAGATCACTATTCCTCTTGTGAATTAATGGGTCTGAGACAACTATGCTAAAGAAAGGTTACCAAATATACCCCTTGGGTTTAAAATAAAAAACTCAGTTTAGAATTCTGGACCGACACTTCCCAAATAAAAGCCCTTTCACAAGCAATTACATGCAGCAGCTCCTGAAAAGTTTATAATATGGATTTTTATATAGCATTACTTGCTAGCTTGCTTCCACTTCTAATCACAATAATATCATACAACACCACTATTCAATTCAAGGATAACCATTTTTTTTTAAAACTAATTTGTATTTGCATTTAACAACAGCACCATTCAATGCGTCACATCAGCAAAGTACATGTACATTGACAGAATGCTCACCAAATAACCAGTGCTGTCATTACATCATACAGAATTCAGAGGAAGTCTTGGTTCTTTCCATTCACAAGCAAGAAAAACAGAACAAACGAGAACATGGAGCAATTTTAGTCTGTTCAATACACGCACAATCACAAGTCCTTTACAGCTCGGATCTACATCGTTCTCACTGAAGCTTAGTGTTCCATTGCAATGTCAACAAATACCATTATGTTATCCCACAGGAACCATCAAGGCATGCATTATGGAGGGGTCATCACACTTATAGGAAAAAAGGTAGGGCGAGCATCAACCTGAGGAAACAATGGAGGTTAAACATGTACTGGTTAGTCAGACAAGAGAGGCGGGGCTAGGAGCCACGACACCCCAGACCCACAAGGAGTTGCATAGGTTTATAAGCATGAACACCAGTGCTAGTCAGCCAGGTTCTCACTGTAGGTTTGTAAGTCCATTAACAAAACTTCCCTATCTGCCACAATAGAATATTTTCGGAGCCCACGTGCTTCTTCCCGCCTCAAAGCCACAGCTTCTGCACGTCCTCATTTAAGTGTCGCCTTGCACCAATGAGCTTTACTTGGTAACATCTGGGCTTTCCAGTGCAGGACTATGAGTCTACATGCAATCAGCAACAGCAGATCAATGAGCCTGTTTGCAGCTTTAGCAGCTTTCGGGCATTTAAACAGACCCAACAATGAGCCCTCCAAAGTGCACACATCTGCACAGCCAGTCATCTCCGTTAATGCAGCAGAAACTGCTTCCCACAGTGTTGCAGCCTCTGGCCAGCTCCAGAACATATGCACCATGTCAGCTCCAATTTGCAGACACCTAGCGCAATTAGAGGAGTATCCAAACATTTGACAAAGTGTCACTTGGTTAAGGTAGGCCACGTGACGGATATTATGCTGGATGTACTGGAATTTAGTGTTCCACAACACTTTCCAAGGATATACGAGCGCTTTTTACCATTCTTTCTGCGTTAGTTCTCTTCCCACATCCCCCTCCCAGCATCTGCATGTTGCAGCTAGCGGATCATGTGTGGTGTACGCTAAAGCATGAACAAACCATGTGATGAGTCTACGACCACTATCTATTATGTAAAGCGTATGTATCAGAGGGTGTTGGTCAGGCTCAGTGTCTGATGTCCAACAAATTCTCCAACGCAGCCAGCAAACTGCCATGAGCTAGAAAATGGCATGCCGGGAACTCATGTTCTTCTTGTAATTGATAGCAAGGCAGGAGTGCTCCATCTTGGAACAATATACCAAGCGTGCCTATTCCAGCTGCCTCCCAGGTCTCTATACCCACCCTGCCCAACATGTCACTAAATTAAGTGATAGAGCTCTATGGCAAGGTTGGAATGGCTCTACACAAAAGCCATGCTCATATCGGCCAGATTCATCCCTTTCCCCGTGCATTTTTGCTTGGTATGCACAGAAATCCACACAGCGTAGTTGCACAATGAGCTGGGCATGTCTGCCCAGTGCCTCTGTTAATGCACCCTGCTTTGCATGGTCAGCTTGGGCCTCAGCCTCTGGTGTACTCAAGGACATCTCGATGCGAACCAGGTCCTTTTGCAGATCAGCCATCATCCCTACAACTGCACGTATACAATGGCCCCCGAGGACAACCTTCTTTGCTTCCCAGTTTATTGACTTAGAAGTACCCCAGTTTACAAACAGATATTCGGAGAAGGACTCGTCTGTTGCGTCTTGGAAAACCTGATCTTCCAACATAGCAGGCTGCAACCGCCAGGTGGGGACCAGCGGCCGTGGCGCTCCCCACTCCAACTGTATCTGCAGAGGATTATGATCAGAGAAGGTCTTCCCTAAATATTCTGCTCCTGTCCCCAGAAGTCTGGTATCTGGGTCACAAAGTATCCGGTCTAGTAGGACACGCAAATCATGCGGGAGGAATAATAGGAGAACTCTCTAGAGTCGGAGTGGAGCGATCTCCAGCAGTCCAATGAAGACCAATGTTGCAGCCATTGAGCAAGGTGGGCCGCAGATGTCACTACTGGGGAGGTTGGTAGTGGCAGATATGGATGGAGTATGCAATTAAAGTCTCCACCATGTATCCACGGAATGTGGGCCCATTTAATAAGTATTGTAGATAGGCGTGATAAGAAGAGCAATTGCGCTACATTGGGTTCGTATATGCTTCCCAATAACACGACCCTGCCATCCAGTTGTCCCTCAACCAACACAATGTCCCTCCGGATCAATCTCTGTTCCGATATGGCAGAAGAGGACCCTCGGACAGCCTAGGCCAGCGCACTCCGAGCAAATCCGGAATATTTGGTGCAAAAGCATTGCTCTCGCCAGCGCTTCTGTAGACTGGTATCCTCGCCTCCCGCCACATGGGTCTCCTGCATTAAAGCAAAACCAAAGGGGATGATGGACGGAGTGTTGAACATTGCAAGCACTCACCCCCAGTCAACTGATCTGGGTTTAATCCAACACCATTCTTTAGCTCACTCCGCCACCCCAGTTCCGACATGGCCATATGCAAATCAGTCTGACCCTGTGCCTCATGGGAACAATCCAGCCCGAACTGCCAAGCCATGTCTTCCCTGGACCGGAAACACCATCCTGGGACCGGTTTCTGGCTAATCAGCCGTCATCAGCCAGGCTAGCTTGAATCCAGTGGCAAAGTGAGCAAGGGACCCACGTCTGGGCATACCCTGCCAACTTAGGGCAAACAAAGCAAAACCAAAGGGGATGATGGACGGAGTGTTGAACATTGCAAGCACTCACCCCCAGTCAACTGATCTGGGTTTAATCCATCATCATTCTTTAGCTCACTCCGCCACCCCAGTTCCGACATGGCCATATGCAAATCAGTCTGACCCTGTGCCTCATGGGAACAATCCAGCCCGAACTGCCAAGCCATGTCTTCCCTGGACCGGAAACAAGCATCCTGGGACCGGTTTCTGGGTTTAATCCATCATCATTCTTTAGCCCCTTTGGTTTTGCTAGGCTTCTAGAACCTCCCACTTCGTCTCCCGGGCCTCCTGGACCAATCCCAGTCACCCTGGGCGCGTATCCACTATGGTGGCTGGGGGGCTGAAGAAGACTAGGCAAGGACAAGGGACGGGGAGGGGGGAAACGGTCTCCAGCAGTCACCAACCCCCCTCACCCGGTAGTACTCAATGGTGGGTCTCGTAGTCCCTGGTGTAAAATATAGATCGCCTCAGCCTCCTGCTCCCCCGCTCCGTTCACGGTTCAACGCGCTGCTCTCAATCCATGAAGTGGGGAGAGGGGAGAGAGGTATGCGGACTGTACTGCGGTACCTCCGCTTCATCTGGGCAGCGCTGGAGCTCCTCACCAGGTGCCGCACACTACTCCACCTCTGGCGCACCCGAAGCTTCGCTTGTGGCCATAGGCCGCACAGGCCAGAATGAGTTCCCCCCACAAGGCAGCTTCTCTGTCCTCAGCCTCTACACCCCAATTCATTCCCAGGAAGGGGTGCTCAGTCGCAGATAGCGGTGGACAATTACAGATCTCGGCGCTCCTGACAGAGCGATCCGAAAACCAGTCCATCTTGCCTCGCCTGGCCATGCCCGCCTCATGGATAATCAATTTAGCAACCTCTGCAAGGGGTTATCAGAAAAGAGGACCCTGTGTGTATTCTGGAGACTGGCCAAAATATCTGCAGCATGCACTTAATTTGCTGAGCTACCATAAGGACTTCTAGAAAGAGCCTAATCAAGCAGCATTCATTTGAATAAGAAATGTATCTTTAAGGAGAGGCCTAGTGCCTCAATCTTCAAAGGGTGATGTCAAGATGGAAAACACAAATGATGGACTGGAATACAATCCCAAATAAGTGATGTAAAGGAAACCTTGTTCCCCTCCATATTATTTTTCTCTGCCCGAGAGCTATAATTATTTCTGTATTAGGCTAGGCCAGGTCTTTTATTGTTCTTAGGACAGCAGGGGTGACACTGACCCATTCTAGGAAGACTAGGTGCTAAATTTGGAGGAGGGGGGGGTCTCTTGGCACCACAAATGCCATCTGGGGTGAAGCCCCACACCTAGTGACCTTCCAAGACCATCAAGCATGTGCACAAAGAACCAGAGAACTTCACCCCATAATGAAATTGCTATTGAGAATAATGCACTGCATAAGAGGACCAAAAGTGAAAAAGTTACTTACCGTCAGCAACACTCCCACCAGTGGAAACTGTAACTGCAGACTCCTCACCTTGGAATATTCCCCAGGTGCTAGACTGGACTAGGAAATATTTTATAGCAAAGCTCCTGCATGGCACTGGGTGACGTTGTGAGGGTCCGCGATGGCTCTCTATCGCCCCAAAATTAACAGAGCGGAACCGCGTAGAAGCTCCACTCCTGCATGCTGATATCAGTTTCTTGTTTTTTTATTTTTCACATCTTCAGACGCAAAGCATGAACAATTATTGGATAGTGTGCCTAGTACTAAACTGGGCCTTTTTAGGTGTTAAAAGAAGGTCACTGCACAGAAAGGGGAAGTGGGAGGGCAGTGAGGAAATCTGCAGTTAGAACTATCCATCAGAAGAACAAGTTACTTATCTTCGTTAGCAATTTTTCTGATGGAGACTCTTTCTAAACATAGACGACTCACCTTATCATAGATAACAAAACAGTACCTCCCCAAGATGGAAGGTTTGCAGAGTGGACTAAAACTAAAAAGTCTTGCAGAACCGAGCGGGCGAAGTGCCCTTACGGTCAGACCTGGCTCTCAAGGCCATAGTGCTTTGTGAAGTAAGCACAGACACCACAGGTCAGTCTGTAGAAGTGAATTTTAAAGACAGGGCCCCCTTTCACCAATGCAGTCAAAGCAGCCATGCAAGGCTTGAAACAGGTCTCAAGCCTTCCATGGGCTGCTTCTCGGCCAGTGCATAGCAGATCCTAGTATCAAGGAATTTTTTCCTCAACAAAGTCCTCTTCTGCCCTGCCTTCCCTTTCTTTGCTCGAGAGAAACCCACAAGTAGCTGATTGTCCACTGTATGCTCCTTGGTATGATCCATGTAAAAGCTTAAAGCCCTTCTGGGGTGCAAGCAATGGAGCCTCTCCTTTCGAAGGGTGAGAGGGAGTAAACAACGCTGGTAGAGTGATGGCTTGCCCAATGTGAAAGAGAGTTATGACTTTAGTTAAGGTCAACAGAGTCCTTCACACCACTTTTTTCGGGAAAAAGGTAGTGTGGAGCAGTTACATTGAAAGCAGCGGAGTTCACTCGTGATAAACGAATGTATTCACAATGAGGAAGACAATCTTCAAGGTCAAGAGATGCAGTGAGCATCTATGCATCGGCTTGAAGGGCCTACACATGAGGAATGTCATGGCCTAGTTACAGTCCCACCTGTGGCATCAAAAACGGCATCAGAGGAAACACGTGCCAGACCTTTAATAAATCGGACCATAACCAGTGATTTGAACAAGGATGGTTGGTCTGGTAAATGAAAAAAGGCCAAAAGGGCCAACAAATAACTTTTTACAGTGTCCAGGCAAGGCTTTGTTGGGCTAAATACAAAACGAGGAAAAAGGACATAACAGCTTTGTCTGTAAGGAGTCTGTATTCCAGGCACCGCAGCAGGTCACAAATTTGTCTCAGCACACGGTATAAATGGATTTTGTGGAAGGATGCATAGCGGTGCGGATGACATCCAGTACATCAGCTGGCACATCAAACACAGTCAATTCAGCCACTCAATCTTCATGGAGGTTTAAGTTGCATAGATTCAGGTGGAGGACCCTGCCCTGTTTATGAGAGGAAATTTCAGCTGGCTGCTTGATCAAAGAACAGATACTCATGCTCAGGAGTTACAGGTAAGACACTCTCCAGGCCCTACCTGCAGCCACCAGGATGACTTGGGCCTGGTTGTTCTTGATCGTATTCAGAACTCTGGGCAGGAGAGGAAGTGACAGGAAGGCGTACAGGAGTCCCATGTTCCATTTCAGCTCGAATGAGTCTCTTGCAGAAACTCCAATGCGCAAAACTTGATAGTGCACATTCTCAACAGTGGCGAAAAAATCTAGCCAGGGTTCCAACCCCTGGTGGAAGATGTGCTGTGCCACCTCAGGATATTGGAAACAGCGTGAGTAACATACATGGCATGACAATTTACAATGCTCTTCTGTCAGATGTGATGGATCACCAGGCTGGAAGGACGGGCTCAATCATGCCTTCTATTTGGTGTGGATGCGGTGCTATGAGGAAACTAAAGTGTTTTACTGGCCGTTGCAGCAGGGAAAAAGATATGAAAGACTGATGTTCCTGCTGGCCCACAGGCTGTCTGCCTGATCCGCAGCTGCAGCCCTGAAGGAACTGGGCTGTCCGTTGCATTACTGGTTGGAAAGGCCATCTCTGTCTACATGTCAGGCCTCTGGAGTAATGAATAGTTTCTTACCTTAATGAGACCTCCTCCCACCTCCCGATGTGGCTACAGAGGCTAGTTAGTCCAAGAGCACGGCGGCGATTCTTCCTGAGCCACATGCCAGGTTGAGGTGAGGCTGATTTCCCGATACTAGCAGGGACCACCAGTGAATCCACCAAACTAAGACGAACTTAGGATCACTGGATGGCTCTGTATAATTAATAATTCGTTTTCACATTTGAAAATCTATTTGTTACACATTCTTGAGCAGCAGCACTAGTTGATCCTGAAGAAAGCTGCAACACCTCTACCTGAGGGTGACTAGGTTGACGCATGTCGAAGGCATTCAGACACTAACTGCGGGTATATGCTCTTCCCGCAAGTGCTCGGTTTTTAGTCCTGGCCCAGAGACACACAAATAAAGGGATATTATATAACTTGGAGCTAGTTTTACTTTCACATCTTTTTCTTTTGCGCTGCTGTCCCCACTGACCTTGAGCTCATCACTGTGGTATTTAGTATACCTTCCTCCATACAAAACATCCCTGAGCTCCTCCCTCTGAGAGGGGGGGGGGTTATAGCCTGTACCGTGACTAGGCATCAAGGCACAAGTAGAATCCTAATGATGAAGCATGCCACCTTTGGTGGGTGAGGGATTTCGTCCTTTTAAAGAGATACCCATGTGCGGCTAGGCCACTCCCTGTAACAGTTCCTCTTGTTTTTAGACCCAAAGGTTTCTTGTTTGTGAGATATATATAGTGGACAAAACACCATGCACTGGAATGAGGGCCTGATCAGTTGTAGAAGGCTGAGATTATTTCAAGCATTCCATCCATCTCCTTGTTGTTGCACCAAAAAACAAAAGGCATGAGCTTTGTTATGTGTTTACAGGATTCTTTAAAGGTACACATCACTCACCTGTCTTTCTTTCATCCATGACTAAGAGCCCACAGTTATTCACTGCCAATACTGATTCTCTTTATTGTATTGTGCTCATTATTATAACAATGTATTGCTTATGTTTTAAGCATTATGATAGAGTGCCTTTGGTTCATATATTAGTGCATCTATATAAATTAGTGATTAGGGCGGATTGATTTCACGAACAAGACAGGAAGATCTTCCTTGTGATTCTTTAAAGGCTGGGTCAGGTATCACGACAAACTCCTTGTCAAAGTAGTTCTCTGAAACTGTACATACTTGAGGATCTGTGCTTCATAAAGAATAGGAGTACAGACAATTGCACCCAACAAGTTTGGTCTTCCATACACCTTGCTGATAACTAAGCTTGGCTCTCTCAACCTAATCCTGGCCTAACGAGGAAGGGGCAGCAATGAACATGGAAAAGACTACCTAAATTCAGAACTGAAAACACAAATATCTTGTCCTTTTGGGTTGCGACTTAGCAGAATGTAGCATCTCCAAAATCGCCAGATCCAAGAAATTGCATGGTGCAATAACATGCCCCTTTATCAATCATGCAACATGAGAAAGCTTATTCCTGGAAACAACTTTAAAATAAACATCATATAAACCACTAAATAGCTGTCACACCAGACCAACGACTGCTTTTGGAACAGTGACTGGAATAGCAAACATTTCTACACACTCAAGCATAGCCTGAATGCAAAAAAGTAAGTTTACAATCATAAATTCCGCATTCAGTTTCTATGAACTTAAGAAAGAGGAAAATCTGCCACTATGGTCGACTTTTTCCCTTATAAGATTTGGGGATAAAGATGAGAAGTATTTGTTCCAAGGTGTAGTGCAACCACTGGAAATAACGCATAACTCCTATAAAGTTTTAACTTTGTCAACTTGCACCAACATTTACACCTAAATAAATCTATTGAAAAAAAAGATAGAAGTTATCAATGGAATGAAAAACATCCCTAAACTCACACCCTTTATTTTCGTTGTAAGAAAAGGGAGTTTGTCAACAGGCAAAACTATTTTCCCTGCAGAGAAAAGAGAATTATGTGCAAATGTACATTTTCACCACAATTACGCACATGCATGTCTAAATGAATATCACTGGAAATCTTCAAAGACCAAAATTCAAGATTAACTTAATGGATTTTTGAGAACCCCAGAACAGCCGACGATTTCTAGCTTTCTCCAAAGTGTGTGAATCTTCCCTGTTAACTGTATTTAAAGATTTTGATTGACATTGTCCACTAAAGATCTACACAGATGTACGTATGAAGTTCAATGCATTAGTTTTTTCTGTAAAAGACTGCTGCATGACAACATTTTAATGTAAATACAAACCTGACTTTTTCTTTATGACATTTAGCTAATGCTTTGCAGAGACTAGGATCAGGACACAGGTCGAGAGGAGATTGCCCTTTCTTATTACGAACAGTGAGGTCAGCTCCGTTGTGTGCAAGGAAGCATGCAATAGATGCAGCACTCTTCTTCTCTGCTCCCTGGGTGCCAAGCCCCATGATTAACTAGAAGAAAGCAAACACAGTCACATCATCAACATAACTTTTAAATAACAAATTTTATTCCCATCTATAATATGCTACCATAGATAGGTTTGTAGATACATAAGCAACGCCTCAGTATTATCCAGTTTGTTGTACCCCGGCTATAGGCAATAGTTTGAGTGGGCCAGAATACTGATACTTGCATATTTCACATGTTGACCTACACATTGCTGGCATAAGTGCCAGCAGTCAATAACTAGAATTTAGCAACTGCGTTAATATGATCAGATAAAGATGAGTGGCTGTTACCAGAACTCAAGCCTAACTTGTTTAGCATGTCAAGGGAACAATGCAAAGTAGCAATGATGAGGATAACTTTGTAATTGTCAGCACAAACAAGTCACTCATGCAACATCCACCAAAGCAAAATACATGGATGCACACACTCTACATTAAACCACAAAGTATCTACAATCACTGACGTAGGTACTTACGGTATTCTTTGATGGCTCCCAGGCAGTATCTACCTTGCCCACATCTTGCATGTCTTGTAGCTGGCGAAGCTGGGATAATGTGTGGTGTCTAAGGGCTTCATGAAGGGGAGTATCTCCATCTTTGTCTTGAATGTCTAGTTTAGCACCAGCACGCACTAAAAGCTGCAATAAAAAAAAAACAGATGTAAACAATATTCAGATATGTCTGCACAAAGGAAAGTAATGATTGTACATGACCAAAAGAGATTCCTAAAATATAGATCATTTTATTTAGAGACTGCTTTTAGAATTAAATTGTAGGGACAATAGAAGATAAACCCACCGATGTATGCGAAATGCACATATTTTGGTCACTTAGCAACTCCTTGGCCAGATACACACATGAACAATGTTTGTTTTTACTACATCACTCGACAAAGTCCTCAAACTCAAAAGCATTTCACCACTTTTATTCTTAATACTCCCCAAATGAGGGCGATTCCCGGATGTACTTTGGTAAAGTGGTCACCGTAAACCACATCAAAAGGGAATTGATTTCTTCTCCCAAAACACTTAAATTGCCAATCCACCTCAGTGGATACAAAATGAAACACTCAGCAAACTTTCTGTACCGTTTACAGACTGAACTGTTTAACACTGTTTAACCAATGTATCGCTATAACCTTGGAAAGTACATCAATCAAAAGGTGTCATCCTGAGAAGCAGAGGGGGTGCAAACCATAAGGAACATTTTATACGTACTTTCCGTTTAACGGGCATCCAGTAGTGTATGCAGTTTTTCACCACATTCATAAGACGTGGAACCTGCATGCTCTGGACCAAGAGAATCAAATTGCTCACTTGGTATGAGGTGCACTGCCTTTAAGTGGGGGACGGAAAGTGTTCAACGATAAGCGGAGAGTAATTTGTACGTTTAACACTTCATGCTAATTAATATTAATTTGAGAGTGATTGTCAGACTCTTTTTAATACTGATAAAGGATATCTCTTTCATAAAAAATGTATGAGCATGCATTTTATATATCTAACTTATACTGTAATTAACCTCAATGCAAAAAATGCCATATAAAAGGAGGAACACCATTGCTTGATCTACTCTACTATGAGTTCTAAGACTGTACTCATGCCATTGTTACTGTAATAAATTATTGGGTCGTGTCTTCAATAAAGGCACAGTACAATTTTTTACACAATGCTTATGCACCGATAAAAGACATAACCTCTTCTGCAAACATAAAATACTGCTATAACCTCTTCCGCAAACATAGAATATTATTCCTTAATATTATTTTAATTTTTTAAAATACTAATGGATTAACCTAATCAGACATTCCATGTACTCCTAATATTGATTTTCTACAACTGTTTAGATTAACGCTTTCTGCCATTTTGTGACCCGGCTTCCAACCCCCTCAAAACAGGACTTAACAGGAGAAAGCAAATTGATAATACATAAAAACTCTAATATGAATTTCATTCTGCTCCCTCTAAAGTTGAAACCCCTGCCAATATTCTGGCTCCTTAAAGAAATAAAAGTTCTCTTTTCGAGTGTCGGTGTGAACAACATCAGAGATAACCATTCACCTAATACATTTAGGGACTCAGAGTGAAACAAACATGCTGGCCATGTCAGAATAAAAAGTCTTTTTTTCAACTAGTTAATGGTGTTCTTAAACTTCGCTCTACAAAAACTTGAATAAGATGTGCTAACCCAACAGACTAGTAACTAAATGTTATGGGAAAGACCTCTGCTGAGAAGTTCATGCACTATATAGGACTTGTAGCAGGAGACCAATAGGAAGCATCCCTCAACAAGCGCTTTCTATATCTGTCGGCATAACAGATTTCAAGGTACATACTGAAAACCAGCAAAACAGACAAAACTTCAGAATAAAAACTTAAAACATTAAATACTTATAAGACTCCTGCAAGCATAAAAAAACAACGAACAGCTATTGTCAATTAACTCAAAATAATTAACTCAAAAATAGGAAATTTTAATTGTCCAACCTGAAAAGTCCTTAGACAGCAAAAATTAAAACACTGCAGTAAGTTTCAAGTAGAAGTGGTTTGCACCCCTCTATAGTCACATTTAAAATGCACCTACTGCCATGAATTCTACAATAAGATAGGAGTTATGCTAAATTTACTTTTAGCACTTCCTTACAACCATACAATGCATCAGGATTTGTCGGAGGCCACATTTTTGAACTCATGTGGCGTTTTGGTTTTCAACTTTAGAAGATAGAACAATCTTTATAGCATTAGAATGAAGGAAAAACAGTATAAAAACAAAACAGAGCAGGTAGTATCAGAACATTTCATAGGGTTCTCAAAACAACGGATATATGTATTATATCATGTTTTCCATTGCTAAATATTGGAGATGCTTACAGAAGGATATCTGCTTACACTAATACGGCAAAACAGAACACCAAGGATCCCCATATTGTGGTCAACATAATAAATAAGCATTCTTGCTCTTAATAATTCTTGCATTTTCTACTACAATTGATGATAAGGTCAAACTTATTTTAATAATGTAAAACGTCTTACCCTAACAATCTGCGTATGCTGGCGTTCAACAGCAAGATGAAGAGCAGTTTGCTGGTTAACATTCTGGATATCCAGGCTAGCACTTCCCTGAAAAACAAAACTTTTTTTTAAATACAGAACGATGTATGTACTTCATATCAAACCAAATATGTTTCCATTCAAGACCGAAGTGGCTTTCTTCGCAAGCGTAATTTCTATGACTATACAGGACTTAGTAAAATACTGATAACAAATTTGCAATGCCAATAGGCTTCGCCTATCCAAGAAATTTTGGCTTTGCCAATATGTTATAGCCATGTTGTACACCAGCGTGGCTGCTGCTCAGCATGGCTAAAAGCTAGTGTGGTAAAGGAGTAAGGCATAGAGGGTAGGGTCATAAAGTGGACTGTCATGGAGTAGAGTGGAGTTTTATGGAGTGCCTTAGAGAGTCGTAGAGTAGATTGGTAAAGAGTTGAGTGGTGTAGAGTGTTGTGGAGTGTCATGGAGGAAGTGGTGTCGTAGAGTGGAACGCTGTAGAGTATCGTGGAGTGGAGGAGAGTGGAGAGTGTCAGAGTGCAGTGGCTTAGAGTGGTGTGGCATAGAGTTAAGTAATAGATTGTTGAATAGAGAGCATGGAGCGGTGTAGAGCGTTGCGTAGAGCAGAGTAGAGTGAAGTAGCGTCAAAGTGGTGTCGTGGAGTGGCATAGAGTGGAGCAGAGTTTAATGGAGTAGAGCGTCAGAGAGGAGTATCATGGAGTGTAGTGTTGTAGAGTAAAGTGCCGTTAAGTGGTGCAGAGTAAATTGTCGTAGAGTGCAGTAGCGTAGAGTGCATTGGTTTTGAGTAAAGTGGTATAGAGTGCATTGGTGCACAGTGGAGTGGCACTGCGTAGATTGCAGTAGCGTAGAGTGCAATGGCGCAGGGTGAAGTGGAGCAGGGTGGAGTAGTGTGGTATAGGGTGGAGTAGTGCGGCGCAGAGTGCAGTGATCTAGAGTAGAGCGGCGTAGAGTGGTGCAGAGCAGATTAGAGTGGCGTGGAGTGGAGTGATGAAGAGTACAGTGTAGTGGCCTAAAGTGCAGTAAAGTGCTGTACAGTTGAGTGGCGTAGAGTGCAGTGGCATAGAGTGCAGTGGTGCAGTGGCACGGAGTGCAGTGGTGCAGAGTAGCGTGGCAGAGTTCAGTGGCGGAGAGTGCAGTGATGCTGAGTGGAGTGGTGCAGGGCAGAGTGGAGTGGTGCAGGGCAGAGTGGAGTGGTGCAGGGCGGAGTGGAGTGGTGCAGGGCGGAGGGAGTGGTGCAGGGCAGAGTGGAGTGGTGCAGGGCAGAGTGGAGTGGTGCAGGGCAGAGTGGAGTGGTGCAGGGCAGAGTGGAGTGGTGCAGGGCAGAGTGGAGTGGTGCAGGGCAGAGTGGAGTGGTGCAGGGCAGAGTGGAGTGGTGCAGGGCAGAGTGGAGTGGTGCAGGGCAGAGTGGAGTGGTGCAGGGCAGAGTGGAGTGGTGCAGGGCAGAGTGGAGTGGTGCAGGGCAGAGTGGAGTGGTGCAGGGCAGAGTGGAGTGGTGCAGGGCAGAGTGGAGTGGTGCAGGGCAGAGTGGAGTGGTGCAGGGCAGAGTGGAGTGGTGCAGGGCAGAGTGGTGCAGGGCAGAGTGGAGTGGTGCAGGGCAGAGTGGAGTGGTGCAGGGCAGAGTGGAGTGGTGCAGGGCAGAGTGGTGCAGGGCGGAGCGGAGTGGTGCAGGGCGGAGCGGAGTGGTGCAGGGCGGAGCGGAGTGGTGCAGGGCGGAGCGGAGTGGTGCAGGGCGGAGCGGAGTGGTGCAGGGCGGAGCGGAGTGGTGCAGGGCGGAGCGGAGTGGTGCAGGGCGGAGCGGAGTGGTGCAGGGCGGAGCGGAGTGGTGCAGGGCGGAGCGGAGTGGTGCAGGGCGGAGCGGTGCAGGGCGGTGCAGGGCGGAGCAGAGCGGTGCAGGGCGGAGCAGAGCGGTGCAGGGCGGAGCAGAGCGGTGCAGGGCGGAGCAGAGCGGTGCAGGGCGGAGCAGAGCGGTGCAGGGCGGAGCAGAGCGGTGCAGGGCGGAGCAGAGCAGTGCAGGGCGGAGCGGAGCAGTGCAGGGCGGAGCGGAGCGGTGCAGGGCGGAGCGGTGCAGGGCGGAGCGGAGCGGTGCAGGGCGGAGGGGTGCGGGGCGGAGCGGTGCGGAGCGGTGCGGAGCGGAGAGGTGCGGAGCGGAGAGGTGCGGGGCGGAGAGGTGCGGGGCGGAGAGGTGCGGGGCGGAGAGGTGCGGGGCGGAGAGGTGCGGGGCGGAGAGGTGCGGGGCGGAGAGGTGCGGGGCGGAGAGGTGCGGGGCGGAGAGGTGCGGGGCGGAGAGGTGCAGAGCGGAGAGGTGCAGAGCGGAGAGGTGCAGAGCGGAGAGGTGCAGAGCGGAGAGGTGCAGAGCGGAGAGGTGCAGAGCGGAGAGGTGCAGAGCGGAGAGGTGCAGAGCGGAGAGGTGCAGAGCGGAGTGGCGCAGAGCGGAGTGGCGCAGAGCGGAGTGGCGCAGAGCGGAGTGGCGCAGAGCGGAGTGGCGCAGAGCGGAGTGGCGCAGAGCGGAGTGGCGCAGAGCGGAGTGGTGCAGAGCGGAGTGGTGCAGGGGAGGGTGGAGTGATGCAGGGAAGGGTGGAGTGGTGCAGGGAAGGGTGGAGTGGTGCAGGGAAGGGTGGAGTGGTGCAGGGAAGGGTGGAGTGGTGCAGGGAAGGGTGGAGTGGTGCAGGGAAGGGTGGAGTGGTGCAGGGAAGGGTGGAGTGGTGCAGGGAAGGGTGGAGTGGTGCAGGGTAGGGTGGAGTGGTGCAGGGTAGGGTAGGGTGGAGTGGTGCAGGGTAGGGTGGAGTGGTGCAGGGTAGGGTGGAGTGGTGCAGGGAAGGGTGGAGTGGTGCAGGGAAGGGTGGAGTGGTGCAGGGAAGGGTGGAGTGGTGCAGGGAAGGGTGGAGTGGTGCAGGGAAGGGTGGAGTGGTGCAGGGAAGGGTGGAGTGGTGCAGGGAAGGGTGGAGTGGTGCAGGGAAGGGTGGAGTGGTGCAGGGAAGGGTGGAGTGGTGCAGGGAAGGGTGGAGTGGTGCACGGAAGGGTGGAGTGGTGCACGGAAGGGTGGAGTGGTGCACGGAAGGGTGGAGTGGTGCACGGAAGGGTGGAGTGGTGCACGGAAGGGTGGAGTAGGCTGTAGTAGAGTAGAGCGGAGTGGTGCACGGTAGAATGCAGTGGCATAGAGTGAGAGTACAGTGGTGTAGAGTGTAGTGGCGCAGAGTGCACTGACGCAGAGTCTTGCAGAGTAGGGTGCAATGGCAGAGTAGAGTGGCGCAGAGAGGAGTGGTGCAGAGTAGATTGCAGTGGATTGGTGTAGAGTGGAGTATGCATGATGTGGTAGCGCACTGCCATTACAGATAACACATGTTTAATTAAAATAACAATTACACTTGCACAGGCATACAGTTTTACTGATAAAAGTATACAGCAAACAAATAACGTGTGGAAATGTCATCACCTAGTGTACTGAATTGCTTTAATAATATTAAAATATTGGTTTCCATCACACTCCAGAATTACCAAAAAATGTGCTTCATTTGTGCTTTCTTGATATTTGATATTTATAAATTTATATAGCGCCCGAATCACCCCGTCAGGGGTATGTCCGCACTGGGGCATCGTGCTTCAGCCAGACAGATGCACCTCAGAAGAGATAGGTTTTTAGCAGCTTCCTGAAATGTAGGAGGTTCTGGCATTCGCGTAGTTGGCAGGGCAGTTCGTTCCAGAGAGTAGGGGCAAGGTAGATAAACGCCCTGCCACCCATGCGAGCTTTTTTAATTCTCGGGGTGCAGAGAAGTGGCTTAGATCCTGACCGAAGAGGCCTAGAGGGTGTATACCTTAACAGTTTATCGGACAGGTAGGGGGGTCGCAGCCCATTGAGAGCTTTGAAAGCGGTGCAGCAGATCTTGAATTTCACTCGTTTTCCCACAGGGAGCCAATGGAGTTTGTTTAAAAGCGGTATAGAGGCCGTTCTGGGAGGGGCATTCGCTACTAGTCGGGCCGCGGTGTTCTGGACTACTTGCAATTTGTCCAAGGAAGCCTCGTTGGCCGAAGCCAACAATGCATTGCAGTAGTCCAGTCGGCTTAGCACTAGAGCTTGCATCAGTGTTTTTCGTGTGAAGGGTGGTAGAAGAGGGAACACTCTTCTGAGGAGGCGGAGTATGTGAAAACATGTTCCTGTGGTAGTGGTGGCATGTGCTTCGAGCGTAAGTTTCTGGTCAATATGGATTCCCAGATTCTTGACCACTGTTTTCGGGGGGGAGGGAGGGGCCGGGCCCAGTTCCTCCGGCCACCAGCTGGATGACCAGCTTATTGCCGCGCCACCAAACAACATAATTTCCGATTTCTCGGCATTCAGTTGAAGGAAGTTGGCCCTCATCCATGCAGCAATGGTCTTCAAGCCCTCTGAAAAGATGAGTTGGGTATTGTGGCTGGTTTTATCAAAAGAGGGTAAGAGCTGGGTGTCGTCCGCATAGGAAATGGGACTGAACCCTAGGGTCTTCATTAGTTTGGCCAAGGGGGTAACATAAATGTTAACAAGCATTGGCATAGCCAATAGGTCTCGCCTTTGGGACCTTATAAGTGTTTAGCCATGCAACAGTTGATGTTGTTGCACCAAGGATATTGTGCTGCATAACTAAATACTTATAAGGTCCCAAAGGCGAGACCTATTGGCTATGCCAATGCTTGTTTTTGTTTATATCCAGTTCGTTCAATAATTGTTAAAAGATAGTGAGTAATGATTGAATAACTATGCGTGATAACGAGCACATGTTTACGCACGCTATACAAGTCAATTCAACCCATATTTTCCCTGTCTAGTAGGATGCGAATAAAACCGAAATATACTACATTACGCTGCAACAGAAGATTCTCCTTTAGCTACGGCGACTCGTATGCAGGAGGTTTCATCAAATTACTACATTACGCTGCAACAGAGAGCAAGTCGAGTCTAACGACAAAACCGTCATGTGCGCCCAAATTGTGCAAAGCGGTAGCAGATTTCCCAAAATGAAATCAACACAGAAGAGGGTTGACTAGCTTCCAGAATAAAGGCCAGAGCATTATTTTTGCTATACAGAGCAATGTCCAGTAGGGAAAAGCGTGCCTAAAAAGGAAGAAACAGAGGCGCCAAGATGGAAAGGATAAGCAGAGGACTTAGAAAGTGTGCCCGCATACCACTTAGAAACAGACACGAGAAATGTAACGTCAATGGGGGATTACAAATACAGCAGAGGTAATGAGGCAGGTGTAACGGAGGGACATTTGCTACTGAGAAAAGTGCTCTTGTTCATCGCCTGGAGCGTGACCTTTGACCCGCAACCCACTTTACGTCCCAGGATACACACCCCGAACCAGAATCCCCCAAACCAAGGACCTGTGTGGTGCCTGTCAAGGAAGAGGCAGACAGACACCAGGCGTCTTTGATGTATGCGACAGACCCGCGGGATTACCAGCCATTATTCAATTTACACGTACAGATGAACCACAATGCGCCATTTAAATCCGCCCATTCTTAAACTCCAAAGTTATTGCCAGCCGGGCTCCGAAAGCACAGAGGTCAAAGGAAAATATATTAATCGGCGGCCGGGGCTCCTGTCTGCGGCTTTGTGCGCCAAACAGCAATTTGCTCCTACAAGCCCCCTGTAAATGAAATCATAGGAGCGTCCTTAAGCCGTGGACGTCAGACCAGCTGCCGCAAAGCGACTGTCAGGGCCACAAAGGAGCCGGGGCTGATAAGGAAGGCAGCGCAATAACAAAGGCAAACAAAACACCTCCCAGAAAGCGCGGGAAACAATGGCGTGTGTCCGGGAGGACGCTGTTCTCACAGGCAGGCGGGAGACTGCTCCTGGCTAGAGTGCATCT
This sequence comes from Calotriton arnoldi, assembly GCA_963921515.1. Taxonomy (NCBI): domain Eukaryota; kingdom Metazoa; phylum Chordata; class Amphibia; order Caudata; family Salamandridae; genus Calotriton; species Calotriton arnoldi. The sequence goes on along the minus strand of CAWUFW010000255.1, from coordinate 4,168,167 downwards.
CGACATGATACGCTATGGGGAGTGGGAGGGGGGGAAAGACGGAGGGAGGAGGGGATGAACAAGAGACTAAAGAGGGGCGAACAGGAGCGTATAGAGGAAGGGAAGGAAGAACCGTAGCTAAGAAGGGATGAAATAGGGAGAGAATCCGTAGAACAAGTATAATGGAGAAAGCGATGAAGGCGAGAGGGAAGAAAGCAGCGAGGAGAAAGGAATTAAAGATGGAGGGAATACAGCTGTTCCTCCATGAGGGAGAGGAAAGGTTGGAATAAGGAGGAACGGTAGGAAAAAAGGATGGAGTCAGGAAAAAAGTTATTAGAGGGTTAAAGGGTCCGAATGGAATGGAAACAAGCATTGGCCGCGCGGCCGTGAAAGTAACGCGGCCGCGAAAGCGAAAGTTATGGCAGGGACGCGCTCTGTGGTGGGGGAGGGGCAGAGCGAGGCGCTTGGGAGAGCAAGGCTTAATGAGCCATGAAAGCCACATGGCGGCTGCTCGCGTGCACGCAAGCTTGAGGCCAGGAAAACATTGTGGTAGCACTTTGAAAAGCCACTAACTAAATGTCTCGCAGAGCAGCGCATGCGCTGGCTCAGCGAGACCTAAAAAGGGTACGGCTCAGACAAGAGCCCTGCGGTACTCCCTTGGTTACTTTGGTGGTCTTGGATCTAAACGTGCCCATAGTAACTGTCTGAGTTCTGTCTGTTAGGAAGTCTGCCAACCATTTCAATGCAGCCCCTTGAACCCCGATGTCCAGAAGTCTCTCCAGTAGGATTTGGTGCGAGATGGTGTCAAATGCCGCCGATAGGTCAAGCAGCACTAAAAGTGCTGCCTGACCCTTGTCCAGTGCCATTCTGATGTTATCAGTTACCTCTATCAAGGCGGACTCGGTACTGTGCTTGGCCCGGAAACCTGACTGGGAGACTTCCAGGCAGTGCGAGGATTCTACAAACTCAGATAAGTACTTGTTTATGTGTTTTTCTAGTAACTTGCTCTGAAGGGGGAGCAGAGAAATGGGGCGATAATTGGACAGTTCGTCTATGGGAGCTTTGAGGTTTTTCCGGATTGGAACAACTTGTGCTGCTTTCCATTCGGGAGGGAGTCTGCCATCCCTCAAGGAACTATTGAGGATGGTGCAGATAGGAGTAGCGACTTGTTTAGCAAGCTGGAAGGTGATCTTTGCCGGGATTACATCTAAGGGGGACCCTGATTTAACTTTAGTTAACAGAGACTATCTCTTCAGGGATAAGCAATGGAAAGTTATGCAGTTGCGCGGTATTGGCAGAGGTTGCTGAGCGTTCTGTAGAGGGATTATTATAAATACCACTAGCTGCGGTAATTTTGTGGTAGATTGTGTCAATTTTCTGGATAAAATAAGACGCTATGTTGTCACATAGAAATTGAGAAGGTGCCTCTACAGTGTCGCATGCCTTAGGGTTTGTAAAGGATTTCAGGATTTGGTATAGAGTCCTTGGGTTGTTACCGGCCTGCTCTAGTTGATTGGCGATATGCAGCTTGCGTGCGGACTTTAGATTTTTATGGTAAGAGGACAGTGCAGCTTTGAATCTCTCTTTATCCTGTGCACTATGTGATTGCCGCAATTTTCGTTCTAATTTCTTACATTGGCTCTTTTCAGTCCGAAAGAGCGGGGAATACCAACTGGTTTGAAAGTGCTTGGGAAGGTGGGACTGTTGTTTCAAAGGCGCTACGTGATCAACAGTGGATTGTAGGATGGAGTTAAAGTGAGCTAGCTGTTCTTCCACACTACCCGTGTCCGTGTCACTGTTCCAGGAGTGGAAAAGAGTCTGGAACTGGTCAGGCTTAAGTTTATGCCATTGTCTATGCCAACGCGTTGCGCGGATTTTGGGGGTTGAGTGATTTCTAGGACTCATGATTTGAAAGTCTATCAAAAAATGGTCTGACCAAGTTAGAGGACGAGTTTCCCCACAGGTGATGTTAGAGGAATTAGTTAAGATTAGATCTAAGGTGTGTCCCGCTGAGTGAGTGGGGGCGTAGTTAATCTTTAAGAGGTTAAGTGTGGCCAAATCTGCCAGACAAGCTGTGGCGTCGAGATTGGAGGCATTTCACTGTGGATATTAAAATCACCCAGGAGTAGAAAGTTTTGAGTTGAGATGACATGTGGGGAGATAAATTCCATCAGTTGGTTAGTAAAGTCTAACAGGGGGCCCGGGGGTCTGTATACGAGGGCACCTTTCCAACTATGTTGTGGGTGCAAGTCAAGTCTAAAAACTATACATTCTAGTGTGTCCTTACACATCTGGTCTAGAATAGAGATAGTGATGGATTCCTTATGTATAATGGCTATACCTCCCCCCACCCGTCCTGGCCTGTCGAGCTTTTGGATTGGATAGCCATCCAGGAGTGCCACCGCGATTGCGGGGTTGGAGGAGGGTTTGATCCAAGTTTCGGTTAAGAACCCAGTGTGGGGGTCGTTTTCGGACAAAAGATCCCATATGTTAACGGCGTGTTTGGGGAGGGATCTGACATTGGCCAAAAAACAGTTCCAACTTATGTTTGTTGGCTGGGTCTGGGCACGACCTTGTGGAATACTCACACAGGGCCTAGATCCCTTTATCAGTTCGGGAGGTGATCAGTGCGTTAGAGTGTCTTCTTAATTCTGAAATAGCTGCACAATTCATTTACAGATATTTACATTTTGTTGTGTGCTAGATAAAAGAATAACATCACACAACCTTCCTCCAGCACACCCATAATAGCCAGCATGATTGTCACATAAATCTTCTCACTTTGAAGTCAGAGAAAAAAGCAAACAACAAGCTCCCTTTAACGATCGAGCCTGATATTTGATCTCCGTCTTTGAATGCACAGCAAATGTGACAAGATAAGCACAACATTTAAAGGTCTGTTCACAGAAAGCAAGTAATCGGAAGGATACAGCAAATAGAGTATAGGCCACGGAAGGGACAAACTCAAGCTGGGCAGCCTAAAACAAATAAAAGCATCAAATAGAAAGCAAGCAAATGTGAGTTTCAAACTGTAGGTAGTTGCCTCTTTATATAGTGGACCAAAATGAGGTACACTGTGTAAAGAGTCCAGGCAACCCTTATTGGTTTACAAAGGCAAAAAATATAACACTAAATGCTCTCTTTTGTGGTAGTGTGGGTAAGCAGTTTAGGCTTATCAGAGGGTAGTGCTAAGCATTTATTAAGCCACAAAGGCATCCCGCTGTATAAACTTAGCCCACAATCCTATTTCTCTGGGAACAATTAACCACAATAACACCACACCCAAGCCTGCCCCTGGTTCTGCCAAGTAATGGATCTTAAAATAACTGGGAGTATAAATGTAATTCTATCAAAAAATAACAATTACATCTGCTTAGCTAATTATACTTGTGTACTGTGAAATCTTTCTATACTGAAAAAAACTTATCTTCCAAGTGAACAAACAAGAGTAAGTAGTCATTAGCAAGCTTATTAATACTAATATTTCTACCTCATCTAGCTCTAATTCTCGGTCTTTCAGCAAGGACAAAATCGCCTCTGAGCTATAATACACTCAATAACCCTCTACTTCTTCATATGATTCCAAGCCTGTCTCCAAGAATATTTTTTTCCAATATCCCTTTTAGATTTAAGAGCTGTCACTACTCATTTGATATCAGGCTTTCTACTCAATTCCGTTCTGGTTTGAGTATTGTGCCAAACTGGGGTTAATATTAACTCTGCTCTATTAACAATTCCTCCTCATTCTATTGATCAGTTCACTTACATCTTAAAAAAGGGGTGATAGTTCACCGCTGAAAAAAGTAGGACTGATAGTGTTTGGTCGTCACAGGGGTTCTCATCTTAGTCGATTTCTTAATTGAAAACCTTCTCGTTTCAGCGGCACGTGTCCGTTGTCCTCTCTCTGGCCTCGCCTTTGGGTCTAAAGGAGAACCCCTGTGACGATCCAACACCAACAGGCTTCCATATGTTCCAGAGAGGAGCTTCTCTCCTATTGAACTACTAGGAAATCTAAGGACACAAAAAGAAGATTAATACTACCAGATAATATAGAAACGATTGAAGAACGTGTTGTTGTGCCTTTATTGTGGCAAGTTAAAAGATATCCATTTGGACCACAATTCTGCGTGCATTGTACGTGAATATAAGAACACGTGACAAGATTGCATGTGTAGCTTAAAGATTCAAACGTAAGATTGGTTTTAAAATTAAAATATGGGAGAAAAATATTTGTCCTGAAGAAGGTGGCCTTTAATACGGGGGAACCACTGAAACGCGTCGATGCATAATTAAACACCAAAACTGGAAGATATTGAAGACCACAGTAGATATTAGCAAACTTTTGATACTCTGTCATACAAACAATGATCTGGGAAGTTTGGTTATTGTAAAAAGACATATGCGACGGTCTATTGTATTCTCCCTATTTATGGTTTGTTGTCTGTATAATTAACTGTTTTTGCAATTTTAGTATAGATTTCCTTCGCACTATTAGAAAGGAGAACACCAGGGTGACTTTTTTTTAATGTTTTATGTATTTTAACTATTGTAATTTGATCACTGGATTATTGGCTCTTTTATATGGATGCATGTGCATTTTCTCTTTTTAATTGGTCCCGAAATGAGATTAAATATATGAATAAAGGAAGATACAAATAAACCTTAGCACATAAACTAGTTGAAATGTGGTAGTAAACCATAGTATTTTCGGGGGTGAATGTGGGCTAAGGTATGAGATTGAAAGTCTAATCAAGTTGTGACACGTGAACTCAACAGGAATTTGTAATTTGACGAAGAGTATTAAAATATTTGCCCAGGATCACATAATTTGAGACCAGCTTATGGGTCAAGATCATTATAATTAGGTCGGGTAGATTGTTTAAGTCACTAGACCTGCAGGTCTAGTAACAATTTTATGATTTTTTGAGGCCCAATAAGGTAATTAGCTTGGGTTTAGTTTGGTCAGACAACAATGGTTTATTACCCAAAGCATTTTAACGAAAAGGGAAATTGGCAGCGCTATTGGGCCGATATATATCAACATTTGAGGCAATGGCTAGGTAAGATTATATTTAAAAGGCTGGAGACAAACTTGTGATTCAGTCTAAGGAGTTTGGTATCAGATGTGCTGAACAAGGATAAAATTCCCATTAAGGCACACTTACTTTGGTCCATATGCTTTTAGTGGAGGTACAGGAAACTACCTTTCTAGCTGTTAATTTAAAGCTCTGCATTCAGTTCTGCACATATATGTGTACATTATATGCAGCAGTCCACAATCTCTAAACATTAGCAACCTCCCCAGTATTCTTATCTAGCTGATGGCTGAAGGGCTAGCTCTTGGGTACTAATAATCTATACAGCCCATGAACCAAGAGTAATGAGTCACTTACAAATAAGGCTCCCTGTTAAACAAGTTACTTACCTTCGGTAACGATATATCTGTAAGAAACATTAGTAGTGATAGATTCCTTACCTTAGAATATCTCCAGGCGTCAGTCTGGATCCGGAAAGTTTTCGTCAGCAGTACCCCTGCGCGTCGGAAGGTGGCGTTGTGCGGCTCCGCGTCCGTCGTTGGCGTCGTGATCGCCGGGATGACGTCGCGGCAGCTACTTAGACGCCGCCCTCGGGCGCTGACGTCAGTTCTGTACACGACTTTCCGCGCCAGGAATGCAGAGCCCTGCAAGATACTGACCACTGGTGCATTCAAACTAGGGCCCTGAAAGCGATGACTTTAACCCTAGAAATCAGTTCGCAGAATGGGGAGGATGGGTGGGGCGGTAAGGAATCTATCACTACTAATGTTTCTTACAGATATATCGTTACCGAAGGTAAGTAACTTGTTCATCTGAAAGAAACACGTAGTGATAGATTCCTTACCTTAGAATAGATACCCCAGCAATACCAACCCCGGTGGTGGGTCTGCGAACTAAGATCACACCAGAAAGTCACGGAGAACAGAACGGCCAAAGAAGCCGTCTCTCTGGACTTGGCTCTCAAGGCAATAATGCTTAGTAAAAGTGTGCAGCGAGGCCCACGTGGCTGCCTGACAGATGTCTTGCAGGGGGACGCCACGTCCCAATGTAGTAGTAGCCGCTGTTGCCCTGGTAGAATGGGCGCGCAGCCCCACCGGAGGCTCCTTCTTAGCCAGAGAATAGCAGGCTTTTATACACAAGACGACCCAGCGGGAGATAGTCCTCTTGTGTACTGTAAGCGGGCCAATGGCCCGGCGAGTGGAAGGAAATACGGGACGCACACAGTAGTAGCTTTTCAGGCTCTTTCTTTTATTATATGGCCGTCTCTTAGGGACACATCCTTTTATCAGTCCCATAGATTGTGAGAAAAATGTTCGGAAGGGTAAATAAGGCTGAGTCCAATGGGTTGGAAAACAACAACAAAAATAGACAAAAAGGTAGGAGGTAGTCTTCTCCTTCTTGACCGTCTTCAGGGGCTCGTTCTGGGGTCTTGCTGCCTCTTACGTCCGGGCGCACCACAAGAAGGGAAAGGGAAAAAATATCGGGATTAGTTCAAGGCCTCCTGTTAGGGATCTACGTGCCACCGTCACCATGCGCTGTGTAGGGGAAGGGAACTGAAGAAAACCACCAGGTTACAGGAGATCCGTGACCGGGAAGCGCGTCCAAAACCACACGTGACTAAAACCCCGGAAAACCCCACCACCAAAACGATTCCTTTAACGCTACTTGCCTTGAGCCACGACCCGGGATCAGGGCCGTGGCGTTGGGACCCGGGGCGTCCTCTCCCTTCTCTGGGCCGCTGGGCTTGTCCACAGTGTACGCTGCAACCGGTGCCTCCAAACTCCCGTCTCCCGCACCGCTGGGCTCCTCTCTCCGGTTCGCACGCTCTCCACTCTTCGGTGCTTCCTCCGCTGCTCCTCTGCTGGGCTCCTCTCTCTGGTCCGCACGCTCTCCACTCTTCGGTGCTTCCTCCGCTGCTCCTCTGCTGGGCTCCTTTCTCACTCCTTCTCGCGCTCCGATCTCCGCCTTCAACTCCGTTCCTCCTTTGCCATTCTCGCCGCCAGCACACCTGTAGGAATCCCTGCCCTTTTCTCTGTCCGTCCGTGGCGACGTCAGGACGTCGTCCCTCCCTAGCGCCACTAGACCGCTGGGCACTTCCGGCCGTTCTACAGGGTCCCGGCCCGAGTTGATCCTCTTCCGGTCCGGCGCTTCCCCGACATTCTCACATGTACAGACGGCCTTTCTTGGCGCCTACGTAGCCAACAAAGCTGGTCATCCACCCGGAACTGTTGTGTGCGGTTGAGGTAAAATGAGATTGCACGTTTTGGGTCCAGACGGTGGAGCCTCTCTTCCTCTCTGGAAGGGTGCGGAGGCGGAAAGAAAGTGGGCAAGGTGATAGTTTGCCCAATATGGAAGGCAGTAACAACCTTTGGCAAAAAGGATGGACGTGTGTGTAGCACAACCTTGTCCGGATGAACAGACAGAAAAGGAGGTTTACATGAGAGCCTGGAGGTCACTCACGCGCTTAGCGGAGGTGATGGCAACCAGGAAAGCAGTCTTCAAGGTTAATAAACGAAGAGGACAGTTGTGAAGCGGCTCAAAGGGAGCGCACATCAAATAAGTAAGAACCAGATTCAAGTCCCACTGTGGCATCACAAACGGAATAGGAGGGAAAAGGTGAGTAATGCCTTTGAGAAATCTATTTACAACAGGGGATTTGAAAAGAGAGGGCTGATCAGGTAGCCCGAGAAAGGCTGAAATTGCAGAAAGGTAGCCCTTGATAGTGCCCAGAGCAGTGCCCTGCTGGGCTAAAGAAAGAAGAAACAGGAGGACCTCAGAAAGAGGGGCAGAAAGTGGATCCACAGCCTTTGCTGTGCACCATGCCACAAATTGGTTCCACCTGCAGGCGTATACCGATTTAGTGGAGGGACGCCTGGCTGCCAGAATGACATCACAGACTTCGGGAGGCAAGTAAAATGGAATCAACTGTCACCGCTCAATCTCCACGCAAGGAGGTGGAGGCTGGACAGGTTCGGGTGGAGGACCGTCCCCTGCTGCTGGGACAGAAGATCCTCCCAAAGAGGCAGTCGGATCGGGGGATCCACGCTCATACTGAGTAGCTCGGGATACCAAACTCTTCGAGCCCAGTCGGAGCCACAAGAATTACTTGGGCCCGGTCGCGTCTGATCTTCTTCAGCACTCTGGGTAGAAGTGGTATAGGCGGAAAGGCGTACAATAGGCCGCAACTCCACTCGCGACGAAAAGCGTCGCCGAGCGAGTGCCGCCTTGGAAATTCCAACGCGCAGAACCGCTGACATTGCGCGTTCTCTTCGGTGGCGAATAGATCTAACCAAGGCTCTCCCCATTGTTGAAAGAGACCTTGCGGCACGTCCGAGTGAAGACGCCATTCGTGATCAATCATGCACCTGCGGCTGAGTTCGTCCGCCCTGGCGTTCAGTGAACCTGCCAAGTGTTGAACCACCAGGGAAATGCCCTGATGTTCCAGCCATGTCCAGAGGCGCAGAGCCTCCTGACATAGGGTCCACGACCCCACCCCGCCCTGTTTGTTGCAGTACCACATGGCAGTGGTGTTGTCTGTGAACACCTGCACTACCGTCCCTTTGACAGAGGGAAGGAATGCCTTGAGTGCAAGTAGGATCGCCCAGAGCTCCAAAATGTTGATATGGAGCTTGGACTCCGCCGGAGACCAGAGGCCTCTGATCTCCGCCTCTCCCATGTGGCCACCCCATCCCAGGAGGGACGCGTCCGTCACCACTGTGTGCTCCGGTTGGGGAAGGGAGAGGGATCTGCCGCTGACCCAATGCTGGTTCGTGAGCCACCACTGCAACTGTCTTGCAGTGCCCTCCGAGATCTGGACGTAGTCGGGACAGATTCCCCTGATGCTGTGCCCACTGGAACTTCAGGTCCCACTGCAGAGCCCGCATATGCCATCTGGCATGATTGATCAGCAGGATGCAGGAGGCCATGAGGCCCAGCAGCCTCAAGGTCATTCTGACCGAAACCCAGGATAAGGGCTGAAAGATTGGAATCATAGCCCGAATATCCCGGACTCGCTGTTCGGGAGGATAGACCCGAAATTGCGCTGTGTCCAGAACTGCTCCGATGAAGAGGAGCTTCTGCGAGGGAATCAGGTGCGACTTCGGCACGTTGATGGAGAACCCCAGCAAATGCAGGAGGTCGGCTGTAGTCTGGAGGTGGGAGACGACTGCCTGGGGCGAGCCCGCCTTCCACAACCAGTCGTCGAGATAGGGGAAGACTGAAACCCCTGATCTGCGCAGATGAGCTGCGACCACCGCCATCACTTTCGTGAACACCCGAGGGGCGCTGGTAAGGCCAAAAGGAAGCACGTTGAACTGAAAGTGCTCATGGCCTACTGTGAACCGCAGGTAACGCCGGTGGGCCGGCAGGATGGGGATATGAAATTAAGCGTCCTGCAAGTCCAACGCTACCATCCAGTCTTGTGGGTCTCGGGCAGACAAGACCTGAGCAAGTGTGAGCATCTTGAACTTCTCCTTCCGGAGGAAGAGATTGACGTTCCGAAGGTCCAAGATAGGACGCAGGCCCTTGTTCTTCTTTGGAATCAGAAAGTAGTGGGAATAACAACCACGACCTTCTTCTGGCATTGGAACGCGCTCTATGGCCCCCTTGGCCAAGAGGGCCACAACTTCCTACTGGAGAAGTGCCAAGTGATCCCCCGACATGCGGTGGTATTGAGGTGGCATGGCTGGAGGGGTAGTCTCTAAGGGGAGGGAGTAGCCCCTTCGGACTATTTGTAAAACCCACCTGTCCGACGTGATGGTGCGCCAGTGGGGGAGGTGATGGCGAAGCCTGCCACCCACTGGCGTCTGGTGGGCCTGAAAGGTCGGACTAGGAAGGTTTGGAGGCAGAGGTGGTTGGGGTGGTGGTGGACTGACCCGTCCGCTGGCCCCCTGAACCGCCGCGGCAGTTCCCGCGGCCGCGCGTTGACTGTTGCGCAGGCCTGTGGCTCTGTTGCAAACGTGGTGGGTTGCCCCTTCCGCGAGCACGAAAGGAGCGAAAGGCAGAAGGCTGAGGAGGCCGTGTGGACGAAAGGCCAAAGGACTTGGCCGTGGCCTGTGAGTCCTTATGTCTCGCCAAAGCACGGTCTGTCTTGTTGCCAAAGAGGCGAATGCCATCAAAGGGCATGTCCATCAAAGTGTTTTGGACATCCCCCCCCCCCCCCCCGAGAAGCCAGTTGTCCTCAGCCAGGCGTGGCGGCGGAGCGCCACTGTCGTGGAAATCGCCCTGCCCAGCAAGTCCGCGGTGTCAAGGCCACAACGGATCGTGAACTTGGCTGCATCTCTCCCCTCAGCAATAGCCTGGGAGAGTAGTGTCCGAGCCTCCTCTGGACACTGAGGCAGCACCTGCGCCACCGTATCCCACAGAGAGTGAGAATAACGGCCCAAGCGGCATGCGGTGTTCACCGACCGCAGCCCTAGACTGGCGGAAGAAAAAACCTTCTTCCCAATCTGTTCCAGTCTCTTGGATTCCCTGTGCGGGGGTGCGGAAGGGAATGCGCTTGGGGAAGCGGAGGCTTGGACAACCAAGCTCTCAGGGGTGGGGTGTTGGGAGAGGAAGATGGGGTCGCCCGAGGCCAGGCCATGGCATCGGGCCACGTTCCTGCCACAGGGGCCCTTGTGTTGGGCCTGGACCAGGAGCACAAAAGAACGTCCGAAAGTGCGTCATTAAAGGGCAGCAGTGGTTCCGCAGAGGTAACTGCTGGCTGAAGCACTTCCGTCAGGAGGTTAGTCCCGACAGCCACAGTAGGTAGCTCGAGGTGGAGAGCCCCGGCTGCCCTACTCAACACCACAGAAAAAGAAGCACCCTCCTCCGTAGCCACGGTAGGAGGAGACAGCATGCCAAGGTCTGGAGAGGTGTCCAGACCACTGGCATCCCCCAACTCCTCTGTCCAGTCCGGGTCATACTCGCATTGAGCAGCGAGAGGGTGCTCAGACCCCTACCAGTCCTCCCCTTCCTCCTCATGCTGTTGTACAGGCAGAAAAGGAGGAGGATGGAGATAGGGAAACAGATTCCCAAACGGCGTTGGAATCGGCGTCTGTCGACACCGTTCCGGCACCGACGTCATCCGGCGCGCCGGGCGACGCGAAACGTGGTGCCGGTGGGGTCGACGTCGGTGGAGGTGTCACAAGGTCAACCGGCGTCGACCGGGATCCACGACGGGATCCACCGGAGTCCTGCGGTGCCGAGGCCGGAGCCACCGGCGTCAAAGGGCGAGGACTCTGTCGGGCCCGCGGGGCCCGAAGGCGCACCGGAGGGGCCCAACGGCCCAAATAGGCAAGCCATAGCGGACAGGAATTCCTGTACCTGGGCCGGAGTCGCCGACGAACCCGGGAAGGGCGGGTAGGTCACTGGCGACTGCGTAGGCTCCGCCGGAGCCACGGGGGTGGCACCACCCGCACCCTCAGCCAAGTCGCGCGAGGGTAAGTCGGGGAACGATGACGTCTTCGACTTCTTTTGGCGCTTCGCCTTACCTGACCCAGAGTGCGAAGACTTCGATTCGGACGACTTCCGATGGTGGTGGGTCAGCGACCGGTCCCTCGACCTCCCTCTGGACCGGGACCTTTCACGGCGTGGAGCCGACTGCCGGGCTTCAAGCAGCTTTCGGGACTGCTCTCGCATGGACCGGCAGTCGGGGCACGACTTGGGGTCGTGGTCGCGCCCCAGGCAGAAGAGACACACGCGGTGCGGGTCCGTCACCATCATCCGATGACAGTCCTCGCAAGACTTAAACCCGGGCATCCCTAACTGTACCAGGAGTCGATCGACTCTAAAAGCCGAGACAAAAAATCTCCAAAAACTCAGTCAAAAAAGACTGGGGGGTACCGCTCTCTCCGGATCTGCGCTTGCTGGCGCGGAAAAAGAAAGAACTGACGTCAGCGCGCGAGGGCGGCGTCTAAGTAGCTGCCACGACGTCATCCCGGCGATCACGACGCCTACGACGGACGCGGAGACGCACGACGCCACCTTCCGACGCGCAGGGGTACTGTTGACGAAAACTTCCCCGATCCAGACTGACGCCTGGGGATATTCTCAGGTAAGGAATCCATCACTACGTGTTTCTTTCAGATTTCCATTTTTAAGATAAATACAGACAGAAAACATTCATTTTCTTGTCCGTATTGATTTTTAAATGTGGATAAAAATGGAAATTGGGTTGCTTTTGAGTAATTCTAAATACTGTCGGCCATGGCTGCCAGGCCAATAGATGTGTGGATTGATAGATATGGGGTTTAAAAAAGAAAGGAATTTTAGTAAATAGGCTTTAACAGCATTAGATATGCACAAGGTTGATACTCAAATTTGCATATTTTCATATAAGTGAACTGATTTATCCTCTGCGGTGTTCACAGCACTGAAACCTGCCAGACATTCAAGCATGAATGCATATTTATTGGTTAAATAAATGTAGAAATATACTACTTTCAGCTTCATTTTTCCACAATACCCAAAATAAATATGGATAAATCCAGATAAAATTAGCAAAAAATAAATATGGATGAATACAGACGGAAATGGCAAAAAAATAAATACCATAAAACTGGGAGCCCTACTAACAAAGGTAACCTAATCATACTCATGCCGCATGGTTCTTTCCCATTCTCAACTTTTGTGAAGTATCCATGGCAAGTGAAAAGGTTAAAGGGAGACAGAAAAGGTAGAATCCAAGCAGCTTAGTCCTTGGCATACAGGCTGCATGCATATTCATGGCCAAATCTTGCACTGCTCCAGAAAAAAGCCATAAGACTGTAGTGTCATCAGAATGAATATGGGGTTCGTCTACAAAAGCATACAACATGCATCTCTGACAGGCAGATGCCAGGAAAATCTAACGGACACTGCTTTAGCCACTGTGATTACGTCTAGACACAGGATGGATGTAGAGCTCCTAGGGGCACCTAACCGTATTGCAACAATGCCCAAGGCCCATCAGGTAAAGGTGGCATGTTATATGGACACATTGAACATAGGTGGACACTCCAGGTCAGTCCAAGAAAGCTTCAACAGCAATGTAGTAGGTGTTGCAAGTGTTCACCTGCCTACACCTGTAACAGCCAGTATCACAAAAAACAAATACGTGAAATTATCAACTTTAACAGGGGAGCATTTTGATGTTCTTCACTAATGCCTAGGGGAAAATCTCAACCATTTGATCTTATACTGGGTGCTGATGGAAGAATTCCTGACAGTTATCAGTGCCTCTGGGTTTCCCAAGGCAAGAACTAGTTATATTTACAAGGATTACCTGATTGGGAAGGAAGTGCTCGAGTACAGCGATGGTATGCAGCAGTGCAGCAACACACCCACTGCCTCCATGGCCAGGAAACCTTCCCTCTGTGAGAGTAAGAAATGATCCTATCTAAGCAGATGTTGCAGAACTAAGAGCCAGACTTGGAAAGGCCAAGTCAGATCCACCAGGATGCTTTGAGAATCCTAGGCTCTCTCTAATCTTCTGAAGAATAGTTGTAAAAAGAAGAGCTGGAAGAAGGGCAAAAGAACGCTGCATCAGGTCTTGCACTGGGGACTAAGCTCTACAACCCAATAAGCAAATTCTACACTATGTTGAGGCGAGAGGCAGAGGTGGACTACTCCAGAACTCAAAGATGGGTTTGAGAACTTCCTGGATAATTTCTCAATTACGTGGCAAGCAGACACAATATGCCATTTTACAAGGCTGATTCCCAAGGGCCACTGTTAGCTAGATAGGTGCGAGGAGTGGTTCCCTCTTTCGTCCTGTCACAGAAAAGGGCTGTGCTAGTATTTGTGTCAATCACCACCACTCTGGATTTCACCACAGGCAAGTGGGCTCTCAGGATGATGAAGACTACCTTCAACTGCAACCCAGTCATCAGCAGGGATACCTCTATATTTTTATGCAAGACAGTGATGGGTGATTTCTCGCACTGCACTCAGTCAGTGTTGAATGAAAGCTGTGGGCAGCACAAGAAAAAGGAGCATCCCGACTATAGCAAGTTCTCAACTAGGGATGGCAGGATTGGGATAGGCTTGACATGATCTTTCAACAGCTGCCTCGATATTTTGTACGATGAAGCTGCAGGGAACACATGAGGAGATGGGCCTAGGGAACAACCCTATGAATGATGTCTGCTGCTCAGAAAACTCTCGACAAGCAGGCTGCCACCGTCTTATTGGCAAAAGAGAAATCCACCGTCTAACCAACGGCCCTCTGGAGGAGAGAAGTCCATCATTCTGTTGAAATCCAGAACGGCCCATATGAACTGACCCCTTTTTGGTGGGATAGGGGAGAACGTGGGATAGTCATGGAGAACCCAAGATTGTATAGGGTCCTAGGTCACCTAGACAAGATAGCGCACCTTCCCTTTTGGTGCTACTCGGATAGATAATCATTCAAATATGAATAACGGTCGGACCACCGAAAACCACAGACACCAGGATCTTCCTGTAGATCTAAGGGGTGCCTGAGTCTGGTGTGGTAGTGTTTGTTTCACACTATGAAATAAGGGCTTCCTATGATTCTCCATGATAGCTTCCTGAAGGTCTACTGAGAAAATGCAGTCATTGTTTTGGACAACTGCCAACACTACAGCCAAAGTCAGCATTATGAACTTCTACAGGGGGAAGAATTGGTTCAGACTGTAGAGGTCTAAGATGGGACATAACCCCTTTCCAGATTCCTAGCTAGTAAATAGTAAGATGAGAATCCTTTATCCCCACTAAGGGGTTGGAAGTGGTTGATTTGCTTGTAAAAGGAGGAGACTGTCCATTAAGCAATGAGAACTCTTGTTTGTGTGTAGCAGAATTTAAATGTTCTTATATGTTAGTACAGAAAATTGTTAAAGTGACGGCAGGTCTAGCAGAGAAGTGAAAGTGGTGTGATCATGACAAACTTGATTTCCAGATTTTCTGGGCATAGGAAGGAAGTTTGATTGATTATTTTTGTCATACAGGGCTGGCAAGGTTAAAGAGATCTGCCACAAACTGCTGGTCAATGGAGGACTCTAGCATAGCTCAACCTGCAAGTTCCAAAATGTCACATCCTGAGTACTGACATTCCTATAGAAGCAAAAGGAAGACAATAAAGCAGTCCATCTTGGCAAATCTCTACCACTGACATCTCAATGTCAGTCATATAATTCAGGACTGTAACAATCTATCTAGACGAATCTCTGATCCCCCTTCACCGTTTGACGACAACTGTTACCTCTTGCACATCCATATGATTAGAGTGCCAGTTCTGCTGCAACACCAAGCATAGGAAATAGGATCGATAACATAAAAGATAAACTAGTAATAATATAGGGGCCAACTGTGCTAATCAGAGCTGGAAGCAGAACACATATAAACATGCAGATCTGTCTAACAGTGCTAAGCACTGCGTGCCATAACATGATAGCACCTCAGTGGTCATCAGACAACATGGCAACACTTTCTACCAAGGTTCAAAGCAAAGATAACACCCTTTCCACCACACGCCCACACGGTGTAACATGTTACCTGTGTGGATAAGCGCTTCAGTGCCCCACACAGGCACTGCAAACGCTATACAAATACTATCATTCAATTCAAAGGATGCATATAGAGTCGTTATGCAGCTCTATGACAAATGTCCTTTATAGGTAAGCTTACCTACTTCCATCATGGCAAAATCAATGAAAAAAAAACTGGTAATAAGAAATGTATTAACACACAGATCACGTTAGGAAGTTCCAAAGTGCACTCCATACAGTGGAACTGAAAAGAGGACCTAACTAAAAAGTGTAGGAGACAGCAGTTATAATGACAAACACCCTCCAACATTGAAACAAGTTTGAGTCTCTGTTGTGAAAACGTTTCCAGTGGACTCATATGGCACTTGGAGAGACAGTAGCAAAATGTCAACATTTCCCACTACTCTATGAAGGAGTATGGATGAAAATCCATTAACTCTGTAGCACAAAACATTCGAGAACCACCTCAATTAGCTGGCGCTTGTGTCCCAAGGCTTTGGCCAGTTAGATGCCTAGACTGCGCAGATGGTGAACATAAGCTGTTAATCAAATCCCTTGCTAATTTTACAACAGCACGTACAGTACTAAATATTACATTAGGGACCACTGCTTTGTTGGCGGTGTAGTAAGCTTTTCTCAACATTTGAAACAAGAGAAAACGCTTAGGAGAGAATAGCAAAAGCCAATTTCAAGTTTAAAAGCTATTAATTGAAACCTTTACTCAAATAAGTATAAAAGGGCCAAAATAAAAAAAGCGTTTCAGAGGCCCTCTCCTGACGAAAACGGAAAATGGATATTCAAACAAAAACAGTCTGTTAGGGTACCTCCAATTATTTTAGCCCATTCCAGAATTTTCTATCAGACATCGAAACGCACAGGCTGAGAATACATTGTGTATTATGTGGCGAATGCAGCGAGCCTAGGCCTATGAGAATTTCAACTGGAGTCTTTAACACAGAAGCATTTAGTTAATGAATCATCAAGTTAAGCTTAGTTCAAACCATCAAATTAAGCGCTATAAAAAATGTAAAGGGTCAAACCTGGTGAACTAATAGTTCAGCTACTTCCACGTGATTATTGAGAGCTGCCAGATGCAAGGAGGTGTAGCCATCATCCTTTTTTTCATCAACAATCCATGGTCGTGGCAGCTTAGAGAGCAGGACACGCATTGCACTACATGAAAGAAAAACATTACTTCAGAAAGTATCAAAAATACACTTCTTGCAAGTAACAATGCAAACGTGCAAATTGAATGATTACTGAGCTACAATGCAATCAACATTTATGCCTCACTACAGAAGAATAGTTGTTGCAAGAGAGGAGCACAACGGCAAGGTTTGTTATTATGATGTTAACTGTGGCAAACCTCTTTTCTAACTGCAGAAAATTTGAAAACTACATGCCGTTATTTGAAAACACAAGTAATTATAATAACTGTACAACACCATAAAACATGAGTTTTTTTCTGAACATTTCTACCTAATGAAAAACCCAATAAATCTAATGTAAAATTCTATTTGCATGAGCCATATATTTAACAAACTGACATTGTATCCGAACTTGCTGTCTGTATGCACTGACGCATAATGCATGTGGCCATGAATGACACAATCAAACAGATCGAAACAAGCACTGGAAAAGCCAATAGGTCTCTCCTATAAGACCTACTGGCTTTGCCAATGTTGTCAGCCATGCTGTACAGCAGCGCAGTGGCTGTGCAGAAGCATGGCTTTAAAAAAAAAAAAAAGAGATGACGTGATCGCCTTGTAATTTTGTAAGCGTGAGCATGCATACAGCGTTAAAATTAAAAAAAAACTGCGTAATGATAGTCTATGTGTATATGGAACTGTGAAACAATGGTAGAGAGACACTGGAAACAGACATAAAGCGCAAGGAGTGCAAGAGAAACTTTGACATTCCTGTGGATCGTCAGCAATGCTTCAAGTCGCCATGTTAAGTGGGGGCTGCAAACGAGTTCAACGTTCAGTTCCACAAACCAATCACCCGAAGCAAATTCTCCTAAAGCATTCAAAAGGGAGACTATTTTATACTTTAACTGTGCAAGGCATCATAGGTTTTATTAGTTTATATATTTCAGGAGTTTTGTGACACACTGCTCTGTCTTCTCTTCTTGGGCCACTTCAGTGAATTTGTTAGGGATAGCAACATATCCATGTAATTAATACTTTCCCAGTCACAACCAAGGGAGTTAGTAGAAGACTCTGTAATTATCAGTCTCTTTTTAGAATCTGCAATCAGTATGCACAGAGTTTAGTTCCAAATGGGGGTGAGGGGGCTGTAGATATAGTGGTTGAAATCAACCTTCATTGGAACTGAACAGTCGAGGTGGAATCTGAGATGAAAAGTTGGATTCGGTTTCACTGATGCTGCTTATAGTACAGTGGCTAGAATATTGTATATCTTTGTTCCATGTGCTGCCTTTTCAGATGACGGGAGCCCTTCTGCCCTCCCCCCAAAAAAACATTATCAGTGAAATGCAGACTCTCAGCAGGCAGCCTCCTCTGCCACTTGGCGGGTCCGATTGCAGCTCTGCCCAGTTACCACATGTCTCCAGCAGGAAGGAGGGGTCTTGCATCCCCAGTAGGCTGCAGTCAGTCATTCTCGCCACTCAAGGAATGGACATCTGTTAAGGCAAGCACTAGAGACGTGGAGTCCCAGCCCAGCTGTAGCACCATCAGTACAAGCAGAGGAGTAGTGGTGGCATCACACCACACCCATGCGATCACCGTGATACTTTCAAAACGCTGCAGTGATCCGCTCATCATATCACAACACCGCAGCTCCAGCCACCATCTGCCAGTTGTCAGGCAACTTCACCTAACAGGTGAGCACCTCCACCGCTCACCACGGCTTATTTGCTATAGCATCAGCAAGGAGCTGTGTGGTCGAGATATTAGGAGCATGATAGCTCTGAGGCGAGTCATTTTCAGGAGGACAATTTGGCTCCTCTTCCAAAAATAAATGTCTTTTTTAAATTTCTGAGGGCTGAAGAAAATTCCATGGTTCATAGGAAATCCATGCAAAATACTAATGACCATGGATGAGTCAATTTTCCAGCCTTTTGTGCAATCCCTGTTCTGTACGATATCCCAAATAAACATGCAGTTGGTTGCTACCCCAACTTTGAACAAAACGACAATAGTCTTCCTGGAGTAACTGAGTTACTTACATTTTACTTTATGAATTCTTTTCAAACTCACTCAAGTCAACTGGTTTCAAAAACAAAACAATATTTTTTTTAACTAAGGTGATGGTTAAATTATGGCATAAATTGCTAATAAGCTTGATGCAGTTTTATAGTTATTCATCTGACCAAAAATATCCTTCATTGGTTGAAAAGGCTAATGAAAGGGATACTTGCAGTTCAACAACAGACATGAAAAACGTTAAACATTTTCCTTCCCTCCAAAGATCATGTAACTTTCCAATGAATAATTCAGCAACTACTTAAAACTATACAAACTACTTTGAAAGAGGATCTGCAAACAATATTCCCTTCAACTCCTACATAAACTGCCTAAACCCCGTTTTCTTTATCAGATTAGGAACGGTCTATATGCTCTCCCATTTACCATAAATTATCTAGTACAAAGTAAACATGTTGAAATGGAGAGTCAGAAGTGGAACATTTTTCCCTGCATCACTGACAGAACCAAAGATAAACCAGCCCTTATACCAGAGGTCTTCAAACATTTTTGCTCAGAGCCACCCTCAGTAATATGTTTTGCAGATAAGTCCCCTCCAAAACTTTATGGCAAGGATTGGTGGAGCAGCAGAAGGGGCAGTGCTGAGTGCAGGGACTGAAGCTGTAGCTCATAATCCATACTAAATGTGAGACTTATAAAAGAGTGAATGCATCAAGCAAAAAACAGTAATTGACCCATAAACACTGATGTCCTTAACTGAGGTGTGGTGAGCCCCTCACACTATTCGGCTTCAACATAACAGCACCTGCACTAATGAGAACTGCGGCCAGGAGTGGCAGGCTATCTCCAATGCCTCTTTCTTCCCTGCCCCATCATGCTTGACCTTCAGTACATTCTTGAAATAGGCTATATGTCCCTTACAGGAAAAAAAAGAAATTTCACATTTTGTCTTATTTTCAGCAAGGGTGTCCTTGGTCCTAGTGCTAGAGAGGAAAATAAGCCCAGTGCCCCTTTTTAGGTCGAGCCTCGAGTAGCGCGCAAGCGCTGCTTAGAGGCGAAGACTTTTAGTAAGCGAGTTTGAAAAGCAGTCCCAAAAACGCTCGTGCGTCGTGGCTGGCCTTTTTGGCATGGGTACGCGCGGCAAACATGTGTTTCCAATTATCGTGCCCAGACGCGTGCGCGATAATTGGAAACATATGCCGGCCGTGCGGGGAAAAGGCCATGACGCACGAGCGTTTGGTCAGCTGAGCAGGCTGCCGCGCTCGCTCGCCCTCGCCCCCGCTCCTCTCGTTTCTTTTGGGCCTGATATTTCCTCCAAAACGGGGGGATTTTCGCAGCATATGGATTCAGCACGCTGTGAAGGTAAATTAGTCTGACCATGATAAATAACGTGCAGAGAATGGCGTGTGTAATCAGGTCAAAGGTCAGGTGTCCGAGTGCTTTCTAGCTGGTCCCTTGATCATTGTTCCAATTAGTGATAAAACATTAATGGGCTCAGCCTCCGACACACAGATACGTCTGTTTCGTAGCTTCTTTCCAACATTCAGCCATGCCCCCCGCCTCTCCCCCCACCGGCGTGGAAATGCAGCGCTATGGGTGGATTAGGTATGCTTGTGGTGAGGGGCGGGTGTTAGATGTGTCCTTCTAACATCCTCTGCCTTCCTCGACATCTCCGGGTGGAGGGGGAGGGGGGGTTAAATAGTGCTGTGTGCCCGCTCTCCCTGAGCATCCACTACTCTGGGCGCTATCTACGCATCGGGTACTGCCTCCTCGGATGCTAGGGTTGCATTCCTGGCCCCTCGCTCTACTGGAGAGTACTCACCCACCCTACCCTGCCTCAGCCTCTCACATCGCCTGCTCTCTGCTTCGGTGAGCACCGCATTGGGCGCTATTCCTATTATATGCGCTGTGTCCGCGGGAGACACCCGGAGTCACTGCTTGCCCGAGAGTGACCACACCGGCTGCGATCTCTGCTGGGTGCCCTGGAGTGGGTACTGGTACACTTCCCCTAACCCCTGATATCCCTGCACACAAATTGCCCGTGCCACCCTCCCCCACAACTTCTCTCGGCTCTGGTAGAGCGCAGCCCTCTAGGCGCTATTCCTAGACAGCGGAGACTCCGAGGATCTCTCCACTAACCACGCCGCGCCCCCGCCTGCTCCCACCCTGCTCGGGGCTGTTGGTGAGCGTGGCTCGCTCTGTGACCCTGGATAGGGCACGAATTGGGCACACGTGCCATGGACAGGCTGCTGTATCAGTAGAGCACCTCTAGAGTCGCCCACGCCAGGTGTGTGCTGTGGGTGAGAGTGGCACGCACTGTGTTCCTGGATAGGGCACGGACTCTGGGCGCACGTGCCGTGCGTGGATAGGCTGCGGTCTCAGTAGGGCACCTTTAGAGTCGCCCAGGCCAGTTGTGTTCTGTGGGTGAGCATGGAACGCTGCGTGTCCCTGGATAGGGCACGGACTCTGGGCACAAGTGCCGTGGACAGGCTGCTGTCTCAGTAGGGCACCCGAGTCTCCACACGCCCGGTGTGTGCTGTGGGTGAGCGTGGCACGCTGCGTGTCCCTGGATAGGGCACGGACTCTTGGCACACGTGCCGTGGACAGGCTGCTGTCTCAGTAGTCGCCCCACGCCCACTCCTGCTCCGTGAGATTGGATGGCAGAGGCCCATGTTCGCCACTTAGAAGGTTAATCCCGGCGCACTCAGCTCGCCATCACTTGTACACAGGGGAGCAAGGTCCGCTGCCGGCTGCTGCACCAGGAGACCCGTCTTTTCTAGGAGGGCACCGGCAGATGTGTCTGTCTTCACCATGATGGCACCGGCCAATGTGTGCGTGCCCCGTACAGGCGGATGTGTGGGTGCTCCAGGCACGTTTTGGCACGAGCCTCCCTCCCTGCCACAGCCCGGGGAAGGGCTGTGCAGTCACTTGTCAGCTTTCCTCACATCAATGTAACATAAATACACTCCACATAATACCACTCAGTACCACATAATTACACATCACATAATTACACTCTATTCAATGCAACATAAATACACCCCACATAATAACACTGTGCCACATAATTACACTCTACTGAATGCAACATAAAAACACTCCACATAATACCCCTCAGTGCCACATAATTACACTCTACTCAATGCAACATAAATACACTCCACATAATACCACTCAGTGCCACGTAATAACGCGCCACATAATTACACTCTACTCAATGCAATATAAATACTCCACATAATACCACTCAGTACCACATAATTACACACCACGTAATTACACTCTACTCAAAGCAACATAAATACACTCCACATAATACCACTCAATACCACATAATCACACATCACAATTACACTCTACTCAATTCAACATAAATATACCACACATACCAGTCAGTACCACATAATTACTAGCCACATAATTACACTCTACTCAATGCAACATAAATACACTCATAATACCACTCAGTGCCACATAATTACACGCCACATAATTACACTGTATTCAATGCAACATAAATACACTTCACATAACACTGTGCCACATTGCACGCCACATAATTACACTCTACTGAATGCAACATACACTCCACATAATACCACTCAGTGCCACATAATTACACGCGACATAATTACTCTACTGAATGCAACATAAATACACTTCACATAATACCACTCAGTGCCACGTGATAACACGCCACATAGTTACACTCTACTCAATGCAATATAAATACACTCCACTTAATACCACTCAGTACCACATAATTACACACCACGTAATTACACTCTACTCAATGCAACAAATACACTCCACATAATACCACTCAGTACCTCATAATCACACGTCACAATTACACTCTATTCAATGCAACATAAATACACTCCACATAATACCACTCAGTGCCACATAATTACTCTACTCAATGCAACATAAATACACCACATAATACCACTCAGTACCACATAATTACATGCCACATAATTACCCTCTATTCAATGCAACATAAATACACCCCACATACCACTCAGTACCACATAATTACAAGCCACATAATTACACTCTACTCAATGCAACATATATACACTCCACATACTACCAATCAGTGCCACATAATTACACGCCACATAATTACTCTACTCAATGCAGCGTAAATACACTCCATATAATACCACTCAGTGCCACACAATTACTCGCCACATATTTACACTCTACTCAATGCAACATAAATACACTCAACATACCACTCAGTACCACATAATTACACGTCACATAATTACACTCTATTCAATGCAACATAAATACACCACATAATACCACTGTGCCACTTAATTACATGCCACATAATTACACTCTACTCAATGCAACATAAATACACTCCAGAAAATACCACTCGGTGCTATATAGTTACACGCCACATAATTACACTCTACTCAATGCAACATAAATACACTCCACATACCACTGAGTGCCACATAATTACATGCCACATAATTACTCTATTCAATGCAACATAAATACACTCCACATAACACTGTGCCACATAATTACACGCCACATAATTACACTCTACTCAATGCAACATAAATACACTCCACATACCACTCAGTGCCACATAATTACATGCCACATAATTACTCTATTCAATGCAACATAAATACACTCCACATAACACTGTGCCACATAATTACATGCCACATAATTACACTCTACTCAATGCAACATAAATACACTCCAGAAAATACCACTCAGTGCTATAGTTACACGCCACATAATTACACTACTCAATGCAACATAAATACACTCCACATACCACTCAGTGCCACATAATTACACGCCACATAATTACACTCTACTGAATGCAACATACACTCCACATAATACTACTCAGTGCCACATAATTACACGCCACATAATTACTCTACTGAATGCAACATAAATACACTCCACATAATACCACTCAGTACCATATAATCACACGTCACAATTACACTCTATTCAATGCAACATAAATACACTCCACATAATACCACTCAGTGCCACATAATTACACTCCACATAATTAATCTACTCAATGCAACATAAATACACTTCACATAATACCACTCAGTACCACATAACTACACATCACATAATTACCCTCTATTCAATGCAACATAAATACACTCCACATAATAACATTGTGCCACATAATTACACGCCACATAATTACACTCTACTCAATGCAACATAAATACACTCCACATAATACCACTCATTACCACATAATTACACGTCACATAATTACACTCTACTCCATGCAACATAAATACACCCCACATACCACTCAGTACCACATAATTACAAGCCACATACTTACTCTACTCAATGCAACATAAATACACTCCACATACTACCACTCAGTGCCACATAATTACACGCCACATAATTACACGCCACATAATTACTCTACTCAATGCAACGTAAATACACTCATATAATACCACTCAGTGCCACATAATTACACGCCACATATTTACACTCTACTCAATGCAACATAAATACACTCCAGAAAATACCACTCAGTGCTATATAGTTACACGCCACATAATTACACTCTACTCAATGCAACATAAATACACTCCACATACCACTCAGTACCACATAATTACACGCCACATAATTACACTCTACTCAATGCAACATAAATACACTCCACATAATACCATTCAGTGCCACATAATTACACGCCACATAATTGCACTCTACTCAATGCAACATAAATACACTCCACATAAATGCACTCTATGCCACATACCTCCAATCAACATAAATGCACTCCACACCCTGACACAATTTCACTAAGCATAATTTCACTCCACACCTCAGTTCCAGGCCACACAATTCAACTCCACATATTTCCAATACACACCACATAATTACACACCAAACATATTTCAACTCCACAACGTCCCTCCAATCCTCACCATATAGTGGCACCACCTGAGCACCAAACATCACTCACCACCACCATTTTGCATCACCTAAGCATCACCTAAGCATCACGTCAGTCTGCCCTCGGAATCTGGCATCTGTTGATTCTCCCCTAGTGTCCGTCCGCTGCTCGTGTTCTAATTAAATTACTGTTTTCCAACCTCCACTCCCCGTTATTTATGTCCCGCTCCCCCATAACAAAAAAAATTATAACAAACAAGCATGAGAACAGGCAGGAAGAAGTTGCCAGCAGTGCAAGTACAAAAAAACTAGAAGACATTTTTTATGTTAAAATCTTTTTTTAATCAGGTTGTTCAGTTGTATATAATGTTGTCTTGGTTTGTATAAAGGTAACAAAAATGCTTAACACTTTTTATTATAACTTTTCAACATGATGCACAGCAGCCACAATGCTCTACAACATAGCCAAAAGTTCTGGCTAAACACATAAGGTCCCAAAGGCGAGACCTATTGGCTATGCCAATGCTTGTTTAAAGTAGGGGGAGAAATATGTATGTGTGTGTGTGTATATATATATATATATATACATATATATATATACACACACACAACTGGGGTGCAGTGGCAACTCACACCCTTGGCCTCGGTACCTGGTTTACTAAAGGTAGTGATAACACTTTCCTGGGGCATTTCTACGAGAAAGCCATCTCTGTCCATTTGTAAACAATAACAAGCATTGGCATAGCCAATAAGTCTCGCCTTTGGGACCTTATAAGTGTTTAGCCAGAGATATTTGGAAAGAAATTGTGTGTATGTGTGTGCTTGAGCGAGAGATAAAGGAAGCGAGAGAGAGAAGGAGTGAAACAGAGAGGGGAACAGATAGTGCATGTTACGAAGAGAGTGACCACAGGAGGGATGAAAAGAAATAGAGGATGAGTGCCTGGGTGATGGCTAGACAGAAAGAGACGGCAGAAGACTAGATACAGAGATAAAAAAAAGAGCATCAAAGAGACCAGGGGAAATGGTGAGCGGAAGAGTGGAAAGAGATAAACAGAGGAGCAGAGAAAGAAGAAAAGAAAGGGTGACAGAGGAAGTGCGATAGGGAGATAAATTAATATATAGGAAAGGGAAATGATAACTTATTATTATAATTTTATTTTCCCTATTGCAGTTAGTGGCGGGGCAGGGTGCGGCTGGCCGGAGCAGGGGAGAAGTGGTGTGCACTCCGATATGTTTGGGGGCCTGGAATTGTCACACTTGTAGGAGTGTGATAGTTAGTAGTTGTGTTTGTATTGTCGTCTGCAGTACTGGCAGGGGGTATGAGCGGTGCGAGCAGAAGTGGCCTCATAACAAGGGCCTGGCACTTATGTTTTTTTACAAATTAAACAGTAGATGGGAGTCTCATGTGAAGCTCGTCATCAGATTGCACACATATATTGTTTATTTTGCCTCAGGTAAAAGAGAGTGCCTAGTCCTGGTGTTTATGATCTTAGTTATGTTATTAAAGAGCTTTTTTCCATATTTATCTGTAAATTGTTTTTTAGTGTGTTCTGTATACTGTAACACATATATTCTAACAACCCCCAATCCCAGGCAGTAACAGCTGGTTTTAAATATTTAGCAGGTCCATTAATGAAAAATATGGTAAACATGTAAGCTCATATTATGGCGGAGCCCCATTTCTGAGTGTGCATTCTCACTGAAGTTCAGAACTGCTCCAGAAGGGATGGACACAATGAACCTCAGCACTGCATCGACAGTGGAAACTCATGCAGGGTCTAGGGGAAGCTGAGGTAAGTAGATCTGTTTGGTAGGTTGTGGCGGTAAAACACATCTGGCTCTTCCTTTGTAGGGGGAAAACGGGGATTCAGCACTGACCTAGGAATCGCACACGCTCGTGCGATTCCTTTTGTGCTCCCCCATTGGCCTTTGCGTGCGTCTTTTTATAAAAGACTGCACACAATTGGCCAAAGGCCGGCGCATTGCTCCGCCCATGGCCTATTGGTGTCTATTACGCGCTTGGTGCGCGTAATAGACACCAATAGGCCATGTGGTTTCAATTATCGTGCCCAGACACGGGCGCGATAATGGAAACCAGATGGCTCGCTGTGGCGCGCGCACCATTCGCAAGTGTTTTTTTTTTTTTTTTTACAATAGCGATCGCTTACTGTTGCTTGTTTTATCTTTCCTACTGACTAAATGCCCGCTATTTATTTTTCTGACCCTGTGTGGAAGACCCATTTTACCCTCCATTATCTCATTGCCCCCAAAACAAACAACAAACATCCTCTCGTTCCGCCTCTCTCTCACTTAAATTCTCTCTTGGCAACTCTTATAATCCCACAAAACTTGTGAGTTACATTAAACTTCCGCACTTGTAGGGACGAAGGGGGGGAGGGCGGAGGGGGTAGGATACCCCCAGAGTTGCATGATGTGCCTTACATCCCACTCCGATAGTTCTCCATCCTCGTCTTTTTCGCCCCTGCTCTTGTGACTCCGATAGTTCTCTATCCTCGTCTTTTTCGCCCCTGCTCTTGTGCCTTTAATGGGTGGGCCCCGCGTGCTGGGGGCGGGGCCAGCCTGGGAGCGGGTGGTGGGGGCTGACTGCGCTGGCAGTCTGTGTGAGAGCTCAGCCTGCACATCTCCTTGTCCTCCTGCCCGGGATCCAGCTGACCAGTGTGAGAGAGAGGGGGACCGGGAGTCTTCCTGCCCCCCTGCTCAGCACCCAGCCATCCCCTCACCACCTCTGGATACTGTACCCTCTCCGCCACCCCAAGGACACCCATTTCATCTACTGCGGGAGATCGTCGCTGCCAAGGTAAGACTTTCCAAATTGCTCCCTCCCCACCCAGAAACTGCCCACTTAACCTGTGCACCTGCTTGCCCTTGGCGACACCTTGCGAGTGGTGCCCCCAAGCTGCTGGCAAAGTTGCACTCTCATATTGCTGCCCGAATTAACTGTACCTATTAACCTCTGACCTCCCACGCCCGACTGCCCTACCCGCCCCTCCAAGGCACCAAAGCCAATGTCACTGCACCTGCTTCAAGATTGTTCATACAACTTGGTGCCTCCCCCACTCCCCTTGGGGGCATTAGGCGCCATGTGGTGAAGGGAGCATCGCCAAAGGGTGAAGCAGGCATTGCATCGGGGAGGTGGCGTGCCATGTGCCAGGCAGCAGCCTGTCTGTGGATTGTCACGATTTTTCGTGGGGTCTTGATGGATGGGCGGGGGCGAAGCTTGGGCACTGGTGCCAAATGAAGCGGGCGGGATACTTTGAAAGTGAAAAGTGGATGACGTGCAGCTCACGCTTTGCCTGCCTGGCACATGCCCTTGGTGGCACTTGTATATTCACAGAAGTCAAGCGTGCATTGATGGGGGTGGGCGAGGCAGGGGTGAAGTATGCGGACTTGGATTTTTATTCTGTGCCTACTTTTTTAACACCTCTTTTCGGCGATGCCGGCGTGGTCCGTCATGCGGCGTCCCAGCTCTCCCCACGCTCAATAAACGAACACTTGGCTAAATATTTTGGCATGTGAGAAGTCTCCCAATCTTTCTAACATCACGGAAAGTTAAGGGGGAGGGACGAGAGGGCGGGGGAGCCTGCTGCTAAGAGTGAGCTATGGCGGGGACGGCAGGGATGCCTCTGCCAGTTTGCCTTCCGTGTCCCAGCCTCCACCTCCCGCTAACGCAGCCTCGTCGCCACCGTTGGTCCCTGAGCTAACATCGCCGCAGCTCCCGTCCCTATCGGAGCGGACAGACTCTCGACGGTTGACCTTAGAGCCTGCCTTTTGGGATTTGCCTATTGTCCCGTTCCCCCCTCATTACACGCACCCCCTCCCGCGCATTGTAATCTCCCCTTCTCCACCCCCGCTTTCACTAATTTTAGCCTCTTCGAGAAAGCGGGCCAGTGATGTAATGCAGTGGGCTAAAGGCGATGACTTTGGATCGCCTTGTAGGTGACTTCTGCAGGGCGAGGACGGCTCTGTCTTCCTGGTATTAATAGGATTTTTTTCGGCAAAATACTTTAGTGGGGCAGCAACCCTGAGCCCAGCAAATGTGCCAGCACCCCAGAAAATAGAGGGGTGCTTTAATTCAGTGGGATTGTCGGGTTTCTTTGGTTATGATTACACCTTTAGTCGCCTGAGAACAAATCCTGGTTACTTTCTCTGTCAAGGTCTTCAGAAAACTGTAATAACAAGCATTTGTAATGCAATAGGTCTCGCATTTGCGAGAGTTTGAGCTATTTTTATTGTAAATGACATTGCCTTTTATTTATGTTTTGGTTTTTGAAACATAAATAAAAGCCATTGTCATTTACAATGCCAATAGGTCAAACTCACGTAAATGCGAGACCTATTGCATTGCAAATGCTTGTTATAATGGTACCTAAAACCCCTACCTCAAACTGAGCCCCCATACAAGCTATTCAGGAAGCACCTGAAAACCTGAACACAGGCCCTCAACCTATCTGGTTGGACTCCACCTCCTCCCCACCTCTTTCATCGAACGGTACATTTGTTATACCTTTAGGGCTCTGAAGTCATCTACAGATAACATGCAGAATTGTAGATCACTTTTAAATAAATAAATGTACGTCAAGGGTCTGTTGCAACCCATGAGAAGTTCTCTGAAGAAATGACAGTCAAAGAAACAGAGGAATATGGTTGGTACCAAATGCCCTAAAGTGGGCCTCCCACCCCTTCCTGGTGGCATCCCCAGAGCCCTTTCATGCAGAGTGCAGTGTTTCCTTCTATACCTGTTCGAAGCATGCCTACAAGCCCATTAGGCCCTCTCAGGATAACGAGGCCCTGGAGACTGGCAGAGGGCCTGCATGGAGCCGAATAATGGGTTTATGAAGGAATTACGACAACACAAAGTGCTTGAATTAATCTCTTCAAACCCTGTGTAGCCAATGGGTGACCTCTGAGCCAGACCATGACGCAGGCTTTGGCGTGTTGCCCTATGGAAGTACCTGGAGCCTCCCTGTCAGGTCACGCCTCTGATAGGCTGGTACGGCTGTGGCAGCATCCGGTACGGCTGGGAGGAGTCAGTCGCCAGCCATTTGGGGTCTGCGCCAGTCCTGTTGCCAGTTGCCAGGCCAAAGATATTAAGGGTGAGAAAAGCCTTTTCACAATGTGAGAAATATTTAAGAAAGAAAAAAAAAACGCAGTGCATGCCTGGTTGTGTTTGTACCACAGGATCCAAGCTTGAAGCTACCTCCGAGCCACTGGGTGTTTCCCCCAGGGAGGGTTGGGTCGTGGGAGTGAGCGTGTGTGATCAGCGGTAAGATCACAGCCATGAAAACAAACATACATCTGTATACGGATAACAAAGAAGACGTTCTGCACAATGAACTTTTCCTTACATACATAAACATACAGCTAGATAAAAACAAATGCACGTCAATATGGCAACAAAACAAGGACAATATATGCACAGTACAAAAGTTATGCCAAAATATGTTTGTGTGCGCGCGTGATCGCTATGCATATCAAAACTCAGAGAGGCCGCTCACAGATACACTGATTGGTCTATTTGAAGTAAAAGGAGTCATCAATTGAGATTTTGTGTCTTCTGGGAAGAGGATGCGTAAATACCTCTCTGTTCACAGAGCACAGAAGAAGGCTAATTGGGGCCTGACAAGCACGACCCCGGCACGGAAACAAGCCATCCGAAATAGCAAAAAAAACACGGAGCCAGTGAAACACAAATAAAGAGCTGTCCTCACGTGGGCGGAGGCAGGATGGCCGAGCCGGCTGGCCTCAGTTCAGAAGGGTTGTGGAAGATTATGAAGGGAGCGTGTGGGAAGGGCAGGGCCGGGCTTCAGCGTGGGCAGCTCTGGCACTCCTGTGCGGTTCAGCTGCTTGTGGGGCTCGGCACCGGACGCTGTGACCCAGTCACCCATGGCGGAGGTTGTGAGATCTGCCTGTTGTGCCAGCACACTCGTGCTTGTGCTGGCATCCGCCTTGCAGGAGCGAGCAGCTGCGGCGCGAGAGCCAAATGTTTTCAATTAGCACGCGCGCCGCTGCTCGCTCCCGCAAGGTGGATGCCAGCACAAGCACGAGTGTGCTTGAAAAGGAGCAGACCGATTTCAAAATGTCATCTCCTAGAGCAGCGCATGCGCGCTGCCTAGGCGAGACCTAAAAATGAGCCCCCACATAATGCCCCCTCTTCGGAGCCATCGCAATGAGACTATCCATGGATCTCACCCCATTCCTCTTTCTCGTGGACCATTAATCTGAAGCCCTAAGGGTCCGGAGAATCAGGGCTCTGAGTCGGATTGCAATCCTGCTGGCCTCATCCCTACATCACATGGACTCACCATTTGCAAAAAACAAATAGATGGTTAAAGCGGACCTTGAGGTGCTACTGCCTGAAAGTGAACGTGGGGAGGAGATTCAGGAAGGAACAGACCTACAAAACAAATGAGTGTTTTCACCGCACTTTAATTGATGGAGTCACTTTTAAGCTTCATGGTGACTGACAAAAGATTTTTTTTTTTTTAGGAGGTAATGTAAGGGTGTTCTACGCCGAGTTCTGGATTGAGTCTTTTTACTGGATACTTATAAACATTTTTACACTAGGCATAGTCTTATTACTAAATATATATACACACACAAACAGAAAAAACGTGTTTTATCTTAAACACTACTTCACCTGGCAGCCGCTTAGCTTATACTTCGAGTAATACAATTTAATAATGACTTACATATTCACAGTACTTTCAAACATAAGATGGGACCTCACAGCACCATAGAAAAGTAATTATTCCCCACTGCACCAATTCGAATTCAATTCTCTGACTCTTAAAAAAAACACACACACCTACACACCTACACACCTACACACCTACACACACACACACACACACACACACACACACACACACACACACACACACACACACACACACACACACACACACACACACACACACACACACACACACACACACACACACACACACCTGGTGTTTCATAGTGTAAGAGTAAATTTCCCACCGACTAGTTTAACTTGCATTTATTTTTCATTTAAGCTGTTTATGCATTCTTTTATATGCAGTTACTTGAAGGTAAAAAAAATAAAAAAAATACTTAACAGAATATTTTGTTCTTTTAGCCACGTCTTTGACCCAGACACAAAACTCACCGACTCTGTCTGATGGCACTCAGGATTAAAGATCACACTTTTTTATGCAATTCAAGGACTGCATGCAAATGAAAACAGCTTGAAAAGACGCCAACTAAACAAGGTCGAGCATCCAGACCATCTTCATTTACAAGTACTTTTTGAGGCATCTTCATTTCCGAGTACTTTTGGAGGCATTTCGACTCAGAGTGCAATGAGGCCTGCTAACCAGACTTTAGTGCCGGTGTTCTAACCCGTGACAAAACGTATGTTGAATTGGCTATTCCCAATTGTCATAGGCTGACATACTTACAAGTCCCTAGTATATGGTGCCAAGGATACCCATGACATGTGAGATAGAGCGCCCCCCCGCCAATGGCTGCAGCACAGATTGTGTCACCCTGTGTGTAACAAAGTACAAAATGGCTCCAAGCGCCCAAGCGTGCGTGCACACACACACACACCCCCCCCCCCTTCCCCAACCCTGCCCTGAAGTTCTATGGAGCCCAAAGGCAGAGAGCTGATTTTTTATTAGGTGGGACATATACTTTTAGTATGCTTTAACAGAAAAAAGTTAGTAAGTCCATTGGCTAACTCAGAGTTACCAGATGATCCGTCAGTCCAGCTAACTTCTGAATGGGACTACTAAAATGGGTACTTCAAGGTATCAAATTAATCGTGGTGTTAAATCCGACCTGACGCCCGAGTCGCATTTAATATCAGTTTTAAGGAAAGGCAACTTTTAGAAAGTTGCCACTCTGTTGCCCAGCGGCTTTTTGCACAGTTGCCGGCCACCAAACAGCTTTCTGCCCCCCTGGGGAGTTGTGTGAACGACTCCCAGGCTCAGGAACAATAGAATCCTGCCACAGGGAGAGGTGTTACCTCCCACATGCAAGGTGCCACTCAGGGTGTTGGACCAGAAGATGAGCTTCAAAGGAGAAGACGCCTTCGATGGGCAAATGGCGATTACAATCCTGACGGGTTGCCCCTTTATTCAAGTAGACATTCTGCCGGTAAGAACACAGAGAAGACACCAGTGGCCAAACAGGTTTTCCCATGGTCGTGGAGCCCGCAGGTAGCAACTGTAGGAAGCTGGCTCTTTATATAATATAACAAAAAGAGATATATTGTGTAGTGATTCCAGGTATTCCTTATGAGTGGACAGGGGCTTGCTTTAACAATCCCACAGTGCTCTTTTTGTGGTAGTGTGGTCGAGTAGCATGGGCTTATCAAGGAGGAGTGTTAGACATTTGCTGCATACACAAAAATCAATAAATAATACACACACACACACACACACACACACACACACACACACAATAAGGAGATCCACACCAATTTAGAAAAATAATTTTTTTATATCATTTTAGACACCAAGAATATCGTTACTGGGTAAGCACTTTTTAAAATAGCAGTTTTAAAGAAAACAGACAAAAACACTTGTATTATCTCTAATGCGATAATATTCTCTTATGGGGGAAAAACATATACTGCATACGGGAACTTAACAGCGACTTACAGGACCAATCTTCTGGAGTGAAGGTAAGTATGAGGGAAGGTCCAAGGCAGCATCAACAGGTCAGCTCGGTTGGCCCTGGGGCGTCCGGGTACAGAGGTGCTTTAAGACATTGGGTGCCCGTTGATTTCAGTGGGAAGCAGTCCTAGGAAAAAGAGGCTGCAAGCTGGGATGGAGGGAGGGGCAGTCCGGTTGAATCCACAGGGCGGGCTCTGTCCTTGAGATGCTCGGGAATATATAGGAACCCATCGCTTCACTTCTCCTCAGGCTGTAGGGCTAGGATGCAGTGGTATCTTTAGGCATCTGGTCCGTCCTGCAGGACACACTTGCGGTAGAAGGGGCCTCCGCAAAGAGGCTGCAGGCAGCGACTGGAAGTCCAGTCTGGGCAAAGTCAAGGTGGGGTTCGACTCTGGAGGGTCTCAGGACCTCGTTGGCACAGTTGGCCCACAGCGGTACTTTCCGGTGTTGGTTTTTATGGTCCGGATTCCTCACGGTTCTTCTTGGGTGCCTGCAGGGAAGTAGCTCCGCTACTCCACGGGAGATGCTGGTTGCTTTATGAAGTGCTGGCAATCCTCTCAGGCTCAGCTGCAGGAGGAGTCATCTTCAGTGCAATTGTCGGGGACAACAGGCAGGCCGGCAGGGTTGGTGCCAAGTCAGCTGCTGCCCCTCAGCATTTACTCTTCGCAGCTCTTTAATGTCCTTCTTAGGTCGCCAGAATCTGCTTTCCTGGTGGCAGGGGCTCCCCTAAATAATAGTTTTAGGGACATTAAGGGGAGTGAAGGGTGGTAGCCAATGGGATACTTAACTGTGGGGTCACTACACCCCTATATGACCACTTCCTGTGGGAAGTGGACATAATCCTGTCCCAAAGTTCCAAATTCTGTATCACCAAGATGGCAGAATTTTACTAAAGGGGGGCACATCAGGTAGCTCACCTTAGGGGTGTGACTGGCCTGCTAGTGAACCACACCTCCATGCATATCTAATTTCTCGCCTGTCCTGGTGACAAATGGGCCCAGAACAGGGGGTTGGCATTTCCTCTGACTGAGGAAGCCGTGGGCACATATCAAAGGCAGCAGAGGCCTTTGAAGCCTCCTGCCTTGAAATGCTGATTACTTGGCCTTCCTGCTTGGAAGAGGTGACAAAACCTCCGGCCAGAGTAGGCACAGTTTCTGCTCTGACAGAGCGTAGGCTCTCACCTGCTCGGGGTCTGAAACATGTCTGTGGTGGGAGGCTGGTCTACACCAGTCAGTCAGCACACTAGAGGCTGGTAGGTTTTTCAGGGGGCACCTCTAAGGTACCCTCTGGGTGCAAGTATTAATAAATCCATCACTGGAATCAGTGTGGGTTTATTAATAGAAAATGTTTTTTATACCAAACACCATAGATTTCAGTGAAGCTATCATGTAACTGGGGAACTCGTTTCTACCAATGTCCAGCACATGTACTTAAAATGGCTTCCCTGTTCATTTGTGATATCTAAGAATTGACTTTGACATCACAGGCATATCTACTCATGCAGATATGGCCACACATGTAATATCGTACACCCTGCCTTAGGGCTGCAAGGCCTGCTGTAGGGGTGGCTTACTTATACTGTGTGCAGTGTCTGCAGGCATGGCATAAAGAGATGTGTGCCATTCGTATTTTCACTTTCATCTGCACCAAGACACGCAGCCTGAAATGGCAGTTTGCCTGTTGGTGCTGAGGGGTCCCTTAGGGTGGCACAATACATGCTGCAGCTCTTGGGGACCCTCTTTAGCATCCTTGCTCTAGGTATCAGGGGTACCACTTAATAGGGACTTACAGGGGGTACTAAAGGTATTGCCAACTGGGGGAGCAATTGTACAGTTTAGGGAACAAGACATGGTACTGGGGACTTAGATAGCAGGAACCCAGTGCACTTCTGTCAAAATTACATCAGATACCAGGCAAAAAGTGGGGGTGACCATGTCAAAAAGGGGCGCTTTCCTACAGCCACACCTCTAGGGTGGGGTACCAAGCTCCTAACATCCAAGGAAGGGTTTCGATATCTTGAGAGTGGGCAGAATAGTGCACTCTGGGATTGCTAGACTCCACACATAGCCAGACGTTGTCACAGGACGGGAGGGATAATGGTAGCCCATTGGCTAGTGACCACATCATCCCTCCAAGGCACATTCTCGTCATAAATATAGCACTCCTGGCACCCTGAACCTCAGATCACAACTGAACTGGAGAAAGGACAGAAGGACTGCCCTGCTGACCCATGGACCTGGCAAGAGAGGCTGCACAGACTGCTGGGCTGCACTTGCCGCACACCTTGGGCTCGCAAAGACAGGACTCTGTCTGTGGCTCCTTGCTCATTGGAAAATCGCTCCTGAGCCCCTGACCAAAAAAGTGACTCCAAGGGTCAGTCACCTGACCCCCTGGAACCAGCACCAGGGTCATCAAAGCTGAATAAGCCCACACTGGCGAGTCAGTAGTCAGATTCTTCGAATCACTGCTGTTGGTGGACGACCCAAGAGACTGATCCTCGACAGCCAAAAGTTGCACCTGTGTCTGCTGGGCCCAGGTGTGTCATATGAGTCCAGATTGGTCGCTAAAGACAGACACCAGCCCTCAAAGGATAGTGCTGGATCTGCTGTGCACGGAGATCGGTAGCACATCCGCAGCGGGTTTCTATTGACTCAAAGAGGTCTTCAAGGGACAGCAACTCCTGTGGCCAAAGTCGCCCCACCTTACCTGTGGACTGAGGAATAACTGCAAGGACACCCCCCGTCGACAGCACAGCACCCAGAGCATCTTTTCAGCATCCTGAACCCCAGCATCAGGACCACTACACTGAAGTCTATAGCAGTCTTGATGCAAAGTGCGAACCTGGGCTTGAGACTGCTTTGGTGACAAGGTAACTGTCCAAATACTCATCACTGGCACCCCCAAGATCTTCTTCCAATCGGATTTTGTCACCCCATGTGAGGCGAGGTAGCCGAACACAACTCTTTCAAACTTTTCAAAAGGTTCTAAACTTTACAGTTACCAATGCTTGTTTGCGCTTTGGACTAAAAAGCTGAAATTTAAGTTTTACTTAAAAATCTATTTCTCCTGAACCCTCTGGTGGATTTTGCTTATCTTGGTGTCTAAAAATTCCTATCTATTTTTATAAAATGGTGTCAGATTTCTTTTGTGTTGAATGACTATTTCGTTGTTTGGTGCTTCTAAATGCTTTACACTAGTTCCTTTGTTTAAGCCTTGCTGCTCGAAGTCACAGCTACCCAGGGTTGAGCTAAAGATTTTACAAACAAGCCTGACTGGACCCAAGACAGCTGTGCAAGTGTATTACACTGTAAGGCCGCACAACCATACCATATAAGACACCACAATCCTCACAACTACCAAAAATCAAATTTTACCAAGAGTTCCTTTCACTAACAGGGAAAACAGAGAATTCTTAGATCCCAGCACAGAAAGAAGAAGCCAAACCATGCAGAGACATCTCAGTTTTATATCACATGGTAGACCTGTCTGCATAACAGAGATAGGCCAACATTTGGAAGTATAAGAGATGCTATGAAATGTACGTTAAGGGAACTGTGAGAAACTACTTGAGGATAAAAATTAGTGGCCATAAACAGCCAGTAGCTTCTTCATTGATCGAGGAAAGGGAAAAGGATTTAGTTCCCTAAGGCACTTATTTTGATTTCCACTGCCAGTGTTACTTTTTGCCTGTGTGTAAAACAATTTTTAAAGCTGAAAGACTTTTATCAACTTTAGTTGCATTATATAAAGTCATACTGGCAGAATCTTCATCTTATAATAAATAGCAAAGCAATATTTCTGCAGGCAGAGGTGGGTCTGTGGAGTGGACTCAGGCAAGAATGTCTTGCAGGACCGAATGGATGAAATGCAATTCCTCCGGACCTAGCTGTCAAGGTAGTAGTGCTTCATGAACGCCATGTTGGTGATCACGTCGCAACCTGGCAGATGTCAATGACAGGCACTACGCAAGCCAATGTTGCACTAGCAGCCTTAGCCCTGGTGAAATTGTCTCTCAGACCTTTCGTGGGCTGCTTCTTGGCCACTGCAGACTATCCACCTCAACAGGGTCCTGTTCTGCACAGCCTTCTACTTCATTGCTCAGTAAACTCTCACAAAAAGTTGATAACCCACTCAATGGTCCTTAATACAATGAAGCCTCAATTCCTCTTTTGCGGTAGGGAGTGGGAGCAAAGAACACCGGCAGACTCATGGATTACCCAAAACAGAAGGGAGGCACCTCTTTTGGCAAGAATAACGTCTGAGTCTTCAGAACCAACTTGTCTGGGGAAAAGGTGATATTGGGCAGTTGCACTGAAAGCCCCTGAAGTTCAGTCACATGACTAGCTGATGTAATCGCAATGAGGAAAACAGTCTTTAAAGCCAGGAGGTGCAATAAGCAGGTATACATCAGCTCCAAGGACATACACATGAGATAAGGCAAGATCAAGTTAAGGTCCCACTGTGTTTTTACAAACCGTGTGGGAGGAAATGTGCATCCATCTTTAATAAATCTCATCTGTCTGGAGGAACATCTGGAAATTAATTAGGATTCACCTTAGTGGTAGATGCCTGCACAATAAAGCTCCCTGGAGTGGGCTGCTTGGTGAGAAAATCCAGGTCACCAGGTGCCTGTTGGTGACATCTGACCACCTGCCTATTCACAGGCAGGCCAGTAAAAGGCTTCGACCAAGAAGCCATCAAAGTATCAGTGAGGGCATCATTAAAGGGAAGCAAGGGCTCAGAATTAACTGGCCCAGACTGTAAGATCTCTGTTAGGACGTTTTAGTCTCAATGGAGTGTAGCTGTAATTCTAATGCCTCACTCCTTCTACACAACCACGGCAAATGAGGTACTCTTTCGTTGGTGTCCCATGTGGTGAGTAAATCTCTGTCTCAGGCAAGGTGTCCAGGCCAACTGCATTCTGTAAATCACATAAAAGGTATCATCAGCACAGTGAGGGGGGAGCAAGGCATCCCCCCCCCCCCCATCATCCTGCTGTGCCCCCTGCTCTGACATAGGATCAGAGTCCAAACAATTTGTGTTGCATGATGACCGGTTGTGCTTTTGCAATTTTAGTGAGACATTGGTCGGGTTTGAGCAAAAGTCGCTTCGGGATCTGACATTGGGATTTGCACCCCTCCTTTTCTGGAGGCAGTCACATGGACATTAGCACTGTTGTAGCAGGGACTACCGTGGACATCAGATCCAGTGTGGAAGTCTGTACCAGAATCGGTCCGGGTTCTGTAATGTGTCCCAGGAGTACAGACTGTATTGGGGATAGACCTGCCTGCAGCAACCCGACTGTGGGCCCCTCTAGTAATATGGGACCCAAAGGTGCACCAGAGTTAGCTGGCAGCGCACTGAATATTTGCAGTATAGCCTTCTAGAAGGCCTCAATCTGCTGCGGGGTCAACGACTGCCTTGGAAATTCAGGGTGCACTGGGATTAGCTAAGGAATTGGTTCTGTAGCCCTCGAAGAGGTGCGACTAACACTGACACTGTTGCACCTTCTCTTTGGAGTCAGAGTAGAGGGATGGAGTTGAGTCACACTTTTCATTTTTATGCTGGGACTTACTGGTGGACTTTGAACACAAAGCTGATCAGTTTCAGGAACAGCCCTGAGATTGGGACCAGGTCTACGCCTTGAATAGAGACCTACACGAAGGCCACAATTTCGTGTTGGGCAACATACAGCTCTGCCTCCCATTTATGATCCCTTTAGGGTGCACAAGGGCACACTTATCACATGACAGAGTTGTCGCCCAAGCTCAGCCACCAAAGACACACATGCAGGTCTTGACTGACATCTGCTTCCTGCA
The DNA here is from genome assembly GCA_963921515.1 of Calotriton arnoldi. Taxonomy (NCBI): domain Eukaryota; kingdom Metazoa; phylum Chordata; class Amphibia; order Caudata; family Salamandridae; genus Calotriton; species Calotriton arnoldi. The sequence goes on along the minus strand of CAWUFW010000255.1, from coordinate 4,129,106 downwards.
GTCGTGGCATTGCTTGAAACCTGTCAAATTGGGTGGGGTTATCACTCGCCTAGTAGACTGATGAAAAAATGTAGGAGTCGTTGGAAAAACAGACAAAGTTGGGAGCAGCACTCGAGGCCCGCGCTGGAAGTTGCTGAAAGAAATTAATTGACATTAGTCCGCTGGGGTGGCGTTTATAAGCGAATCAACTACGTCACTTCCTGGGCGTTATGGAACCAGTGCAGAGACACATGTGACACCTTGGGGTACACAAGAGCACTGCTGTAAAACGTTTCCGGATCTAGTCTGGCGCCTGAGGAGTATTCTAAGGTGGGGAATCTGTACTCAGAAGTATCCATCAGAAAGTATACCACTGGAGGAAACCCCCACTGACATGGGGCACAGTGGAGAATATAGTCACACTGACATGAGGCACAGCTGGGAGTAAAGTCACACTTATGAGGGATTTCTGATGGAAGCTCATGCTATACAGACCCCTCTCAGTGCAGTAACCGGACACTACAGGAGTCCTAAATCAGTATCAAGGAAGGAGGAGGGAAGCTTACACGGACACAATGCAAAGTTATGAGCAAAGTCACACCGATCTGGCACAGTGGTGATGAATTGGTACTGTAATTACTGTGGCTGCTGGCCAACATTTACACCATATAATGAATCCTCGTTAAAAGATTTCATGTGCATTATTTCAATTACAGGGCTTCAAATGAGTCCTGTATTGTTATTTTTTGTCACTATCTCCCCGAGTTGGAATTGGGAAGTGTGTGTGTGTGTGTGTGCCTTGTGCCTGCTGCCTTCCTTGAATGAGGTAGCTGCTTCTCCGGCTCCCTCTCTGGAATTTAACCCTGATTCTCCCATTACAAATGGTCACTATGTTAGAAACAGAAATATGGTCACCACTACGGGGACATGTTATCAGCCCAAGATTTATATATATATCCCCAAAGCGGCCAGGCCAGCCCGGGTTGGTCTTGGTCTGACAAATGTACGCACCCTCTCAGATCAGCGCTCATCTGCCTGTAGCAGCTCTAGAATTACCAGTTATCCAAGTAACAAATGGAAAGATCAAAGGAACCATAACTGATGTAATGATCAATTTGCAGTTTCACTGTAACTGCTGCATGTTCTTACACATCCATGGCTAAGGACAAACCTGATCTGAAGGACGCAGCAACACACTCTAAATTACAGATCAAGGTCCTCTTGACCACAGAAAAAAGTGACCCTGCCTCCTAATGTTGATGGACCTCTCAGCCCCCTTTAACACCATTGATCATCTCACACTCAGCCACACCATTAAGTCACTGATTCTTCAACCAACACAAGGTCATTCACATGGCCGCAACCAGGTCCTAGCAGATAACTATCGCTTGTTAGGTCCCCCAGGGTTCCCTTTTTTCCTCCATCATCTTCAGTCTATACATGGAGCCCCTAGGGACTATACCACCGATAGCATCAATAGGCCACTAACACGCAACTCTACTAGAGAATCTCCTCAAGACATCTAACACCTCAATAACTAATTCAGGCCAGAATTTCCAGCACCTACCTGAAGCTCAACCCCACCAAGACAGTGTTCCTTCAAATTTCCAACAACAAGCAACTAGTACAAACCAGGCTCAAGCACATGAACCCAATGCCAAGTCACACGGATTCATCATGGACACTAACTTGTCCCTCATAGAACACAACAATCAGAAAACCAAGACAGTTTTACTTCAGAACTGCTGTTCAAGCCCTCGTACTCTTGCATCAGGATGGTGGCAACGCCCTGCTCCACAGCCTCTCAGACTCACTGCCATCCCTCAACGGCATCCTACATGCCGCAGCATACTTCATTAACAGCCTGGAGAAATATGACCACATTACCTCCACGCCGATGGAACTCTACTGGCTCCCCTTGCTAGCAGATATCTTCAGAACCAACTACTTCATTCGAAAAACCATCTTAATGATGTGTGCACTTTATAAAAATACAAAAAACCTTTTGGACTTCCGAATTAGAACACCATAGCCATTTCCTCCTGATTTAGAATATTTGCATGTTAAATTTCAACATTCTACTTTTCATTTGTGTATGATTTGCCTCAATGATTTGGAGACTTCTTGAGTAACTGTTGTAACAAACAATTTAAAGTAAATATGAAAAATAATTCACTTTTGAACCATAAAAAGAAAACCTATCAACCCCAAGAAAGGTAGATTCTTTTTTCGTCATGGTGACTGAAAGCAAATTATTAACATTGTTTTTTTATATATATGATCCTTATCAGACTAGTATGGACATTTTCCAGTGAACAGGGAGACTGCAGAGTACATACTCAGAAGGTCTTATGTTACTCCATGCTGTAATTATCAGTTTCGGAAAAGGGACGCAAGCAGAGGTTTGCATACCGGAATTTACTGCCTACAGAGAGCAAAGTACTGCCTACAGATTCCAGAGCGCAAAGTCTCAACATATGGGGTGTATGGAAAGCTAAATGGGGTGTATGGAAAGCTGAGTTGAAGGGATCACTCTTTTGACTGCAGAACAACTGAAAACATTTAGACAGACATTTAGATAGATGTCTTTCACCAATAAACATAAGTACTACACATATTGCACATGCCAGAAGGCTTAACATCTAAAGCTGCTTTTGCTGTTTAATAAAACATTGCCAATTCATTAAAAAACGCATGTTCGAATTGCACCTTAAATTTTTTTTAAACTATTCTCTCTCTACGTTACTTTAAGCATCGTCTGTCACCCATTACATGGGTTAGCTGAGATGGCCTTTTCACTTGATTCAATTCTTTAAAGGCCTATTTGATGTATTTCAGGAAACGTGCTGTCAATTGGCTAGAGGCCCCATTCAAGCAACACGCTATGGCCTTTTTACAAGTTCTTATGTTTAAATATTTCCTAAGTGGGAGCAATATTTTGGAAACACAAGCAGTGTGACAATGTTTCGGTGGCTACCCTGCAAAGCCTGCATTGCTGGTCTGTGGTACTATGACCCACAGACTGAATAGTTGTCTTCAATTCCAATGTTTAATGGTTGATTTAGATACATTGACCAGTACGGGCCATAAATCGTAGCCAAAAAGTTTCCATTTACTCTCCTTTTTTTTTTTTATTTCTTTATTTGCATTTTATAGTTTACAATAAAGGTTAGTTTATATAAGATAGCTTTGTATTCGTCAGCTTTGCCATTTGGCAGGTAACATTTCCATTGTTTTGGCGTGTGCAATTCTTGTCTAGTACTTTTATGTCTAGCGGGTAATTAAGACAGGTCAGTAATTTGATCAACCGGTTTAACTTCTGACAGGGCATTGCCAGTATGAGTTCTCTCTTTAAGTGCATCCCATGTACACGTGTGTAATCTACTTGTATATTTGTAATGTAGTACTAATGCAAAATTCTAATCAACAGTTCAACACAATAAAACAACTTTTTGTCAATCAGGCGACAAATGTTACGTTTAACCCTCACACCCACCCCCCCCCCCATCCCTCTCTTCATATCTCCGAGTCTGTGATTCGTTCTTGCTTATGCGTCAGGCCTCTCCCTGTTTGTTTACTTAGTAGGTTTGCATCATCCCTGTACTAAGAGTCGTCTTTGATGTGGTCTGTTCATGGTCAGTGATTGTCACATCTGCAGACTCTATCTTATGGCGGTGCCCCGTCCTGCTCTGGCCCCATGTGCTGTAATGTCACCATGATAGTGTCCCAATTCTGTGCAATGGGATATTTGCTCAGTCCAGCTCCATCTTCTTTGTGTACGGCTACGCTTTCCGCCTGGGCCCATATCAAGAGCGACCGTTTCCAGCTCTCTAGTAGGGGAGGATGCTTGTTCTTCCATCTCCGTGTGGCCTGTCTTATAGCTACTATGAGGCCTAGGTCTGTAAATCTGGATGTCACTTTGTGTTTTTGTGGCCAAGGGAACAAACCTAGTATGCACTCCTTCCATGTTTGTAGTCGTGGGCGGCCCGTACATTCAGACAAGCAGGACCCGACCTCTCGCCAGAATCAGCGTATTAGGGGGCAGGACCATAGAATATATAGAAGGTTAGCTCCAACCTGGTCATCGCAGGGGCAAGCTGCCATTGTTAATTGAAAGTATCTGTTTATGTTGTCCAGTGATAGGTAGGCTCTGTGAATGATAAAAAACTGAATGATACAGAATTTTGCGGAATTTGGGTGGCACTTGCTAGTATCATGTCCCACTCCTTATCCTCCCAAGGCCCTCCTCTGTCTGCTTCCCAATTGGTTCTTAGTGGCTCTAGGGGTTTTAATGTGAGCGTTAGTAGTGCTTCTGTTAGCCAATGTACTATGTGACTGCCCGTACCCATAATGTGTAGGTATTGTATTACTAAATGGGGTTGGGGCTCGATGCTCATGTCACCCAAAGTCTTTGTGAGCGCAGATATTATGGAGTTATATAGTTTAAATTGGCCTGGCGGCATGCCTGTGTCCTGGGTTAACTTGTCAGATGTCAATAGAGTTCCGTCTTCATATAGTGTTTGCACCTCCACGGCATGCCAGGGTTCTAGTGCATCGCATGTGGTACCCACCCCGCTCCTCGGGGTGACAGGAAGGGGAAGTGCGAGTGCGTGGGGGGGGGGGGGTCATCTGCCATGTAAGATATAGACTTCGTCTGTAACAGCAATGAGGCAGGGCCAGGGAGGTCGGCGTCGGAATGGATGGCCTGGCAATAGGATGCAGCACGTGGCAAATCCTGGATAACGACCAGGGTGGTTGTACCGTGGCCGTATCAGATGACTGCAGTCCTGCCAACCATTTTGTCACCCACTGTAGTTGCGCAGCTAGGTAGTAGTTTCAAATTGGGAACTGCTAGACCTCCTTTTTCCATTGGCGCATATAGCTTCCATAGCGCAACTCTGTGGCGCCCTTTGTTCCATATGAAGTCTCTAAGCAATGGTTCCAGCTCACAAAACGTTTTGGCTTGGACATATATGGGCAAATTTGTGAAGTAATACAAGAGTCTTGGCAGTATCACCATCTTGGACAAGGCTATTCTGCCCATGACATTTATCGGCAGTGTTTTCCTGAATTCTATTTGTGACTGGACAGACGAAATAGCTCTAGTGAGATTGCCATCAAAGATGTCACCTGCACAATGATAGATGTGTATGCCCAAGTATCGAAAGGATGAGGGTTGCCATTTAATGGACACACCAATGATCACTAGCCCCGTGTCCCGCGCCTCATGTTTAAAGTAATAAAGGCAAGACTTATTCCAGTTCACTTTTAGCCTCGACAACCCAGCGAAACGCTGCAGGATTTCCGCTTTTGTGCCTGGTATGTTGTCTACGTCCCTTATATAAAGTAGTAGGTCATCAGCGTATAAGGACAACACATGGGAGCCGTCACCCAGGCATATGCCCCAGTCATTACCTTTCCTGCGAAAATGTGCCGCAAGGGGTTCCATGGCCAGTGAAAATAGTAAAGGAGAAAGGGGGCAGCCCGGTCTGGTTCCTCTGCCTATTCGAAAGCTCCCCGATATTAGTTGCCCTGTGCGGACCCACATGAGAGGCTGCATGTACAGCACCCTTACAAGCTTCAAAAAGGTTGCCCTAAAGGTTGCTCCTAAACCATATTGACAAAGGACCGCAAATAGGTAGGGCCATTCAAGCGAGTCGAAAGCCTTCCCTAGGTCCAGGACAAGGCAGCCCAAACTGGGCCAAAGGCGTGTTGCATATTCTTGAAGTCGGAAGAATCTCGGTATGTTAAGGGAGGTGTTACGCGTTTGCACAAATCCATTCTGGTCAGGATGCACCAATGACTGTACCAGCGGTGCTAGCCTAGCCGAGATTACATTAGCTAAGATTTTATAATCCGTGTTGAGAAGCACAAGCAGTCTGTATGAGCCCCGCTGCGAAGGATCCCGGTCTGGTTTGGGGAGAGAAATAAGTAACCCTTCACGTTGCGTTGCCATGAGTGTGGAGGCTGACAGTGCGGCATCGTACACTGTTTTTTAGCTAGGCAGGGATGTGGAATTCCTATAGCCCGACGCCCTTGACATATGTTTTGGGGTCAAGGGCAACAAGTTTTAATGTGTATTTTGTCCTTGGGACAAGTAGGCCCAACCCCCTACAGCACAAACTCTTTGGCTGCCAGTTTACAGTAACACATTATGGATCAGGGAAGAACATTGTCTGCAGTTAAGGTAATATTTGTGTCTATGTGTTAATGCTGTTCAAACTTGTATTTATGGTTCATTAATGCAAAGCCTTTATTATTAGGGTGAGCGCTCTAAGTAAATGTTGTAACCTCGGCCTGCACTACTGACAGTGGCTCCAGTATAAAAATGTGTACACACGTTTTCAAAGTTTAGCAATATGAGGCTATGTAAAATGCTTCCAGGATGCTCTCTGATTAGATGCAAATATTTGGAGAAGCTTGAAAAGCAAAATAGAGGCGTCTGCTTTCAAAATAAAATGTTCACAAAAAATGCAATTAGGAAACATTTAGCTAAAATACTGTAACATTTTAAGAACCATTTCTTTGCAGCATCATTTAGTAAAATGTGTTGATGTATGCTAGTATTTCCCAAAGATATTAATAATGGAAAATCAGTGTAACCAGTTTCAATAAGATTATAGGAAACAAAAATAAACAAGCATTGGTAAAGCCAGCAGGTTTGAAATTGATGGCCAGCCTTTTGGTTTTGTCAATGTGTGACTTGTTTTGGCATGGTTTTTGTAAAACCTTATTTGTGATGAGCTGCCAGGCCCTTACCATTATAACAAACATTGGCAAAAGCAAAAATAGTTTTTGGCCTCAAAAAGCACACATTTCCACAGTAGTTCTTGGCACTGAACAAAACTACTTTGTGTGCTGATATGCTCCTTGTGAAAGAGCAGAATGCTGTCACTCACAGTGAAGCCAGCAGATAGACAGGGAGAGAGAGACAGAATTTTAAAAAACACAAAAGGTCATGGTTAACGCCAGACCTAATTAGGGGCCCAGTTATTAAAGAAAGTCTCAAAAGTGCACCCATGGTATATGTCCTTGCATTAAGTGCAGATATACAACGTTCGTGAATTCACAAGTATTTACAGAAGTAGGCCAAGAAATAGTACTCCTAGAAAATATTTTTGAACTGCATTTTAGCATGAGCAAATATGCATGTGCAGAGTTGCTCATGCGAAAATCTGAGTGTAAGTTCACTTTCCCTTCAACCACTTTTTTCCCAACCCTGTAAGAAGTTTCACATCTGCCATTGTCAGGAGTGAAGTTCCAACCTTTCTCAGATTTGGAAAATATTAGAGAAGAGTTGGTGGAAATCCTTAAAATATGCAAGTTAGTAGGTTTGCACAGACTCAAAAGGGCATTCCAACCCAGGAACTATTGCTTACCACTACCTTCAGCCTCAGTATGTAGATCTGCGGAAACGTGGCAACATAAGGGAATGGCTAGTATTCAAACCCTACTATGGTATGAGCCCTGGCATAATCAGAGAGGCTATATTAGAGCTCTTACATAATGAGATTGCTGCCATAATTTGTCGCCATGTTACATGGCACAAAAGGGACAAGTGGATGTTGCTACAGGACGAGTAGATTAATGAAGCAACCTGCCCCATGGGCAAGTAGATATTTTATTAAACTCCACACCCCTGGCTAGGGTACAAGCAGCACAGCATGTACTTTGTAGAATTCGGGCGGTAGGTCATCTGGCCCTGGGGACTTTCCTGTGGCTAGGGTATGTATACTCGCTAGGATTTCTTCAGGGGTAACCGGTGCATCCAGCTCCAGTCGTTGCTCGGGAGTGAGGTTGGGGAGAGTAATTTCCCCAAGGAATTGATGGATCTCTTCAGGCGGTGCCGTGGTGTTGGATCTGTACAGTTCTGTGTAATGTTTTGTAAATTCCAAGTGTATTTCAAGCTGTGTGTACAGTGGTGCGCCATCCGAAGCTCGGATCGCTGTTACGGGCGACCAGGCATTTTCTTGTCTGATAAGCCACGCAAGCAGGCATCCGGCTCCGTCTGCGGCGCTGTGAGTGCTTGCTGAGTGATACTTGTAACTGAGGTATCTCAATCTCTCCAACAATTATATATGCTCTGCTCTCTTCTCAATAAGTTGTGGTCTCAGTAGGCGGTCTTTTATCACTTGTGTCTCAAGGTGTATTAGCCCATCCTCTACCTTCTTGGTGACTGTCTCTATGGCTTTATGCAAACCTATTTGCGTGTTTAGGCAATGGCCCCGTATTACCAATTTGAAGGCGTCCCACTCGGTTAGGCGCAAAGATGCAGTGCCCGAGTTGTCATTAAAGTAATTAATGATTTCTGTGTTGAGGGCTTCGCGAAATGGTTTATCTTCTAGTGTCTCGGGCTGTAAGCGCCACCTAGGGATAGCTGCAGGGCCAGTATCCCAAAACATTTGCAGAGTTTGGGGATTGTGGTCTGAGTGGGTCCTGCCCAAGTATTCAGTCTTAGTTACTGCCGTTACGATCTCTTTTGTACAGAGCAGCCTGTCCAACCTCACATGCAACCAGTGGGAGCCCAAGTACGAAGAGTATACCCTGTCCGTGGGACTTCTATGTCTCCAGACATCTATGCGTTGCCAGTGCGTCAACCAGGCATTTAATGCCCTCGTGGCTATTGTCGTGGGTGTGCCAGGTTGGGGGGGGGGGGGGGAGGAGCGGTCAAGAGATCTATCTAATACACAGTTTAAGTCCCCACCTAGCAGCCAAGGAATACCATGCCATTCTGAGAGTTTACCGGACAGTGTGTTTAAAGTTTCCATTTACTCTCTTGGTCTGTTCTTTCCGGTCCCTTACTGTGGAATAGAGTTGGCTTGCTTTGCTAACCCCTTTGCCAGGTATTTACTTGGGGGAATGGCTTCCCATAGATCATTTGCTTTGAGGGTTTGAAGCAACAGAATTATTTAGTGTTGTGCCAGAGCACGAAGCCTGTGGGAACAGCTTGGATTCTTTGAATTAATGTATTTCTGCTGTGAGAGACAGTTTGGAGATCCATGCTTTGTTACAAATGGTCCTCCTTCAGGCACTTCTAAAACTACGGATTTTAAGCAGGGCTATATCTCACAAACCTTTTTTTTCTCTCGATAAAGGCAGCTCACACGTCACCATCTTTGGATGCAAGGACACAGGAATAAATATTGCTGTAACTATATATTGCTTAGTCTCAAAGAATGGCCTCTTCAACCATTTTAAGCAATTTAGACGTGCTTGTTATATGAACCTCGAAAACGTAAATAGCCAAATGGACTCACTACCCACAAGATTTGAACTTCTGCTGTCAACTTCTTCTTTGAACCACAGATGGTTCACTCACTGGGCTACCTACCTTTCTTTGGCTGCTAGGATTAGAGAGATCAATTGGGAAACGGCACTTACTAACTCAAAGGCACTGGAAATTAAGTGCCAAGACCCACACTTTCCATGAGTTATTATCATGAGTATGCAATATGTGCTTCAACTAGCCTTAAGATTCTGGATATTCCTCTTGCTTTCTAAAACAATGACATACTCTTATACTCTCAACTTGCATTACTACAAGCCATATCCTCAAGGTTTGTAGGTAACTGACCCCAGGGAAGGAACTATGAAGTCATGACAAGTGGTATGTGCCAGGCAGTTGGATATGTCCAATGCCAGAAGCAAGCTTCCTTGCTGGATAGCCGTTTTAAAACAACCATAAGCGTTTGTGTAGATAAAGCTTAAAATAAAGAACAAGCTACATTAATGCAGGCACGTTACTCTGATGCGCATCTACAGACAGCCTTCACACCGCAGGCAGATGCTACTTGTACAACCAGTTACAATAAATCTGTCCAGTGCTCTAAGTGGGACGAAAATGCGTGGGGTCTCTAAAACAGGAGATACCTATGTAAATAAGGGCTTAGTTTATAAAAACAAAAATAATTACAAACTGCACATAAGTGAGGCTCGCTCTGAGTGTTGTAGAGGTGCAAATAATATTGGAGCATGCAACTTGAACCCTGTTATGACCCACTTACAGGCACTGTGAGAAACTCGCACTGCCTTTAGCCTAAACTCCAGAGCTCTCAATTGTGCCCCGACAAACACCCTCGGACCTCTGGTGGCAACTCACTTCACAGTATGCACTTGCAAGAGCCCCATGTTGCACGGAAAAAAAAAACTACAGAAACACATCTTTGAAAAGCAAATACTCGGAGAATACAAGGAAAGCATGTTTAATATAAACAGGGAAGGGATTGCATCACTGTCACCGACTACCTTAAAGTTTTTTTTACAGCCGCTGTTGAGGGTTCGGTATTTTACCTGTAAAGTTAAGGATGTGAATATAGGACCCCATACTCCGGAAACCGTTTTAGTTTTTAATTACAGCCGTTTCTGGGCCACAGCAGGACCCGTCCCTTTAATGTCCTAAATGTCCCACAAACAGTAGGAGAATCACAATATTTCATAAGAAACACAAAGAAGAAGGTGCCAGAGTGACACCCGGGGAGCTCTGAAAATTCTATCCACGTATTCAAGGGCGAGCCCCCGCTCCGCGCGCACCTCCGACTGGTACAGAGCCACAACCTCGCAGTGGAGGCTTAAAGCCGGGCGCACACCGAGTCACGAGGCTACTACGCCCTGCCAAAACTGTTTAATATATTCACCGCACTTGCGACTGCTCAGTGAACACGAAACCAGGTTACAAAAGCTGAGGTGGTAGTCAGGGGATATTTACTGTTTCACCTCAACTCTCCATACACCTTGCTTTATCCTTCATGCTCCGCAGTGCTTCTAAGTTTAGTGGCGGCCCCATAATGCTCCACTGGTAGCCGCGCAAGCTCAGTGAAACGCAGGGAAATATAACTGGAAACATAGGAGACTGCTTTATTTGGCCGCGCTAAAAATAGAACAACAAATGGCCAAGCAGTGTTGGGAATCTGCAGGATGAACAATCAATAGGCAGAGAAGACGATAGCGGCTTCCCCGGGCGCGCGGATCGACAATCGACAGCTGAGAGACTATTTTTTGCTATGGTTGCCTAAATATGGTCAGGGAAGAGAGAGGCACAGGAGAGCTGCTTGCCTGGGAGTGCATGTTTCAAATGCTTAGCTGCCTATAAAGCTGTAACAGTTTTGCTCCTGCGCTCCGAGTTGGAAATACTGTGGGGCGACGTGGTTTGCGAAGTGGGAGTCCTGGTTCCCTGACGTGACCTCTGGAGACGAAACGAGTCCCTTCAAACCGGAGGAGTTTACGGCTCAGTCAGAAAAGAAAAAATATTCTTGCGCCCAAAAAAAAAACACGAAAGGAAACTTCAGTGAATCGGATGAATGCAACACTTCGGTTTTACTCGCTTTTGCCGGCAAATTGCTTACTTCTGAGAATCGTTTAACCTGAACACGTGTCGGGTTAACCTGCCGTTTCCCTTGGCACTCAACGGTGAAAGCGGACCCAAGGTAGGCGTTTCAACAACATAACTAATTATACAGTGTCTCAAAGACAGCAGGTGCAGGCGGACTGCATGTGCGTGTTTACGTTGCTTATTTACGTACGTGTCCCTTGTGCGTGAGGTGCAGTGATACTCGGTGTTTCTTCCCCCACTCCTCCTCGCTGCGCAATGAAGAGCTGAATCAGCGAATAGGGGTCGCGTGCAGAACGCGATGCCTGCAGCTGATGTGTCTCTAGGGGTCATTACCATGCTTCGGATGCTGCATAATGCTAAGGCTGCAGGTAACGCTCCCGTGCAAGGCCAGCGAGGAGACATTTTGTGAGATGCCTATGGTTTTGTGTCGCTTAACTAACCATCCTTTCCTGTTTGAATAACTCACGGCCTGAACGTTATTTAATTGATCCGTAGTGGTGGCTTCCAGGGCCAACCTGATGTACTGACACTAACCTAAAATATATTTGGACAACATTTTGTATGAGGTTGTGGTGCATTTGTTTTTCATTTATCAGATGTTTGTTGCTGTGCACCTTACTGAAATTAACCACCTGACTTTCTTGGAATATTTTATGCATGTCCTCATATACTTTAGAGTTTAGATTGCGCCAAGACCACCTTAATGGTGCTTTAGAGCTCTTAACAAGCACTGCAAACACAGAAATGCAAAAAACTAAAATTTAAAAAAATGATTCCAAGGTATTAACATAAAACAAAGTATTGCCCACTAATCATAAGTATACAGGGCCCAGCTGGTGAAAATACGTGAAAAAATAAATTAAGCCCAAAGCACTGAAAGAGGTAAAGAGAGGGCTGTGCTAAAATGCAGTCAACCCAACTGCAGCCTGAACGTGCACGATGTAATTGTAATGCTGCATTGCTGTTCCTCCTTGTACTACTGTTGTATCCGCAGCCACGCTCTGATTTGCTCCCCATCAGCTGCACTGGGCTTTTTGTCATGGACTGCAGGAATTTCACTTCCCTTAATCTCTCTCTGTTTTAGGACTCTGATATCTGCTGATTTTGGATCTCGTCCAGCTCAAAACCACGCTTGCACCCAGGACTGCTGCCACACCGAGCAACTTTGTTTCTCTGCGTAATCTTTTTAGCACAAAAGAGAAAATATATTAAACCTGACCTCACACCAGCACCGGACAAACACGACGCTCTCTTGTGGGCTTTGGAGACAAATCGTGGAGCACAAGCCATGAAAAATGACCAGCATTTGGATCCTCCCCTTTTTTGAATTGCACGAAAGCTAGCATTGATGCTTGAAGCATGGAATAGACTAGAGACCCTGAAACAAAGGAGGCAGGTGAGTGTTTAGATAATGAGGAACGGCTATTGCAGGAGTGCTGATCAAGCACAAGCTTTCGCACGCAACTTCTGGCCTACTCTCTTCCTAAACCCAATCACAAAAGAGGGTCTTTGCTTTCAGCAGCAACACCGTTGAAATACCAGTGTCAGCAGAGCCTTTTTAATAGATATATAAATGAGGCAGCACTGTAAAGGAGGGTGTTTGCAATATACAGAAGTCGAACACTGATTCTCTTCTGTGAGCTGCAAAGCCATTAGGTTACAACCACTGTGGTGCCTTCTCCAGCAAAACAGCAGGGTATATAAATCAGAGCAGAAAGCCTTCACGAGGATCTTGCAGGGGGCTGAGCCATGTCTAAAGAAAAAGGCTGCTCCAGATACCAACCTGAGTGATGCTTAAGCAGAGACATTGGCACAAATCTGTGACACAGCAACAAATGTGGACAACCGCAACCCAACATTTGCTTGACAAAACACAAGGGGCTATTTACATGGAGGCAGGTAAATCTAAGGGCCACATGTTCGCCCCTAAAGGGTCTCTGGGTACCGTTACCAGATAGCAGATGTTTGTTACCCAAATGCATGGCACTCACTGCCACGATGATCCCAACGAAACTATGGTAAAGTACTCCAGCAGACGTAGCCGTGCAATGGCTTCTCAGATCGTGGTGTGCAGAATGGTGGCCTTTCCAGAGAACATACTTCTTTATGTACCCATATGAACTATGAAAACTATGGAATGTAAAGAAGTATGTATTTTGGGATGGTAATGAACAACGAGAAGATGAAGTGGTTACCAAGCTGAAGAAAGACGAGCAATGTAATAGGGGAAATTTGCAAGCATATGAAGTCAATGTTACACTGTATAATACAATGTTACATTAGTGTCTAAACAATATTCGAAATTTAAATGGTCACTGGTTTGCAAAAATTGAATTTGATGTTTGAATAGCAGATTTAATACAAAACTTTAACTGTTGTATAACCAACCATCTCTCTACTTTTCAGGAACGAAAAATCTAGAAGTTAATGTGTACAAAAATTCTAAATTATGGGTTTTGAAAAGCAGAACTCTTTGGTTTAATGATTCTCCAGTGAAAGCCATTTACTGAGCCAATTAAAACCTTTAAATCTTGCATGCTTAGAAAAAAAACTGAGAAGAAAATTAATAATTGTGTATGAAAAGCTAATCTTCCTAATGCAGAAGGACAGTGGAAAAATGCAATGAAATTATAAAACGCCACTAGTCTTTCAATTTCCTAAATTAAATTTCTTCTCTCCGCATTATTCCAGCTGTAAATGCGGCAGACCGATGGATTGATCCTATGCAGAGGGGTTTTCAGCTATGGCAGGAGGCGGTTTAGCACTACTATGAGATCTGTAATTCAAAGAGGCCTTGAAAATTTCAACTGAACATTATATTTGCTATTTTCTTTTTTATTTACTACATATTTTGAGTGAGAACAGCATTTACCTTTAACTAATAGTCTAAATCATAAGACATCATCTGATTCATGTTATTTTTGCTGATTACTTGAAACCAACGCTATGTAAACTGTTTTATTTGCAAACGGCTAACACATTTTGTAGAGAGCCTGCCACTGCGGATTTTCCCCCCAGTTTTAGAGCACAGTAACGAGGGGGGTTGTTACTCAACTTTATAGATCGTCGATGATAAATGGGTGGATTAACCAACCCAGGCCTCACCTGTGACTACAAGCTAAATATGCATTTCAGAAGCAGGCCCAACTGATAGATGACTACTTAAACATCTGGTTGTAAGCATGGCAAATAAGAAACACAGGGAACTAAAAAAAAATAAAAAAATTCAAAAACATACTGGCTGAATAATTCTACTGGACTATACAGTCACATGAGCTATTGATTTGTAAAGAACAGTAGGTCCCCAAGAAATCACCAATGCAACCCAGCCCGATCAAGTGATTTGTAGCTGCTTAAAAACAACTTTGAAATATATTTTGTATTAAATAATAAAACGTGCGGCAAGTTGCTTCTCTGAAAGAGGCTGCAGTGCTTGGAAATCGCCCGAGCTGGTCTCGGGGTGGGTTGGTTGAGCCCACAGGGCTAAATCCATCCGACGCATCAGCTGTTCGCGTTTTAGGAGCACACCCTGGCCTGGGGCATGTGCTGACACTGTTGTAACTCAAACATGTCAGCTCTCTGACGGACGCCGACAGCAGATGCTGACATTATCCGATGCTGCTCTGCTTTTTCCATGGCCCCCTCGTGCCCTGATATGGCCAGTCCGAGAGACCGCGCGCGCCATCCAAAAGCACACTTGAGCAGCTGTATCTGGAGAAGCCTGCGCGCGCCCAGTATAAATAGCACCGCGTTCATTACTGCATTCAGCGCTTCAGGCCAGGAGGAAGGACGCACGTGACCTTTCAGTAGGGGTCACGCGGGGGGGTGGTATATTGATGTCCAACCTCACCTACATAACATAAACTTGGTTGAAACTCGCGCTTCTTTTACTACAAATATAAAACTTCATGAGGGAATGCACCACAGCACCAAGGCGCTTTAGTGAGGTTTCAAACGCTTTTTATTAAACGTTTGTGGCCTGAGGCTTATTTCAGCGAAACAGGGATGTGCTTCCATCGTCTAGGCCAAATAACTTGAACGGTGTCTATCCGGGGGTGGGGTGGGCGGTTCTTTAGAATGATAACTCTGCCTTAGCATCCAAGCAAGACCGATGTGCAAGCCTTTCCAATCAGTATCACGGACCATGAATGTAAACTGATCTCTGCTTGGGGTGCCCTCGATCCTTCCAAAGTTACTGGGGCTCCCCCTCGACTATCAGTAGCCCTAGTCCAACAAGGTATCAACATTCTCAAAGGAGCATGGTTTAAGGAATCTCCTCTCTGGAACACCGGATTCCATACGTAAGAAAGAGAAAAGTAATTTCTTGTAAACTATTTCTTTTTTAAGTTATGTGAAAAATACGTGACCTTACACGCCTTTGTCCTAATATATCTGGAGTGCTGTGCTGTAGCACCGTCGTGACACTGCATCCTCACCAACAGTGAATTGCCTCGTGTTTAAAAAAAAAAAAAAGTACCAACGCTTTCTTCATGTTGTTCGTTTTGTATGCAATTTTAAGGTCAACGTGACATTAAAGCAATAAATGTTTTTTTCCATACCGTTTATTTTATGATTAAAGCATATTGATGTCAGGCCAAAAACGTTAAAATTCTGACTGCCATTCGGAACGAAGGCTGCACAGTCACTGAAATAGCATTTTCTTCTCCAGCATAATGTCTATATGTGTGTTCGTCATCAGTCGCACTGCATTACACTTGTGACTAGGCCTGAATGCTTTGCTAGAGCTGGTAAAATGGAACCAAATCGCCTCTTCAATGGATTTGGTCCCCTTCAACCAGCTGTAGCTATGCATTGAAAACTACAGGACGGCAGGTTTCTCTAGACTGGAGCCCCTCAGCCCACACGGTGTGCTCTTGAGGATATGGTGACCGGCAGGCAGCCGGGCACAGGAAAAATGCACAAATGTTACTACTGTACCACAAGAGAGATTAAATGTACGTGATGCACTGTGTAATGTGAAGAACTTAAATAAAATGGCATTCCACAGATTGTGTATCATTTCCTTATGTTTGTTCTCGAGCAATAATAATATTCAGTATGTTGAGGTATACACGTTATCTGGGGAAACATTCCATTTTTACATTATACTGTTGTGTATTTCATGCCATCACTATTCCTTGCAACTGAAGATCAACTCCGATAAGGATGCCAAAAATGGCCCCAATAAAGTTATTTTACATGCTGAAACATACCAATTAGTGGAAAAGGTCACAAACACATTTGGAAAGTTACAATTTCTATTTAACGTTCCACACAGTCTGCATCTCTTCTGCAAAGGTAGACCCGCAAGCATGGGGTCTAAGTGTTTGTTAAGCCAAAACACAGGCACTCTTTCAATGAAACTTATCCACACTTAGGTTAGGCAGGATAGGGAGGGGGCAAAAAATATTAGGTTCTCATTTTAAGCGTACGGGGGTGGGAGGGGTGCATCTGATGCGAATATTGTACCCGTACCAGTCTTACCCAGGTCATCATTTTAAAGGTTATGTCACTTTCTCTAGTTCTTGACAGTCTAATGATTGTAAAAAGGGTCCTGTTGATGCTAGCTAGGTGGTGGTTTAGGGCAATTCCAACAGGGTTCTCTTTAAAGAGTGACCCATCTCAAAAACTGGACCAAACCACACCTTGCTTTCAGAGTCCATTTACATCACTCAGGAATACTTCACTAATGTCAACTTTGAAACACTGCATTAAGGTGGGCATTGGGAGTTTTGCTGCTGTAACACAGTGCATGCATCCGACTCACAGTTTAACACCCTTTGCCTTAGAATTATGACAGAAATGGTTTATAAATGCGAGAAATACCAAGAAACCTTAATTCGAAATAAAGTATACATGAAAACAGACTATGGCTAATTCTAAAGTCACAATAAATTCTGCACCAGCCATATCCTGGCGCACACATCCTTAAAAAGAAAAACACATTTTCAATGTGCTTTATATAAGCAATGCACAACATTGAATACATGCTTACCACCCACCACCCCCAAATAAAAAAATCAGCAACATTTTTTAAATTGAAACATTATGGTAATGCTTTTCGCTTTTAAGAAATGCTGCACTGGCCCCCTTTCGACAATGAATTACACAAAGCAGGCCTTCACGTGCACGCTTCCAGTCTGAGTCACTGGGGACTCACAGGCCTTATTTAGAGAGAAAATGCCTTGTTATAGGTTCAGTGGCATGTTTAAACTTCTGCGAGAATGAGCGTTCACATGTGATCACAAATGGCCTGGAGTATGAATCAGACACTAAATCTTAATAGGAGGGAGGGCCCTTTACTGAGACTACGGAAGCCTCTAGCGCCCACCTTCAGAGGGGCTTTTATTTTGGCACACAATTCCGCACTTGGGATGTACAACTACTGCAGGGTGAGGTATTTACCAGGCCCGAGCATTCCCTCCTCAGTACCAGTTGCACACTTCAAAACGAGATAGGATGGTAATCCCGCGCGTTCTCCCTGGCGCCGAGCTGTAAAACATGGTATGGTACCCTGTTCCCACATAATTTCCCCCAGGTTTTAATAGGCGAAACTTGTGCGTGGGATATCCTGCAGCATTTCTACACCAATTGGAACTCCAATTTAGGAACAAGCTCCTGTTTGATTCCCGCGCTCCCTCGTAAGAGGGCCAAGAAGCTGCCTACATGGAATTCGTAGCAGTTTCTGTCTGGACAAACAGCCCCCTTCGCGCCAGGGGAGGGCACGCAGTTCAAGGGGCAGGCAAGGATACACACTCATAACCCAGGAAGGGGAACAAGAACAAGGCGGCAAAGCTTTCACGTATCTTAGTGGAAGGTCGGGGTTTCAATACTGGGGACAGGGTCAGTGCTGAATTTGAGCCGGTGGTTGCAGGTGGGGTTCACCGGCACTTATGCTTGGGGACCGGCACTTATTTTTACGCATCAGATATTTAGCAGTGCAAGAGAGGGAGGGAAAAACACACAGATTGGAAAGACGGCAAAACCGCCACAAAGGGAGAAAGCAGGAACCTGCAAGAGAGAGATAAGGGGCAGGGAGTGTCCGGTAGTGCATTAAAGACCACCAGCCTTGGAATACAGCCCGCCCACGTTTAATGGCACCGGCTTCCGAGGACAGCTTCGGGCACCGGCACTTTCTTTCACAAATTAAGCGCTGGCAGGGTTCCACCCACGAGGCAGTCTCAAATAGCCCACAAAGAAAGGTGGCACTATTAACCTTGACCCGGCTAGAAATAAAAAAAATACTTTGTCTATAAAGATCGGAAAAGCTATCGATTCTGCGTTCTCAATCTGGCATCCTGTGAACGCACACACGTGCTTACAACAAGTCTTTACAAAACCAGGGATGGGCGATTTAGGCAACCTGTGAGTAGATACGTAGGAAAGCCAAGGTTCACATAATGAAGATAAATACATATACCACACACAACACAAACGTAATTGTTTATTGCTTAAATAGCAGTAATTTAACGGTAATCGTTTTAGCGATAAAAGGCCGCGCCGGCCACATTAGGGGAGCTAACCTTTCACGAATCACTTAACTACCTACAGCCTACATGAATTTGTAACTGGATTAGGCAACTGATTACTCTTGGAAAGTAATACAGCTATTACTTTGATACATTTAAAAGGAAATGTTAGTAATTTTTTCCGCAAATTTGACATCTAAAGAAACACTATGCCATTTTCATCATGGGCTTTTCTTGAATCGGACTCTGTGCTACACACAGACACACAGCCTGCCTCCGTGAAACTTGCGACCTGTGGGCATGTTAATAGTAACTCTCCCTAAAGAGGGAGAAGTCTTCAGCACTGCACAAAAAGTGGTCCACGTCGTGGTCCACACAAAGTTCTACTGAGAGGATATTCCAGAACTTAGGACCCACGCTCTAACCCCACCCAGCCAACACTCCAAGCCCTTGGGAAGCAGTGCAGCTATCTATGGAATCAGCAACTGAAGGCTGCAAGCGGCTTGCTGTCTAGACAAGTCTTTCAGAAGTAAAGAGGACATTTTCCTGCGACAGTTTTGTGGGCACAATCAATGCCCATGATCAATGAATGCTCCATAGTGGCACCGATTTTTACCAAGATGGGGTCTCTAGGCCTGAGCATACGAACAGCTTTGGCACCAGCTGAATCCGAAAGAAGACAGACACCTACTGTCCAATATAAGGACCTGTCATTCAAGAATATAGAACTGACATGTAGGGAGATCTGGGCTTGAGTGTCAAGAAAGTAAGATGTTTCAAAGCCAATGATTTCCAAGTTACAAGTTTCATCCACCTCCATGATCTACAAATTCAATGACAGGTAAACTTGCCAGATATCTACACACCAAATATCTGAGGAAAATAGGAGAGGTCACTGCAAAGGAGGCACAGTAGGGGAAGAAGCGCCCCCACATTAAACTTTGGTCTCAGAGTCATTTAGGCACACATTCTATGCTGCATCGATCCCAGAGTCACTACAAAGTGAAGTATCCTTTTATGCACCCAATTCCATTTCCACCCTCTCTGTAACTTAAGCAAACCACCACCCAATACATTGGCGCTCCAGATTTTAAACATTTCAGTTTCTGTGGGTCAGCACTCAAAGCACACTACAGCCTTATGCATACAGATCACTATTCCATGTTTCCGGGCACTACTTGCACATAGTTCGAGCTCACCTTTTGTATTAGAGTTTCCAAATGCCCAACCAGCATCATTTGAAGCCCGCCCCCAAGTCTGTTAGTAATGCTTTGTATCAATCTGTCCAGAGATAATACATTTTTCACCCATCTTTTAAGACCATCCACGACCCAAACCACCACTATTCTGTGCTTAACATGCCCCACTCTCCATTTTTGGGACCACCCACATTAAATATTTAAATCAAAACAATTATTTCAGAGTTCCATGGCTCCCATTTCTACCATGTTTCAGGACTACAGTACTCCACTGCAGGATATTTTATGACCTCTACCTATGTTTTAAGATTCCCAACTCACAGCATGCATGTTTCTTTAAGATCGCCTTTACAGGCAAGTATTGTGAGCTCTTCGTGACGCTTTCTTGAATCTTTAAGGCAGTCAGGTTCTGCTGGGTCCTAACTCTAACAACTGGGTCATTTACCACCAGTGTTTTGAGCAACAACAATTGTGCTCCAACTGGATAACCAAACACTCCCCTTCAGCATTTGATTCTCAAGGAGGCGTGGTGTATGTTCAGACAGAATACAGGTGACACAATATTAACAGTTAATACAGTCAACGTCCAGGCAGTTTTTTACTTTGAAAAACAAAAGGACAAATACATATGGGGAAAATTTCTACACTCAAAAATTATAATCAGTATTTAAAACCAGAATTCTCCAGAATGTTCCTTGTACCCCAACCAGCATTATAGGTCAAACAAGCAATGCACCAAGATAACGAAATGAAAGGTGTTTAGAAAACTACTGAGATACTCCACAGTGCATGAGAGCCAAAAATAATGATCTTGGTGTAAGGCTCACATAACAAAAATAGTAGCTCAAATTACAGTTCTGCAATGGTACACTCCAAATTGTAGCAGTTTACGGTGCTACACATCAAGGCCAAGTAACGCTTTTGCTGTGTACGTTGCAGTTCCTAGTGGAGCATGGGGGAGGGGGGGATGTTGACGACGTTTCAATGTAACTGCCACAAAAACGTTCAGAATTAACCCTTTGGACTACCAGAGTACACCGCACCTAGAGGGCGAAGTGCCCACTCCACATTTAGCAAACAAAATGATTCCTTTTGGATGGTCCGTTATCCAGTGTCCTCTGGGAGGAGCGCACTCTTCTGTAGTCCAAGAGTCCAGGGGACACTGGACCACCC
The DNA here is from genome assembly GCA_963921515.1 of Calotriton arnoldi. Taxonomy (NCBI): domain Eukaryota; kingdom Metazoa; phylum Chordata; class Amphibia; order Caudata; family Salamandridae; genus Calotriton; species Calotriton arnoldi. Next base: position 4,107,957 of record CAWUFW010000255.1, on the reverse strand, counting down.
GCTGGGACCTGTAGCTGGTCAGGGTGCTAGGGGACCCTCAATATCCCTTTTCAGGTGAAGGTCTATTTAGGCACCTGTACCCACAGAATCAACAAGCTGCAGTCAAGATTTTATGCAGGTCCTGGGGCATTTGCTACTGACACCTATACAAAGCTGGAGATTATGCTGGTACAGGGGTCCTGACCATCGGGTCAAATGATGATACACTTGAGCTAGAAACAAAAATTCCACGGTTCTGGAAATCAGGACAACCTCATTTACCTACATCAACAAATCGCCAGGCAGTGGAGCCGAGAAAATCTCAAGATTTTGGGTGCAAACAGAGCATGCTTTCCTATGGCACAAGGAGGGTAAGTGACCAAGAAGGCGCTGACTCTGGCATGATCACAACGTGCTGGAGACATGGAGCACTGCACCCCTCTTGGCATGGATCGAACTGACTTAGGTGTACTAGCTTCCATAAGGAGGCCAGATTCAGGAAGAATGCAAATCAGGATAGGAAAAGGAGATCAAGTAGTTCCTCTTAAGCAGAGGGAACGGAGACTCGTCAAAGGGTTTGATGGTCTTCCTTGCCGTCTAACAGAGTGTTTGTGTAACCTCCAGGTAAGAGCCGGGCCATGGGCAGCCTTGCACTAACCCAATCACTATCTTACCAGAGCACACACTTCTGGAGAAAATGGTATCTACCATTGACACTGCCAGGTGCACAAGAAAGCGAACACATGCACCCACAACCGCACATGCAAGGCTCCTCCATATATGCCACAGATATGATGGAGAGACTTTACAAGAAGTGGGTAGGTAGGTTTTCCCTTCCCAGGGATGCTGGCATAACACCCGCACTGTGCCCACTCCAGGATGGCCTGCCAACTTTCTTACAGACGTATTACCAAAAGACAGCCAACATGCATTGTAGTTTTTTTTGGTCGTTGTTGGCCGCAGTTTTATTACCATTATCCTTATATGCATACTCATTTTGCCATCCCCTGGGCATACTTTTTGTGGCCAGGGTCATAAATCATTATCATGGCTTATCATAAATGATGTGTCATAAATCATTCGCGTATCATAACTCATTTGTGTCATGACAGCCATAAATTGGGCGTCATAAATCATTATCGTCACTGGTCATAAATCATTTGCTATAAATCATTTGTTGGTCATAAATCATTTGTTTGTCATAACTCATTTGCATATCATAGAATCATACATCATGTGTGATAAATCATTTGTGTACCATAAATCATTTGTGTCATGAACAGCCATAAATTGGGCGTCATAAATCATTTGCGTTACTTTGTCATAAATCATTTGTCATCCATCATTCGATGGTCATAAATCATTTGCTTGTCATACCTCCTTTGCATATCATAGAATCGTACATCACCCTGACAGTTTGTTATTCCGCTCTTTTGTAGGCGTATCTCCTTTCTTGCCACTTTTGGGGTCAAAATTGTTCTGTTGGTTTCCACGCCCCTTTTCTTGTGGGGGGTAGCCTCTCCCCGGAGTTAGGCCCAACTCGCTACCTTGCTAGTCTCTTTTTGTACCCTGCCGTCTGGCGGGGTCTGGGCTGCGAGCGCCGTCTCTGTTTGCTACCCCCTTTTGCCAGGCCTGCTCACCCTGCCGTAAGGCATCCCAAAGTGAGCGGCCCTCCTTCTACACACCACCCTGTCGGTGTGCCTCCATAACCATCCGTTGTACCCCTCTTATCTGACTGCACTGCGACACTGCTCGTACGTATGTGTGGGTGGGTGGGACTCGAAAATCCTTCTGCGCCGCTCCCCAGCTCCACGATGTGGTGATGAGCTTGTAGTATGGGGAGCGGCGCCTTATAATCCCCCCAGGATTTTCCCGCCATGAAGGGGCGGTTGCTGCTATTGGGGGAGGGTTGAACATCACCTCGCCCCCCCCCCCCCCATTGGCCAGGTGACTAGGCGCCTCTCTGGCGCGAGTTTTGCCACGAAGGAAGCGCCCCTTCTGCTTCGGGGCGCTTACAGGCGGCTAGAACCGGATCCTTCCAGGGCTCTGGTGTCCGTTATGGCGCCGGCCCTCAAGGCCCCCTTCGGGGGCGGCCGCTGCAAAAAAGGCTGTACACCACGACTACAGATATTTCTGACATCAATGTCAGTTTCTCACAGCCTCTTGATTAGTCAGCCTCCACTGGCTGTTGGAAGATGAGCGATAAACTTCCAGTGCGGTCCCTTCTTATGAATTTTTTTTTTTTTTTTAGTTTTCGTAGATCACGCTAATTAATAAACCGGGCGGCTGAACGGCCAGGGAGGACCCCTTAACTAGGTTGCCCACCACACTCTATGGTGCGCCGTGGGTCCGCTTTTTATCTTTTATTTCATTTATTTCTAGGCCCTTCCACCCCTTTGTGGCTGCTCTGATATAATGGGAGGCTGTTGGGTCACACCAGTGTCTCCCCTTGAGATGTGTGCCACTACTGTCGTGTGGGCCTGGGCCCGTGATTTCGATCTCTTCCTCTTTTTTTTTTTTCTTTTCTCATATGCGTCTGATGTGCTTTATTCACCTCCTAAAAAGCACAGCCCGCCTGGTGCATGCTCGACTCGATGAGCCAACCTTCTTTCTTGTGCTTCTAGGAGGTAGCAAGGCAGAGGACTCTATGCTCTGTGAACAATCCTGGAAACTACATCTTGCCATGCGAGACTCTCCGGGGGCGCCTAAACCGAGAGGATTGACTACTGCAAAGTAGAGCATTCCCTGTCATCCGTACTGACTGGCAGTAGAGTTTCAGCCGGCTTGTGCAGAAAAAACACTCAAAGTTAAACGTAACACCAAGGATGGGGTTCTCTTGCTTCTAAAAACATTATTTCTACCCAAATGCTCCCCTTTTTGCAACATCGCGATAATGAATCAGCATTTTTTTTGGTGGTGTTTACCTTGTTTTTCCGTTTCAAGTGCTGCCTAAATATTTTACACACTGCCCCCAAGCCAAGCCTGATTGCTCTGTATCAAGCTACCAGCGGATTAAGCAAAGGTTATTTCTTCCATAGGGCCTGATCCATGGGCCTCCAAGCAAACCTATATATAAGTACAGGGACCTCCTTGGCATTCTGTTGGGAGGCAGTCTCTCCGTCACCAAAGCTGGCCTCCCAAAACACGAGGGATATGGACCTCGGATACTCGTTGCTCCACCACAATTGGTGTCCCCAACAATTTTTTTTGGGAATGAGGACATAGAATGTGCGCGTACCCACTGAGATAGGGGCACAATTACTGTCACCCCCATGAAAAGGATGTAGTAACCTGAAAGATTATGCAAGCAACGTTAATGCTCAAATGACTCTTTGCCTTATGACACTTGGGGGGAGGGTGACTTTTTTTTTTTTGTACATCACTTAGCTGCTTTTCCCAAGACTACTTGTGACTCCCTTCCTCTGACTCGTCAATTTGGTTGTCAAATCGAAGTGAGCCGATTCTACGATCAAGTTCGCTTCCTAACAACCTGCCTTCAGGCAGAACTGACAAGCGCCTATAAGGGACACTTTTTCAGAAACCAGTTGAGGCTTTTGAAGGCGTGCCTTTATGGTTCGCTCGTATACCCTTCACAATTTATCTTTTCTTCAGATTCCCTTACGAGAGCGCCATAGCTTATCCTCCCTAATTAACACCTGATGTCTTCACCCAAAGCCGTGCAACATTCTTTATACATGAGGCTACCAGTTCCCCTCCTGATCTAACATCTCTACTGTGTCAAGCGTTGGGGAGAAAACTTCATAACTTCTTTACTCAAACCAGCTATTTGTATACCTGCCTTGCCTCCGCATGGTATTTGGTGGCTTGACCTCGTCCATTTGCCTTACGTGTGGAAAGCCAAATCAAACTATTGACATGCCCTGCCATGACCCATCAATAGCGGCGTGTGCTCATGCACCAGCTACTAATACTAGCATTATAACTCAGCCAACGGCGACCGGCATGGCATCGGGGGCATGTGCATGCTTACCAACACAACCGGTGCCTCAGGAGGGGCCCGGCTTGCTGCTGGCTGCAGACGGCCCTCTTTAACCTTAAAAACTCGCTGTGCGCTACTGTAAGCATTAACAGTGGTGCAAGCAACGCCGAATTTTGGCCCCCACGCATTCTCCTCGGTCGTACGAGGACGCCGCAACAGCTGGAGCCCGGGTATCATAGCGAACCTGTGCGTGGGGTTACCATGTCATAATATTTTTAGGAAGGGTCTGAAGACCTGGCTTTTTCCCATCTAACCCTGTTGCAGTTCAATTAGTGCCCGCCAGCTCTGGGATGCCTCCGGGTAACCACGCGCTTTAGAAATGCTACCTCATTCATTCATTCAAATGCGTATAAGCACCAAACGCGTATAACCATATTCTAACCTTTTTTTTTTTTTTTTAATTGGGGGCCCCTACTGACCCTTTACATGTGTACATTCTGCCTGTAATTACAACCCATCACTACTTTTGCTGTAACTTCCAAGAATGTAACTTCAAAGAGACTTGTGTTTTGGTTTTGTATAGCGCAAACGTGGAGCGCTTTACTTGGACACCAGTTACCTTACACCTGGGCATACTCAATTTTGAATCACGGATAATTTTACCTCAGAAACCACAACCTTTGAAACACCAGGATTTGAACACATAACCTTTGGCGTAAGAGTTAGCGACCCTAACCACTAGGCCAAGGTGACTCATGGCATCAGGCTCGCACATGTCTTTTCCACTCGCAAGTCGGCTGCTCGAGCCTGGCGCCACAACATCGCCCACTAAACAAGCTTCTCACTACCCCGTGGGCTGCAGACTGCTCTACATGCATTAGAGGGGCCAGCAATACCAGCTACGCAGATAAGACCCGCCTCTCCACCCGACGAGGTTTTCGCCCTCGCCTTTAGGCACGCAAATAGCGCTGGGAAGAGCGGGTCACAGTGTAACGGATTCGATGTGCGCCGGCCAGCGAATTAACCGCAAGTACAACTATTAGCCTTCTCGCGCTTACCTTAACAACCACCCCCTCCTGTATTTCTTGTCGCTTGAGACCTGACTAGTTTTATATCATTTTAACGTAACAGAACGGACTATATGAAGCAGCCATTTTGCCCCTATAACTTGGCGAATAATAAAACAATATTTAGCCCTGAATTGATGCAACACTGTCTCCGTGTTTCGATCATGTGTTTTATTACCTAAACTGCACTTACTGTACCGACCGCCCAGCTGTTTACGGTTGAGCCATGATTCAAACAAGTAAGGGACGTGCGAGATGCATCTGCAGGCGGGGGGGCATAAACCACCAGAGTCAATGCCTCATTTCGATAAAGCTTCTACAATCTAACCTTGCCAGTTGTTATATCCAGAGAGAGAGGTCAAGTCGAGCCGCGACACCTCGTGGGCTAAGCTCTCTCCCACGGGCACCTCTGCTTTTTGGCCCTTCTATGGCCGGGCCTCTCTGCCGCCCTGGTGCTCCGTAATCTTCATGCTGGAAACCTGTGAATGTAGCTGGGGGGGTCCCGATGATCACCGCCGTGCTGGCCCCCGGTGCCCGGCTGCACTGTTGTCCTACATGCCGCATACTTCCGCTCCCGTCGCCTCTGCCTAGGTCCTCCGTCGTCGCTGCAGGTATCCCTATCCTATGGGCCATATGGTGGGCTCGGCACGCTCCTGCGGGGTTGCCTTTTCTCGCCGCTTCGCCAGACAGTCGCGTCGCCAAGGACTGTGGCGGTACTCTGCTGGTGGGAACCTATCGAGGGGATCTCGGCAGCGCTCCGTATTCCATCCCCAAGGCCTGCCTTTACGCGCGATTACGGTGGACGTGGTGTGGGGGAGTGCACCGAGAGAAGCAGGTTCTTGCCCCGGCTGCATCGCCTCGCTGATAAAGCTGCCGCACTGTTGCTGTAGTCCTCACTCTGATACCGCACCGGATTCCTCCGCACTGCCCCGGTGATGGCTCCAAACTCGGGTCGGGCACCGCGCCTCACCCCCCACTCCACATGATCCAGGTGAGGTATAGCTGGGGCACAAACCGCCGCTCGTCCGGAGCGGGAGGGGAGGAAGTGCCTCCATTCTACTGGGGCAAAAACAACAGTTGATGGACAGAATGCAGAACAATGTCATACATTCACCCCAGTACAGAGATCTGGGCCTAAATCCATCGTTTTTTTGCTCACCATGCCATTCCAGTTTGAACCCAGCCATATGCAAATCAGTCTTGACCCTGTGCCTCATGGGAACAGTCCAGCCCGAACTGCCAAGCCAGGTTCTCCCTGGACTGGAAACAAGCATCCTAGGACCGGTTTCGGGTTTCACCCCTCTTCAGCCAGGATAGCTTGATTCCAGTGGCATGGAGAGCACGGGACCCACGTCTGGGCATACCCGTCCCACTCGGGGTGACAAACGCAAAAACAACAGTTGATGGACAGAATGCAGAACAATGTCATACATTCACCCCAGTACAGAGATCTGGGCCTAAATCCATCGTTTTTTTGCTCACCATGCCATTCCAGTTTGAACCCAGCCATATGCAAATCAGTCTTGACCCTGTGCCTCATGGGAACAGTCCAGCCCGAACTGCCAAGCCAGGTTCTCCCTGGACTGGAAACAAGCATCCTAGGACCGGTTTCGGGGTTTCACCCCTCTTCAGCCAGGATAGCTTGATTCCAGTGGCATGGAGAGCACGGGACCCACGTCTGGGCATACCCGTCCCACTCGGGGTGACAAACGCAAAAACAACAGTTGATGGACAGAATGCAGAACAATGTCATACATTCACCCCAGTACAGAGATCTGGGCCTAAATCCATCGTTTTTTTTCGCCCTAAGTGGGATGGGTATGCCCAGACGTGGGTCCCTTGCTCACTGTGCCACTGGATTCAAGCTAGCCTGGCTGAAGAAGGGTGACATACCCTGAAACCGGTCCCAGGATGCTTGTTTCCGGTCCAGGGAGGACCTTGCCTGGCAGTTCGGTCTGGACTGTTCCCATGGGGCACAGGGTCAAGACTGATTTGCATATGGCTGGGTCCAAACTGGGGTGGCGTAGTGGGCAAAAGAACGATGGATTTAACCCAGATCTTTTGACTGGGGGAGAATGTTTGCATTGTCAGCATTCCGTCCATCATTTGTTTGCTGTAACACTTTTCGCCCTAAGTGGGATGGGTATGCCCAGACGTGGGTCCCTTGCTCACTGTGCCACTGGATTCAAGCTAGCCTGGCTGAAGAAGGGTGACATACCCTGAAACCGGTCCCAGGATGCTTGTTTCCGGTCCAGGGAGGACCTTGCCTGGCAGTTCGGTCTGGACTGTTCCCATGGGGCACAGGGTCAAGACTGATTTGCATATGGCTGGGTCCAAACTGGGGTGGCGTAGTGGGCAAAAGAACGATGGATTTAACCCAGATCTTTTGACTGGGGGAGAATGTTTGCATTGTCAGCATTCCGTCCATCATTTGTTTGCTGTAACACTCCATTCTACTGGGATCAGGACAGATTGTCATCACGAGGCTGCCGGGACCCAAACCCGGCTTTCGGCTTCCTGGGTCACAAGGGTCCTCAGTAGGAGCACTCCCTCTCAGTTCTGCGAGCGGAGCCGATTAGGATTGCTGGCCTGGTTCCAATGTCGCTCCGGTAAGTTTCCTGCACTCGAAAATCCTTCAGCGCCGCTCCCCAGCTCCACGATGTAGGGATGAGGTTGTAGTATGGGGAGCGGCGCCTTATAATCCCCCCCACGATTTTCTCGCCACGAAGGGGCGGTTGCTGCTATTGGGGGAGGGTCGAACATCACCTGGCCCCCCCCATTGGCAAGGTGACTAGGCGCCTCTCTGGCGCGAGTTTTTCCGCGAAGGAAGCACCCCTTCTGCTTCGGGGCGCTTACCGGCAGCTAGAACCGGATCCTTCCAGGGCTCTGGCACGCGTTATGGCACCGGCCCTCGAGGCCCCCTTCGGGGGCGGCCTCTGCAAAAAAGGCTGTACATCACGACTACAGATATTTCTGACATCAATGTCAGTTTCTCACAGCCGCTTGACAGAGGGGATGGTAGTCACCCTGGACAAGACGGGTGCACTTGGATGCCACCTCATCAAATCAAACAAACAGGAGCCCTCAGTGGTCTTGCATGATTTTACATTTCACTGAAGGAAAAATGGGCACAGGACTATCCATGACGTCTTGTGGCAGACCAGCATGGGTTTAACAAGATATTTAGAAGGTATCATTCAACAACCCTTTCTATGCATTCCTGAGGACCGATGCACCCTTGCTCATATACTGCCCTGCATGCAAAGACTTTCTAGTCACTTTTCCTACAGTCTTTGAGGAAAAAGTAGGGTGTGTAACTAAAAATAAAAACCCTGCTTTATCCTTTGGGAACTACTACAAACATGAAAGATGGCTGCACAATAAACAGGTGCATGTTACTGGAAAGACTGTACATAAAAAAAACCGACCAGAAAACAGGCTTCAACAGATACTTGTCCAACTCTTATGTACTAGGATTACACCTGCTTGTAAGCGATCCAGGAACCACCATTACCTCACTTATATCAAGCTTTCAGTGAGCTCACTGCTGCTAATATTTCAAGACTCCACCATTTGAATATTAGGACAATCCTCCAATGCATGTTTCAATATGCACCCTTATGTTAATGTAGGAACACACTCTTTTCTCCCCTATGTTCTAGGGCCCACACTACTATCATTGTTTAGGAAACACTACTGCTATCCATTTTTCTGGATGCCTCCATATCAATGTTCTAGGACACCCCTTTGTACCAATGGTCTAGCTGCACTCACCTCCGGGTATTGTACTAGAAACCCCTCGTAATACATGTGTCAGCTCTCCCACCTCCTACCAATATTGGAGCCCTAAATTTTGGTTTTAGGTCTCCAATCCTAGTGTTTTAGAACGCTGCTATTCACTTTATATAGCCTCCACCTATTTTTCAATAACACTGATCTTCTTTACTATACGTACTTCCTTACACCTTCTGTGCAAGTTTTAGACTTCTGATAATGCAAGTTTTTTGCCCCTTTCACTGAAATTCCTACTCTCGTTTCAAGGCACCACCTTCAACCCATCTTTCAGGAGCCCCTTTCCTTACGTATATACCTGGCCAGAGAATGAATCGGGACCATACATATCAATTTCTCACCCAGTCATTCACCCAACACAAATCTCCCGCAGCCCCAATTTTCAGGATTTCCCATTCTATTCCTATATTCATAACTAATGCAATACTAAACAAGCTAGTTTACTTTAATTGTATGAACAATCAGACAAACTAGAAAAGTAAACATGTGCAAACACCAAGTAGCAGTCAATGAAATTTACAGTCTTCTATAAGGTCCATGCTATCGTTTGTGCCTCGTCTCTTAGTGAAATGCAGTTTGAAGCCCTCGCTGACGTTTTCTTATGCTAAGGCAAATCTTTTCTTCAGCTTTACCCTGGAGCACTTACTTTTCCTTGAAATGCATGAGGTAGTAAATGAACCAAATAGGTTTGGATGAGGGCCAAAGAATCAAAGAGACTGTAAATTGTATCTTTTTCCCCAGTCACAGTGTGTGCAGATTGAGTTCCCATGGTCCATATGTTTCTTGAGCATCTCAAATTGATTTATCAGTTGTGTCCTGCCTACCTATGGGAGAATAGGAAGCAGCCTCCATTGTGCTTCGGCAATCCCTCAGCTTACTGACAACTTTAGTAGTTCCAGATTCTCCTTCTGCCCAACTGCATTTTAGCACACCCCTCTCCCCCCCTGCCTACTCCAGTTTCAGCAGGCACCCTTGCTGTCTATCAACGTCTCAGCAGGCCTCCTGCATCCCTCCCCTATTTCAGCAGCCTCGCCGCTGCCTATCATCCCATCAGCAGGCCCCTAGTCTACCCATGTTTCACCAATCCCTTAGTATACCAACGTTTCAACTGGCTACACATCTACACGCGTTCCAACAATACCGTCATCCTCCTGGATTTCAACAGTCCCTTCATCTATCCACAATTCTAGTGCCCTCCCCTATCCGCAGCTCAACAGTGCTGTCCTACTTATCTACCCTCATTTCAACAGTCCCCTCACCTAGCGATACTTTAGCAATTCCAAACCCTATCTTCGTTTCAAGTACTGCCTGCCCCATCTGTTTCACAACCTCATCTACGTTTCATATCCCGTTAACTATGTTTTTGTAACCTCCTAATTAGGTCTTAGAAACCCTTCCTTATCATGTTTCAGAACATTTCCCTTCTGTTCATGCTGCAGTATTCCACTCATCAATGGTTCCGTATTCCATTCCTATGCATGCATCATTAGCTCCCCACCCATATTCCCTCTAATCTGTGTTTCAGGATCCACCTTATATGCATTTTCAATAACCCAGACATTCCTACCCAGTTTCAGGACCCACTGTCCTATAAACATGACAAGTTCCAGGTTTCCTCACTGTATTGCAATATTTATACAGCGCTTACTATTCCCATCTGGGGTGTTGAAGCACTGATCGCACCTGTAGCATGTTATGCCATATAGGCTGTGCGGTTAGAAGTATGGTGTCCTTGTATTGATCCTATGTGGGACGTGTTTCCATTTAATGCATGATGACCATCCTGTATGGGACACAGCACTTAGCAAGAAGTATGAGAAGCACAGTTTATGGTCAGCTTATGCTGACAGCCTTGATCAGCTGTACAGGTACCTTTATGGTGTTGTATGTTACAGCCAGCTAGATGTTTACTGCATAGGGCTGTCCACTTTCAGGTCTAATGGACCCAGGCAGGCATTTAATGGTAGGGAAGATGATCAGAGACCTACCAAGATAGACTGCATTATGGTGATCCTTTCAATTAATATCATTAGATGATGTCAAACAGCAGTCAAAGAATACGGCTAGCTGGGTCCTGCAGGGGTGGACCGTGTTAATAGTCCTCCGGTGGTCAGCGGTGAGCAGCAGATTAGAAAGCCAGACCATGTCTGTCCAGATGGTGGCTATAGTGGTTAGATTTCATGTACTAATAAGGGTACTGGATTATAGGAGAGGCCTGTAGCGAATCTGCCTTGCAAAAGAAACTGCAATACAGTATAATAAATAAGTTATCAGTGAGGGTCCTAGACGTCTTTCACTTCTACCACTTATTTGGAGACTTGTACAGTTTAAGGTTCTGCCCAAGAATTCAAACTTTTTTGCGAAATGGTCAATCTGCTCATGTGTGCTCCAACTTCAATATTTCTTTTACAGGTTTTACTTTCTCCCTCCAAAGGGCAGCGGTGGATGGAGACTGAGCAATGCATTCTGTGCAAAGCTTTCCAACTGAAAATTCCAAACTGTGCATCTATGTTGCTACAGAAGGCTTTGCTTTCAGATCTTGAGGCGAGCTACTTACAGGTTAACATAAAAAAAGCCATCTAACTAGGAGCACTTTCACCTAAAAGCCTTGGTTAATGCCACCATGTACCTTCGAGCTTGCAAGCAATAACAAAAAACAAACAAAAAAAAACACACCGGCGCCTCATTCAATCACAAATATGCTTTTCTAAACTGCTTCTGTAAACAGCTTGCAGGAGCTTATTTTTCAAATTAAACTAGGTTTTGTGCTGCCAGCTGTCTTATTCACTTTTCATTTTGATATTTACTGACAGGTTTCCAGATCGGTGTGTGCACATATGATTCATGGTTATTTACACCAGAATAGGAACTCTCAAGCTGCAATGGGGACACCACTCCAGTTATTCTTTATTGCATGCAAAATGGGGGTGGGGGCGTGGGGTTTAAATTCTTCAATCATAAACATGATGCAATATAGAAAGGCAACAAAGACAATTTCCGTATTTCCTATCTGCTGAAATCAAATGTTAACAGTAAAAAGTCTCTTACCTTGGGTTTCCTCTTAAAGCAGCATGATGTAGAGCATTAAATCCATTGTTGTTTGTGATGGTCACATCTGCTGCAGCTTCTAACAGAACAGCGAGTATGTCATCGCGTTTTTTACTTATGGCATCATGGAGAGGAGTATCACCTTCAGAATCCTTAAAAAATAAAGAGACCTTCAATTTGCTTGCAGTCATTCATTTGGGATTTTTTCTTTTAAAGAGGAAAGGTTAATTCTACCAAAAAGCATCAACAGCAGAGAGACCATGCAAGCAGAATGTTCACTGTTGGAAGCCCATTTTATTGTCCGTGAAAAGCACGACAGCTTTAAAGACTCTTCAGAAGTGGACCGATGGAGCATTTCCTAGAATGGTTAGTAAGCACTGAAAAACTTGCCTAAGCTGGCGTCAGAATTCTGTTAAGTGTTATAGTTTACCACAGATACTGCCCCTAAGCTGCATAACAATTAGATTTCCACCATTCTTTCCTCCAGGGTACCGCATTCACTATGCACAGGAAACACTATCCATAAGCCAATGACTCTGTATAAGGGCATGCACGGATTGTGGGGCTCATGAATAGGAGAGGGTGCATACAAATATCTGGCAAGCTTCAAAATGATCCTTTCTGGGACAACATCCTTGAACTCTAACAGCTATCTCCAAACTGGGGGGCTCTGTTACTGATAGACTTAATTATGCGCTTTCTTTACCTTTAAACAATATTACGATTTGGGAGGCAAGACCTAACTTTCACTCGTAATACAGGCACACAAGTTATTTTCAAGGCTCTCTCAACGTATTCTGTTAGGGGTAACCTCCACTGCAACATTACTTGAATACCTTGAGTCACTGTGGGACCCTGCAGTAGTGGCTATTCAAGGCACTGAATAGCAACCCTGCCCTCCAGGTTAATTAGAAAACCTCAAGAGACACTGTTCCAATGATTGTCGCCACTCTGGAATTTATTATCTTAACTTGGTACTGTTCAGACATCCAAAGGTGCAATGGAAGTCTGAGTAGAACAATGGCGTAGGCTGGACTGCACCTTGTCAGTGATAAAGTCACCAGTGGATCTGAACATAGGACCCGGAAGCGATGACCGCATCATCCATTTAACAGGTTGCAGACATTTTCATATGCTAGCGTAAATGTGGCAGGATACAAAGGCTATTCATCTTTACTAGTGGTTTAAACAGGTCCAGTATCAAGTTGCCCATAGGAGGGGTCATCTTTGCCGCATCACGCACTAACACTTCTACTGAGCCCCATATCCAGTTCAAAGTGGACCTCTCCAAATAGTGGACCTCTCCAAAAATCCAGAGCCATATCTGACAGTGGTGCACAAAGCAAAGTAATTATATGAGTTCTTGGATCTGCACTGCCATACTGGTGTACAATGTAGAACTTTTGACTATCTTAGAACTAGGTCAAATCACTGCACTTTCTCCTTACCTTTCTTCTTACAGCTTCAACAATTCCAAGGTTCCTCTGATGTTCAACCTGTACCTCAGCACCCTTTCCATCATGTCCAGTTGCATGACTTTTCTATGCAACTAGGCAAACATCAATCATGATTTAGGAAACAAAACCAATGCCAGACTCTGATACTTGTGTGCTAGATCACTGCATTCGTGCAGTCAACGACTGAAAGACCAATATAAATGTAAAACTGAAAGCTAGAAAAGATTGTAACTGTGACATCTAGCAAATGGAACAGAATGTAACTAGTGCTCTCACGGCCAACAAAGTCGGAAACCCACTGAGTCCCAGCCAGCTACGTAAGGGTAACCTGGGAGTCATCCTGAACTCTGGCAACACCTTGGTGAGTCAACTCAAAAGGTTAAATCCTCTTTTAATCTCATCTGATTCCTATGGCAAATCTTTCATTTCCAGGGATTCCTATGTCAAGTGCAAGGAACTAAAGCCCTTGCACTTTCATGCCAAGATACAGCAACAGTCTCGGTAAACAGGAATACTAAGAGCACAAACCTAAATTGATCCAGAACATCTCCCACCATGGGACCACAAATCCCCTGCGTTACAAGCAGTCTACTATCACAGATATGGCCTCATGGAGCCCTCAAAAGAGTAGGTATGAAATTGTTTGTGTGCACCCTATGACAAGTTAATACTCCGCTCTAAAGGCCTTGCTTCTGTGGCTAATCCACCACTGCAAGATGAGGTACCCACATCTGACCTACATATGCTAAATCAAACTCTTCCTAAACATAACAGCCACCTTGCAATCATCTTTCCAACCACACATGCCAGATCCGACTTGCTATCACTCCCATAAAAGCAAAAGCGCTACAATGCCACACTATTGGCAGATGTGCTACACACAAACTCTACATGAAGAAAAGGTTATTAACTTGTATTAATATGTTTACAGCTTGAGATCTTGTGGACTGACTCATGGGCATTATCCCACAATCAAGTGGATGACCTCTGAATAGCATGTTGTATATTATAAAAAAGAAAAGTTTTTTCATCAAATCTAAACCACAATGACCCTAGTGTAGACACTAGCTACAGATTATGCTTCCGATCAAAAGACGAAAAAACAATTAGCTAAAGTATTTGCTATCATCCTCAAAGATCGGATTCTGCAGAATTCCTTGATGAAATATTCAGCCATCTGTAAAGCTAAGCAAGCGGACACCAAACCAGGCCTGATAAAATTCTTAATTTAACAAGCATTGGCATAGCCAATAGGTCTCGCCTTTGGGACCTTATAAGTATTTAATTATGCAGCACAATATCCTTGGTGCAACATCAACTGTTGCATGGCTAAACACTTATAATGTCCCAAAGGCGAGACCTATTGGCTATGCCAATGCTTGTTTAATGTATATTGATGTATATCTCAGACGGTTAACCTAGGCCCATATCGTTCGGCGCCCATGGAACTGTCCAAGGGAGTCCCACAGGGCTCTTGCTTGAGTCCTACTTTATTCAACATCTATGTGGCTCCCTTGGCCAATGTTCTAAGAAAATATGGGTTTATTCCAATATCATATGCCGACGATACGCAGTTACTTTTTCCTTTCGATGAACTCACTCCCACTGTCCAAGAGACCTTTTCTTTGGGTATGAGTGCCATTTCACAATGGATGAAGAATAACTTCCTCCAATGTAATGTTGGGAAAACGGAGCTATTACTTTTCGGAGAGGCTCCCTTATTATGGTCACCTAATTGGTGGCCTATTAATCTTGGGAAGCCTCCCATTCCTAAAACCTCCGTTAAGAACTTAGGAGTCCGTTTAGACCATGCCCTTACCTTTAAGGAACATATTGGCCAGACAGTAGGCACATGCTTCCATACTTTGGGCCTACTTCGACGAGTTTTTCCTTTGCTCCCGGACTCTGTTCGAAGGACTCTGACTCAGGCACTCATATTGAGTCGCCTAGACTATTGTAACGGTCTGCTGCTCTCTGCCAATGAAACTTCGATTAGTAAACTTCAGGTGGTTCAGAATACGACGGCACGACTGGTTCTGAACATGCCTCCCAGATCAGCTTCCCGCCCTCTTCTTTTAAAACTTCACTGGTTACCCATACGCCAACGGATAAAATTAAAGTCTGTTGCACTATCCACAAGGCATTGTTTAATCTTGGCCCTAGTTATTTGTCAGAAAAGTTCACTCTCTATCATCCCCCAAGATCCCTACGTTCTAGTACTAAACACTTGCTGAAGGTCCCCCGAATCAGGAGAGCAAGATTAGGAGGAAAAGCTCTCTCACATCTTGGCCCGCAATATTGGAATGAACTCCCCTACATTTAAGAGAATGTTCGAACCATCTTCATTTTAGAAAGTTACTTAAAACCATTTTGTTTTGCTTTTAAGTTCGACAGTTCTGCATATGAAATTGATACGCGTCCAAAGCGCAGAGATACTCCTCGGAGTCGATTCTGGCGCTATACAAAACCAAATAATAATAATAATTGAATTAATAAACGACTGTTGTATTGCTCATTTCTAAATTTGACAGACAGCGCCACCATATGGCAGACTGTGATAAGTGCCGGTGTTGACCAGTGCCATGCCGAATACCTGAAACCACCAGCACAAATTAAACACTGGCATGGGGAGGGATTCTGGGCGATTCACTTAATTTCCTTGTGCCATAAAAAAACTAAAAAGTATGCTTTTAAGAGTACAACTTCTGCTTCTCTTGTAAAATGCCGTGGGGCCAAGTTCGTGCTATATGAAGCTGCAAAAACATACAAAGTACGTGTTGCATGTGGAAGCAGAACTTGGCTGAAGATCACTAAAGAGCTTTAAACGGTATAAAAAAATGCTGACTTAAACGTCTGCCTTACAGCCACGCTAGCACAACAAATGCTATCCGTTATATTATAAATCACGGACAACGCTAGCACAGCAAATCCTATCCGTTATATTATAAATCACGGACAACGGTCTGTCCGTGTAAACTAACAGATAGATGGTCACCCTAGCCAAGCTACTTAAATCAAAACATGCCGCGATTTCCGGATATAGAACGTAGTGCAAATGCTTCTGCTGCCATTCCTTCGTCAGAACAAGAAACAGACGGGGGCATAGGGTTAAAACAAAAAGCAGCGCCTACGTATAAGGGAAATGGACTGAAAGACAATGCCTTTAAGCTGTCACGAAGAACCTCAAACAAGCTGGCGCAGCAATGCATGAAAACGTTTTCTCTTCAAGACAGGGTGGTGAGAGAGGGAGGGGTCAGGTGAGTCTCAGACAAACGCCACAGTTCAGGAAAGAAGACGGATTGGCGGGCGGAGAGACGGGAGGACGAGAGAACAGGGGAGGCAAGAGTAACGGAGGGTATACAAAGAGAGATAAAGGGGGCAGAGAGTAGAGGCGCGAAGAAAAATAAACAGAGGGGCGAAATTTAAAGAGAAAGTAGGGCAGAACGAGAAAAAGAGAAAAGGGCGCGGACGCAAAAAGTAAGGCGAGAAAGACGAAAATTACAACATGAAAAAGAAAGTAAGAAGATAGCAGGGGAAGAAAGACTGAACCGAGAGAGGGAAAGACAAGAAGCGCGAGCAAAAAGAAGACTGAGAAGGCGGAGCGAGTGAGTGGCCGGGACGTGTGGGCGAGGAGAGAGGAGCGTGCGCGCTTGGGAGAGCAGTCTGCTCATTTTCAAGCACTGCACTTGTGCTTGTGGCGCACCCCTGCTCGCTCCCGCAAGGTGGATGCCGCCACAAGCACGAGTGTGTGCTTGAAAATGAGCAGAGCGACGGCTAAAGGCCCTCCTATGCAGCGCATGCGCACTGCGTAGGAGAGACCTAAAAATGACAATTGCAGCCATTGACCAATTAAGACATTTTCAAATGTGCTTTTGTCAGTGTGCTCGCAGCCCATACTTTCTCTAATCTTTCTCACCTCACAGTCAGGCTTTATTAGATAATCTCACTTATTTTAATAGGTTCTTGCAGCTTTGATAATTATTACGTTTCAATCGATCATTTTAGGTTTATCTGTATACAAATATACTGCTTTTTGTTCTTGTTACTGTTCTTACGACTATTCATAAGAAAGGTATGCCGCTTCGCTCAGAAAGCAACTGGTTTATGGACCATAAGAAGACATTGCTTTACCAAGCAATGGCCAACCTGAACAATACTCTAGGTGAAGGAGACTCTATTCATACCTGAATGTTACACTGGCAGCAAAGGGAAGAAATATCTCACAGTGATGAAACTGAGTGCATTATCTCTGCTCTCCTACATTCCCAATGCTTGAAAAGATTATATGACGAAACCGACGAATGCACTCACTGAAACCCAGTAATAAGAATCCATTGTGCCATCTATCCATATTTCTAGTGACCTCTGTGGTTTCTTTACAAGGGCTGAAAACGTATGCATGCCTCTGATAAGCCTCTCACCCTGCCTTAACTCTAGTGCAATAGTTAAGGAAGCCAAATACATATGTTGTAACGTCCACAGAACAACCAATCGGTAATAGTAGGGCAGGAAAGCTAATACTACCTGCAAACACTTTGTGGGGTATCTGAAAAACATCAAACTTCAGAAAATGTCTGGAGCTCAAATTGTGACTTTTTGCACAGACCTGGAAGCATAAGATCTGTAAAAACTGCATGAACAATGCCATCATCCCAACATTCGCAATGAAAATCACAAGACAGCTCTTGCAACTACATTCATTTAAACCATCACTACAATAATTTGCAAATGAGAGGAAATCCCCATTTATCCAACAGGGATACACACGTCGTGCTGGTGCCCTCAATTACAGAAAGAGCTAAACTACGTTTTTGTCAGGTCTGGTGGCTTAGTGGACTAATGTGTCCACTGTAGGGGCCTGTGTTTGACCTCATGGTCACAGGTTCAAATCCCGGCAGGTCCACTCAGACTTTCATCCTTCTGAGGTCGATAAAATTAATACCATTTAGTTGGGTAACAATAAGGATAATGTTATTTACCCAGTAAGCATCTGTTCTTGGCATGTAGAGCTGTAGATTCACATGCTTTGCATACTCCTGCGATCTAGTGTTGGGTGCGGATGTTTGCAAATTGTTTTTCTTGGAAGAAGCCTTTCCAGTCACGAGGTAAGGTGACTTCTCCTATAGGTGATAGTGCGCATGGGCATCGACTCCATTGTTAGATTGTTTTCCCGCAGAGGGTGAGAATGGAGTTCGTAAGTGTAGAATAGAGATATCCATGCGTATAAATGTATAATGAAGAACTGCAACAACTACAGGCACCCGGGGAGGCGGGTGGGCGCATGTGAATCTACAGCTCTACATGCCAAGAACAGATGCTTACTGGGTAAGTAACATTATCCGTTCAAGGCATGTGTGCTTTAGATACACATGCTTTGAATAGACTATAAAGCAGTATAATCCCAAAGCAGTGGCTAACCTGTAGATGTTGCAGTTGTTTGGAACAATGTTTTAAGTACTGCTTGGCCTACATTAGCCTGTTGTCGTGCTAACACATCTACACAATAGTGTTTGGTAAATGTGTGTGGTGTAAACTGATAAACTGCAACTACAGGGGACCGGGGAGGGGCGGGTGGGCGCATGTGAATCTACAGCTCTACATGCCAAGAACAGATGCTTACGGGGTAAGTAACATTAATCCGTTCGAGGCATGTGAGCTGTAGATCACTTGCTTTGCATAGACTATACAGCAGTATACTCCCAAAGTGGTGGCTCACCTGTAGTTGTTTGAAACAGTGTTTTAAGTACTGCCTGGCCTACATTAGCTTGTTGCCTCGCTAACACATCTATACAATAGTGTTTGGTGAATGTGTGCGGTGTAGACCATATTGCTGCCTTACAGATATCAGCTAGGGGAATAATCCCTAAGAAGGCCATAGTAGTCCCTATTTTGCGAGTGGAATGCGCTCTAAAGGGTATTAGCAAAGTTATTTTTGTTTTCGCATAACATGTTTGTATACATTTTACGATCCATCTTGCAATGCCTGACTTACATATGGGATTGCCTTAGTGTGGTGGAGAGAAAGCAACAAAGAGTTGCTTTGTTTGGCGAAATTCTTTTGTTCTTTCAACATAATATAGTAGATCTCTTCTAACATAAAGGGTGTGTAGAGCTCGTTCTGTTACAGAATCAGGTTGAGGAAAGAACACTGGTAACTCAACCGATTAATTGATATGAAAGGCAGAAACGATCCTTAGGGAGAAATTTAGGATTGGTGCGAAGAACCACTTTGTCCCTGTGAAGCTGAAAAAAAGGCTCTTGTATAGTTAATGCCTGGAGTTCATTAACTCTCCTCAGTGAAGTTATTGCAATGAGGAAAGCAACTTTCCATGAAAGGAATTGCAATTGGCACCTATGCATTGGTTCAAATGGTGGACCCATTAGTCTTGTAAGGTCTATGTTTAGGTTCCACACTTGTGCAGGTGGGACTCCTGGTGGTATCGAACAAGTTACTTACCTTCGGTAACGATATATTTGTAAAAAACATAGGTTAGTTATAGATTCCTTACCTTAGAATTACCCCCAGGCGTCAGGATGGACCCGGAGAATTTTTCATCAGCAGTACCACAGCGCGTCGAAAGGTGGCGTCGGTCAGCTCCGCATTCGTCATTGGCGTCGTGGTCGCCGGGATGACGTCGCAGTAGCTACTTAGACGCCGCCCTCACGCGCTGACGTCAGTTCTTTTACACGACATTCCACGCCAGAAGCGCAGAGCCATGCAAGACACTGACCACTGGTGCACAAAACTAGGGCCCTGAAAGGGATTCCCCGACCCTAGAAATCAATTCGCAGAACGGGGAGGATGGGTGGGGCGGTAAGGAATCTATAACTAACCTATGTTTTTTACAGATATATCGTTACCGAAGGTAAGTAACTTGTTCATCTGAAAGAAACAGTTAGTTGTAGATTCCTTACCTTAAAATAGATACCCCAGCAATACCAAACCCGGAGGTGGGTCTGCGAACCAAGTTCACACCAGAAAGTCCTGGAGAACCGAACGGCCAAAGAAGCCGTCTCTCCGGACTTGGCTGTCCAGGCAGTAGTGTCTAGTGAACGTGTGCAGAGACGCCCACGTAGCTGCCTGACAGATATCATTAAGGGGGACTCCTCGCCCCAAAGCAGTAGTAGCTGCCGTCGTCCTGGTGGAATGGGCGCGCAGCCCCACTGGAGGCTCCTTCTTTGCCAAGGAATAACAAGCCTTAATGCACAAAACGACCCACCTAGAGATGGTCCGTTTATGCACAGCCCGACCTTTCTTAGCGCCCGCGTAGCCCACAAAGAGCTGATCATCCACTCGGAATTGTTTGGTGTGTTCCAAATAAAAGGAAAGCGCCCGTTTTGGATCCAGACGGTGGAGCCTCTCTTCTTCTTTTGAAGGATGCGGAGGCGGAAAGAAGGTGGGCAAAGTGATGGTTTGGCCAATGTGGAAAGAAGTAACCACCTTGGGAAGAAAGGAAGGTCTGGTTCTTAATACAACCTTGTCCGGATGAACAGCCAGGAAAGGAGGTTTTGAAGAAAGAGCCTGGAGCTCACTAACCCTGCGAGCAGAGGTGATGGCAACCAGAAAAGCAGTCTTTAAAGTAAGAAGACGAAGAGGACAGTTATGAAGTGGCTCAAAGGGAGCGCACATAAGGTAAGTCAGAACCAAGTTCAAGTCCCACTGAGGCATTACGAAGGGAATAGGAGGAAAAAGATGAGTAATGCCCTTTAGGAAGCGATTTACAACAGGGGACTTGAAAAGAGAAGGCTGATCAGGAAGCCTAAGAAAGGCTGAAATGGCTGAGAGGTAGCCCTTAAGAGTGCCCAGAGCAGAGCCCTGCTGGGCCAAAGAAAGAAGGAACAAGAGAACCTCAGAAAGGGGATCCACAGCCTTTGCTGCGCACCATGCCACAAATTTGTTCCATCTACAGGCGTATACCGTCTTAGTGGAGGGACGCCTGGCTGCCAAGATAACATCACAGACTTCGGGAGGCAGGTCAAACGACGTCAACTGCTGCCGCTCAATCTCCACGCAAGGAGGTGGAGGCTGGACAGGTTCGGGTGGAGTACCGTCCCCTGCTGCTGCGACAGAAGATACTCCCGAAGAGGCAGTCTGATCGAAGGATCGATGGCCATGTGAAGCAGCTCGGGATACCAGAATCTTCGTGCCCAATCCGGAGCCACAAGAATGACTTGGGCCCGGTCGCGCTTGATCTTCTTCAGCACTCTAGGCAGAAGTGGTATAGGCGGAAAGGCGTATAGAAGATCGCAACTCCACTCGCGACGAAAAGCGTCGGCTAGCGAGTGCCGCCTTGGAAATTCCAACGTGCAGAATTGCTGACATTGCGCGTTCTCTTCGGTGGCGAATAGATCTAACCAAGGCTCTCCCCACTGTCGAAAGAGACCTTGCACCACCTCCGAGTGGAGACGCCATTCGTGATCCATCATGCACCTGCGGCTGAGTTCGTCCGCCCTGGCGTTCAGCGAACCTGCCAGGTGTTGAACCACCAGGGATATGCCCTGATGTCCCAGCCATGTCCAGAGGTGGAGGGCCTCTTGACATAGGGTCCACGACCCCACCCGCCTTGTTTGTTGCAGTACCACATGGCGGTGGTGTTGTCCGTGAACACCTGCACCACTCTTCCCCGAACAGAGGGAAGGAATGCTTTGAGTGCAAGACGAATCGCACGAAGCTCCAGAAGGTTGATGTGGAGCACGGACTCCGCCGGAGACCAGAGGCCTCTGATCTCCGCCTCCCCCATGTGGCCCCCCATCCCAGAAGTGATGCATCGGTCACCACTGTGAACTCTGGTTGCGGAAGGGAGAATGATCTGCTGTCGACCCAATCCTGGTTCGTTAGCCACCACTGCAATTGGTGTGCAGTGCCCTCTGAAATCTGGACGCAATCGGACAGGTTCCCCTGATGTTGTGCCCACTGGAACGTCCGGTCCCACTGCAGAGCCCGCATATGCCATCTGGCATGGTCCACCAGCAGGATGCAGGAAGGAAGCCATCAGTCCCACTAGCCTGAAGGTCATCCTGACCGAAACCCGGGATAGAGGCTGAAAGATCGGAATCATAGCCCAAATATCCCGGACTTGCTGTTCGGGAGGATAGACCCGAAACTGCGTTGTGTCCAGAACCGCTCCGATGAAGAGGAGCTTCTGAGAGGGAGTCAGGTGTGACTTCGGCACGTTGATGGAGAACCCCAGCGAATGCAGGAGGTCGGCCGTAGTCTGGAGGCGGGAGACGACAGCCTGGGGCGAGCCCGCCTTCAACAGCCAGTCGTCGATTTAGGGGAAGACTGGAACCCCTGATCTGCGCAGATGAGCTGTGACCACTGCCATCACTTTCGTGAACACCCGAGGGGCGCTGGTAAGGCCAAAGGGGAGCACAGTAAACTGAAAGTGCTCGTGGCCTACCGTGAACCACAGTTAACGCTTGTGGGCCGGCAGGATGGGAATGTGAAAATAAGTGTCCTGCAAGTCCAATGCTACCATCCAGTCTCCAGGATCGAGGGCAGACAGGACCTGAGCTAGCGTCAACATCTTGAACTTCTCGTTCCGGAGGAAGCGGTTGACGTTTTTGAGATCCAAGATAGGACGCAGGCCTTTGTCCTTCTTGGGCATCAGAAAAAAGTGGAAACAGCAACCACGACCTACTTCTCGGACCGGAACTCGCTCAATGGCCCCCCTTGGCCAAGAGTGCCGAAACTTCCTGTTGGAGATGGCCAGATGATCCTCCGACATGCGATGGTACTGAGGTGGCATGGATGGAGGGGTAGTCTCGAAGGGGAGGGAGTAGCCCCTTCGGACTATTTGCAAAACCCACCTGTCCGACGTGATGGTGCGCCAGCGGGAGAGGTGATGGCGAATCCTGCCGCCCACTGGCGTTTTGTGGCCCTGAAAGGTCAGACTAGGAGGGTTTGGAGGCCGCTGCAGGGGGGCTGTGATGGACTGGCCCGCCCGCTGGCCCCCAGAACCACGGCGGTTGTTCCCATGTCCCCGGCCGCGCAGGGGCTGAACAGCTTGCGCTGGCCTGTGGCTCTGGGCGGGACGTGGCGGGGCACCCCTTCCGTAGCCACGAAAGGGGCGAAAAGCAGACTGTGCAGGGCGGGAGGTGGAGAGGCCCAAGGACCTGGCCGTAGCTCGAGAGTCCTTAAAGCGCTCCAGCGCGTTGTCTGCCTTGTCGCCGAATAGGCGACGGCCATCAAAGGGCATGTCCATAAGTGAGGATTGGACATCCCCTGAAAAACCAGTCGACCTCAACCAGGCGTAGCGTTGAAGGGCTACCGACGTGGAAATCGTCCTGCCTAGTGAGTCGGCAGTATCCAGCCCACAGCGGATGGTAAACTTTGCTGCGTCTCTCCCTTCGGCAACTGCACGGGAGAGTACGGCCCGGGCCTCCTCCGGGCACTGAGGCAGCACTTGCGCCACCGTATCCCACACGGAGTGGGTGTAATGGCCCAACAGACATGCAGTGTTTACCGAACGCAGTCCCTAGCTGGAGGAAGAAAACATCTTCCCAAGATGGTCCAGCTTTTTGGATTCCCTATCAGGTGGTGCGTTAGGGAATGCGCCTTTGGAAGTAGAGGGTTGGACCACCAAGCTCTCAGGGGTGGGGTGTTGGGAGAGGAAAGTGGGGTCGGCCTGGGGCCGGGCAGTGGCGTCGGGCAACCATCCTATCCACAGGAGCCCCTGTTTTGGGCCTGGACCAGGTGCCCAAAAGGATGTCGGTTAGGGCTTCATTAAACGGCAGCATGGGCTCCGAAGAGCTCGCTGCCGGTTGAAGCACCTTTGTCAGGAGGTTAGTCCTGACTGCCACCGTAGGTAGCTCAAGGTTGAGAGCCTCGGCCGCCCTATGCAACACCACTGCAAAGGACGCTCTCTCCTCCGTAGCCACGGTAGGAGGAGACAACATGCCATGGTCTGGTGAGGTATCCAGACCACTGGCTTCCCCCAGTTCCTCTCTCCAGTCCGGTTCATAGCCTAACTGGTCAGTTAAAGGGTCTCCAGACCCCTCCCAGTCCTCCTCTGGCTGCCAATCCGGTCTAAAAGAGCCAGGGTAGAGCAAGGGCACAAAAGTACCCGTCGGCGCCAGATCCGGCATCGGTCGACGCCGGTCTGGCTCCGTGTCTACATCAGGATGGAGGCCGGGGTCGACGCCGGCTGGGGACACAACCGGCGTCGGCTGCGGACGTGGTGCCGGTGGAAGCGGCGCCGGTGGAGGTGTAACTAGGTCGACCGGTGCCGATCCGGATCCAGGCCTGGATCCAAGGGGACCCTGCGGTGCCGAGGCCGGAGCCGCTGGCGTCGAAGGCCCAGGGCCCCCAGACGAGTTTGCGGTGCCCGAAGGCGCGCGCCAGCGGAGTTGGGCTGCCCAAAGATGGCGTGCATCGCTTCGTAAAACTGACAAAGCTGAGCAGGGGTCGCTCCAGGTCCCGGAAAGGGAGGGAAACCCGGAGTCGACCTTTGGGCTCCGAACGCGGAGCTGCGGGAGAGGCACCACCCGTATCCCTCGTCGCGTCGGCCGACGGACGAGGAGAAGTCGAAGAGCAACGATGCTTCTTCGACTTCTTCTTGTGCTTCGACTTACCTGACCCCGAGTGCGAAGACTTGGAAGAAGAATGATGGCGACCGGTCCCTCGACCTCCTACGCGACCGGGAACTCGAGCGGCGCGGAGCCCACTGCCGGGCCTCGAGAAGCTTTGGGGACTGCTCCTGCAAAGACTTCGGATTCATGGTCCGGCAGTCAGAGCACGACTTGGGGTTGTGGTCCAGGCAGAATAGGCACACGCGGTGCGGTCCGTCACCGACATCAGTCGGCTACAGGAACCGCAAGCCTTTAAGCCGGGCATCCCTGACGTGCACTAGGAGTCGAAGACTCAAAAACGGTGTCGACAAAAGTCGTCAAAAAGTCAGTCAAAAAGTGACTGGAGGTACCGCTCTCTCTGTATCTACGCTGGCTGACGCTGAAAAAGAAAGATCTGAAGTCCGCGCGCGAGGGCGGCGTCTAAGTAGCTACCGCAACATCATCCCGGCGACCACGATGCCAACGACGAACACAGAGCCGATCGATGCCACCTTTCGACGCGCAGGGGTACTGCTGACGAAAAATTCTCCGGATCCAGCCTGACGCCTGGGGGTAATTCTAAGGTAAGGAATCTATAACTAACTGTTTCCTTCCGATACTCTTTTTAATCCTGCCGTAAAAGTTTTAATCACTGGTACTTTGAAAAGAGATATGTGTTGTCTGTTTTGTAAGTTTGCAGCTACTGCTGCTAGATGTAAGCGAATGGCTGTGTAGGCTAATCCAGATTGCTGTAAATGTAAAAGGTAACAGATGATGTTCTGTACAGAAGCATCTAGAGGATTGATATTGTTATACAAATTGTTTCCATTTTGCTGCATAACATGCTCTAGTGGTAGGCTTTCTAGCCTCTTTTAGGATATTCATACAGTCTGGTGGTAAGTGTAAATATCCAAACTCTATGAATTCAGGATCTAGATCGCCAGGTTGAATTCTTTGGGATTTGGATGCCTGATTTCTCCATGGCTCCGAGTGAGGAGACTGGAGGTGAAATGCAGCTTTTGGTGTGGAAATATTGATAGTTCCAGCAGGGTGGTGAACCAGGGTTGACGTGCCCATGTTGGAGCTATAAGAATTTGTGGGAGGGATGTTTGCCTGAGCTTCCGAACTACCAGTGGAATGAGTGGGAGAGGCGGAAAAGCATAGGCAAATATCCCTGACCAGTTCATCCATAGGGCATTGCCTTTGGAGAGCGGGTGTGGGAACCTGGAGGCGAAGCTTGGGCATTTTGCGTTTTCTGCTGTGGCGAACAGGTCTATCTGAGGAAATCCCCACTCCTGAAAGTAGGGGAGGAGAACCTGTGGATGAAGTTCCCACTCGTGGATTTGCTGCTTTTGTCTGCTGAGAAGGTCTGCAATCTGATTGTTTATTCCTGGAAGGTGCTCTGCCAGGAGATAAATCTTGTGGTGTATATCCCATTTCCAAATGGCTTGTGCTAGGTGTGACAGTTGGAGAGAGAGTGTCCCCCCGTTTTTGAATATAGTACATAGCTGTCATGTTGTCTGTGCGGACTAGGACAGCTTTGCCGACAAGGTGAATTTGAAAGGCTTTGAGCGCTAGAAACACTGCTATAAGGTGTAGGTGATTTATATGCAGAATTTTGTGCTTTGAACTCCACATTCCTTGGATTGTGTGATCCTATAAATGAGCAGCCCAGCCAGTGAGCAATGCGTCTGCTGTTAGCACTGTCTGTGGAACATGGTCGATGAGGGGCCGCCCTTTGGATACATTTTGTGGGTTCCACCACTGCAGAGTGCGATGGGTGCTGCCATCTACCAATACTAGATCGGTTAATTGACCGTGGGACTTGTTCCACTGACGTGCTAAGCATTCTTGAAGGGGACGCATGTGAAGTCTTGCATGGGGGACGATTATAAAGCAGGAGGACATCATTCCAAGCAGTTGCATGATGACTCTGGCTGGTAATGAATGGTTGGGCTGAAACTGATATTGTAATGATACCGGCTCTATGGCTCCTTTTAGCAAGAGAGACTGGGCTTCCTGTTTGAGGAGGTGCAAATGTTCTGGTGGCAGTTTGTGAAAACGAGGTGGAATGTTTGGAGAATCGGTAGTAAGCTCCAGGCAATAACCATGTTGGATAATTCCTAACACCCATTTGTCTGTTGTTCTAGATTGCCAAATAGGGAGGAATTGTAGAAGACGTCCACATACAGGTGTTAAATGATCGGGGTGAAGAGTAGGTAAGTCACTGCTTGTTAGTGGAAGGGGAGTTACGGGGTGTGGAACCCTTTCCTCTGCCCTTGCCGTTGTTCCCTCTATATCCTCCTCTAAAGAAACCTCTTCTGGAGGAAGATTGATTGCTGCCTTTATAGGAGGAAATATTGGTGTCTGAGGATGTGGTCTTGGCCCCCCCCCGGTAAAAGGAGCGACGAAAAGAGCCCTGGTTTGAAGGAGACTGGAGGGCTCCCATAGACTTAGCTACCTCAGTGTCTTTTTTCATCTTCTCTAATGCCTGATCAACTTCAGGCCCGCAAAGATGCTCTTTATCAAATGGAGTGTTTAAGATGAACTGGTGGACTTCAGGTTTCAACCCGGAAATTCTTAACCTGGCGTGTCTCCTTAGTAACACACTAGTGTTAATCTCTCGAGCTGCAGTGTCGGCAGCATCTAAAGCACATCTAATAGAGGAATTGGAGATGAGCTTTCCTTCTTGTACTAAATCCTGTGCTTTAGCTTCGTGCTCATCTGGAAGATATTGGAGCAATTGCTCCATTTCGTCTCAGTGCGCTCTATCATAACTGGCTAAGAGGGCCTAGGTGTTGGCAATGCGCCAATGATTTGCTGCCTGAGCAGCTATTCGTTTGCCAGAGGAGTCTATTAATTTTGACTGTCTGGAGAGGGGGGGGGGCGTCCCCAGAGGTTTGTGAATTAGCCAGTTTACAGGCATTGGAGGCAACAAGTGAGTTTAGAGGTAACTGTCCTTTAATGAAGAGTGGATCAGAAGGAGCAGGCTTATACTTTTTATCTATTCTGGGAGTTAGAATACGAGCACGAACAGGGTCTTTGAAAATGTCATCTACATGTCTCATCATGAATTTGGGCATAGGAAGAGTCCGACTAGATCTGTGTGTACTACTCAAAGTTTCAAACAAGAAATCCTCTTCTAAGGATTATTTATGTAGTTGTACCCCATGATATTGCGCAGCCCTTGCAAGCAACTCTAAATAACCTACATTGTTGTCAGGAGGGGAAGGCTTTGCAGGGTAAAGGTATGGTCATTATCTGTAGGTGGATCAAGGGTGTAGTCTTTCCAAGGATCTACAGGTAACTGACCGCCACCGCCGGTGGTGGTGGCGGCGGCGGCGGTGGTCGTCATCATCATCATCATCATCATCAGGCTGTGAGGGTGGAGAATTGTGTGGTGTGATGAGTAAATGTTCCAATACTGGAAAAGGTGGTGAAGGAGTAGGGGAACGTGGTGGACGAGGAGGAGAAGAAGGGTTAGTACCAACATTCCTCTTCTTTAAAGGAAGCATATAATGTATGTCCTCTGACTCAGGTTTGCGTTTGTGAGGCAGTTTGGTAAGAAGATGTCCTTTCAGGGTTAATGTAAAGTTCCTTTTGTTTAGGATCCGAATTGGGGGCTGGTAAGTCAAGAATCGGATCCTGCAACTTCGAAGGAGCATGTTTTGGCGCCGAAGATTTCGGTGCCGGGATGGAATGACCTTTCGGTGCGGAAGGTTTCGGCTCCGAAGCGGTTTTGATTTTCGGCGTCGAGGGTTTCGGCTCCGAAGCAGGCTTTAGCTTTGAGCTCGAAGGTTTCTGCTCGGTGCCGGTCTTTGGCCAACTCGATTCCGAGCCGTAAGGCTTGACAATGGGTTTCGGTGCCGAGCCGAGAGGCGGGGCGTCGGAAACATCGTCTCGGTGCCGACCGTGGCCCAGAGGCAGAGGTGGGACCGAAGCATTTTGCTTAAGTTGAATTGGATTTCGGGGCTAGGGGTATTCGGTACTCACGGGACCTTGACCCTGCGGTACTTCCTCTTTGATCTCAGAGTCCGATTCAGGTACAGATTAGGGCTGCTCTTCCTGTTCCTCTTCGGCCCCTTGTGCATTGAATTCTTCATGCTCGGATCCTTCACCGAAGATGTCCGGCATGTATCAAAGTTTTGGCTTTGCATTTCACAACGTCGAGCCCAACGATCGCAGATCGTTTTCTTGGACCGAAACGATCTGCATGTGCCGCAGTCTTGTTCGTTGTGCTCTGGAGATAAGCACAAGTTGCACACATTGTGCGAATCGGTGCGATGATATTTTGCGTGGCACCAATGGCAGAATTTGAAAGCAGTCCGATCCATCGACTTAGGAGTACCAACGCGGTAAGGCCAGACGGCCTTCCACGAGTCTTCCGATCGAAATTGAATTTTTCTTCGACTAATACGATATGCAGAGAAGTGGGATACGCATACGAAACAATACCGACGCAGGTATAGTGGACTGCGCACAGAGGGGAACCCGAAAAACGGCTTCAAACCGGAGCACAGCAATTCACGTCCGTACCGGACAGCGGAAAAAAACAATTTAACAATGGAGTTGATGTGACGTACTGCACTATATAAAGAAATCTTAGGCAGAGTTTCTCCCTTGATTGCTCGATGATGCCCATGCACACTATCACCAAAAGGAGGAGTCACCTCACCTCGTGACTGGAAAGACTTCTTCCAAGAAA
Organism: Calotriton arnoldi; assembly: GCA_963921515.1. Taxonomy (NCBI): domain Eukaryota; kingdom Metazoa; phylum Chordata; class Amphibia; order Caudata; family Salamandridae; genus Calotriton; species Calotriton arnoldi. Next base: position 4,078,419 of record CAWUFW010000255.1, on the reverse strand, counting down.
ACCAACTTGCAAACATCCGGACCCAACACTAGATGGCAGGAGTATGCAAAGCATGTGATCTACTGCTCACATGCCTCAAACACATCTGTTATCCAGTGCCTTGATACCCTTGGGTGATACGTGCGCTTTACAAATACACGTTATGGCAAGTCATAGCTGAAAACTGACAATTGTTATTGCTATCGCAGAACTGTTACACCTAAGATACAGAAAAAAAAAAGAGATGAAGCGCCAATGGCGTTATACTTGAGTGTTTGCAGATGAAATTTGGCAAAGGCTCATCAAGAACCTGAATGTCCAGTTCTTGCACAGAAGCTGTTAGAATGAGTGTGATTGAGCACTGCTGACATTCAGATGAGACTCAAGCAAGATTAAGCTGCGAGGCGATTAATTTAGGAAGCACAAGCACTGTCTAATAAAGGCTGACATCCTAACTTGGAACCAGATCTCAGGATTGCACCTTGCGTGAAGCAGTAATTTGGAACCTGCAGGGTGATTTCTTGTCAACGTATTAACGGCGCAGTCATTGCAGCCACTAGCAACATATCTATCATAATGGCCATGGGCCTCAAACATTTCAGAAACCAGCCCGGTCGTCTGAAAGCTTCTCTTAGCCATCAAGAAAAAAAAATATATATATATATATATATATTATCTACTGGCGGTCGCCAGTAGATAGTTATAGTTAGGACCTATTTTCCATAGGAAATCCGCAACATTCTATTTGAAATAACTCTTGCGTCGGTTGACGAATCTTCGTGAAATTTTCAAACTTTGTGGCCCGCTCCAGTCCGCTCCTATCCTGAAAGTCTCGGGGTGATTCGTCAAGCGGGGGCCGAGAAAAAAGGGGGGTCCCAAAACGTGTTTTCCCCATTCATTTTCCCATAGGAAACTTTAGCCACGGCTACAGCCCAAACTGCTGAACGGAATTACACCAAATTTGGCAAAGAGGTAGTTCTTGGTTCAGAAAGAACCCTTTTTGTTAAATGGTGTAAATCGTTCAGTAGTTCCTGAGAAAATCAAAAGGAAAATCACATATATATCTATGGCAGCGTCGGATTCGCGCACCCTGAACGCACCCTGCGCGCACCGTCCCGATCACGAGCTGCATGCTAATTGGCTGTCAACACTCCAAATCAGGAAGTGTTGGCAGCCATTTTATGCTCTCGGTAGAACCGAGGCACAGAAACAAGTGCGCAAAACGCACAAAGGGGCAGGGTAGAAACACCCTGACCCCCTAGGTCTGCTCAGGGGTCCAACAAGGACCCCCTGGGCAGAAAAAGCATTTTTTTTTTTTTTAAACGATCGTGCAGCAGGCCCCGCCCCTTTCCTTTACTACTCAGCAAACGCGCCCCCTGGCGCGTTTGCAGAGGGGGAACGAATTCCCCTTGAATACTGGGGGCCAACTAGCCCACCAGGAACCTCCAGTATGCGCCAGAGGCTGCGTTGCAGAGAGGTGTACAGAGGCCACGCCCTTTTTACACCTCTCTGCAACGCAGCTCTGTGGCGCTTTTGGAGGTACATGGTGGGCTAGTTGGACTCCAGGGACCCTCAGGATTCAAGGGGACTTAATTCCCCAACTTAAAACGCGCCACGGGCGCGTTTGCACAGTGGTGAAGGGAGGGGCGGGGCTTCAGGTGACATGTGTGCAAACAGGCCCCGTTGCGCGTTTTAAGATGGGGAATTAAATATTCCCTTCAATCCTGAGGGTCCCTGGGGGCCAACTAGCCCACCAGGTACATCCAGAAAGCGCCACAGAGCTGCGTTGCAGAGAGGTGCAAACAGGGGCGTGGCCTCTGAACACCTCTCTGCAACGCAGCTCTCTGGCGCATACTGGAGGTATCTGGTGGGCTACTTGGCCACTAGGGACCCTCGGTATTGAGGAGGATTTAATTCCCCATCTTAAAACGCGCCACTGGGCCTGTTTGCAGACATGTCACCTGAAGCCCCGCCCCCTCCCTTCACCATTGTGCAAATATTCCTCTAAAATCAGCCGAACTACGAATTCCGATTTACTCACCTGTTATCAGGCGAGACCTCAGTGCTGCATCTTTGAGCCCAGTACTGATCCTGAAAAGTAATTTTAACCGTACTTACCAGTAACTTGAATTTCCTTCCATAGGATATCATTGCCTGCTTTTTGCTGAAAAAGTTTCTAAGTGTCGATTTTTGAAACATACAAATATTCCTCTAAAATCAGCAGAACTACGAATTCCGATTTACTCACTTGTTATCAGGAGAGACCTCAGTGCTGCATCTTTGAGCCCAGTACTGATCCTGAAAAGTAATTCTAACCGTACTTACCAGTAACTTGAATTATCTTCCATAGGCTAACATTGACTGGTTTCACTTGGAAATTCTTCTAAGTGTGGACTTTTGGAACTTTATAATATTCCTCTAAAATCAGCCGAACTACGAATTCCGATTTACTCACCTGTTATCAGGAGAGACCTCAGTGCTGCATCTTTGAGCCCAGTACTGATCCTGAAAAGTAATTTTAACCGTACTTACCAGTAACTTGTATTTCCTTCCATAGGAATCCATTGTCTGGTTTTCAGCAGAAAAGTTTCAAAGCGTCGATTTTCACAAACTACAAATATTCCTTAAAAATCGCCTGTATGACTTAAACGCATTATTTCAACTGTTTACAGGAGATGCACCAGTGCTGGATCCAGGATCCACCACTGAGTAAGAAAAAGTAACGATAACACTACTTACCTGCTAAGTGAATTTCCTCCCATAGGATAACATTGGTGATTCTATGTGAAAAAGTTTCTAAGTGTCAACTTTTAAAATACAATAATATTCCTTAAAAATCACTACTGTAACCAAAACGCTTTTACTCAACTGTTTACAGGAGATGTCCCAGGACTGAATCTAGGATCCAGTCCTGTGGTTAGAAAAGTAATCCATAAAGTAAATAATTGCATTTAACTAGAAATTCACATTGAGCTCAATGTTGCATTGTGTTTGAAATTGTGTTGCCCATTGCAACAACTGTAACTACTGTACTTAAAAGTCTATTGCCTATTTGCAAAGTATTTAAACTAAAGTAATTCATTCTGAGAAAGTATATTTTGTAATTTAATGTATAATGTAATTATAATGTAATTTAAAAAATAAAATATCTAAAAATAAATAGTTTAAAAAATGTAGTAAATCAGTATCAAAAAAATAAATTTAACAATTAATACATTTAAAAATTGTCATTTACAAAACCTTTGAAATTCACTGAAAAAACCATAGGTTTTAGGGACAGTTATAGTAAGTTGGACATTGCACTCGTATAAAACCCGTGAAATTCCCCGTTATAGTTAGTTCAGGTAACTATAACTCGCGCCCCGCAATGCACTGCTGATGACGTCACATATTACATCACTCATGACATATATATATATAGACACACACATATACACACACACATATATATATACACATATACACACACACATATATATATATATACACATACACACACATATATATATATACACATACACACACACATATATATACACATACACACACACATATATATATATACATATACACACACATATATATATACATATACACACACACATATATATATATATACATATACACACATATATATATACATATACACACACACATATATATACACATATACACACACACATATATATACATATACACACACACATATATATACATATACACACACACATATATATACATATACACACACACATATATATATATATACATATACACACACATATGCACAAGTTACTAACTTGTGTAACGATATATCTGTAAGAGACAGTAGTTAGTGACAGATTCCTTACCTTAGATTCCTTACCTTAGAATATCCCCAGGCGTCAGGCTGGATCCGGAAAGTTTTGCGTAGCAGTACCCTTGCGCGTCGGTAGGCGGCGTCGTGCGGCTCCGCGTCCGTCGTCGGCGTCGTGATCGCCGGGATGACGTCGCGGGCAGTACTTAGGCGCCGCCCTGCGCGCTGACGTCAGTTCTGTACACGACTTTCCGCGCCAGGAACGCAGAGCCATGCAAGAAGCTGACATAGGTGTCTGAAAAATACTAGGGCCCTGAAAGGGATGTCCTTAACCCTAGAAATCAGTTCGCAGAACGGGGAGGATGGGTGGGCGGTAGGAATCTGTCACTAACTACTGTCTCTTACAGATATATCGTTACACAAGTTAGTAACTTGTGCATCTGAAAGAGACACGTTAGTGACAGATTCCTTACCTTAGAATAGATACCCCAGCAATACCAACCCCGGTGGTGGGTCTGCGAACAAAGATCAGACAAGGAAGTCCTGGAGGACAGAACGGCCAAAGAAGCCGTCCCTCCGGACCTGACTGTCAAGGCAGTAATGCTTTGTAAACGTGTGCAGCGAGGCCCACGTAGCTGCCTGACAGATAACCGGCAGCGGAACACCGCGGCCCAAGGCCGTGGTAGCAGCCGTTGCCCTGGTGGAATGGGCACGCAGCCCAACAGGAGGCTCCTTCTTAGCCAAAGAATAGCAGGTCTTGATGCACAAGGTAACCCAGCGGGAGATGGTCCTGTTGTGCACCGCCCGACCTTTTTGGCACCCACGTAGCCAACAAAGAGCTGGTCATCCACCCGGAAGTGTTTTGTGCGGTCGATATAGAAGGAGAGCGCACGTTTTGGGTCCAGACGGTGGAGCCTCTCTTCCTCTCTAGAAGGATGCGGAGGCGGAAAGAAGGTGGGCAAAGTGATGGTCTGCCCAATGTGGAAAGCAGTAACCACCTTTGGCAAGAAGGACGGACGCGTCCGAAGAACAACCTTGTCTGGATGAACAGACAGAAAGGGAGGTTTGCAAGATAGAGCCTGGAGCTCACTCACCCGCCGAGCGGAGGTGATGGCCACCAGAAAGGCTGTCTTCAGAGTCAGAAGACGAAGAGGACAGTTATGCAGAGGCTCAAAGGGAGCGCACATTAAAAGGTAAGAACCAAGTTCAAGTCCCACTGAGGCATCACAAACGGAACAGGAGGGAAGAGGTGAGTAATGCCTTTTAAGAACCTGTTAACAACAGGGGACTTGAAAAGGGAGGGCTGATCAGGGAGCCTGAGGAAGGCCGAGATAGCACAAAGATAACCCTTGATGGTACCCAGGGCAGAACCCTGTTGGGCCAGAGAGAGAAGGAACAGAAGGACCTCAGAAAGAGGGGCAGAAAGGGGATTCACAGCCTTTGCTGTGCACCATGCCACAAATTTGTTCCACCTGCAGGCGTATACCACCTTAGTGGAGGGACGCCTGGCTGCCAGAATCACATCACAAACTTCGGGAGGCAAGTCGAAAGGAATCAACTGCCGCCGCTCAATCTCCACGCAAGCAGGTGTAGACTGGACAGGTTCGGGTGGAGGACCGTCCCCTGCTGCTGCGACAGAAGATCCTCCTGAAGAGGCAAACGGATCGGGGGATCTGTGCTCATATTGAGTAGCTCGGGATACCAAACTCTTCGAGCCCAGTCCGGAGCCACAAGAATGACTTGGGCCCGGTCGTGCCGAATCTTCTTCAACACTCTGGGTAGAAGTGGTATAGGCGGAAAGGCGTACAATAGACCGCAACTCCACTCGTGACGAAAAGCGTCGCCGAGCGAGTGCCGCCTTGGAAATTCCAACGCGCAGAACTGATGACATTGCGCGTTCTCTTCGGTGGCGAATAGATCTAACCAAGGCTCTCCCCACTGTAGAAAGAGTCCTTGCGCCACTTCCGAGTGAAGACGCCATTCGTGATCCATCATGCACCTGCGGCTGACTTCGTCCGCCCTGGCGTTCAGGGAACCTGCCAGGTGTTGAACCATCAGGAACATGCCCTGATGTTCCAGCCATGTCCAGAGGCGCAGAGCCTCCTGACAAAGGGTCCAAGACCCCACCCCGCCCCTGTTTGTTGCAGTACCACATGGCGGTGGTGTTGTCTGTGAACACCTGCACTACCTTCCCTTTGACAGAGGGAAGGAATGCCTTGAGTGCAAGTCGGATCGCCCGGAGCTCCAGAAGGTTGATATGGAGCCAGGACTCCGCCCGGAGACCAGAGGCCTCTGATCTCCGCCTCTCCCATGTGACCGCCCCATCCCAGAAGGGACGCGTCCGTCACAACTGTGTGCTCTGGCTGGGGAAGGGAGAGGGATCTGCCCATGACCCATTGCTGGTTCGAGAGCCACCACTGCAACTGTCTTGCAGTCCCCTCCGAGATCTGGACGTGATCGGACAGGTTGCCCTGGTGCTGCGCCCACTGGAACTTCAGGTCCCACTGCAGAGCCCGCATATGCCATCTGGCATGATTGACCAGCAGGATGCAGGAGGCCATGAGGCCCAGCAGCCTCAGGGTCATCCGTACCGAAACCCAGGATAAAGGCCGAAAGATCGGAATCATAGCCTGAATATCCCGGACTCGCCGTTCGGGAGGATAGGCCCGAAACTGCGTCGTGTCCAGAACTGCTCCGATGAAAAGGAGCTGTGGAGAAGGAATCAGATGCGACTTCGGCACATTGATGGAGAACCCCAGCGAGTGCAGGAGTCCGGCCGTAGTCTGGAGGTGGGAGACGACTGCCTGGGACGAGCCCGCCTTCAGCAGCCAGTCGTCGAGGTAGGGGAAGACTGAAACCCCTGCCCGGCGCAGATGAGCTGCGACCACCGCCATCACTTTCGTGAACACCCGAGGGGCACTTGTAAGGCCAAAGGGGAGCACGGTGAACTGAAAATGCTCGGGGCCTACCGTGAACCGAAGGTAACGCCGGTGGGCCGGCAGGACGGGGATGTGGAAATACGCGTCCTGCAAGTCCAACGCTACCAACCAGTCTCCAGGGTCGAGGGCAGTCAAGACCTGAGCTAGGGTGAGCATCTTGAACTTCTCCTTCCGGAGGAAGCGATTGACGTTCCGGAGGTCCAAGATAGGACGCATGTCCTCCTTGTCCTTTTGGGCACCAGAAAGTAGTGGGAGTAGCAACCACGCCCTACTTCTGGGGTCGGAACATGCTCGATGGCCCTCTTGGTCAAGAGGGCCGTGACTTCCTTCTGTAGAAGCACCAAGTGATCCCCTGACATGCGGTGGAATTGAGGTGGCATGGCTGGGGGGTGGTCTCGAAGGGAGGGAGTAGCCCCTTCGGGACAATGTCCAAGACCCACCTGTCCGAGGTGATGGTGCGCCAGTGGGGAAGGTGATGGCGGACCCTGCCCCTACTGGCGTGCCGTGCACCTGAAAGGAGGGACTAGGCGGGCTTGGAGGCCGCGGACGGGTTGGAGGTGGTGGCCTGACCCGCACGCTGGTTGCCCGATCCGCCACGGCGGAATCCACGTCCTCGGCCACGCGAAGACGCCTGCTGCGCGGGCCGGTGGCTGGGCTGCTGACGTGAAGGGGCGCCCTACCGTGGCCACGATAGGGGCGAAAAGCAGAAGTCAGCGGAGGGCGTGTAGCAGAAAGGCCCAGGGACTTGGCAGTAGCCCGTGAGTCCTTAAAGCGCTCCAACGCATGGTCTGCTTTGGACCCAAAAAGACCGACTCCATCAAAGGGCATGTCCATGAGAGTATTCTGGACATCCCCTGAAAAACCAGTGGTTCTCAGCCAGGCGTGGCGTCGGAGCGCCACCGTCGTTGCAATAGACCTGCCCAGCGAGTCGGCGGTGTCAAGGCCACAACGGATAGTGTATTTGGCCGCATCCCTTCCTTCCGCAATGGCGCGGGAAAGCAGTGCCTGGACCTCCTCAGGACACTGGGGCAAAACATCCGCCACCGAATCCCACAGGGAGTGGGTATATCGGCCCAAAAGACAAGCGGTGTTAACGGACCGCAAGCCAGCACTGGAGGAAGAAAAACCTTTCTTCCCAAACATATCCAGGCGTTTGGATTCCCTATCCGGAGGAGCGGTAGGGAAGGCGGTTTGGGAAGCGGAGGCTTGGACAACCAAGCTCTCAGGAGTGGGGTGGACAGAGAGAAACAGGGGGTCGCCCGGAGCTGGGCGATGGCGTCGTGACACGTTCCGATCCACAGGAGCCCCTGTGTTGGGCTTGGACCAGGCGCCCAAAAGAACGTCAGTGAGGGCGTCGTTAAACGGCAGCACAGTCTCCGCAGAGGAGGCTGCCGGCTGAAGCACCTCTGTCAAGATGTTAGGCTTGACCGTCAAAGTAGGGAGTTGGAGACGTAAGGCCCCAGCTGCCCCTACGCAACACCGTACCAAAATTGGCTCCCTCCTCCGTAGCCACGGGAGGAGACAGCATGCCAGTGTCAGGGGAAGTATCCAGACCACTGGCCTCCCCTAGACTCTCTGTCCAGTCCTCATCATACTGACAGTGTCGCGTCAGAGGGTCATCAGACCCCTCCCAGTCCAACTGGTCCTCCTCTGGTTCAAAATAAGGAGGAGGAGGGACAGTTGGGACCCAAGGTCCCATCGGCGCCGGAGCCGGCGTCGAGCGACGTCGCTCCGGGTCCATGTCCGGAGCCGGAAGGAACTGGGGGACGACGCCGCCCGGAGCCCAGGGCGGCGTCGAGAACGGCACCGGAGACATCGGCGCCGGCGGAGGTGTCGTGAGGTCGACCGGCGTCGATGGGGGTTGTGGAGCCGGGATCGAGGCCGGGGCCGAAGCCGGAATCGAGGCTGGAGGCACGGGCGACGCCGGGGCCGGAGCCGTCGGCGACGCCGGAGCAACCCCATCAGGGCCCGAAGGCGCACCGGAGGGGCCTGAAGGCCCGAAGAGGCGGGCCATGGCCGACAGGAATTCCTGTACCTTGGCCGGATCCGCCCCCGAACCCGGGAAGGGCGGGTATGGCGGGGGCGACTCCACAGGCAAGTCCGGGGCCGCGGGGACGGTGCCGGGAGGGGCCTCAGCCGAGTCGCGAGACCGGCGAGGCGAAGTCCTAGAGCGATGATGCTTCTTGGACTTCTTGTGCTTTGACTTACCGGACGAAGAAGACTTCGACGCCGACGACCGGTGTGCACTCCGCGAGCGACCCCTGGACCTCTCACGCGACCGGGGCCTCCGTGGAGCCGAATGCCGGGCCTCGAGGAGCTTTCGAGACCGCTCTCGCAAAGCTTTCGGGTTGAGGGCCTGGCATTCGGGACAAGACTCCGTGTCGTGGCCTCGGCCGAGGCAGAAGAGACACTCCCAATGCGGGTCGGTGACGGACATCGTCCGCGCACAGGCGCCGCATCGCTTGAAGCCGGGCATCCCTACGACACCTTGAAAGTTATGGAAAAAAACAGTGAAAAAATTCACCAAAAAGTATGGTCAAAAAATGACCAGGGCACTGCTCTTCCCGGATCTGCGCTTGCTGGCGCGGAAAAAGAAGAACAGAACTGACGTCAGCGCGCAGGGGCGGCGCCTAAGTACTGCCCGCGACGTCATCCCGGCGATCACGACGCCGACGACGGACGCGGAGCCGCACGACGCCGCCTACCGACGCGCAAGGGTACTGCTACGCAAAACTTTCCGGATCCAGCCTGACGCCTGGGGATATTCTAAGGTAAGGAATCTAAGGTAAGGAATCTGTCACTAACGTGTCTCTTTCAGATATATACATATACACACACATATATATATATACATATACACACACATATATATATATACATACACACACATATATATATACATATACACACACATATATATATACATATACACACACATATATATATACATATACACACACATATATATATACATATACACACATATATATATATACATATACACACACATATATATATACATATACACACACATATACATATATATACACATATACACACACATATATATACACATATACACACACATATATATACACATATACACACACATATATACACATATACACACACATATATATACACATATACACACACATATATATACACATATACACACACATATATACATATATATACACATATACACACACATATATATATATATATACACATATACACACACATATATATATATATATATACACATATACACACACATATATATATATACATATATATATATATACATATACACACACATATATATATATATATATATATACATATACACACACATATATATATATATACACATATACACACATATATATATATATACACATATACACACACATATATATACACATATACACACACATATATACATATATATACACATATACACACACATATATATATATATATACACATATACACACACATATATATATATATATACACATATACACACACATATATATATATATACACATATACACACACATATATATATATATATACATATACACACACACACACATATATATATATCACTGTATAAAACCATAGGTTTCAGACACATTATAGTTAGAAATTAGCATTTAAAAACCTTTGAAATTCACTGAAAAAACCATAGGTTTTAGGGACAGTTATAGTTAGTTGGACATTGCACTCGTACAAAACCCGTGAAATTCCCCCGTTATAGTTAGTTCAGCTAACTATAACTCGCGCCCCGCAATGCACTGCTGATGACGTCACATATTACATCACTCATGACATGGTCAGTGACATCACTGATGACATCACTGATGACATCTCAAATGACATCACTGATGACATCATCCAGTGACTGTGTGTTTCTGTAAAGTTTAAATATGTTTAATATATATAGGGAAAGGCGTATTGAAGAATGAGTGGGTGTATAAGTGTCTGAATGGATGATTTAGTACGTGCGTGACTGACTCTACAAGTGAGTGATTAAACGTATCTTACTGAATGCATGGGTTAGTGACTAAACTGTGTGAATGTCTGTATCCGTCTGTTGGTGTGTAAGTGGATGCATGGATTTGCGAATAGCTACATGAGTGTCTATATGGGTTATTTATTGGTTCTATGAGTATCTGTATGGGTGCCTGAGTGTTTGTGTGGATGGGGTGTGTGCGACTGTGCATAGATGTGTGAGTGGGTGATTCACTGGGTGGATGGTTTCAAGAGTGCATCTGTGATAGACTGTATGGGTGGGTAAGTGTGTGTAAGAGTGTGTTAGTGAGTGAATGTATGTCCCAGTGGTACATGTGTGAGTAACTAAATATGTGAAAGGCAGTATATATGTGTATTGGAGTATATAAATAGCTATAAGCGAGAGTGAGTGATTGTGATAGTGGCTGTATGGATGAGTGTGTGCTTGTATCAGTGATTGTATAAGAGCGTAACAATGTGCTAGTATTTGTATGATTAAGTGAGCTGGTGTGTGTATAACTGTATAGGTGAGTAAATGGCAGTGTGTTTAATTATTTGCATGACTGACTAGGTGTGTGAGTACCTCTATGGATGAGTGGCGGTGTTTGAGTGTCTATATAGGAGTAAGAGTGCATATGATAGTCCTGTACTGAGTGACCATAAGTATGAGTGACTGTACGGGTGAGTGAGTGGATGTGTGTGTGTAGACCTAAGAATCAGTGAGTGGGTATGTAGTTATTGGTGTTGGAGTGTCTATGGTTTTGCGAATGGCACTCTGTAATTTAGATTGGGTGTATCAAAGGTTATATTAGGGTGTGAGGAGCTGCATCAGATTATCACGTGGATGATGTCATCAGTGATGTCATTTGAGATGATCAGTGATGTCATCAGTGATGTCACTGACCATGTCATGAGTGATGTAATATGTGACGTCATCAGCAGTGCATTGCGGGCGCGAGTTATAGTTAGCTGAACTAACTATAACGGGGGAATTTCACGGGTTTTGTACGAGTGCAATGTCCAACTAACTATAACTGTCCCTAAAACCTCTGGTTTTTTCAGTGAATTTCAAAGGTTTTTTAAATGCTAATTTCTAACTATAACGTGTCTGAAACCTATGGTTTTTTCAGTGAATTTCAAAGGTTTTTAAAATGCTAATTTGTAACTATAACGTGCCTGAAACCTACGGTTTTTCAGTGAATTTCAAAGGTTTTTTAAATGACAATTTTTAAATGTATTAATTTTTATATTAATTTTTTTCATACTGATTTACTACATTTTTAGAAACAATTTCTTTTACATATTTTATTTTTAAATTACATTGTAATTACATTATACATTACATTACAAAAAATACTTTCTCAGAATGAATTACTTTAGTTTAAATACTTTGCACATAGGCAATAGACTTTTAAGTACAGTAGTTACAGTTGTTGCAATGGGCAACACATTTTCAAACACAATGCAACATTCAGCTCAATGTGAATTTCTAGTTAAATGCAATTAGTTACTTTATGGATTACTTTTCTAACCACAGGACTGGATCCTAGATTCAGTCCTGGTACATCTCCTGTAAACAGTTGAGTAAAAGCGTTTTGGTTACAGTCGTGATTTTTAAGGAATATTATTGTATTTTAAAAGTTGACACTTAGAAACTTTTTCTCATAGAATCACCAATGTTATCCTATGGAAGGAAATTCACTTAGCAGGTAAAAACTGTTATCATTACTTTTTCTTACTCAGTGTTGGATCCTGGATCCAGCACTGGTGCATCTCCTGTAAACAGTTGAAAGAATGCGTTTAAGTCATACAGGCGATTTTTAAGGAATATTTGTAGTTTGTGAAAATCGACACTTTGAAACTTTTCTGCTGAAAACCAGACAATGGATTCCTATGGAAGAAAATATAAGTTACTGGTAAGTACGGTTAAAATTACTTTTCAGGATCAGTACTGGGCTGAAAGATGCAGCACTGAGGTCTCTCCTGATAACAGGTGAGTAAATCGGAATTCGTATTTCGGCTGATTTTAGATGAATATTTTAAAGTTCCAAAACTCCACACTTAGAAGAATTTCCAAGTGAAACCAGTCAATGTTAGCCTATGAAGGAAATTCAAGTTACCGGTAAGTACGGTTAAAATTACTTTTGAGGATCAGTACTGGGCTGAAAGATGCAGCACTGAGGTCTCTGCTGATAACAGGTGAGTAAATCAGAATTCGGATTTCGGCTGATTTTAGAGGAATATTTGTATGTTTCAAAAATCAACACTTAGAAACTTTTTCAGCAAAAAGCAGTCAATGATATCCTATGGAAGGAAATTCAAGTTACTGGTAAGTACGGTTAAAGTTACTTTTGAGGATCAGTACTGGGCTGAAAGATGCAGCACTGAGGTCTCTCCTGATAACAGGTGAGTAAATCGGAATTCGTATTTCGGCTGATTTTAGAGGAATATTTTAAAGTTCCAAAACTCCACACTTTGAAGAATTTCCAAGTGAAACCAGTCAATGTTAGCCTATGAAGGAAATTCAAGTTACCGGTAAGTACGGTTAAAATTACTTTTCAGGACCAGTACTGGGCTGAAAGATGCAGCACTGAGGTCTCTCCTGATAACAGGTGAGTAAATCGGAATTCGTATTTCGGCTGATTTTAGAGGAATATTTTAAAGTTCCAAAACTCCACACTTAGA